>CM031616.1:35541715-35543865 GCA_018398815.1 Conus ventricosus | reverse complement strand
TTTCAGACAGCATGTCTCCTCGTTTCATCGTCACCAGAAGGACACTAGTCTTTCCTTACAGGTTCCCGTCCCACAAAGGACACTAGGTCTTCCCTTCATTCCTTTCTAGGATTTCATCGTCACCAGAAGGACACTAGGTCTTTTCCTTACAGGATTTCATCGTCACCAAAAGGACACTAGTCTTCTCCTTTCAGGATTTCATCGTCACCAAAGGACACTAGTCTTCTCCTTACAGGATTTCATCGTCACCAGAAGGACACTAGGTCTTCTCCTTTCAGATTTCATCGTCACCAGAAGGACATTAGGTCTTCTTCTACAGGATTTCATCGTCACCAGAAGGACACTAGGTCTTCTCCTTTCAGGATTTCATCGTCACCAAAGGACACTAGGTCTTCTCCTTACAGATTTCACCGTCACCAGAATGACACTAGGTCTTCTACTTACAGGATTTCACCGTCACCAGAAGGACACTAGGTCTTCCCCTTACAGGATTTCATCGTCACCAAAAGGACACTAGGTCTTCTCCTTTCAGGATTTCATCATCACCAGAAGGACACTAGTCTTCTCCTTACAGGATTTCTTTGTCACCAAAAGAGCACCACGCCATTTCCTTACAGGATTTCATCATCATTAAAATGGCACTAGTCCATCTCATTACAAGATTTCCTCGTCACCGAAAGAGCACTACGGCATCTTCGCACAGTATTCCATCGTCACTGAAAAGGGTACTAGGCCATAATCCTCACAGCACTTCATTGCCCACTAAAAGGTCACTCGACCAACTCCTGACAGTACTCCATCGTCACTAAAAGGGCACTCGACCAACTCCTCACAGCACTCCATCGTCACTAAAAGGACACTAGGCCATAATCCTCTCAGTACTTCATCGTCACTAAATGGGCACTAGGCCATAATCCTCTCAGTACTTCATCATCACTAAATGGGCACTAGGCCATAATCCTCTCAGTACTTCATCATCACTAAATGGGCACTAGGCCATAATCCTCTCAGTACTTCATCATCACTAAATGGGCACTAGGCCATAATCCTCTCAGTACTTCATCGCCGCTAAAAGGGTACTAGGCCATCTCCTTACATTTCTCCATGCTCTCCAAAGGGCTCTAGGCCACTTCCTCACTGTACTCCATCGTCACCAAATGGGTACTAGGCCATCTCATTGTAGTATTCCATGGTCTCTAAAAGGGCAGTAGGCCATCTCTCCACAGAATTCCATCGTCTCTAAAAGGGTGCCGGGCTATCTCCTTTTAGTACCCCATCGTCACCAAAAGGGCGGTAGGCCATCCCATCACAGTATACTATTGTCATACACATATAAACACGCTCACATGCATGCGCACACACACGCACACACACACACACACACACACACACACACACACACACACACACACACACACACACACACACACACGCACACACACGCACACACACACACACACACACACACACACACACACACACACACACACACACGCCCACGCACACACAGGGGCTCGTGCCCACACATCCACACACACACACCACACACACACACACACACACACCACACACACACACACACACACCACACACACACACACACATGTGTACATTCACTAACACACACACACACACACACACACACACACACACACACACACACACACACACACACACACACACACACACACGAAATGTTAGGTAGGCACTCAAGGTCTGACCAGCGCGTTGGGCTAATGCTTAGGTCAGACATCCGCCGAGTCGTAGCCACGAGACCCTCTTCTTCAATTCTCTCATCTTAGTTGTTATTTCATTTATCCATCAGCTAAAAGACATTGCCTAGTGTGGTCTCAAAACTTAGCGGATGTGGTGTACGTATAATGGACAAGTCCGCACGCAGTGACGCCTCCGTGTTGAAACTGAAACAATAACAGGATGCAATACCATCTCCTCATGGTGATTCCGGGTCACTGGAAGTGCACGAGGACATCTCATTACAGGATCTCACTCCACAACAATTCATATTGCCGAGCCTCCGCCTTGATTGAGGCTTCATCAGGATGGAGGGGGGACGAGTGGGAATCCAGACTCTCCAAAACGAATCTCTCAGAGAAAACATCAGACAGGATTTGTTCTTTATGCAAATCGTT
>CM031616.1:35529215-35536715 GCA_018398815.1 Conus ventricosus | reverse complement strand
ACCCACGTGTGCCCACATCTTTTAAATTTTCACCCACACGTGCCCACATCTTTAATTTTCACCCACGCGTTTCCCACATCTGTATTCTCACCCAGCGTGCCCACATCTTTATTCTCACCCACGTGTGCCCACATCTTTATTCTCACCCACGTGTGCTCACATCTTTATTCTCACCCACGTGTGCTCACATCTTTAATCCACATGTGGGCCCCATCTTTATTTTCACCCACGTGTGCTCACATCGTTATTCCACCCACACGTGCTCACATCTTTATCCACATGTGCTCACATCTTGTTCCACCCACACGTGCCCACATCTTTGTTCTCACCTACATGTGCTCACATCTTTATTTCCCCACCTGCTCACATCTTTATTCTCCCCCCACCCTGCTCACATCTTTATTCTCACCCACACCTTTCTCACCCTCTTTATTCTCACCCCACACCCCTCACATTTTATTCTCACCCACACATGCTCACAAACTTTATTCTCACCCACACATGCCACACCCCTTATCCTCATCCTCAGGTGTTCCACCCTCATTATCACCCACCCACTATCAGCCACACACCCTCCCATCCTGAAGCTTACCCCCCACGCACTTACATCTTCACACTTCCACACGCACTCGCTTCTCGCCGTCACCTGCATGCACGCCCACGCACCCCACTCTCTTCCGCACGCACGCACCCCACTCACGCCCATCCTCACTCTCATCCACATCTACCCCACCGACCGCCCCACTCGTATGTACCCCCCACCAACAAATACCACGTGCACGTGCTCCAACACTACCACGTGCACGTGCTCCAACACTACCACGCGCACGTGCTCCAACACTACCACGTGCACGTGCTCCAACACTCCCCCGTGCACGTGCTCCAACACTAAACCCCGCGCACGTGCTCCAACACTAAACCACGTGCACGTGCTCCAACACTCCCCCGTGCACGTGCTCCAACACTACCACGTGCACGTGCTCCAACACTACCACGTGCACGTGCTCCAACACTACCACGTGCACGTGCTCTCCACCTCAGTCTTTACCCCCAACGACCTACCCTCCTTCTCACCCACACGTCTCCCCTCCCCCACCCTCTCCCTCTAACCAGCCACACTACCCATTAAAGCATGGCACTCCCACTCGCATGTCACTCCCACTCGCATGCACTCTCACAGGCACACGCACACACACTCACACCCACTCACACCCACACCACTCTCTCCCCTGGCACTTCAACCTTTTTTTTTTCCTTCTTTTTTTCCGGTTCTTTTTCTCGGGTTTTTTTTTCTTCTTTTTTTTTTCTGCACGCTCTCACTCCAGCACACACTCTAACCCTGCACGATTGCATGCAAGTACACGCTCAGACGTGCCCTAAATCCCTACGCAGTCGCACTTGCACGCACCCTCCCACCCTCACGCAGTCTCAATAACAAGACCTCTCACCCACTACAACATACTCCCCACCCTAGCACTCACCCGTACAACTCGCGCCCCATTTTTTACCCACAGGCACTCATGTCCCCATACTGCCGACGTGCACTGACAACCCCCGTTCACGCATTCGCACTCATTCCCTCGCATTCACCCGCATGCATATCCGTGCACACACGCACTCCTACCCCCCCCCCCCCCCCCCCCCCCCGCAACTCTCACCTGCACGCAATCGGTACTGCGTGCTCTCTCTCTCTCCCCCTCTCTCTTCTCTCTCTCACTCTCTCCTCTCTCTCTCTCCCTCTCTCTCTCTCTCTCTCTCTCTCTCTCTCTCTCTCTCACACCTGCACTCACTCATACCCTCATGCATTCTCACACCCACACTCGTTATCTCCCACATTGCACGTTCACCTGCATGCACCTTCATCCACACCGATGGTCATAGTTCTCTTCTTTCTCTTCTGGACTTGTCTGCTGCTTTTGATGCTACAGATCACACTGCCCTTCTTTCTCTTCTCCAGTTTTCTTTTGACATTTCTGGAACTGCTTCTCTCTCTCTCTCTCTCCTCTCTCCTCTCTCTCTCTCTCTCTCTCTCTCTCTCTCTCTCACACACACACACACACACACACCACACACACACACACACACACACACACACACACACACACACACACACGCGCGCGCGCGCGCGCGCGCGCGCGCGCGCGCGCGGGCTGCTTCTTATAAGTGTTGTAAGTTTGTCCTTTCCCAATATTTATATTACAATGTTCCATATCCATACATCATAGGCAATGAAAACTAGCTGCAGTCTTTCCTAAGATTTTGCACGTTTCTGAAGTGAAAAGCTGTCCTTGTCGAGCACGTTTAAAACCGTTATCGAGATTTCCTTTTTCTTTTTACTGTCATATCATTGTTACTGTGTCAATTAAAAACGGAGTTAACAATAAATCCCGGCTGTGAGCCGGAATAGCTCAGTTGGTAGAGCGCCAGACTCGTAATCTTGGTGATCCTGGAGTTGTGGGTTCGAACCTCCGCCGGGCGTTTCGGTACAGGGGGAATTTTTCCCTCGGGGTTAACATTGGTTCTGACTCCATTTCCCATACAGTCCTTCGAATGAGACTATAAACCGAGGTTCCGTGTGTGAACGCACGCATAACATCTTGCACACACGTTTAAAAACCCATCATCAACTTTCGGAAGAGTAGGCCAGTTTGGCCGTTGGTATGGATGACACGTTACACATAACATGCACCCTGCGTGAGAAATGGAAAGAATGAAGGAAGTAAGGAAAATGAGTGATCGATATTGAACGATACTGACTGGATGACACGGGAAACGACTGAATGAAGCGCCATGGATGACACGTTACACATAACATGCACCCTGCGTGAGAAATGGAAAGAATGAAGGAAGTAAGGAAAATGAGTGATCGATATTGAACGATACTGACTGGATGACACGGGAAACGACTGAATGAAGCGCCAGCTGGCAGCTCTTCAGTCAGCACTACCCAGGTAGGCAGCCCGTTGTGTAAACGAGTGTTGATTGTAAAGCGCTTAGAGCTTGGCCTCTAGCCGAGAATAGGCGCTATATAAGTATTCATTATTATTATTATTATTATTAATTATTAAACCCCAGGAACGCAATTTCCCACACAAAAAAAAGCCTGGCTCATCTCCTAAACCTGAAATCCATTTGGTGCGGTTTGTTTGTTTGTTTATTTCTGAGATTATAAGCTTTCTAACCTCCGCTCTACCCGCGCTAACTGTCTGATAGCTCCCTTGCTTATTGGCTACGTGGAGGTATGCCAGCTCCCCCAAATGATCTGGCGCCGTGACCGCCCGCCGATAAGGGTGGAAACGTGACATTGAACCGCACTTTGCTTGATTCCATACGGTGCAATTCTTTCGCCGTTTTGATAAGCCGTTTCACGTCATCGCCCCACAAAAGGTATTGAGGGCACGATCTGAGTGGAACAGCTGACTGAAATGTCTTGAGGACAAGGCTTGCTTCTGTATATTCTGCGCTGCACCTGACTGTGCCAAGTAGTACCATGCAGTGCCATGATATTATATTATAATGTTACAGCTAGCTGTAATCGCCATATTATCATCTTCAAAAGTAAACAGTATTCCTCCTCTTACCATTTAGATATCACTTTCATTATCATTATTGCTCTTGTTATCAGTTTTATCATTGTCATCATTACTATTCTTTTAACTCCCGTGCCCCCCCCCCCCCCCCCCCCCCCCCTTCCCAACAGCCTCATTTCCATTCAACACCCCTTTCGCGCCGAATGTGAGAAGATAATGGTTGCTCGTTCTTCGTTTTCATTGTCCTTAATTTTGTTTGTTTTTTGCCTGACGATGACCCAAGAGGTCGAAATGCATCATGTTTTGTCCTGTAATCTGTTGGTCCTGGATTGTCTAGCGGAATTACAAGCTTTCTATTTAAAGTTATATTATAAGCAAGCATTCGGTTGGTCCAGTACATCAAACTAGTAATATGCAGACGCAGATTGCCTGGCCTCTTTATCTTGAGGTTGATGTTGGGGATATCACAATGGTTGCACAGGCATGTTGTTTATGTGTAATTTGAAATGACACCAAGCGGACAGACGGACCGATGAACCTGTTTACAGGGTGGGAATGGGATGGGGGTGGGAGAGTGGGTGGGGTGGAGTCTGATATGAGACAAACGTTGCAAAATCAGGGCATTCACACACACACACACACAACACACACACACACACACACACACACACACAACACACACACACACACACACACACACAAACAACACACACACCACACACACACACACACACACACACACACACACACACACACACACACACACACACACACACACACACTGAGTGTTCCTCCCTCTCATGTGCCCATATTTCTCTCCTCCCGCCGCTCCCCCCCCCCCCCCCCCCCCTCCGCCTCCCCCTCGCCTTTCCCACACTGTCGCTGCCCAGACATGTGCACGGCTATGTGAACGCATTAGTATCATGTCATAATAATGACAAGAGTCACACTGAATTGTGCATGAACATACATATACGTTATTAGAAAAGCAAAGACTGTTACTAACTGTTCCACTGAATACGCTTTCCCACCTATAATAAGCTTGGTTTGCACTTAACGTAACCCTGACTATTACTGCAGTTCAACGTCAGACAGAGAGAGAGAGACAGAGACAGAATAGAAGTATAGTAAGAGCGGCGAACAATTACCAGCTGAACACTGAACAGGCGAAAGGGGGCAAGCAGTCAGACTCTCAAGAAGCCATTGTGTTTGGCGGCCCTTCAAAGAGTAGGCAAACCGCAAAAGACGAATCGAACCTGCCTGCTTCTTCTGGCGTGGATCCCTGGCGCGGATCCGGATGAAAACACGGATCCAGGAATCTATTCGACGGTGAAGGGAGTCCGCGCTCTCCTGTAAAATACAACATTGATTTCATCCTACAACCGGGGGTGAGACAACACGTCTAAAAGACACACACACACACACACACACAAAACACACACACACACACACACACACACACACACACACACACACACACACACACACACACACACACAAAACACACACACACACGCACGCACGCACGCACGCACGCACGCACCACACACACACACACACACACGCACACACGCACGCACGCACGCACGCACGCACGCACGCACGCACACACCACACACACACACACACACACACACACACCACATACATACACGCCAACGCGCTTACCTATACAACCGGGTTAAAGAAAAAAAAAACACCTGCGACATAGACAGCACTCTCTATCACATGATTTCAAGGTTTTAAAAACAATATGAAAAGTTCGGGTGAAAAATAAAAGAAAGAGAAAAGTCTGGAACCTTCTACAGAACAGCACCCAATGCTGATGGAAATACAGAGAGAAAAGAGAGAGAGAGAGGAGAGAAGAGAGAGAAGGAGTGAGAAAATGAGAGAGAGAGGGGAAGACAGACAGAAAACAGACAGACAGACAAGAGAGAAGAAGAGAGAAAGAGAAGAAGAGAGAGAAAGAAAAAGAAGAGAGAGAGAGAGGAGGGGAGGAGTGAGAGAGAGGGAGAGGAGAGAGAGAGAGAGAGAGAACCACACCTGTACGTGTCCCGGTTTTGCTGTGCTGTGTGCATTGCTGCTTTTGTCATCAGCCCACTCTTTAAACTTTCCCGTCTTTATCTGCTGGGTCCAAAAGAGGTGAGAGGGGGGTTGTGGAAAGGGGGAAGAGGGGGGGGGGGGGGTGGGGTTTGAGGGGGGGGTGGGGGTTTAGGGGGAGGGGGGGTGGGAGGGGTGAGTTGGGTTTTTTAGGGATGGTTTTTGGGGTGTGGGATTTGGTTGGGAAAAGGGAGGGGTGTGGGTTTGGAGAGGGTGGGGGGGAAAATTGGGGGTTTGGAGGGAGTGGAAGGGGGGGGGGTGAGAGATGGGATGATTTTCCGTGTTTATATTAAACTTTTCCAAAAGGGTTTTTTGATTTTTTTTTTTTTTTTTTTTTTTCTACTCGCTGTGCAGTGGATTGTAGTGCTGTTTCGTGTGAGTAATGCTTTTGGTTGTTCTACAGGCAAGTGACGATTGTTTCGTGTTCCCAGAGGTGAGGGATGGAGAGAGAAGAGAGAGAGAGGAGTAGTGGGAGGTTCTTTTTTCCTTACTCTCTCTAAAAAAACTTTGTATATTACTTTATTTTTAATTACTTTTTTGGGGTTTTTATATTTTTTTTTTTATATTTTTGTGTTGTGTGTGTGGTGTGTGTTGTGTGTGTGTGTGTGCTGTGTGGTGGTTGAGAAGCGAGTGAGGTGGAGTGTGTGTTGTTGGTGCTGTGTGTGTGTGGTAGGGAGAGGAGTGTGTGTGTGTGTTGGTGTGTCGCTGTTGGTGTGGTGGTGTTGTGTGTGTGTGTGTGTGTGTGTGTGTGTGTGTGTGGTGGTGGCGTGAAACACGTTTTCTCCGACGTGCGGCCCCCAGGGCAGGGTGCATGTTTTTTTGGGCCCCCTTTAAATGGTTGCACATTCTGAGGCAATTTTGCGTGGTGTGCACTTTCTTCGATTGCATCTGTGTTCATTTTTCGTATACATCGTTCTTGGTTTTTTTTTTTTTTGTTTTAGTGCTTTTGTGTGTTGAGTGTTCTCCACGTGCTCTGCTCTGATGTGTAAGTGTTTTGTTGTTGTTGTTTTTTTTCTATTGTTCTTTTCCCCTCTAAACCCTGGGGCGTCCCCAAAATTTTTCTCTTCCTCAAAACCACCCCCCCCACCCACCAAACCCAAGGGACAACATAAAACATAGGTCACCCGACCTTCAACCCCGAAATTCACCTTTAAAACAGTGAGGGACAATTTTGCGTTTGTAGTAACTCTCTCTTCTCTCTCTCTATTTCCTCCTCTCCCTCTCTCTCTCTCCTCTCTCTCCCCTCCCTTCATCCCTCCTCTCCTCCTCTCCCCCTCCCCCTTACGGGACCCATTTCCGGAATAAGTCTCTCTTGCTCTGTCTTTTCTATCTCTTCTGCTTCAATCTCTCTCTCTCTCTCCTCCCCCCTTCTCTCTCTCTCTCTCTCTCTTCTCCCTCTCTTCCCAACCCACCACCCACCCACACCCCCCCACCCCACCCTCCCCACCCCACACCCACCCCCCACTCCACCACACCCCCCACCAGTGTGGCCAATTTTGACGTTGTAGTTTCCTCTCTCTCTTCCTTTCTCTCTCTCTCTCCTCCTCTCTCCCTCTCTCTCCTCACACTTCTCTCTCCCCCTTCTCTCTCTCTCTCTTTTCTTCTTCTCTTCTTCCCCTCTCTCTCTCCCTCTCTCCTTTGTTGGGGGACAATTGAGTAGTTTTCCTCTTCTCTCTCTCTCTCCTCCTCCTCTTCTCCCTCCCCTCTCTACTTCTTCTCTCTCTCTCCCCTCTTCTCTTTCTCTCTCTCTCTCTCTCTCCTTATTTCCTTTTGTACTTTTCTCTCCCCCTCTCTCTCCCCTCTCTCTTCTCTCCTCTCTCTTCCTCTCTCTCCTCTCCTCTCTCCCCCCTCCTCTCTCTTCTCTCCTCTC
>CM031616.1:35514215-35519215 GCA_018398815.1 Conus ventricosus | reverse complement strand
CATACATACGCCCAGTTTGAGCATACATTTATCACCCGAGTATTCATGCACACACGAATTTGACACTATTAGATGTGTATGCAGAACAATAGTAGATTTCTTTCGCAAACTTCGCGATTCAGGGGTGGATTAGTTAGTTCGTGAGGGGGTGGTTTGCACGTAGAAGTTTCAAGTGGAATTCGTGGGTGTGAATTGTTCCAGATTGATACAGGGGTTCTGTTGCGTGCCCTCCACCCCCGTACCCCCACTCCAAGCTCTCAAGCCGCTCCTCCCTTCCCACCCTCCCTCCCCCCCCCCCCCCCCCCCCCCCCCCCCCCCTACCCTGCCCCCTCCGCCCTGCTCTCCCGACCGTTCGCCCCCCCCCCCCGTTACTGTGTCGTCTTGCTGTCGACGTTTTGGGTGTGTGTGTGTGTGTGTGTGTGTGTGTGTGTGTGTGTGTGTGTGTGTGTGTGTGTGTGTGTGTGTGTGTGTGTGTGTGGTGTGTGTGTGTGTGTGTGTGTGTGTGTGTGTGTGTGTGTGTGTGTGTGTGTGTGTGTGTGTTGTGGTGTGTGTGTGTGTGGTGTGTGTGTGTGTGTGTGTGTGTGTGTGTGTGTGTGTGTGTGTGTGTGTGTGTGTGTGTGTGTGTGTGTGTGTGTGTGTGTGTGTGTGTGTGTGTGTGTGTGTGTGTGTGTGTGTGTGTGTTGTAGTGTGTGTGTGTGTGTGTGTGTGTGTGTGTGTGTGTGTAACCTTGAGTTAAACTGACAATAATTGGTTTCAGTCAGTGTGTGTGTGTGTGTGTGTGTGCGCGCGCGCGGGTGTGTGCGTGCGTGCGTGCATGCATGCGTGTGTGTGTGTGTGTGTGTGTGTGTGTGTGTGTGTGTGTGTGTGTGTGTGTGTGTGTGTGTGTGTGTGCGCGCGAGCATATGTGTGTGTGTGTGTGTGTGTGTGTGAGTGTGTGTGTGTGTGTGTGTGTGTGTGTGTGTGTGTGTGTGTGTGTGATTTGTAGCACACGTTTGTGCATTCAGTGCCACATCAAACCATACGGAACTTTTGACAAGCCTTCTTTCTGTCTGAATTCGCTTTTCACTTGAGTCTAGCATATGTATAAGCGACAAATATTCACTTAGAGTCTAGTCATCACATCCGTCGCAAAGCGACAAATATTCACTTAGAGTCTAGTCATTACATCCGTCGCAAAGCGACAAATATTCACTTAGAGTCTAGTCATTACATCCGTCGCAAAGCGACAAATATTCACTTAGAGTCTAGTCATCACATCCGTCGCAAAGCGACAAATATTCACTTAGAGTCTAGTCATCACATCCGTCGCAAAGCGACAAATATTCACTTAGAGTCTAGTCATCACATCCATCGCAAAGCGACAAATATTCACTTAGAGTCTAGTCATCACATCCGTCGCAAAGCGACAAATATTCACTTAGAGTCTAGTCATCACATCCGTCGCAAAGCGACAAATATTCACTTAGAGTCTAGTCATCACATCCTCGCAAAGCGACAAATATTCACTTAGAGTCTAGTCATCACATCCGTCGCA
Source organism: Conus ventricosus (assembly GCA_018398815.1). Taxonomy (NCBI): domain Eukaryota; kingdom Metazoa; phylum Mollusca; class Gastropoda; order Neogastropoda; family Conidae; genus Conus; species Conus ventricosus. Next base: position 35,517,681 of record CM031616.1, on the reverse strand, counting down.
AAGCGACAAATATTCACTTAGAGTCTAGTCATCACATCCGTCGCAAAGCGACAAATATTCACTTAGAGTCTAGTCATTACATCCGTCGCAAAGCGCAAAATATTCACTTAGATCTAGTCATTACATCCGTCGAAAGCGACAAATATTCACTTAGAGTCTAGTCATCACATCCGTCCAAAGCGACAAATATTCACTTAGAGTCTAGTCATTACATCGTCGCAAAGCGACAAATATTCACTTAGAGTCTAGTCATCACATCCGTCGCAAAGCGACAAATATTCACTTAGAGTCTAGTCATCACATCCGTCGCAAAGCGACAAATATTCACTTAGAGTCTAGTCATCACATCCGTCGCAAAGCGACAATATTCACTTAGAGTCTAAGTCATCACATCCGTCGCAAAGTGACAAATATTCACTTAGAGTCTAGTCATTACATCCGTCGCAAAGCGACAAATTCACTTAGAGTCTAGTCATCACATCCGTCGCAAAGCGACAAATTCACTTAGAGTCTAGTCATCACATCCGTCGCAAAGCGACAAATATTCACTTAGAGTCTAGTCATCACATCAGTCGCAAAGCGACAAATATTCACTTAGAGTCTAGTCATCACATCGTCGCAAAGCGACAAATATTCACTTAGAGTCTAGTCATCACATCCGTCGCAAAGCGACAAATAATCACTTGAGTCTAGTCATCACATACGTCGCAAAGCGACAAATATTCACTTAGAGTCTAGTCATCATATCCGTCGCAAAGCGACAAATATTCACTTGGAGTCTAGTCATCACATCCGTTGCAAAGCGACAAATATTCACTTAGAGTCTAGTCATACATCCGTCGCAAAGCGACAAATATCACTTAGAGTCTAGTCATCACATCCGTGCAAAGCGACAAATTCACTTAGAGTCTAGTCATCACATCCGTCGCAAAGCGACAAATATTCACTTAGAGTCTAGTCATCACATCGTCGCAAAGCGACAAATATTCACTTAGAGTCTAGTCATCACATCCGTCGCAAAGCGACAAATATTCACTTAGAGTCTAGTCATCACATCCGTCGCAAAGCGACAAATATTCACTTAGAGTCTAGTCATCACATCCGTCGCAAAGCGACAAATATTCACTTAGAGTCTAGTCATCACATCCGTCGCAAAGCGACAAATATACACTTAGAGTCTAGTCATTACATCCGTCGCAAAGCGACAAATATTCACTTAGAGTCTAGTCATTACATCCGTCGCAAAGCGACAAATATTCACTTAGAGTCTAGTCATTACATCCGTCGCAAAGCGACAAATATCACTTAGAGTCTAGTCATCACATCCGTCGCAAAGCGACAAATATTCACTTAGAGTCTAGTCATCACATCCGTCGCAAAGCGACAAATATTCACTTAGAGTCTAGTCATCACATCCGTCGCAAAGCGACAAATATTCACTTAGAGTCTAGTCATCACATCCGTCGCAAAGCGACAAATATTCACTTAGAGTCTAGTCATCACATCCGTCGCAAAGCGACAAATTCACTTAGAGTCTAGTCATCATATCCGATCGCAAAGCGACAAATATTCACTTAGAGTCTAGTCATCACATCCGTCGCAAAGCGACAAATATTCACTTAGAGTCTAGTCATTACATCCGTCCCAAAGCGACAAATATTCACTTAGAGTCTAGTCATACATCCGTCGCAAAGCGACAAATATTCACTTAGAGTCTAGTCATACATCCGTCGCAAAGCGACAAATATTCACTTAGAGTCTAGTCATCACATCCGTCGCAAAGCGACAAATATTCACTTAGAGTCTAGTCATCACATCCGTCGCAAAGCACAAATATTCACTTAGAGTCTAGTCATCACATCCGTCGCAAAGCGACAAATATTCACTTAGAGTCTAGTCATCACTCCGTCGCAAAGCGACAAATATTCACTTAGAGTCTAGTCATCACATCCGTCGAAAAGCGGCAAATATTCACTTAGAGTCTAGTCCATTACATCCGTCGCTCGTTCAAACCATCAACACTGTGACTTCTAAGTGCCTTCCAGACTTACTGCCCTGGTTCCAGACTCCAACACTTCCAAGAACAGTCAAACTATGACGTCAGTCTACAAGACAGAAGAAACAAGATGGGAACCAACCACAACACACAGACTCCAGGCGTCGTAGAGAAAGCCGCTAGCAGGTGCTTGGCCGCCTAGACTACGAGTGAAAATCACCACCGTTGACGCAAAGCCGCTAGCAGGTGCTTGGCCGCTTAGACTACGGTGAAAATCACCACCGTTGACGCAAAGCGCTACAGGTCTTGGCCGCTTAACTACGTGAAATCACACGTGACGCAAGCCCTGGGCGCTTTCAATGCGAGGTTCGAAGCCCGCTTGCTGCTAATGCAAAATGGCGGCTAACTTGGCAGCGTTTCTGTTCCGTGATGGTTCATTCTTCAGTTCTGAAGTCAACGTTCAGGACAGGCACCAAGTGAAATAGTCAGAAGTACACAGTACGGTTATTATTTAGATTTTCAGTCACAAGCGGGTTTGTGCGTGACTCTATATGCCAAGAGCAGAGCGAGAGGAGAGAGAGAGAGAGAGAGGAGGAGAGAGAGAGAGACAGAGAGAGAGAGAGACAACAGACAGACAGACAGACAGAGACAGACAGACAGACAGACAGACAGAGCGAGAGAGAAGATGTTGTGTATGGCCCAGCCGACCGCAAAGAGCCAGATCAGGGCTGTCATCTTGTTAAAGTCAACTCTCAAGTCAGATTTTCTTTCTTTTTTTAAATATTTAAAAAAATGAAAAAAAGAAAAACATACACAACTCATTTAAACACATTTTTTAAAAACTCTTCGGAATTTTGTGAACATTTTTCTTCCGTAAAATCTCAGATCACATGTGTGCGCGCGCGCGTATGTTGTGTGGGGGGGGGGGGGGATGGGTGGGGGGGGGATGGGGGATGGGGGGCGAGGGCGGGGGGGGGGGGGGGGGGTCTCTCTTAGAGACGCAGCCATCAAGTGGATCCAACTCGAAGATGGGGTTCCTGTCGTTCCATTCACCATCATGATCATGGCCTTTTCGGCTCTGGGTGTTAGCTGGCCAAGGGGCTATAATCCACTGCAGCCAAATACCGCTCATTGGACTCGAACGCATGACATCTCAGCCTGTGGCCAGCAACACTAACCGCTGCACCGCCACCGCGATCAGGGGACTTCACGTTTTGTTGATTTCTTCCAGAACTTCAGGTTATCTTCTGAACAGCTTCGTTGATTTTTTTTTTCCTTCAAGCTCTTTATGTTATATTCTGAAGAGCTTTGTTGATTTCTTCAAGATCTTCAAGGTATCTTCTTAACAGTTTTGTCTTTTTTTTTTCTTCCTTTAGCTTATCTTCTGAACAGCTGTGTTGATTTTTTAAACTCTTCAGGTTATCTTCAAAACAGATTTGTTGATGTCTTCAAGCTCTAAAGGTTATGATC
>CM031616.1:35489470-35514115 GCA_018398815.1 Conus ventricosus | reverse complement strand
TGAACAGATTTGTTGATTTCTTCAAGCTCTTCGGGTTATCTTTTGTGACAGCTTTTTTATTTTTATAAACTCTTCAGGTTACCTTTTGAACAGCTTTGCTGATTTTTTTCAAACTCTTCAGGTTATCTTCAGGACAGCTTTGTTGATTTTGTCAAAGTCTTCAGGTTATTTTTTGAACAGCTTTGTTGATTTCTTCAGGTTCTGAAGGTTATCTTCTGAACAGCTTTGTTGATTTTTTTCAAGCCCTTCATATTATCTACTGAACAGCTTTGTTGATTTCTTCACGCTCTTCGTGTTATCTTCTGAACGGCTTTGTTGATTTATTCAAACTCTTCATGTTATCTTCTGAACAGCTTTGTTGATTTCTTCAAAGTCTTCATGTTATCTTCTGAACAGCTTTGTTGATTTTTTCAAGCACTTCGGGTTATCTTTCCAACACAGTACATACCAACTGATGCTGAATTTAAAGTGGGGGCTAGTCGTCGCTAGAGAAAGACGACGAAGTCTTTTCCTTGTCACGAAAGTATCCCATTCACGCCGAAACCGGATGCGAAACTACGTCACTGTATGACGTAAATGTGAAAAACGAATGCAAATGAGATGCGGTTCTTCGTCACGCTTGTTTGTCAATCATTATTGTTATGGCTCTTCTCTCTTTCTCTCTCTCTCTCTCATTAGACTTATATTGGTCCGTGTTCTTTATTTTGCCCATAAAGGTCTGTGGGAATACCCAGTAAATCATTTTTTCATTGTCGGCGGACAGGATTTGACAAATAGCCATCTCCACCCATACTCTCTCTCTCTCTCTCTCTCTCTCTCTCTCTCTCTCTCTCTCTCTCTCTGTGTGTGTGTGTGTGTGTGTGTGTGTGTGTGTGTGTGTGTGTAGCTATGTTAGTGGAACTTTGTGCTGGGGGGTGGGGGCAGGGAGGGGGGGGCAGAGACAGAAAGAGAGAGAGAGAGTGTGTGTGTGTGTGTGGAGGGGAAAAGGTTAGATAGGCTGCACATGCACCTCTGTGTGTGTGTGTGTGTGTGTGTGGTGTGTGTGTGTGTGTGTGTGTGTGTGTGTGTTGTGTGGATGTGTAGATAATTCTGCCATTTATCAATTCTTCAGCCCTGACCTTTGTGTGTTTTGTTGAAACAAAGAAGTTCTGTGCACGGTGCACAGAAAAGTCACCTCGATCTCATATGTTTGAAAAACAACAGAAATGATAAGCGCTGTCCGTAATGACCCTCCGCCCGTACCAAACTTTTGATAGATGAATCTTAAATGAATGTTAGCAAACCGCCAAGAAAAAACGTGGACAAACGAGTCACAAGACAAATCACGACGCGTTTCGACCTCTTAGGTCTTCTTCAGGCAAGACACAAGCAAATAGGACAATGAAAATGAACGAGTTTGTCACTAGCTTTGATCTGTTAAGCGCAAGGTAGGCGGAAATCTAAACAAATCTTTTATAAGCGTTAGCGAACCGCCAAGAGAAACGTGGACAAACGAGTCACAAGACAAAAAACACGACGCGTTTCGACCTCTTAGGTCTTCTTCAGGCTAGACACAAACAAATAGGACAATGAAAATGAACGAGTTGTCTCACTTTGCAACTAGATCTAGTTTGGTAGATAGTCAAACTGCTGAAAAAGAGGGCGAATACAAACACCAAGGCATAGTTTTAGACACAAAATGTGGCTTTTGACAGGAATACTGGAGTTAGACATGAAAAATGTCCGTCAAACTTGTATTCCTTCTAACTGCAGAAATCGGAGACGTATCAATAATGTCAGCTGAAAGATTTTACAAACTTATTACCGCTGCTACATTCAGTCCTTGCATACTGTTTCATCAGTATGCTAGTATGGAAATCTAGGTATGCGGATGGATTTTGATGATGTGGTGAACGTATAGAGTATGGGGTACAAGACATGTTGGTATACAAGCGGTGTATAACATACAAGTGGTGCAAAAGATAAAACAATCTGCAAGTGATGTAAGTCATCCTTGTTTTTGGTGAAATACTACGAACTTATACTGTCATGGCAAGCGTATTGGGACCATAAACATGAAAGTTAGTTTCAGGGTGTGGTTGACCACGGGCAGAAATTGAAACAAACTTAACCGAAATTTACTATTTCGCTGAACGCATGAGACAAATAACTTACAAGACAAAACACGAAGCGTTTCAACCTCTTTGGTCTTCTTCAGGAAAAGCAAACCACATTCAAGTCCATGAAAACGAAGAAGGAACAATCACCTTAATGGGTGTGCGCCCTATTTGAAGAAAACTGCGCCCAATTTTGGAGAGAGTTAAACTTAAAAAGAAAAATTGTTATTCGCCGAACGAAAGAAAGAAACGCATCACAAGACAAAACACGACGCGTTTCGACCTCTCTGGTCTTTTTCATGCAAGACAAACAATGTTTTGTCTTGTAAATTGTCTGTCTCTTTCGTTCGATGGAATAGTCATTTTTTTTTTTTGAGTTTAAATGAGAATTAAATCAAAGGAATAGCAAACGTTTGTTCCCAAGTCGATTCATTTCTTAGAATTTTAGATACTTTTATACCAGCTTTTATTTGTAACCCGGTGCATACGTGAATGAATGAAGGATACGAGTCAGTATGTGTGTGTGTGTGTGTGTGTGTGTGTGTGTGTGTGTGTGTGTGTGTGTGTGTGTCGTGCGTGCGTGCGTGCGTGCGTGCGTGCGTGCGTGCGTGCGTGCGTGCGTGCGTGCGTGTGTGTGTGTGTGTGCGCGCGCGCGCGCGCGCGCGCGCGCTCGGAGGGAGGGATAGTGTGGTATTATTTCATGCATGTTATTATGTCATTCCATTTTCCTCTTTCAACTTTTGATTTTATTCTTAATGGTAGAAATCTCAGGAACTCAATTTTTAGAAGAACAATGATAATACGATGTATGCATAAATATGCCAAACCTTGTCGCGCGACAATTCATTCTTTACATCTGCTAAATATGTTTATCACTGGATTTATACACACTTGACGTTCTTTCCATAGTTCTTTCATAGTTGCATCTGAAGCAGTTTTCTGGTTTGTGGAGATACTCAACGTTTTTCTTTCATCAAATGTCTTATATATGAAGTACAGTGTTAGTAACATGAAGACGGAGAGGGGGGGGGGGGGGGGGGGGGGATCGGCGGATGGTGGACGGGATGGGGGATATTGCGGTGGGGCGGGAGGGAATGATGAATTGACATACCTTACTGTCGACTATCGTGTCGGTCTTGTCTCGCCTGTCTTCTCTCGTCTTACTCTGAAATCAATCTTCCTCGCAGTTCCCTCCCTTGGCTACCATCATGGCGACTGCTGTAAGCGAGAAGTATTATGGTCTCACACACACACACACACACACACACACACTGCAATATTGTATTGTAAAATAATAAAAACAACCATCAAAATCTGAAGTCCTTTCATCCATGTAATCTTGCATTATAACGTAATAAAATGGTCATTTAAAACTAAAATCTTTCCACCGTATGAAGCAGAAATGAAACGAATGTTGTTGTTGTTTTTTCCCGTCCAGTCATGGCCGGGGTGTACATCAGAAGGGGGAATGATCCACGCTACCGAGCACTCAATGATACGACAGGTGTTTGTGAAATACTCTTAAACTTCACGATCATGTTCAGCGCCAGGGAGGGACAAAAAGCCCCCTGTTTGTTTTTACCCCCCCCCCCCCTCCCCCTCCACCTCCCGTATTAGATATCATCCTCGTTGAAACTGCAGTACTCACTCGGCAGAAGTCTAATCGGCGAAATTCCATTCGGCGAAAATGAACGGTCCACTGTTAAACTACTGGAGTAGTCGCTAAGCTATGGTGGAGATCGTTCTTGTGGTGGCAACAGTAACCATCACTGTCTCATTTGGAAAAGGTACGGGGTGGATGGGGTGTGGGGGGGGGGGGGGGTGGAGGAAGACAGGGGGGGAGGGGCGGAGGGAGAGAGAGGAGAAGGGGGTTAGGGGAGAACTACAATTCTATACCCTTCACCAGTTGTCTCCCTTCTGATGGGTAATTGCAAGTAGCAGCAGTAGGCCTAACAATGACAGTTAATTTTTTTTTTTTTTGGTACTAGTAGCAATAGCAGTTATAGTAACCAATAATTCTAGTAGCTTTTGTTATAGTGCTTGTAGTGATATTCGCAGTACAAGCAGTAGTAACAGTAGCAGCAGCAGCAGTAGCAGTAGCAATGGTAGTAACAGTTTTTTGTGGGTTTTTTTTTGTTTTGTTTTTTACAAGTAGCAATAGCAGTTACAGTGAGCAATAATTTAGTAGTTTTTGTTATATATTGTAGTGATATTCGCAGTACAAGCAGCAGCAGTAGCAGCAGCAATGGTAGTAACAGCAGCAGCAGCAGCAGCAGTAAAAGGCATAGCAGACAACAACAAAAAAAACAGCGGAGATAAGTATACCACATTGATGGGACAGCGGTCGTATATAGGTGGTCATATATATGTCATCTCGGAATGACAGCGACGAGAAGAATCCGTGCGGACAGCCCAGTGACTGCTGTACTTTGCCGTACTAACAGAGCGGACACATAGGGTGGGGGGTGGGGGGTGGGGGGTATTTGGTAATTCGACAGGTCGTCCAGTACTTTGTTCACCTCTACTGTCTGAGATGAGGAGGAGAAGGGGCGATGAGTGGGGGGGTGGGGGGCGGAATTTGGTTTTGGGGGTGGAGAAGGCGAGGATGGGGAGGCGGGAGGGAGGGAGGGAGGGAGGAGGAAGGGAAGGAGGGAAGGGGGAGTTTCTTTGTTGAATTCATGTTTGTGGTTTCATTTGATGTGTGTGGTGATTTTGTCGGCGGTGTGGTTAGGTGGCGTTGTTGCTGTTGTTGTCATAGTTGCTGTTGTTGTTGTTGATGATGGTGTTTTTAATTTTGTTGTTGTTGTTTTTGTTGTTGTTGATGATGATGATGATGATGATGATGATGATGATGATGATGATGATGATGATGACGATGATGATGATGATGATGCTGATGATGATGATGATGATTACTGGTGTGTGTTTTTTTAATTTAAGAAAGTAAGGGAAGAAAATAAAGAGGCAAAAGGAAGATGCCTTAACCCTAATGTTGTACTTGTCTCCTTTTTGAGCGATGTGTCGAAGCAATGCCGTGACAGAACACATGCGCAGTCGGGTATCTCAATTACCCATGGTAATGTACAGGGTCGAACTTAATTAAGGACCACTTATACACAGTCTCACAAAACATAGAAAGAAAAACCGACAAACGACAGACACTTTATAAATGTTTAATTTCATTATCAGTGAACAACATTTTGTCACTTTCATCGAAAAAATCATTCTTTCTGATTAGACAGGGAGCCTGAATGAGACTACTACCCCCAAAATGACATTCACAAAAAGAGTGTTTCTTTACAGTTGATCAAACCGACTGTGCCCCCCTCGTGCTGCCACACAATCCACACAGCGCTGCCTCATGGTGTTGACTGTTCTTGTAATGAGTGCCTGGGGGAGGTTTGCCCACTCCTGCTGCAGGTAGTGCAGCAGCTCCTGTCGATTTGCCGGAACAGGGTGATTTTCTTGAACTCTCCTCCCAAGCTCGCCCCAAATGTTCTCAATAGGGTTCATGTCCGGGCTGTTTGCCGCCATGGCATCCTGGTGATGCCAGCTTGCACCACAAAAGTGTTCACGGCTCGACAACGATGTGGGGTGGCATATCGTCCATGAACACAGCCTGAGCCCCAATCTGCTGGAGTGCTGGGACACCCAAAGGCCGTAAAATCTCCTGCAGGTAGCGTTGGCCGTTCAGGTTGCCATCCACATGGCACAGGGGAGTCTTGTGGTGACATGCTGATGCCCCCCATACCATGACGGAGCCACCACCAAAAGCGACGACCTCCTGGATGACGTCATCTTCCAGCTGCTCCCTGGGACGCCGCCACACCCGAATGCGTCCATCTCGTGGCTTCAACTGGAACTTGGGACTCATCGGTGAAAAGCACCATCCGCCACTGAGCCCGAGTCCATGTTCGATGAGCTGTGCACCAGGCCAGGCGACGTGCCCGGTGGGCCGCAGTCAGTTTTGGTTTCCGGACTGGGCGGCCTTGCTCGAAGGTTGGCAGCATTGAGGCGCCGCCGTATAGGTCATCTCACACACTGCTGTGTTAGTGGCAGCTTGGAGCCGACGCCTGATGGTGTTGGAGGTGGTGGTCCTGGTCCGAAGAGCATGTCTGCAAGATGAACCTGTCATCTCTTGCAGTGGTCTTCTTTGGCTGGCCTGGACGGGGTCTCTCTTTGACAGTTCCAGTGGCCTGAAAACGTTCTCTCAGCCGAATGATGACGGAGTGGGACACTTGTAGTCTTCTGGCCACTCCTCGAACGCCAACTCGATCCTGCAGCCATGCAATCGCCCGGGTCCGGTCAAAATCAGACAGCTTGCGTCTTGGAGGCATTTTTGTGTTATGAACAATTATGCACGTTGGGCTGCTTTTAGGGGCATTCCAGTCAGTAAAATGCTCTGCAATGCATTGGGTTTTGCACGTGCATTTGGAATTTCAGTGCAAAACCGTTTGAAGCAGTGTTCACTCTTGCTTAAAAACAAGCAAGTTTGACAACAATCTGCAACTTTCAACCACCCCCCCCCCCCCCCCCCCCCCCCCCCCCCCCCCCCCCCCCCCCCCCCCCCCCCCCCTGCATGCCGCCCGTGACAATAAGACAGCTTTCGCAAGCTTTGCGGAATACTCTGTTAACCCCTTAAACCTTTCCCAGTCGATTCTTCGAAAAAATGCATTGCTTGTATTTTTGGCCAATTTAAAAAGAAAGGGCCTTTTTTCGGGGTGGTCCTTAATTAAAGTTCGACCCTGTATCTCCACTATCCATGGAAATGGACAACACAGTGGAGGTGGTGTAACTAGCCCACTTTATGACATTGTCCATCTTGGACATCGATCTGGGGGCCGGAATAGCTCAGTTGGTAGAGCACCAGGCTCGTAATCCAAGGTTGCGGGTTCGAATCTCCGCCGGGCCGTTTCGCACAGGGGGATTTTTTCATCGTAGTTAACATTGGTTCTGACTCCATTCCCCCAACACAGTCCTTCGATTGAGACTATAAACCGAGGTTCCGTGTGTGAACGCACGCACAACATCTTGCACACATGTCAAATTCCCATCACCCAACTTTCGGAGGAAAAGGCCAGTTTGGCCATCGGTATGGATGACACGTTACACATAGCATGCACCTTCCCCGAAGATGGAGTATGGCTGCCTTAATGGCTGGATAAAAACCGGTCATACACACAAAACTCCACTCCCTTTGTTGGGTAGATGGATTAATGCTTGCCTGTCCATATAGGGAGTGTCCGCAGGAGTATCAGCCTGCGTACGCAGAGAAGAAGAAAGAAGGACTTCGATCTGAGGATCAGTTTCCACTGTACCTCAACAGAATGGTTTGGGCGACGGAGAAATGGTGAGATACATATCCACCTTCCACTTTAAACTGTAGTTTGGTCTTGCACAAGGAATCATGGCGAGGTATATCTCTACCCTCTACTGTACACTGTAGAACTGGTCCTAGACAGGAAGTTGTAATGAGATGCATGTCCACCTTCCACTGTATCCTGTAGAATGGTCTTAGGCAGGGGGTCATTGCGATATAATGTCACACTCTATTGGATCCCGTCGAATGGTCTTGGACATGAGTCGTGGCGAGATATATGTCTACCTTCACTGTACCCTGCAAAATGGTCTTGGACAGGGTGTCCGTGGTTGATGCGTATCTGCCCTTCACTGTACCCTGAAGAATGATCCTGGACAGGGTCATGGCGAGATACATGTCCCCTCTCCACTGTACTCTGTAGAATGGTCCGGACAGGAAGTCACGGAGAGATCCATATCCACCCTCCACTGTACCCTGTTGAATAGTGTTGGACAGGAGTCACGAAGAGACACTACCCACCTCACTGTACCCTGTTGAATGGTGTTGGACAGGGAGTCACGAAGAGACACATATCCACCCTCCACTGTACCTGTTGAATGGTGTTGGACAGGGAGTCACGAAGAGACACATATCCACCCTCCACTGTACCCTGTTGAATGGTGTTGGATAGGAAATCATGGTGAAAACCATGTCCACCTTTCGCTGTGCCCTGTAGAATAGTCTTGGACAGGTAGTATGGAGAGATACACGTCCATCCTCCACCGGTTTCCTATGAAATGGTCAGGTACAGAGATCTACAGCAAGATATTTGTCCACGACAGCATTTAAGAAACACAAGTTTTCCAGTGCAGAGAACAGGAAAATGCAGCTTCTAACTCACTTTCGCCCTCAACCAGTTTTCGGGCGAAAGTGACCTAGAAGCTGCATTTTCCTGTTCTCTGACAAGTAAGACTTCAATAACCAAAAAATAACGATTATCTACAAACAAACATACTGTGTAGGGTTATCCGTTTTCAATACTAATTTACTAACTTTTCAGATTTCAGTTTTTGCTTAATCCTATGTTTTTCCTGATCATTTTCATATAACATCATTTTCACGCAAACATTCATCAAATGCATCTCTGTCTTTCATGTGAAATAAAACTACAGTCTTTAACTGTTCTCTAAAGTCTTTTAAAACCGAGTATATTTTGGCATAGAATCCACACACTTATCCCAGCATGCCTTCCACTGAAAGCTAGTTTCGACAAAGTGTTTCTCTTTTTAACTATGTCTCTTTCTGCTGAACAGTCATCTATAATAAATAGTGTCTGCGTCCTTCAAACAATATAAAAAAGCGTTCTAGACACTCACTCAGTTTATTGCTAGGATTAACTAAAAATATGTATCATCAGTCCATATAAACCTTCTATCATGATATGCTTTGTTCCATTTAAGTGTTGGGCAGAAAATCACAATATGATCAAAATTATAACGATAAACTGTTTGTAACAGGTCGAGGATAAATATTGTTTTTCCACAACCAGTTTGTCCACAAATTAATGAACAATGAGGGGTTTTTATCATAAAGTTTAACTGCTCCATAGTTTTATAACAGAACTTATCTAACCCAGTTATTGTTTTTATCATGCCCTCTGTTAAAACTTGTTCAGTATAAAAAAAATCCTATAAGGTCTAATGTGAAAAAGATTAACCCCCCAATTCCCCGTTCCTGTAAGATTGTTTCTTTTTTGACTAATTATTGATTTTGTTCCCTTGTTGTTATGCCCTTTAAATTTTCCCTTCGCCATTGTAAAGAATGACGAGGGCAAATTTTTCTTTTTTTCCAACGTCAAGTTTTGCCAGCTAATTAGAATTCCTATTGGGGAAGGCCCGTCACTAACGCCCACAACCCCACCCCCCCCCCCCTTATTTTTTAAGACAAAAAATTTCAAATATCATTGTGAACGCTTTTCTCCTAATTTCTTTTGGGAAAAGAAAAATTGGGAATCTTGTAGAACCCCTTCCCTTTTAAAAAACCCCGTTTCTTTTGTGGAGGATGTTGTTTATTTCATCCCGGTTTTTAAAATTTCAACTCTTTTTCCGGAAAAATTGTCTTTGGGGCATAAGATTTAACGTGAAAAGGGGCCAGAGTTGAATGCTTTTCTGAAACTTTTTTGAGGGCCCAAAAAATTTGTAAGGGGGCTTTTTGGAATTCAAATTTTTTTTCCCATTCAAAATAGGGTTTCCCAAAGGGCCCCCATTTGAGGTCAGGTTTTCGAACTATTTTATTTCATAGGGAAAAACCCTTATTTGCTTTAGATTCCCCGCAGTTTGTTTTAGTTTAGGAAACTTTTTGTTGTCCCAAAAACCCCCTTTGCGTTTAAAATTCACCAACTTTGTGTACAAAAAACCCCTCCCAAAGTCCCCCAATTTCACCATTCTGTTCCCAAAGTCCAAAAACCGTTTTGAAAGGTCTTTTATTAAAATTTTAAACACCCACAGGCCCCTAATGTAACCCCTGATTCATCGGCCCCCCCGCGACTTTTTTTTTAGTACAACTTTTTATTTTTTTTCCCCAAAAAAAATGTCCCCCAGGTTATACATTTTGGCCCTTTTTCCCCTGTTTTGTCTGTGATCTTTATATTAAATGATGACCCCCCAAAACAAAAAATTTTTTAAAACTGTTAAATTAGGGAATTGTATAAACATAATCCCTATCCCGTTTTCCCTGAGGGAAAGGGCCCCTTTTAAAAACCCAGTTGGGGGCCCTTTCCCTTTCTTATAAGTTTTCATCGGGTCCCCTCAGTTTACCCAATAAAACATAGATTAATGAATTAATCCCCAAGATGAGGGGGGTTTTCCCCCTCATAAGAAATTTTTGGGTTTGGGGTTGTTCTTTTAAATTATAATTGTCACCCTCCCCAAAGCCAAACATTTTAGCTAGCTTTTATCAAAATAGAAACCCTGCTTCTTCTTAAGCTTGAATGTTAACTTTTGTTTTTAGATTTCCCTTTGGGTTAAAGTTTGGGGGTAATGTCAAATTTTACTCTTTGCTTCTTTTGTGAAAAAACCCCCGAAAAACCACCCGGAAAAGTTAACTGGTAACTTTGGCCCCGGATTTGTCAATTTTTAAAAAAACCTTATTATTATTCTTGGATTCACTTATTTTAAACCTTACGCTTTGTAGAATATTTCATGGGTAGTGCCCCCATTTTGGTTCCGAAACCCGTTCTTAACAGCATCCCTTTAAAAACAAAGGGGACGGTTTTGATTGTTATTGTTACAAACTTTTTTTTAAACGAAAAAAAAATGAGTGCGTTCAAAATACTAAAGATGCAAAATATTTTTTGGGCCGAAACTAAAATCTTAAAAATTTAACAACTGACGCCCTCGACATTTCTGTGCCCCGGGGACTGTCATTTTTCCCTAAAAAAGGTGAGTATCCTTTAAGCAGATATTTTAAACCCTCCTTTTAAAAAAAGGGACTACTCGCGAAAGTGTGCGTTTCGGGCATCCGATGCAGTTTTTATCCCCCCCCGTTAAACTTTGTGTTTTTTTTGGCCCCCATCAACGGGGTGGGGAAAGTGCCCGTATGCCTGAATTTTTTTTAAATCACCCTGTTTCCTTTGGTGACGGTCAGTGTACAGATTTTTTTTTTTATTACCCCTTTCAAAAACCGAATTTTTGACTGAAACGCAAGCCCCCATTCCCAAATGACAAACCTTTTAAATTTCCATTTAAAAAACCCCCAAAATTAGAAAAGAAGGCTTTTGAAAGGATCTGTAACGAATTCAAAAATAAATTTTAAAAGACGATTTAAAGGAAAAAAGTCGGATTTTAAATATGGTTTTGGCCCCCCTTATTTTGGGGTCCTGTGACGAAAATTTATAACTATGATGGAATCCCCCTTTTACACACTTTCTCTTCAGGCACAGGTGTTCACCTCGGGCCCATGGGCCCAAGAGAAAAAAACAGCAGGGGACAACTTTTTATTTTAGACACATTGGGGGGCCAAAATAAGGGGGGGAAATAGTACGAATAAAACGACAAAAATTCGTACTTCGTTTGGAGTTTGCTGGGGTTTCCCCAACCCACAGACAAGGGTCGAGCAAAAACTGATTCTTCTATGGCTTTGATGCACAAAAACAATACTTACCCAAATTTAGAGGGACGCCCCTTTAAATTCTACAGTTGATTTAGATTCACTTTATAAAAAGGTACCAAAATGTTTTACAATTACCCCAGACCCGAAAGTGGGACTTTGCTGGGGGCCCCCGGGTTTTTTATACATGCTGCCTTCTGCCCTTTTAAAACCCCAGGAAAGGAAAATAATAAATCTAAAAAAACAATAAAATTCATTTGGCAGGCAATAAACGGGAAGGGTTTGGGGAAAAAACGACAAAAATTTCCCGGGGCCCCAGAAAAAGTAAAAACCAATGAAAAAAAAAACACCATGCCCCCCCAAGATTAAGTCCCCAAATCCCCAAGGCCCAAAACCCCAAAAGGGACTGTTGAAGACGTGGATTTTGTTCGCGATGACCAGGAATATGAAAAGATGGGCGTTTTGGTTTGGTTGGCAAAAAATTTAACCCCTTTGGCCCAAAACCGGAATTTCCTTTTTCCCGGCCCAAAATTTTAACTTATTTTAAAATTAACCCCTTTTTTTAATTCCAGAGAAATTTTTTCCATGCCCCCATCCCCAAGTTTTCCCGGCCAAAAATTAAAGCCAAACCCTTTAAACTTTGGGGGGGTTTCTCAAAAAACCATTTGTTTCCCCGACTTTCCTGGAAAAGATTTAAAGCCCTTCTACCGCTTTTTTTTTTTCCCCCAAGATTTTTCGGTTTTTTTTTTCCCCTTTTTAAATTCAGGTCGGAGGGCGGGGGGGCCTGTTTCCCTAAACCAGCCCCCTTTTAATGCCATTAAAATATTTTGCAAAAAAATTTTTTCCTTTTGGAGTTTTAAGTTGCCAAGGATTTCCCTTTTTCTCAAAACATTTTCCCGTTTCTTCGGTGGTTCTTTTTCTTAAAAATTTTTTTGGGGTTTTTCCCCTTTTTAATTCATTCTTCGTTTGGCTGGTTTTGTATTTGGACTTTAGTTTTTGTTGTTTTTTGTTTTAAGTTTTTTACCCGGGAAAATTTTTTTTTTAGGAAACCCAAGGGGTTCTGCCCCGCCACCTTTTCCTTTTTTAATTTGGGTTTTCATGGCCTAAATTTGAGGGAACGTTTTAGGTTTATGTAGGCGGGAACACTTTTCCCCTTTTTTTTCCCTAAAAACCCAAATGGTTTATTTTTAGCCAAAAATTAAAAACTTATTGGGGCCCGGGGGGTTTCCCAAGTTCAAAAATTTTGGGTTTAATTTGAACTTCCCCCCCATCCCCCCGGTTAATATAAGGATGAAGCGGCCGGGGTTCTGTGTCAAAGGAAGCCGTTATTATGCCCGGGCCCAAAAACAAATTTAATCTTCTTTTTTCCTCCCAAATTCTTTTTTGTTTTTAAAAAAATTAATTTTTTTATTTTAAAAAAAATTTTCGGGGGGGTTTTATGGCCCGATTTTTTGCCGGCAAAAGAAAATTTTTGAAAGAAAACCCCGCGGCCGGGTGGGGCAAAGGACTTTTACCTTTTCCTAACCAAAATCACAAATTATCAAATTTCTTCTTCCCCAATTTTCCAGTTTTAACCAAATAATTTTTTTCCCCTTTTGGGGTTTTTAAAAAAAAAGAACTCGTTCAACCCGCCCAAAAAAGAAAATTGAAAGCCCCCGGGGCAAGGGAAAATCAAAAAAAATTTTCGGGTTAAAAACCTTAATAAAGAGAAAAATTTTAATTAACCTTTGCAGGACATATTTTTTAAACCCTATTTTAAAAAAGGAACTCCTTCCCCCAACCCCCCCCCCCAAAGGGCCCCCCCCCCCCCCCCCCCCGAAAAAAAATTTCAAAACCCCCCCCCCCCCCCCCTTTTTTCCCCCTTTTCCCCCGACTTTCCCTCCGCGAAAAAAGGGAAAACCTTCCCAAAATATAAAGAAGACTAAACTTAGAATAGACGCCCGAACTCGCCCCAGGTGCTAAAAGCACCCAAAAAGGGCTTTAGCGTAAGTTATGGTTGGAAATCCCCCCTTTTCCTTTCCCCTTAGTTTTTGGGAGTTGTTAAAAGCCCCTCCCCCCATCCCCTTCAAGGGGCATTAAAAAAACGGGATTTTTCCCCCCGAACTAACTTTTAAGGGACTACAAAGTGTTATCAGACCCAACAGACACCGAAAAAAAAGTCCAGCATTTCTGACTTTCCCCGTTAGATTTTGATTTTGGGTTTAGCAACTTAATTTCCCAAGGGCCCTGATTGCCCCAACAATATGAGTCACAAAATTAGTAATATATTAGGGAAAACGTGGCCTAAATTCAAATACCCTAAAAGCGGGGCCCAGACGCCCCCCCTTTTGGGAAATTTTAATTTAGGGTCCCCAGAAAAATCGTTTTTAAAGGTTTTTTTATTCCCTGTGTAAAGATGAAAAACCATTCCCCAAGAGCAAGTGAAAAGTTTTTTAATCCAAAAATAACAAAAGGGGCCCAATGTTAAAATTGAGGGTAGGGTCCAAACCCAAATCTACGCTAGGGGGCCCTTAAAGCCTTATCATCTTTTTGGAAAAAAGGGAAAATTGTTTGGGGGTGGGGGGGTAGAAGCCAACAGCAGCCCTTTGCGCCCAAAAGTTTCTAACCTTCACAGTGTTGGGCCCCTTGGGATGTTTTATTTAACAAAAAATTCGGTTTATGGATTGACCTAAGGTAAACAGAGGATAATCAGTTCCCCATGGAAAGTGGGGAAAAAGGGGAATTTTTTTAAAAAGACGTAAAAAATTAAAAATTGAGAAAAAAAAAGAAGCCAAATTAAACCGCTTAAAGTACATTTGTTTTTATTAATTTATTTCACAGCTGAATACTGAAAAAAAAAAATTAAAAAATACAGAATAAATAAATTATATTTTCATTTTTAAAAAAAAATGTCCCGTTTAAGTTTATCCCAAAATTTCCTACAGCGCCCGGGGTCGCCAAGAGAAGAGATGTAGAAACCCCCCTCCTTAAAAACCCTTTTGATTAACCAAAATTTCCCCAAATGCCCACAAAAAATAGAGCCCGGACCTTTTAAAATCAGGGAAAACCCCAAACCCAAGGTTTCTGCCTGCCCCTTTTTAAAATGTTATTTGTTAATAAATGGAGCATCGACTTAAGTGCTTTTAAACGGCGGGGGCAATTTTTGGTCTCTTAGCAACGGGCCTTTGGCGTACCCGAGCTTTAAAAACTAGGCGGGTTTTTCCCTTTTGCCTCCGGTCTGTTTTTCATTTGCTGTAGGGGCCCCTGCCCAAACCCCAAAAAAAAAAAAAACTAAAATCCAAAAACAAAACCCCGCTATGGTTAACTAAAAACAGCCCAAAATTAGTTCCTTTAAGCCCCTTATTAAAAAAAGCATGGTGACTCAAACACACGGAAAAAGAATTTAAAACGTTTACAGGCCGATTTTGTTGACTACAAAAAACAAAAGTTTTATCTTCAAAGAAAGGCCCCCGGAAAGTTTTTCTCCAAAAAGCCCAGACACCGAACAGAAAAAAAAGGAAGCTTAAAAAAAGTAAACCCAAACATTTAAACTCCCGCTTAAACGCCCCACAATTTAAAAACGCCAAAGGGGTTTTTTATCCCTTTTGTTTATGAGTCCCAAACCCCCAAAAAAACCATCGATTTTTGATTAAAAATTAAATTTTTTTTTTTTAAAAAAATATTTTGAGTTAAAAAAAAAGGGAAAATAGAAAGGATAAAATATATGAAGGTCCCCGGGCGAATTGTTTGAAGCCAAAAGCCCAAAAAGATTTTCAAGAGACTGAAGTATTAACTAGAAATCAATTTATCCCCCCCCAAAAAAGGGGGAAAAAGGTTTCCCCAAAGCTATTTCTCAAGTTCCAGGTAAATAACAATAGACCCCCAGTTAAAAATAATGTTAGCCCCTTTTAATCCCACTATGCAACAATAAAATGAAGAAAATCTAGAAATCGGGGGTTTCAACCCAAACCAAAAGACTTTTTCTTTCTCATAAAGGGCTTAACACCCGGTTTGGCCCGACCAACTGCTTACACCCGTTTTATGGGGCCCACTGAAAAAGCCCAAAAAGAGAGGCTCGGTTGGTCAGAGGGCGAAATTTTTAGAGATTAGATTTTAAAAAAGGCTAAATATTTCCCGGATTTTTGGTAAGGCCCCTTTCAAATTTCCAAACCTCCAGCCTTAGTTGCAAAAAAAGGGAGTTTTTAAACATAAGAATACAGGGCGACAACAAATGTTTTTATGTGGTGTGTTCTCGAAAGGGGCATCCCCCCCCGCCAAAAAAAGCAGAGAGGTGTTTTAAAATATACCCCTTTAAACAATGATCTTAACTTTTGTGGAATTTTCCTTTCCCCTTAGCGGGATCAAATTTACAGTTTGAAAAACAAAAAAACCAATAACTGTTAATTTACAAAATGGGAAGAGGGAAAAAAAAATTACAGCCCATTAAAGTGTCTAAGAAATTTGCCCAAAGATTGGCGAGCCAGAAAAAAAATCATGTTGATTACTACTGTGCCCTTTTACCAGCGGGGGGGTTCCCATTACACATTAAACGCACAATGAGTTGGGTTATTGGCCCGGGCCCTCTTCAAACCCAAGGCCCTTAAACCCAAAAATTTTGAAAAAAAATGTTTAAAAGAATTCCCTCTGTTTTAAGGGCCTTTAGCGAACATTTTAAGAAAAAAAATTTTATCGGCCCAGTTTACCGTAATACGGAAAATAATACGCCCCCGAAGGCGTAAAGTTAGTTTTAAGAAAGGAAAAAGGCCCCGCAAAATTTTTCCCCTATTTTGTTTTTCGCAGACTTCGAATCGTAAATTTTTCCTTTTGAAGGGGGCCCGCGCCACAAAAACTTCGGAAAAAGGGTTTTTGGAAAACATCAGATTTTTTTCATTTTTCCTTCATTATAAATTTTTAGGCGGATGGCCCCTCATTCAACGCCCCAGCAAAAAATACCCGAGGACCAGTGCCGGGGGTAGAAAAAATTTTTTTCAGCGCATGCAGCAAGGGGCCGTAATGATTGTTCTAAAATCTGAAAATTTTTTGAAATCATAAAGGCGCCTGAAGAAACCCCAAAAAAGTATGGGGTCAGCCACCACTGTTGGATTTGTTTGGGTTTTGGCCTCCCCCTTTTGACGCCCCCCCAATCCAAAAGTAAGAGGGCCAAGATAATTAGTGGAAAGTTCAGAGGAAACAGCCCCACAGTAAATGCAATCTTCAATAAAGTTTGATTAAGACATGGAAGCTTGGCCCATATTCTTTATAACTTTCGAGGTTTTCGACTCCCCCCTTATAATGAAAGCAGTGGGGCGATGCCTTCAGGGTTTGCATGGCCCTTGCCAGTCTTTAGAAAAAATACCTGTGTTTCAATTTAAAAAACAAGTCTTTTTACGACTCCCAAGCCCGCCCCTGATGGGACATTAGAGTCCTGGCCCCATGTCCTTAAAAATCCTGCCCCAAAAACCGAAAAAATATTTTTACCCCAAATTCGTTAGAAAGGGTGTTTACCCTTACGAATACATGAACAGTTGGGGAAAGGGTTTGACGAAGAATTTCACTTCCTCTAAAGGCGCGTTTTTTTCTAAATTTAGAGGAAAAAAGGGCAACAGTGTTCTGATTACCAGCCCTTTTCAAGATGCGTGGCAAAAATTTTTAAATGTAAAAAGATGGGGGAGACTATCATGATTCATATTTAATGGCTGATAAAAATTTGTTGGCGGATATTTTTGAAAATTTTAGAAAGACCCGCCCCTGAAACTTTTTGCCTGGAAAACCCAGCCCTTAATTTCTGCCCCCCGGGGGGTGAGCTGGGATGCTTTCTTTTAAAATTTACTGGAGTACAGATTGTTTTTTTATTTAAACCCCCAAAGATTCAATGTTTAAAAGGGGTTGCGTGGAGGAATTATATGGGCCCCTTTGCATCATTCCCGTAAAAAAAAAACAAATCCCTTGGGCGACTATGTTTCCCAAAATTTAAAAAGGGCTAACTTCTCATGTATTTAGATGCCCCAAAAAATCTGTTGGTGGGCCCATGGGGGCCCAAACACTTCCAAATTTCGTTAAATTTAAAAAGGGACACAGGCGGTGGGTCCCAAAAACATTCAAAAGGATTAAAAAGGGTTTGAGCAAATTTGGGCCGGGTCAACAGCGTTGGTTTTTATTCTAGAAATTGACTTAGAATATCCTCATGAAAATCCATGACCTGCCCCCCCTGATTTTCCGTTTTGCCCGCAAAAAAAGGGCTAAAAATTTCAAAAAAAGGCCGCCCAAAACTTGTGGGCCCAAAACTTGAGGCAAAAAAAATTATGTCGTCATTTTCAGGGTTCTACCCTTTTATTTAAGACATGGTTTGAAAATTGGGCCCGCTGTTTTTCGTAAAAATCGTTTTGATCAAAAAACATTTTTAAAGAAACCCCTACCTCATGAAGAACACTGATCTCGAATTTAAAACCACAGAAGCTTCAGAAAAAAAACTTTTTCAAACTGATGCAACAGCCCCGTTTTGGGGAAAAAAATATGGAGAATCCGCCCCAAGCGCCCAAAAACGTAGATTTTGTCACCAAAGAGAAAAGAAGCAATCAAGCTTTACCCTTTAAAACCTAATTTTAAAAAAAAAGGACTTTCAGAAGATTTCAGATCAGCCCCTTTTTGGCCCAAATAATCCCCCCCAAAAAAAAACAAATTGGGGCAAACCCGTATTTATTTGGGTTTTTTGTTTTAGAATTTACAAAGCTTTTTGATGTTAGAATTTCTTTTTTGATACTTAAAAACCCTTTTATCCCGAGTCCCGAGTGCTTTTCAAAAGATACAGATAGTTTTGTTATAGATATCCCTACTTTAAGACATCTAAAAAAGACATGGGAAAAAGAAGGTTTGCTAAAAAGGGGCCCAGTGGATGGTATGACCATTTCCGATTATCCTAAAGATTCGCCTTTGCATTCAATTACTAACAAGAAGGTTTTAGGAAAGATGAAGGATGAATTATCTGGAAAGGTGATCAAGGAGTATGTGGGGTTAAGGTCAAAAATGTACAGTATTTCGAGCCAGGAGAAAACCATTAAGAAAGCAAAGGGAATATCTCGCAGTGTTGTGCAGTCAAGCATATCACATGACAACTACAAAGAAGCATTGTTTGATAATAAGACTTTTCATCATGACAACGTAAAACTGCGATCTAATCTACATGAGATCAACACAACTGTTGTAACAAAGAAGTCATTAGATAGAACAAACACAAAACGTGTGTTTGTTAATCCAGAGTTTTCATATGCAACTGGACATTATAGAACCGAAAATAATTAAATCGGAACTGTGTCTGGGGGATTATCTGCAGTTCTTCTTTTACAAAAGATCTTTGAGGAGCTGGCTGTTTCGTTGTGTCAGTTTCTCGTAAATAATACACAGGCGGATTCATTTTCAATTCTTTTATTTCATATGGATCAACACTCCAAACTGGATCTGTTGCCCTGATGCGAGTGTCCCCTTCCGCTTCCCCCGTAAATAAAGGTACCTTACTTTTAAACCAAACGGTAATAGTTTGCTGGTTGTACTGGAGTCTTCAGCAACATTTATTGTTTTTCTTTTGATTGCTTGTACTGGTTTTAGCCCTTTAAATTCTTCATTATTCATTGCGCGCAAAACTGAGGCAGTCTTCTAACCCATTCTGTGTTGCGAGAATTGTCAATAAGCTCTCTGTGATACTGGTAAGAAAAAAGTCTTTCGGCTAACTGTTTGTTAAAGTTTTCAACTAAAGCCTGTGATCTGTGAACTCCTGGGATGCCTCTTTTAATGGTAACTCTATGTTTTAACAATAATTGATTCACTTGGCCTTTAAATTCTTTTCCATCATCAACTTGAATCATGCGAGGATAAGTTAAGGGACCTCATTGGTATAATCAGTTGTATGGCAACAGCAACAGCAGAAGCACTCTTTTGTGTTAATGGTTCCGCATCTTTGTATCTTGAAGCTATGTCAATAACTGTGAGTGCGTACTTAAATCTTTTTCGTCTAATCGTATCAGAGGGTAAATATAGAAGGTCCATTTGATGGGTGTCGTTCGGTATTGTATTCACAAAGTGTGGTCTCTGTATTCGTCTAGGCGCAGGTAAATAAATTTGCCAAATCGCTTGTTTAGATAACCATTCTTTCGCTGTTTGTTCACTGACTCCAGCTGCTTGACTTAGCTTTTTGATTGCTGTTATTCCTTTCCAATATCCTTTTGGCGAATAATAGATTTTGTTCATTTTTTATTCAGCCAATATTATGCGCGACACAAATAGACAACAGTCATGCCAAAGACAATAAACGCGATTTCTTGCATCTTTTGTTTTTCTGATGGTTGATAAAAGTCACTGAATTTTGGTGGGGGCAATGTTTCGATTGGTTTGCCTGTTACAAGATAATATTCTTTTATTGCATTGATCAACATCTTTAAATGTGTAAGCTGCATGCCCTTGTTTTTTCAGTGTGTTATTAATAAAATCTAACTGCTCAATTCTCTGCTTTTCATAGCGATCTTGTGCTGCAGATAGTTGCTCTACAGCTTTGTTATGTCTTTTTCTCTCGCCTTCATCCCGTAGTTTACTAAATGCATAATTACTTCCGCTAAAAGCAAGCGCATTCACCACAGCGCCACCTATCATCATTACGAGTGAAGCCATTTTTTATAAATGTATTTTTTTTACATATTTATATTCTCTGGAATTATTCCTTGCTTAACTAGAAAATCTTTCGTAGCAAATGAAGCTGTAATAACAGCAATCAGTTTTGCTGAATCCTCAAAGTCTAGTTTGCCAAGATCTGCCGGTTTTATTTTTAACAGGCTTTTACCAAGCATTGAGTATCCTACACTTAGACCTCCAATAACAGCAGAATGGTATACAAGGTTGGCAATAGTTTTTTCAGCGCTCATTTTAAAAAATAAAATAATAATAATTAATAAAAAAAACATGAACAGCGATGATCTGCTAGAGCTACAGAGCGGCCTACACAGTCTTGGTCTTACAAAAGAAGAAGTTGATGACCAAGCTATTATGCCCAAAAAAGAAAGACTGTATTCTTTAGCAGCATGTGGAAAAACAAAACAGTTCCTCGGAAATGAATTTAGCATAGAACAGATTCAACAGATGGCGCCACAAGACATTTTAAAGTATCACAACAGGTATGAAGCGCAGCTGGGGTCGAGAATGGTAAAAAGTGTCGGGCAAACGGTTCTTAGTTTGTACACATAAACTAGTCAGTAGATTTGCTCCCATTGATTCTGAACAAGATCTTACGTATGATTTAACGCAAGATCCAGTTTTAACAAAGTCATTAGAGTCTCTAAGCTGTGATTTATATTACAGATTTGGAACATTGTTATCGCCGCTAATCATGGGATTAATTACTTTTAATCATATAGATTTTATTTCCCTTCAAAATGAATGAGTCGAAAAGTCAGCAGAATCAGGAAACACTGAATCAGTAGAGATAGTGACGAGTGAAAAGCTAAAGCATCCTGGGCGTGTTGCAGCAGGAAAAAGAGTAGCAGAGTTAAACAGACAAAGAAAATTAAAGTTACAATCACAGAATAACTCATAATGAAAACATAACACCGCCAATGCCAACAGTTGATTCAATGCCAGCTCCAGAACAAGAACAAGTTAATTCAAGGTCTACAGCACCAAAGTCTTCATGGAATATTAAACTTAAAACTGTTTGCCATTTTGGCGCCCTTGCTGCTGTTGGGGGCGGTTATTACGGTTATAAAATATATAAAGAATGGCGACAAAAACAAAAGCAGCCAAAAAAATCTGAACCACTAAATACAGAAGAAGACAACAGCACGCCAAAACCGCCAACAACCAAAGATCATTTTCATCCATTTCAAATGGAATAATATTTTAATTTTTTTTTGATAAAAATAGATCATGGCGGATTATTATTTGTTTAAAATGATGAAGTCAATAAATAAAGACATGGAGTCTATAAAAGACATTTCCATAGACCAGAATTGTAATCAATGCGGTTGCTTACAATGTAAGAACTTCATTAAGATCTATGCTGACCAATCTCGCGCCAAGAACGCTAAGCAAGACATCCTCGACGATGACGCGTTTTTGAGGCGTGTGTGTACTATATTAGACATCTACTATTTAAGATAAAAACATAGATTGTATTGTTTTTTTTATAATTATAAGATAACTTGAATAAGAACTTAGTTGTACTTAGAGGATGACTTAGTTATGATCTTAGGTTAACTTAAGTAAGAACTTGATTAAAAACTTGATTAAGAACTTGAAGTAAACTTAATTAAGAACTTAATTAAGAACTTAATTAAGAACTTGGGGTGACTTGAATGGGGATGTTAGAACGAGTTCTCGACCATCCTTTCAGTGGCCTGTTGTGTACTTGGCTGCGCTGGGTGACAGTGTGTGCCGCGCGACTGGGTGTCAGTGTGTGCCGGCATTCGCGCAGCGCACAACGCCCTCCTGTCTGGAGGCCGCTCTTTCGCACACGCAAAGTAGTGAGTGAGTGCGTTCGTTCATGTGTGTGTTTCAAACTGATACTCAGTGAGTGCGTGCATGTGTGTGTGTGTGTGTGTGTGTGTGTGTGTGTGTGTGTGTGTGATATGTGGTGTGTGTGTGCATGTGTGTGTGTGTGTGTGTGTGTGTGTGTACCATAGTGAATGTGTGTGCATGTGTGTGTGTGTGTGTGTGTGTGCACGCGCGGGCACGCGGATTGCACCACCACAAAAGTAAGCTTAAATATAAGAATTCAACTGCTCGCTATTGGTGGTCGGTTGGCCACCGCAGGCGTCACACTTTCGAGTTTGGAGTTGCTGAGTTCAGGGCTGGGCTTCCCTCATTAGTTGGTCACATGGTTTCTAGTTTCGAGTGAGACCAGAGTCTTGGGGGTCAAGTTCACCCCATCCAGAGTCGTGGGGGCCAAGTTCACCCCATCCAGATCATTCAGACCGGTGTCAGCCATTCCAGACCAGAGGCCAGCCGCCACCACCCAAAAAATCCCAGGGCAAACATACTCCTGGGGTTTCCCCCTGAAAGCATGGCCGACACAAAGTGACGCCTGCAAAGTAAAATTAAATCAACAGTCGGCCATGCTCAGGGAGGGGGTTTTTGCTCTTTTTTATGTTAAAAAAATTGTATTTTTTTATTTATCTACAATATATATGTTTGTCGCGTGCTGCCATTATTTTAAAAAAAATATCAAATATATTAACACGCACCAAACCAAAGTTTTAAAGTCTCCAGAAAACACATACGACTTCACAGCTTAACACCAGCAATGGAAATGACGAGGCAGAGCTGTGTTGTAAAACCCAGCACTTATGGAAATGACGAGGCAGAGCTGTGTTGTAAGCCCGGCACTTAATTTGATAAGACTGGCGTTGGTTCAAAATCGTCATGCCCAGTCACGCGGTAAGTAATCGGATAGTGCAGAGTCCTTAGGCAGGTCGACAACGTTGGGGCGTGTTCAGCGACTGCTGCTTTTCCCCTACATTACTCTATGGGGTGTGCTCAGCCACTGCTGCTTTCCCCTACGTTACTCTCTGAAAAGTTTAGTAAATTAGTATTGAAAACGGATAACCCTACACAGTATGTTTGTTTGTAGATAATCGTTATTTTTTGGTTATTGAAGTCTTACTTGTCAGAGAACAGGAAAATGCAGCTTCTAGGTCACTTTCGCCCGAAAACTGGTTGAGGGCGAAAGTGAGTTAGAAGCTGCATTTTCCTGTTCTCTAGTGCCGAAAATATTTTGTAAGGACTTTCGCTTTACTGGTCAAGATAATCAAATTCTGTCACGGCATGAAGTTTTAACTTTCGAAATTAAACGCCTTTTTTTTTTTTAACAAAGATTGCAAAACTGATTTTAGAAAAAGAAAAGCAAATTCATCAACTCTCCGATCACTATATTTACTTATTGATTAAAGTTCAACACAACAGTCATAAACTAGTGATTGAGGTCGGTGAAATTTTGAATCGAACTTGCGCGCTCGCTTGCGTATGCGCGTGCGGTATTGCACACACATACACACACATACACACACACATAGGCGCGCGCGCGTGCGCGCACGCATGCACGCACAGACAGACAGACACACACACACACACACACACACACACACACACACACACACACACACACACACGCACACACACATGCGCACGCGCGCACACACACACACACACACACACACACACACACACACACACACACACACACACACAAACAAACACACACACACACACACACACACCACACACACACACAACTCCTACCCTCTTCAGTTCCCACCCCCAATTCCATCCCCCCTCCCGTCCCCCACCCCTTCGTCCCTTCCTCCTCCATCACGCCTGGTCGGTCAGTCAGGGATTTCTACAACTCACTCCCCTGAATCATACGCCACAAGGTAGAGGCGTTGAAACCACCTGCTCATTTTTTCCCCCAATTCTTCCTCGAGAACTTCGGGGCCAGCCTCCGAGTCATCCCCCCCCCCCCCCCCCCCCCCCCCCCCCCCCCCCCCCCCCCCCCCCCCCACTGCACCCTGCAGGATTAGATAGTCTACGAAGCCACGGAGTCTTGGCAAGACACGTGCTCAGCTCGTAGCACAAGTGCGGAAGCTGGGAAATCGATTTCCAGGATTTTCTACCATTGCACGTGCAACACGATGGATATTCTGAGTTTCAAGTAAAACCCGACCCCCCTTCAATTTATCCCCAGGGTTAAGTGCGTATTTTCCCCTCCTTTTTGAGAAAGGTTTTGATTTCGAAAAACAACTCTTTTCTTATGTGTGTGTGTGTGTGTGTGCGTGCGTGCGTGCGTGCGTGCGTGCGTGCGCGCGTGTGTGTGTATATATGTGTGTGCGCGCGCGTGTTTCTTTTTAATTATCATTACTTCCTTTTTCTTCGTCTGATTTTTTCCCCTCCCTTCTTTCTTTTCACCCAACACTCTTTTTTTTCTCCATTTCTTGGCTTTCTCTGTTCTTTTCTTTCTTCTTCAAAGCCAATGCCAAACCACATTTTAAGGACAAGTTCTGCTAGGACTGCCCTAAACAAAGCAAAATGCAGTGACAAATAATTCGTGAATAATGTCCGACGATTTCTTGAAAAGGCATGAATTTACATAATGGATAGTGCACAAACTTCATACGGAAAATTTACAGCCGT
>CM031616.1:35472100-35489370 GCA_018398815.1 Conus ventricosus | reverse complement strand
TAATGAGGTCCTCATTGACCTCATTCACTGGTCAGTTTGTGACGGGGAGACAACCGTCCCCTTCACCCTGTCCACCACTCTAACAAAGGGACGACGACCTTTGACTCGTACAGTAGCTGGTCTTCGACGTAACCGTGTCACACACACCCCACACCCACACCGACACAGGCTCTTCTTCTTCGCTGAGAATGGTCAGCTAAAGTAGGTCACCTGGCTATGTACAGGGACAGTGTTGCCCGGCTGCCCCCTCAGTCAATCCACTGCAGTAACTGTCCCGTGCGGACATCGACATTCGTCACGTTTGAACGCAGCGGTAGTCTGTTGTCTGAAAAAGAGAGAAAAAAAAAATGTACTCAGTTTCAAAGTGAGGTTGACTGTAGGTGAATATTGAAACAAACTGAAAAAAAAAAGGAAGGTTATAAAAAAAAAAAGGCATGACAATTGTAGACAAACCAATTAGAAAAATATAGAAAAAGGTTAAAAAAAAAAACATTAGGAAAAACGTGCACAAATTAGGAAAAAGATAGGCAAAGTAGGAAAAGGGGGTTGACAAAATAGGAAACGGTAGACAAAGTAGGCAAAGTAGGCAGACACGGTAGGTAGGTCGACAACGTAGGAGAAAAAAAAAAGGTAGGGAAAAAGATAGAAAAAGAAGGAAAGGGACAAGAAAATGGAAGACAAAGTAAGGGGAAAATTGTACAGCAGGATTAAAGCTAGACAAAAGGGGGCAGAAAACGAGACAAACTAAGAAAACATGGACAAAGCAAAAAACAACAACAACAACAAAACAAAAAAAAAACAAAAAACAAAACAAAACAATTGTAGGGAAGCTGGAAAAAGGGGAGAGAAGCAGGAGAAAAGTACAACAAGGAGGAAAATGAAAACAAAGTAAGGGAAAAGGTATGAAAACCAGTAGGCAGTGACAAAACAGTTTTGAAAAATTAAAGGAAATCTGGATAAAGTAGGAAAAAGGTCGGAAAAAAGAAGACAAAAAAAAAAAGCAGGAAAAAGGAGAAAAACAGGAAACCAAAGTAGCAAAAAATGGTAAGAAAACAAAGCCAACTGGAAACAGACGGACAAAGTGTGGAAAAGAGAGGAAAAGAAATACAAAACAGGGGGGGGGGGGGGGGGGGGGGGCGTAAGAAAAGTAACACGATGTAGAAAAAAGCCAGTGGGAAAAGATAAGAAACAATGAGAGAAAGAGGGAAAGGGTGTGACAAAGAAGGTCAGTATGGGGGGAAACTGTATAGACAAAGAACTACAAGGCAGACAATGTAGGGAAAAGATAGGGATTGCAGGAAACATACCAGCAATGCTAATTGAACACAGTCAATGTGTGTGTGTGGGTGGGGGGGGGGGGTGCATGGGGAGGGGGGGGGGGTTGGCGAGGGATGTTATCAGACATAGTACTAACAAATCAGACATTGTGCGGAAAGGTAGGGACTGGAGGAAACCTAGACAAAGTGCTAACAAGCCAGACAATTTGGGGGGAAAGGTAAGGATTGTAGAGAACCTAGACAAAGTGCTAACAAGCCAGACAATTTGGGGGGAAAGGTAAGGATTGTAGAAAACCTAGGCAAAGCTACTAACAAGCCAGACAATTTGGGGGGAAAGGTAAGGATTGTAGAAAACCTAGACAAAGTGCTAACAAGCCAGATAATTTGGGGGGAAGGTAAGGATTGTAGAAAACCTAGACAAAGTGCTAACAAGGCAGACATTGTAAGGGGAAGGTATGGATTGCAGGAAACCTAGACAAAGTACCACACAAGGCAGACAATGTAGGGGAAAGGTATGGATTGCAGGAAACCTATATCAAGTCCCAACAAGGCAGACAATGTAGGGGAAAGATAGGGATGGCAGGAAACCTAGACAAAGTATCCAACAAGGCAGACAATGTAGGGGAAAGATAGGGATGGCAGGAAACCTAGACAAAGTCTCAACAAGGCAGACAATGTAGGGGAAATGTATGGATTGCAGGAAACCTAGACAAAGTCCCAACAAGGCAGACAATGTAGGAGAAAGGTAGGTATTGGAGGAAACCTAGACAAAGTCCCAACAAGGCAGACAATGTAGGAGAAAGGTACGTAGGTATTGGAGGAAACCTAGACAAAGTGCTAACAAGGCAGACATTGTAGGGGAAAGATAGGGATGGCAGGAAACCTAGACAAAGTCCCAAACAAGGCAGACAATGTAAGGGAAAGATAGGGATGGGGGGGGGGGGGGGGGCAGGAAACCTAGACAAAGTACCAACAAGGCAGACAATGTAGGGGAAAGATAGGGACGGCAGGAAACCTAGACAAAGTACCCAACAAGGCAGACAATGTAGGGAAAGATAGGGACGGCAGGAAACCTAGACAAAGTACCAACAAGGCAGACAAGTAGGGGAAAGATAGGGAGGCAGGAAACCTAGACAAAGTACCCACAAGGCAGACAACGCAGGGGAAAGATAGGGATGGCAGGAAACCTAGACAAAGTACCCAACAAGGCAGACAACGCAGGGGAAAGATAGGGATGGCAGGAAACCTAGACAAAGTACCCACACAAGGCAGACAATGTAGGGGAAAGATAGGGATGGCAGGAAACCTAGACAAAGTACCAACAAGGCGGACAAGGTAGGGGAAAGCTAGGGCTTGTAGAGAACCGAGCAGCACCGCTAATTGAACACACACCTGTCGAAGGGAAAGGGGCCCAGTAAAGCATTGTTAACCTTGAGTCACCGGCGCCTCTGCTGACAGCGTCATTACAGAGCTGGCGACACAGGGAGCGTGGGGGTGGGAGGGTGGGGTGGGGGTGGGGTGGGGTGGGAGGCGGGGATAGTTGGGGGTGGGGGTGGGGGGTGGGGTGGGGACGACTGTCAGGGCTCTTATCTGCCCCACTGCCCTACATGGACTGAGAACGACTTTTTGACTTGGCTGCGTGTGCACACACACACACACACACACACACAGAGACAGAGAAGAGAGGAGAGAGAGAGAGAGAGAGAGAAGAGAGAGAGAGTATTATAAAAAGGAAACGATCGAGAGGGGTACGTGTTGCAGAAGGAGGAGGGAGGAGAGGGTGGGGTGGCGGGAGAGGGTGGGGGTGACGGGCGAGGGTCGAGAGGGGGAGAAAGAAGGGTGTCGAGGTATGAAATAGTAAATCATTCTCTGACATAAAAATACACGAGGACCATCAAACTAATATTTGGGTTTTTGGAATTTTTGGAGTCAGCTTTCGTCTTCTGGCTAAAACTCATCGGGTTGTCCTACTGTAATCTGTTTGTCTGTGTCCTATGGCGGTCTAATACCTTCCTTTTCTTTTTAAAATTTTCGAAAATCATCGGTACAATCGGTCTATTTGTTGAAGTCCGTCCACCGTTACAGCTGAATATCCATCATTCTGTTGTACTCTTTCGATCATGGGGTAGGGGTGGGGGGGGGGGGGGGGGGGGGGGGGGGGTGGGGGGGGGGGGGGTGGGAGGGGGTAGGTGGGGGGAGGGGGGGGGTGGGGGGGGGGGGTAATTTATGTCAAAAGGCCTTTCGTGATAGCCAGCGAAGAGATCGAGTGCTGTAATTGTATGTATGTATGTATGTATGTATGTATAGTATGTATGGATGGATGGATGGATGGATGGATGGATGGATGGACGGACGAACAGACGGACGGACAGACGGATGGATAATGGATGGATCTATGTCATTTAAATTTTACTTCACCTATGGCCTACCACGCAAACAACGTAATGCTGTCTTTTAGATCTGCACATATCTGAAAGCAAACCCTTTGTAAAGACGTCCACCCCCCCCCCCCCCCCGACCATTAGTTATTACCTCCCCATGCCTCAGGAAGAGAAACGTGCTTCGATTGGTCGCCGAAGCAATGGGAACTCTCAGGGAAAGCTTCTACCTGCTGGGTTAAAAAAATATGTTTTTTGTTTGTTTGTTTGTTTGTTTTTTGTGGTCGACTTTCGTTTCTGCTTTTCAGTCCAACACTTCCATGCCCGTCCTTCCCTACCCCCCCCCCAACCTTGTCTCCTCCCATCCCTCCCTCCCTCTCTCCCTCGAATCTCCTTCATCGCCCCCCACCCCCCACCCCCCCCCCACACACACACCCCCTCAAATCGCTTTCCCACATTACTCTCACCTCCCCCCCCCCCTTCCCTTTCCCCACCCCCCCACCCCCCCTTTTATCCCACCCCCCCCCCCTCCCCCCACCCCCCCCCCCCCCCTCCTCTGCATTCCGCGTTTTGCTGGTTTCACGTGCAGCTGTCCATGATGGGTTTTCTGGCAGTTTTCTTTACAAATCGGGGGGGCGCGTACGCACTTTCGTCCATTTTGTGCTCCTTGCATTGCTCCTTGAGGGCACGTGTTTGCACCCAAAGGGCGCATCGCGGGGCTCTCTCCCCTCTCTCCTCTCTCCCCTCTCCTCCTCTCTCTCTCCCCCCTTGTCCGTGCGCCCGCGCGTGTGTATGTGTGGTGGGTGTGTGGTTGTGTGGGTGTGTGTTTTTTTGGGTTCAGGGTGTGTGTTTTGTGTTTGTTTTGGTTTTTGGTGTGTGGGGTTTTCATATTTTTGTGTATGCGTTTTATTTTTGGGGGTTGGGGTTTGCTAAAAAAGGACCTTTAGATCCCTTCCCCCTCCCCCCCTGACCCCCCCCCCCCCCCCGGGGGGGGGGTCTTTTTCCCTTCCAACCCCCCCTTTTCCCCCTAAAGCCCCCCCCCCCCCCCCCCCCCCCCCCCCCCTTTCTCTTTCTCTGATTTCCGGACCCCATCTAAAAGGGCGCAACAGATAACAGGGGAAACTGCAAAAATTTTTGTGTGTGTGTGTTGTGTGTTGTGTGGTGGGGTGTGTGTTGTGTTGGTGTGTGGGGTGTGTGTGTGGGGTGTGTTGTTTTTTATTGTGTGGTGTTTTTTTTTAAGAAGAGAGAGAGAAGAAGGGGGGGGAGGGAGGGGGGGAAAGGAATGTACCTAGTGCATCTGGCTGTGTTGCATTTTTTGCTTGCCGCGCATGTGTGTGGGGTTTTGGTGGTGTTTTTGTGTATGGTGTGTGTGTGGTGTGTTTTTGTGTGTGTGTGTGTTTGGCGCGGCGTGCGGTGTCCCTGCAGCGTTTGTTGGGAAAGGGAAGAGAGAGAAAAAGAGAGAGGGGAAAGAGAAAAAACAAAAAGAGAGGGGCCCCTTTTTCACACACCGAAATTGAAACGGGGAAATAGCCAAAAATTTAAACCTGTGATTACGAAAAACCACAGCCCCGGGGAGATTGGGTTTTCTAACCCTGAAATTTTAAAAAGGAAATCCCACAAAAGGGTCGCAACGGGCCTCTAGCCAACCCTTCAAAAAACGCTGTAGCTGGCCCCCTGTCTTTTTCTATTTTTCCCCCTCGCTGGCCGGTCCCCAAGATGGAGACAAAAAAAGGGCCCAGAAAGAGAGAAAAGAGAGAGAGAAGAGAGAAGAGGGGAGAGGAGAGAGAGGGGAGAGGGGGTTAAAGTAAAAAAAAAAAAACCAACAAAAAAAAAAAAAAGCATGCAGGGGGGGTTCTCATTTTAAAACAAAGCAAAAGCGACACTTAAAAAAAGCAAACTTTTTCGTAGTGTTAAACCCGCCATTCTTTTTTTTCTTTTTTTCAAAAATTCCCTTTTTTTCCCCGTACTTTGTGAACGAGAAAGAGAAAAAAACTTTTTGGGAAAAAAACCCCCAAAAAATCCCCCGATGAAACGCTAATCCCAAAACCCATTGTAAAAAAAAAAAAAAGAAATAAACATCGGTTTTTTAAGTCTCACGATATCCCCCCCGTCTAAGTAAATTGCCCCAAGCGGGTTTTTTCCCTTCACTGGGGAACGAGTACTTCTTTAGGACTTACAAGCACCTTTCGGCTGAAACCTGTTTTTTTTCCTTGGAAAAAAAAGGGGTTGGGGGGGGGTTGGGGGGCCTGGGGGGGGGGGGGGGGGGGGGGTTAAATCAATTTGGGTGAAAAAAAAATCAAAATTTTTTCTTTTTTTTTTTGTTTTTTTACGACACTTTCCCCGGCCCCCTTTAACAGCATCAAATGATAAACCGGAAGATCCGGGCAAAACCCGCAAAAAACGAAAAGTTTAGCAGCAAATGACCTAGAAACTTTTTTGTGCTTCCCCTCTCCTCTCCCCCATATCCTCTCTCCCTCTCCCCTTTTCTCCCCCCTCTCTCTGTCTCTTGTCGCTGTCTGTCTGTCTTCTCTCTCCTTTTATGTTCTCTACCCAAATTCTACCCTCTTCCAAATTCCCACTCTCTGTCTCGTTCTCTGTCTTCTGCTCTCTCTCCATCTTGTCTGCCTCTCTTCTACGCGGGTGCCCATTCTCTCTCTCTCTCTCTCCTTTCTCTCTCTCTCTCCTCCCTCCCCTCTCCTCTCTTTTTCTCCGTTTTTTCTTTTCTCTCTCTCTCTCCCCTCGTTCTCCTCTGCCCTTCCTCTCCTCCCTCTCATCTCTCTCTCCCCCTTTTCTCCTCTCTCTCCTCTTCTCTCCCGCTTTTTGTTCCCTATTCAAACCCATCCCCGGGCCTCTCCTGTCTCTGCCCTGTCTTTCTGCCCTGCCTCTCTTTTCCTAAACTCCCCCCCCCCAATTAACCCCTCATACAAGTCCCCTTTCCCTTTCTATTTTTTCTCTCCCCCCCCCCCCCCCCCCCCTTTTCCCCCTTTTACCCAGAGAAATCAAATCCACCCATCACTCCCTCCACAACCCTTCCCCTGCAACTGATTTTCCCCAAAAAAGGAAAAACCCCCCAAAACAATAACGTGGGGTGTGTGTGTTGTGGTGTTGTGGTGTTTGTTGGGGTGTGGGTTTTGGTGTGTGTGTGTGTGCCCTTACAATACAGGGAAAATATAAAAAGGGTGTGCGTGCGCGCCCCGCGCGGTGTGTGGTGGGGTGTGTGTTGGGTGTGTGTGTGTGTGTGGTGTTGTTTTTGGGTGTGTGTGTGGTGTGGTGCTGCGTGCGTCGTGTGCATGCGTGCTTTGCGCGCGGGGCTTTTCTTATTTTGGTTTTGTGCGCGCGTGCGCGCGTGCGCTGCGCGCGTGCGCGTGCGTGCATGTGTTTTTTTTTGTGTGTACGTGCTTTCGGGGTTTTGTGTGGTGTGTTTTTTTTGTGTGTGTGTGTGTGTTGGGGTGTGTGTGTGTGGGGTGTGTGGTTTTGGTGTGTGGGGTTTTTTGTGTTTTGGGGGTGTGGGTGCTGCGTGTTTTGGGGGTGTTTGTGGGGTGTTTGGGTGTTTTGTGGGTGTGTGTGGGGGTGTTTGTTTGTGTGTGTAAATGTAAAGGAGTGATTTGTTTTGGTGGTGTGTGGTGTGTCTCTAAGTAAAGAGAGAGGGAGCGAGAGAAGAGAGAGAGAGAGAGAAAAGAGAGAGAGGGGAGAGAGAGAGGAGAAAAGGGGAGAGAGGGGGGTGTGGTGTGTTGGGGGTGGTGTGTGTGTGGGGGAAAACGTAACGTAAAAAATTTTTTAGCGTTTAGGGAAAATTTGTGGGCAATGTAAATAAAATTTTGGGGTTTTTTGTTGTTGTTGTTTTGTTGTTGTTGTTGCTGCTGCTGCTGCTGCGGCTTAGTTTTTATGGGTTGTTGTTGCAAGTATACTTTATTCACAAAACTTGTATGAACCAAATTTTTACGTTTGCTAAAAAAAATTTGCCCTTCTTTTTTCATCGTGAAAAAAAATTCAAACAAAAATTTACAGAAAGAAAAAAAAAACAAAAAGGGGGACTGGAAACACATACAATATACAGAGGCAAAAAAAAGAAAAAAGAAAAAAAAAACAAAAACAAAAAGTAAAAAAACAAATTCCTTATTTACCCTGCACCCCACGCCCTGACCCAAACGCGAGGGAACTCAAAACAATTAGGGAGAAGACGACCGGGGGGGCCCTGGGGTTTCTTTTAAATTTGGGGGCAGCGTGGATTGGGAAAACGGAAGGGAGGTGGGGGGGGGGGGGTTGGGGGTCAAAAGGAAAATGGGGCAAGAACGTGATGGTCGATAGGGGGTGGGAAAAGGGGTAGGGGGGGGGTTTGGGGTGTCATTCATAGCGGGCCTACACGACAATTTTTTAGTTTTGTTTTTTTTTTTTTTTTTTTTATACAAAATTTTTTTGTTTTCTTTTTTAATCCACGCCTCTTCATTTTTTAAAGAACAAAAAATCTTTTTCCCAAACCCCTAAAAAAAAAACTCATTTTTATTTTTTTTTTTAATAAAATTTCTCACCCCTAAAAAAAGCTTCGGGTCACACTTTTTTTCAAAAATAAATTTGAAAATTTAGAAATACCACCATCACCCAAGAAAAACCCTTAACACAAAAAAAAAACAACAAACAAAACAAAAAAACAAAACAACCCCTTCTTTTCTTTGTTCGATGTTGAACCAGGGGCTGCCCTTTGTCCGGGAAATTTTTTGGAAAATTTTTTTTGCGTGTGGGACTTTTTTTTGATGTTTTCTCTATCTCTTACTGTACCCCCAACCTTTCTGTCCTCTCCTCTTCCCCCCTCCCCCCCCCACCCCCCCCCCCCCCCCCACTTCTCCCCCTCCCCCCCCTTTTCCCCCACCCCCTGTGCCCCCTTTCCCCTCGCCCCCCCCGCCCCCCAATCCCGTTTTTCCCAAAATGCTGTCTCCTTCCCACAGCCCCCCCCCCCCCCCCCCCCCAAAACCCCCCACACCCACACACACTTTCAAAACTTTTCTCTCCCAACCCTATCTTTTGTTGGGGGCCCTATCCTGACCCCGCCCCCCCCCCCCCCCCCCCCCCCCCAAAACTCCTTGGGACCCCTAGCATCTTTCCCCCAACCCCCCCCTCCCCCCCCCCCAGTGCCCCCCGGGGGCAAATTTAATGTAAAAGGCGTGCCTCTGATTACGGGGTTCCCAACCCCCGACAAAAATCTAAAACAAAGCCCGGGAAACCCAACGGGGTTAAGGGAAACCCACGGGGGGGCCCTGAACCTGACCTAGCCCCGGGACTCTTTTCCCCTCGGGACGACATCGAAAAAAACAAAAAAAAAAAAAAAAAGGGGAAATTGGGTTTCACGTCTGCGGGGGCCAAATTCCAGAATTGAAATTTTTGTTAGGGTTTTCTGTATGAATAAAATTCCTGCCCCAGGAGGGAAACAGTGCCCATAGTTTCCATCGTTACACCCCTTTGCACCACTCAGGGTTTTGTTTGTTTTTTTTTGTTTTTTTTTCGGGAACCGCCCAAACCCCAAACGGGGAAAGAATCACTCTCCCCTCCAGTACTCGCAACATGAATAAATTACACCCAAAAAAACAAACAAAAAAAAAACCAAACAAAAAAACAAACAAGCAAAAAAAACAAAAAAAACAAACAAAAAAACAAAAAAACCAAACAAAAAAACCCAAACAAACAAAAAAACAACAAAAAAACCAAACAAAAAAAAAACAAACAAAAAAACAAACAAGAAAACCCAAACAAAAAAACCCAACAAAAAAAGGGCAAACAAAAAAACCAAAAAACAAACAAACAAACAAAAAAACCAAGAAAACAAACAAACAAACAAACAAAAAAACCCAACAAACAAACAAGCAAACAAACAAACAAACAAACAAACAAAAAAACCCAAAAAAACCCAAACAAAAAAACAAAAAAACAACCAAACAAACAAACAAAAACAAAAAAACCAAAAGAACAAAAGTCATTAAAGTCAGGAACTAAAAAATTTTTCCCCACCCTTTTCGCAGATTACGATTTCCCAGCGGGGTTGGAAGTGTTCAAAATAGCTAAACATTTTCAAGAAAATTTTTTCCCCTGTCACAAAAGCTTTGAAAAAAAACAAACAAACAAAAAAAACCAACAGACAGACACACACGAAAATTTTTAAAAAACTAAAAAAATAATCAAATACAACATAAGCAAGGACAGAGAAAGAGAGGAAGAAAGAGAGAGGAGAGAAGAAGAGAGGGGAGAGAGAGGGGAGAAAGAACAACAGACGCAAAAACAGACAGACAGAGACAGACAGACAGACAAAACAGACAGATTGAAGAAAAGAGAGAAAGAGAGAGAGAGAGGAATAGAGAAAAGAGAGAGAGAAAAGGAAAAAGAAAAACAAAAAACAAAAATTGAGAGAGAGGAGAAAAAGGGGAAGAGAGAAGAAAAGGAGAGAGAGGGGGAAAAAAACAGACAGGACAGAAAATTTGGGAGAGAGAGAGACAGACAGACAACAAAGAGAACAGAGAGGAACGGTGAGACGATAAAAACAAACAAAAATTTTCACACGCCAAAAAAGTACGCAAAAAATCCTTATTCACCCCCTCTTCGCGCAAAAAAAAAAGGGGGGCCAACTTTCGTACCTGCCCCATAAAAACCTCTTCAAACCCCCCCCGTTTAAAAAGTAAAGAGAGAGATGTAGTGAGATTATAAAACCTTAAACTCACGGAAGGGGCACCCCAAAAAATGCCAAAGTTTTTTCCCAATTCGTTTTTTTATTTAGCGCCCGGGCCCCCCCCCCCCTTCAGCTTGAAATCGGGCAAGCGGAGGGAAGGGGGGGGGAGGAGGGGGGGGAAGGATAAGGGGGGAAGGGGTGGGGGTATTTTTTTGGGGATAAAAATAAGATGGGTCAAAAACCTCTCTCTCTTTTCTCCCCTCTCTCTCTCTGAAAATCTCTCTCCTCTCTCTCCTCTCTCTTTTCCTTTTCCCCCAATCTCTCCCTCTCTCCCTCTTTTAAAAAATTTTTCTGCCCTGTCTGTCTGTCTGTCTCTCTCTCTCCCCCCCAACTCTCTCTCTGGATTTTAAATTTTTTAAGGTTTCCGTCCCCCCCAAAAGGTGCTATAGTCGACAGGGACAACCAGGGCGGGAGGGGGTGGGGAAAAGATGTGGGGATGTTGGAGAAAGGGGTGGGTAAAGGGACCTATCGAACACCACAACCAAAAACCCAAAACCCCAAAAGACAACCCCTAAACAGGAAAAATTTGAAAAAAATGTAAAAAATTTTTTGTTTTTTGACTGGCAAAACCGAGTTTCGAACTCAAAACATCGAGTGGGGGCTTTGCCCAAAGGGGAAGCAAAATTATATGCCCCCAAAAATTTTTTTGTTCCCTGAAAAAGGGATATTGTTATCAAAAAATAGATGTTATTTTATAAAAAAAATTTTTTCATAGCTAATTACCCTCGGGGGAAACAGCTTAACTGTAGCCCATCCTTCTCTCTCCCTCTTCCCCCTCTCCCCTCCCCCCCCCCCCTTCTCCCCTCCCACCACTCTCTCCCACCACCTCGTGCTCCCTTCCTCCTCGACCCCCGCCCCTCCCAATGCCCTGTTGTTCTCAATGCTGTCTCCTTCTCACAGCCCCCCCCCCCCCCCCCCACCACACACACCACACACACATTGTTCACACTTTTCTCTCCCTACCCTATCTCTTGTTTGTGGCCTGATCCTGACGCAGCCCCTCCCTCCCCCCCCCCCCCCCCCCCAAACCTCCTTCGTACCTCCTAGCTTCATTCCCCAACCCCCCTCCCCCTCCTCCAGTGTTCCCGGCTAATTAATGTGAAAGGCTGTGCGCTCTGATTACGGGAGTTCCATGCACGACATAAAATCTACACGTAGACCGGACCCTACAGGGTAAGGGATTCCACGGGCGGGCCTGTAGCATGACCTAGCGCCGGACTCATTTCTCGTGGACTGACATCGACAAAACAAAAAGAAAAAAAAAAGAGGAATGTAGGTTCACTGTCTGCGGGTGCCAAACTTCCAGACTTGAAAGTTTGTTATGGGTCTGTATGAATGAATTCCTGTCCAGGAGTGTACAGTGTCCATAGTTTCCATCGTTACAGCCCTGCAGGCCACTCAGGGTTTTGTTTGTTTGTTTGTTTTTCTTTCAGGACCGTCAAACTCCCACGGGGGAAAGAATCACTCTCCCTCCCTGTACAGGTCAGATCATGAATGATTACATCCTGAAAACAAACAAACAAAACAAACAAACAAACAAACAAGCAAACAAGCAAACAAACAAACAAACAAACAAGCAAACAAACAAACAAACAAACAAACAAACAAACAAGCAAACAAGCAAAACAAACAAACAAACAAACAAGCAAACAAGCAAACAAACAAACAAACAAACAAACAAGCAAACAAACAAACAAACAAACAAACAAACAAACAAGCAAACAAGCAAACAAACAAACAAACAAACAAACAAACAAGCAAACAAACAAGCAAACAAACAAACAAACAAACAAACAAACAAACAAGCAAACAAACAAGCAAACAAACAAACAAACAAACAAACAAACAAACAAGCAAACAAACAACCAAAGAACAAAAGTCATTCATGTCATGGTAGCTGAATATTGCCATCCTTTCGCAGATTAAGACTTCAGTCGTGTTGGAAGTGTTCAAAATAGCTAAACACTTTCAAGGACAATTTTTCCCTGTCAGCATAAGCGTTGAAATAAACAAACAAACAAATAAACCAACAGACAGACCACACGATAAGTTTTAACTGAAAAATGAATCAAATACAACATAAGCAGGACAGAGAAAGAGAGAGAGAAGAGAGAGAGAGAGAGAGAGAGAGAGAGAGAGAGAGAGAGGGGAGACAGACAGACAGACAGACAGAACAGACAGACAGAGACAGACAGACAGACAGACAGACAGATTGAGAAGAGAAGAGAAAAGAGAGAGAGAGAGAAGAGAGAGAGAGAGAGAGAAGAGAGAGAGACAGACAAATTGAGAGAGAGAGACAGACAGAGAGAAGAGAGAGAGAGAGAGAGAGAGAGACAGACAGACAGACAGATTGAGAGAGAGAGACAGACAGACAGACAAAGAGAGACAGAGAGGAACGGTGAGACAGAGAGAGAGACAGAACGAGAATTTCACACGCCAGGACGTACGCACAAATCTTCTTATTCACGCCTCTTCGCGCAAACAAAACAGGCCAACATCGTACCTGTCCATAAACCTCTTCAAACTCCCCCTCTTCAAAGTGAGAGAGAGATGTAGTGAGATTATAAACGTCGTAAACTCAGCGGAGAGAGGCACACCAAAAATGCCTATTAGTGTTTTCATCGTGTTTTTATTTAGCGTCCGCCTTCAGCTGTGTAATCAGGCAAGCGTGACGGAAGAGGGGGAGGAGGAGGAGGAGGATAAGGAGGGAAGGGTGAGGTAGGGGGGTGGGATAAAAATAAGATCGGTCACAATCTCTCTCTCTCTCTCTCTCTCTCTCTCTGTAATCTCTCTCTCTCTCTCTCTCTCTCTCTCTCTCTCTCTCTCTCTCTCTCTCTCTCTCTGTGTAATCTCTGTCTGTCTGTCTGTCTGTCTGTCTCTCTCTCTCTCTCTCTCTCTCTCTCTCTCTGTGACTTTCATATTTTAGGTCCGTCCTCTCCAAAGGTGCTATAGTCGACAGGGACAACCATGCGGGGGAGAGGGTAGGAAAAGATGTGGGGATGTTGGAGCAAGGGTGGAGTATAGGGACCTATCGAACACCACACCCAAATCACCCGAATGACAACACCTAAACATGGACAGTTGAAAAAATATAGTAAAAACATTTGTCTTTGAGCTGGACACAAGCAGAGATTCGAACTCGAAACATCTGAGTGTGGGCTTTGTCCAATGAGCAAAAGTTATATGCACAAATTTTTGTTCCCTGCAAACGGATATTGTTATCAAAAAATAGATGTTATTGTATAACAAAATCTTTTTCAGTAGCTAATTATCTCGTGGAAACAGCTTAAAGTAATTAGAGAATAACTGTTTATAGTACCGTTGTTTAAAGTAGATAATTACCTCGTAAAACAGCTAACATTCACTTGAAAATAACCCTTTTCAATAACTTTCTTTCGCGTGAAAACAGCTAATAATCACTAGCAAAATAGTTTTTCCTGAACGCTTGAAAATTAGCTAATTATCGCATGAAAACGGCTTTCCATCAACGACAAAGACTACTTTCATCAGTAAAACAAAGAATTATCATCATGATTGATGAAAATGACCGTTCAGTGTGCAAATAGTGTGAAAATTGTCAACATGACGTTTTGAAACCATCGTGTGCCCATACTCATCCATGGAAAGGTCCGAGACAAGGTAGCTAACTCAGTGAGCCTTTATCACCTGAGGTGACAAAGCGATCAACACGGTCAACAACACACTGTCCCGCTCGTCTGGCCCTCCCTTCCATCTCACAACAACAGCCTTTAGCACTGACAAGCTCTGACGGCCGTTGGACACTTCGTTGACAGGGTATGGTTATCCGCTAGCTCCAAACGGCCGTGTTTACTGTTTCACATTGAAAATGTGAAAATGGTAAATATCACAAGGTAATAAAATGGTAAATATCACAAGGTAAATATCACAAAATTGAAAATGGTAAATATCACAAGGAAAATCTTAATTATTATTTGAGCGTGAAAAGAGTATTTACTGCTGTAAGAAAACGGTAGCTATGACGTGAAATCAGTCATTTTGACGTGAAAACAGTGACGCGAAAACCGTTATTTTCATCGGCTTTGGCGCTGAAACGATAACTCAAAAAGAAAGATAACAACGTTATAACTGTCGTCAGCTGCGAGCTGCTGACAGAATTCTACTGCTTTGCTTTGGCAGC
The DNA here is from genome assembly GCA_018398815.1 of Conus ventricosus. Lineage (NCBI taxonomy): Eukaryota > Metazoa > Mollusca > Gastropoda > Neogastropoda > Conidae > Conus > Conus ventricosus. Next base: position 35,474,844 of record CM031616.1, on the reverse strand, counting down.
CAGCACTGCTTGAAACAGACTTCTGTCCACGCGAGGACACCAGTCATACCAGCACAGACGCACACGAGTCGCATCTTTTCTTTTCATGGAGAGCACGGTTGGTCACCCTTGAGAGTCAAAAGGCAGAAAAACGAATCCTCATGAAGCAATGCTATGATAGCTCATTAGCTTTAATGTGGAGAACAGTAACCGTTGATGTCAACTTGAAGACCACGATTGTTTTCTCCTCGAAGAAAACAGTTTGTTTTTGTTGAATTTTGATGTAATAAAGTCCCATACAAATACATACCTAGCTTGCTGGTAACCTAATGAAAGGCCCTATTTATAGACAAGATGGTGAGGAAGTTGACAGACTTGGGCGGATCGCGAAGCATGATATATACGCCAACATCAGGAAAAACAAAGATTCATTTTTTTTTTCCGCTTGAACTCCTTTTCATCTTCGATGAAGACAATTTACATGCTGTTTTTGAGGGATAGACGTTACAAAGGAAATCTTGTCTAATTTGTTTTCTGCCAGTGTGTTTTGTGGGGGGGGGGGGGGGGGGGGGGGGGGGGGGGGGGGTTGCGTGGTGGGGGTGTGTGTGTGTGTGTGTGTGGTGTGTGGTGTGTGTGTGTGTGTGTGCGTGTGTGTGGTGTGTGTGTGTGTGTGTGTGTGTGTGTGTGGTGTGTGTGTGTGTGTGTGGTGTGAGTTTGTACACTTTCTTTTCTTTCTTTTTTCTCTTTTACACTTCCACTTCTCTCTCTTTTCCTCTTTCTCACCTGTACCTTCCTACACATTTCTGTCTCTGTCTCTGTTCTCTGTCTCTCTCTCTCTCTCTCTCTCTCTCACACACACACCACACACACACACACACACACACACACAACAACACACCACAACACACAGAGGCAGACAGACAGACCAGACAGACAGACAGACACACACACACAAGTCAGTTCAGTTCTCCCCTCCTCTCTCTCTCCTCTGTCTCTGTCTCTCTCTTCTCTGTCTCTGTCTCTCGCTCTCTCTCTCTCTCTCTCTCTCTCATCTCTCCTTCCACACACACCTCCCTAGTACTAGACATGCCAGCTGGCCGGTGGTCTCAGCTTTGAACAGGCCGCTGGCCGGCTGTTTGAAGTTTGGTTCGGTCAAACACGGTCCACACGCTCAACACAGCCAACACCCATGAACAATCCCCCCCCTCCCTCTTCCCCCGCCAAGTCAAGGGCTGGCTACAAGTCCCCCCCCCCCCCCCCCCCCCAAATGAACTCCCCCTTTTGCCGCCCCCCACACCCGCTAAGATGATTGGCAGACAAAAGATAAAACCCAGGGGAGGAGGGGGAAAGGTGTGGTGAGGGAGTGGGGGGGGGGGGGGGGGGGAATCAGTGGGGGGGGAAGGGGGGGGATGAAATGGGGGAAATAGGAAACGGACCAGGGTCCCATCCAACACTTACACCCAGTCCACCAGGACGGCAGCAGAACTAAAGATAACAATCTTTACAGTCGGGAGATTGAACTAGTTAACTCACCACGTCTGACTTAAAAAAAAATAACTCATTGCTCTAAACCACTGAGCCAAAAGGTGCGGTGTGAACAACCTTTCGGTGTTTGGGGAGGAACTGGTGAAATTGGAATTGTAATCGACCCCCCCCCCCCCCCCCCCACACCACATCACTATCGTGTCCCACCTCCTGCCTTCCCACAGTCGATTTCGGTTGTCTTTTCAGATCGTTCATCATCGTCGTTGTCAACATAATCGTGCTGCGACTAAAACAAACAAACAAACAAACAAAACAAAACAAAAAACTGTTGGATCGACTTTCTTTCGGGCCATGTCGGAGAGTTTCTGTCATTCTGTAATCATCTCATCATCATCATTCATCATCATATCATCATCATCATCATCACCATCATTATCATCATCATCATATCAGCGCAGCAGCAGCAGCAGCAGTATGATCAGCATCATCGTCGTCGTAGTCGTCGTCGTCGACGTCATTGTTGTCATGATGATGACATCATCATCATACTTGACGAAGAAATTTGTCAGATCAACCTCTCTCTCTCTCTCTCTCTCTCTCTCTCTCTCTTCTCTCTCTCTCTTTTCCGTTTCTCTCTCGCATCTCTCTCTCTCTCTCTCTCTCTCTCTCTCTCTCTCTGTCCGTCTATCCGTTTCTCTCTCTCTCTCTCTCTCTCTCTCTCTTCTCTCTCTCTCTGTGTCTCTATCTCTCGTTTCTCTTCTCTCTCTCCTTTTCTCTTCTCTCTCTCTCTCTCTCTCTCTCTCTCTCTTCTCTCTCTTTCACTTCCATTCTCTCTTTCCTCCGCTCCACTTCTTCCACGTCTTCACTGAGGCGAACCTTCAGCTTATACAAGACAGTAATGAACAAGAACAACAGCAAACAAAACAAAAAAACCCTTGAACACAAACCCAGACAGTTGTTGCTGGCTGAGCGTTTCACAGCAGGAGTTCCAGGCGTTTGGATTAGACGCAACACCAGTAACAAGGAGGCCCCGCGGGAGATCGCAGACCTGCGCCAAGTCAAAAGGTTCCTGAAGCAACCCTTTGATCGGCGCCAGGGGGAATAATAGTAGGTAAGATGAAAGATGAACGAGTAACTTCCCTTGCCTCCATTCTTGCGATACAGGATACGGGAAAATACGTTATTTTGACAACTTTCTCGCCGCAATGTTTTAAGATTAATATGACTGAGAGTACTTGCATCGCACTCATCCTTAGTCGGAGATGAAGCTCGAAGCGCTT
>CM031616.1:35457100-35462100 GCA_018398815.1 Conus ventricosus | reverse complement strand
TCTCCTTGGCTTGTGTCGTGCAGGTGTAGCGAAGTTTAGTGCAGTGTAGTGTGGTGTGGTGTAGTGTGTGTGTGTGTGTGTGTGTGTGTGTGTGTGTGTGTGTGTGTGTGTACGCGCGTGCGTGTAAGAGGAGAGAGAGGGAGAGGGAGAGACAAGAGAGAGAGAGAGAGAGAGAGAGAGAGAGAGAGAGAGAGAGAGACAGACAGACAGACAGACAGACGGACAGCCTGACAGACTGACAGACTGACAAACAGACAGACAGAGACTCCAGACTGAAGAATTTATAAATTTCAGAAACAAGTGTTTGTTGCGCCCTTGTTTGTCTAAAATATATAGTAAATCGAGAGAGAGAGAGAGAGAGAGAAGAGAGAGGAGAGGAGAGGAGAGAGAGAGAGAGAGAGAGAGAGAGAGAGACAGACAGACAGACAGACAGAGACAGAGACAGAGTGAGAGGACGGGTTGAAGGAAGAGTCGGGAGTGAGGATAATTAGTAGTGATGGTGATGTTGGAAGGAAAATGACCCTTTGGAAATCAAACCAAATCATTTGTATTGTTAAGGTGGACACTAGAAAAACCAACGAAAACCAACGCCTGGAGTTTCAGCAAAGTGGGCTTTTTTTTTTTTTTTTTTTTTTTTTTTGGATGCACAGGCTTTAACAATTGTGACAGCAACGGTACCGCCCGGGTATGGGACCATTCTGGCGTCGAAAGGCGACAATAGCTCTTTTCTTCAGTAAAACAGATGTCTTCCTCGAGGAAAGTAGCTAGCGTGAAGAGGGGGAAAACGATTATTATGATGAGGATCACACCTGTTTCCAAGGGATCACAATGGTTTTGCTTTTTTTTTTGGATAACCTCTCCCTCCCCCCCCCCCCCCCCCCCCCCCCCCCCCCCCCCCCCCCCCCCTTCCTCTCCCTACCTGTTTTCTCTTTGGATCACAATTGTTGTTCCCTTTTTTCGTTGGGAATGATAACTGTTATCCTAGTTTACTTCAAGAAAACAGGTATTCTAGCGAGTTTAAAACGTCGTTAACAAGGAAAATAGCTATAATCGCTCTTAACCAGGACAAGTGCAAATGGGGTTTGCGAAATAAGGTAAAAGACTTGTCATCATGAGGATCATAATAGTGTTCCTATATTAGTTGTTTTTCTCAAGAATAGTAAGTATTTTCTCGCTAAAATATAGAAAACGGCTGTGGTTATTAGCAACACTATCTGTAATAATGTTTTCTTGGGGGAAAATATGGAAAACACTGGTCATCCTTAGGGGAAACAGGAAAACAGGTAATATTCTATGGAAAACAGTCGTGAGTCTGAGGAGTAACAGTTTATCCCCCTTTTACTGAAAGATGATAGCCGTTTTCATGGGAAAACAGATATAACCGACTTGTGAAGCTAGCGTATGCTCCAATATCATGGTGCATCGGTTAGTGGTGCGCACGTATGTGCTGGGAGATCGTGAGCTCGATTCCCACCAAAGGCAACTATTTGTTAAGACTTTCCGGTACCGGCTGGCCTGTACCCAGAGTTTAGAGTGCTCTGGGCTCATAGATCGTCCAGCTGGAACCACGCAGTCTGATTTTATCCACCCAAAGGATGAGTCTCTGAGAATGGTGCTTTACACTGATTCCTGACCAACGCTGTAAGCATCTCTGTAGCGATCTGGTGCTTCGGGGTTGACGCCGGGATCTATTATTAAGGAAGCGTGGAGATTGCCTAATTACATAGTTTTGACCAGACCGGAACCCGTAGCACCAGAAAGAAACGGGTACACCTGAAGGCGTCAGAGAAGCCAATAGAGGTACTGCCCTAAAGGGTATATCTTTTTCATTCTGATGCTATGGTTTTCCATTCTGGTCAATAAAAGAGGAAAAGCAGACATTATCCTCTGAAGAACACAACGAGTTTTCTTGACAGAATGATTTTTTCCCTCTAGGATCACAACTATTTTCCTTGTTATCCCGATGATAATAACTGTGTTTTTTGATTTTCCTGATGATATTAACTGTTTCCTCTGTTTCCCTGATGATATTAACTGTTTTATCTGTTTTCCTAAAGATGATAACTGTTTTCCCCGTTTTCCTGATGATAATAAATATTTTCTCTGTTTTCCCGATGATATTAAACTATTTCCTTCGTTTTGCTGAGGATGATAACGGTTTTCTCTGTTTTCCTGATCATAATAACTGTTCCCCTATTTTCCTGATGACAATATGTAACTATTTTCCCTGTTTTCCTGATGATAGTAACTGTTTTCCCTGTTTTCCTGACGATATTAACTATTTTCCCTGTTTTCCTGATGATATTAACTGTTTTCCATGTTTTCCCGATGATAATAATTGTCTTCCCTGCTTTCCCGAGGACGACAATTGCTCTATGTTTTTGATGGATATTAATCATTATCCTTTTTTTAACCTAAGGAAAACGGGGGTATTATCTTTAACAAAAAAAACCAAAACTTTGGTAGTGTGGAAAACTGACATGATCTCAATCAAGCACAGCAGTAAAACGAGGACATTGATCCTGATGATCACAGTTGTTTTCCTGTGTTTGTCGGTTTCCATTAGCACATTGACTGTTTTGCAGGCAAAACTAAGGACAGAAGTTTTAATCCTCTGGGGATAATACCGATTATAACTGTTTTCCTCTGACAAGAGGAGAAGACATTTGTGTGTCATAGGAAAATGATTATTGTCCCTAGGAAAACTCTTGTGATCATCGGAGATAGTAGCATAACCACGTTGTTCTGAAGGATTATGCCTGTCGGCCTGGGAATGTAGAGACTATCAATTTATGACGCTGCTATATTTTCCTAATCCTCACAGGTCGTCATGAAACACACACACACACACACACACCACACACACCACACACACACACACACACACACACCACACACACCACACACACACACACCACACACACACACACACATGCTTCAGATTCTGTGGCCTCAATGAAATTGATTTGGTATTTGTCCGCCAGTTGCCATGAAAACTGTCTTGTGGAATGTATGCCAAATAACTAACCTACGAACTTGTGATTGGTCTTTCAATGGATAACCCAAAACTACTATTCTGAAGAAAGTTCGGTTCAAACCAATGCCCTGCTCTCGTGGCGGCGACTTCAGCTTCGATGTCCTCTCCACGCCCATGTCCTCTGTGAATTCGTGTTGTCAAGATCGCCGGTGTCGGCATGTTCCTGGGGAGTGTTGTTGGAAGGACCTGGTGACGCCCTCCTAAAGGACGATGCTCACTAACGCTGGACGTGGTGACGCAGGACGATGCTCACTAACGCTGGACGTGGTGACGCCCTCCTGAAGGACGATGCTCACTAACGCTGGACGTGGTGACGCCCTCCTAAAGGACGATGCTCACTAACGCTGGACGTGGTGACGCCCTCCTAAAGGACGATGCTCACTAACGCTGGACGTGGTGACGCCCTCTGAAGGACGATGCTCACTAACGCTGGACGTGGTGACGCCCTCCTAAAGGACGATGCTCACTAACGCTGGACGTGGTGACGCTCTCCTGAAGGACGATGCTCACTAACACTGGACGTGGTGACGCAGGACGATGCTCACTAACGCTGGACCTGGTGACGCAGGACGATGCTCACTAACGCTGGACGTGGTGACGCCCTCCTGAAGGACGATGCTCACTAACGCTGGACGTGGTGACGCCCTCCTAAAGGACGATGCTCACTAACGCTGGACGTGGTGACGCCCTCCTAAAGGACGATGCTCACTAACGCTGGACGTGTGTGGCTGTGCACGGGAAGTCGAGCGAAATAAGCGGTATGGTAGTGACGTCACAGGAGAGGGAGGGACAGGGAAACGGGACAGACCAGAGGTGCACGTGTGTGTGTGTGTGTGTGTGTGTGTGTGTGTGTGTGTGTGTGTGTGTGTGTGTGTGTGTGTGTGTGTGTGTCTGTGGATTGGGGGGGGGGGGGGGAGGGAGAGGAGGGAGGGGGGGGGGGGGTCACAGAAGATGAGATAGGAAAGACGTACGTACAACATTTATATGAGCGGTAGAAAGAAATACGAAAACTGTCGCCCCATGTTATTATGCCCGGGTCGGGAGACACTATTTCGTGCCGATATAAACGTGGAAATTTGGTCCTGTGCTCAATCACTATCAAAAAAAGAATATAGAAAAAAAGGAAAAAAAAAGAAAAAAAGAAAAGAAAAAAAAAAAGAAAGAAAGAAAAAGGGAAAAAAGTCCTCTCCAACTGTTCCCTTTCTGACGCACTTGGGGCAGAAATAATGTTCCAAGCCATCATCTCCCACGTGTTGTCAGTTGTATTGGCGACACCTGTTTTGTATGAAACCAGCATTATGAGTCAATGAACGGCAGAGAGGCAGAGCAAGAGAGAGAGAGAGGAGGAGAGAGAGAGAAGGAGAGAGGAGAGAGAGAGAGAGAGAGAGGAGAGAGAGAGAGAGAGAGCCAGCAGGTAGAGAGAGAGAGAGAGAGAGAGGAGAGAGAGAGAGAGTAGAGAGAGGAGAGAGAGAGAGAGAGAGAGAGGAGAGAGAGAGAGAGAGAGAGGAGAGAGAGAGAGAGAGAGAGGAGAGAGCAGAGAGAGAGAGAGAGAGAGAGAGAGAGAGGAGAGAGAGAGAGAGAGAGAGAGAGAGATGATGATGATGATGATGATGATAATCTTTATTTCCAAGGGTAACAGATAAGCAAACACATGCTTTTTTTCATCCGGCCCTTGCCCCGTTAAGGGACTAAGTATGACTAGCGACGAAAACTTACAAAACTTTTAACAAACACACATATATTCACAACATTAAAAAGTTTATGCATTAACAGTTCAGGCGTAGTGACTTTAAAAGGAAAAAGAAACGATTTAAACAACAAACAAGAATAAAGAAATTGATTAAAGAAGAAAAAGTTAGCACAAAGTATATGGAAAAGCGACCTCTACAGGGGAAGAAGAGAGAGGGAGAAGAGGGAGAGCGAGAGAGAGAAGAGAAGAGGAGATGGAGAGGAGAGAGAGATA
>CM031616.1:35441856-35456100 GCA_018398815.1 Conus ventricosus | reverse complement strand
AAAACTTGGAATCTTTTGCCCCCTTTAAAATCTTCTATAACTCTGCAATGCTTGTGTCGTAACTGGAATTTTTCGCAATTCACGTCATGTCCCTCTAGCAGAATACAAATGCCGTAAGTTGACTTACTCAGTTGGTTTTTGTGCCTATTTCTCAGTACACTGACTGTAAGTCGAGTTACGGCAGTATCATTTCCGACTTTAGAGTAAAATTTCGTCATTCAATAAAAATTCAGCTTAAATGTCATTTTTGCTCAAAAACTGTATGATAGGGTGGTGCATTGGTTCATAAAGATGCTCTATACAAAAAATCCGCCCATATTTTGGTAAATATTTAGTGAAAAAATCAGTTTTTATCGTCTCCTGTAAAATTCGATTTTTAGACTACGATACTTGTATTTCCGGGCGGCGATACAAACGTTGGGCATTTAATGTTTCATGAACGTAAATTTAATATGCCTGTAGATTTGGATTCGGTGGGATCTCTGCGTACAATATTGTAGCCAGAGATTAAGACAGTGGCATCAGGGAAAATATCTGAAAGTCTTGATTCATGAAGCCAAATATATGAAAGGGTTTGTCTTGATTGTACAATATAGTGGGTACCTCCTGTAACTTGTTTTGTATAGGGTTTATATTAAGATGTCCAATACGTAGTCCGTCTTCCTGTGGCCATTTTGAAGATGATTGCACCATTTGGCAACTAAAAAATATAGCAACTAAAACAAATATAGCAAGGTTTACCTTGAATACAAACTCAATGTGTCCGTATGGTATACACACACAACAATATCTTCAATTCAAAAGGATAAGGAATATGAAAAACAGGGCAAGTGAAAACTACAAATAAGTGTGATACAACCATTTACACACCAAACCCAACAATGCTCAATGAAAAGGATAATGAATATGGAAAGGGACAAAAGTTAAATTCACAAAGTTACGTAACCCGCTTTGTGGCAAGTGTCCCCGAAAAAGTGTCACCGAAGCTTTATCTACACCACAGGTTTCTGAGCGTGCTCCACCCATTCAGGTACAATTAAAAACTATGATATAAAGTCTCGTTTTCTTCAGAAATGCTAAAATTTTAGTTCGCAACCACTTTTTCTTCTCAGTTTATCAGATAGTCGGCAGATTGGGAATTACACAGTTCGCTAGATGCATATAGTTCAAACTCTGCACTTTCCACACGAGTGTTTTATATACCTATAGCACACACGCACGCACACCACACCACACGCACGCACGCACGCACGCACGCACGCACGCACGCACGCACACACACACACACTGATTCAAGTCTAAAACTGGCCATAGTTTGGTTGGCGTGGCAGGGAAGTGTGGCCACTGCCAAAAAGCAGGTGGGAAGCTACGAGGAAAAGAAGGGAAAAAACATTGGAGAGAGAGAGAGAGAGCCAGCCAGCCACCCGGGCAGACAGGGAGAGAGAGAGAGCCAGCCAGCCAGACACAGAGAGAGAGAGAGCAGCCAGCCAGACAGAGAAAAGAGAGAGAGCCAGCCAGCCAGCCAGACAGACAGGTAGAGAGAGAGAGAGAGAGAGGAAGAGAGGAGAGAGAGGAGAGAGAAGGAGCCACCCAGCCAGCCAGCCACCAGCCAGCCAGACAGACAGACAGAGAGAGAGACAGACAGACAGACAGAGACAGCCAGCCAGCCAGCCAGCCAGCCAGCCAGCCAGCCACCCAGCTAGCCACCCAAAGCCAGAGACAGACCAGAAGCCCAGACAGCAGAGATGCAGAAGGTCAACTGCATGGCTCAGGGTCAAGTGTCAATCCTCTGGGGCAGGGCAGTCAGTCAGTCGTTCGCTGCAGGGGCTGCCCGTCGCGGAAGGCCTTGTCTCTATTGCGTCACCGGAAAGCACTGGCGAGCGTGGGCCGGGCGCTGGTGTAAGAATCGTGTGTCTGTCTGTTGTCTGTATGTCTGTCTGTCTGTCTGTATGTCTGTCTGTCTGTCTGTAGTTGGAAGTGGGGAGGGACCGGGCCACGTGGGTTGTTGTGACGCGAGTTGTGGGAAGTGGGTGCTGATTGCTAACTGACTCATGGCGCCTTGCAGGAGAGAAAAGAGAGAGAGGAGAGAGAGAGGAGAGGGGAGAGGAGGAGAGAGAGAGAGAGAGAAGAGAGAGAGACTGAGAAAGGGCAGAGAGAGAGAAGGATGAAGAAATGAAGGAGGAAAAGGAGGAGGAAAGAGGAAAGGAGAAGAAAGGAGGAGGAGGAGAAAGGAGAGAGAGAGAGAGAGAAAAGAGAGGAAAAGAGTGAGAGAGAGAAGAGAAGAGGAGAGAGAGAGAGACTGAGAAAGACAGAGAGAGAAGGATGAAGAAATGAAGGAGGAAGGAGAAGGAAAGAGGAAAAGGAGAAATGGAAGGAGGAGGAGAAAGGGGAGGAGGGGAGAGGGGAGGGGAGAGAGAGGAGGAGAGGAGAGAGAGAGGAGAGAGAGAGAGAGAGAGAGAGAGACAGACAGAGAGAGAGAGAGAAAGAGAGAGAGAAGACTGAGAAAGAGAGAGAGGAGAGAAGGATGAAGAAATGAAGGAGGAAGAAGGAGGAGGAAAAGGGAAAGAAGAAATGGAAGGAGGAGGAGAAAGAAGGAAGAGAAAGAGAGAAGGAAGGGAAAGGGGGGGGGGGGGGGGGGGGGGGGGGGAGGAAAGAGGGGGGAAGGAAAAGGGGAAGGAAAAGGAGGGAGGGGGGGTGGTGGAGAGATGAGGAGGTCGAGGAGGGGAGGGGGGGGGGGGGGGGAGAAAATATAGGGAAGAAGAGAGAGAGAGGAGGAAGAACGAATAGAAAAGAAAGAAGAAAGGGGAAATAAGTGAGGGGGAGAAGAAGGAAGGGGAATAAGTGAGGGGGCGAAAGAGGAAGGGGAATAAGTGAGGGGCGAGAAGAAGGAAGGGGAATAAGTGAGGGGCGAGAAGAAGGAAGGGGAATAAGTGAGGGGCGAGAAGAAGGAAGGGGAATAAGTGAGGGGCGAGAAGAAGGAAGGGGAATAAGTGAGGGGCGAGAAGAAGGAAGGGGATAAGTGAGGGGCGAGAAGAAGGAAGGGGAATAAGTGAGGGGCGAGAAGAAGGAAGGGAATAAGTGGGGGGGCGAGAAGAAGGAAGGGGAATAAGTGAGGGGGGGGGGGGGGAGAAGAGGAAGGGGAATAAGTGAGGGGCGAGAAGAAGGAAGGGGAATAAGTGAGGGGCGGAAGAAGGAAGGGGAATAAGTGAGGGCGAGAAGGAAGGAGGGGAATAAGTGAGGGGCGAGAAGAAGGAGGGGAATAAGGGGAGGGGCGAGAAGAAGGAAGGGGAATTAAGTGAGGGGCGAGAGGAAGGAAGGGGAATAAGTGAGGGGCGAGAAGAAGGAAGGGGAACAAGTGAGGGGGCGAGGGAAAAAGGAGGGGAATAAGTGAGGGGCGAGAAGAAGGAAGGGGAATAAGTGAGGGGCGAGAAGAAGGAAAGGGGGAAAAAGTGAGGGGCGAGAAGAAGGAAGAAGAGGAAAGGAGGAGAAGGAGGAAGAGGAGGGGAGAATCAAGGATGAGGGTGGAAAATGCAAGCCAGAAGAAGTAAGAACTGAGAAAGGAAGAACCGAGGTCAAGAGTTAATTAAGCAACAAATTAAGAAGGATAAGAACAAGCCGGTGGAATGTGGAGGCAAAGAGAAGGGAAGAAGAAGAAGGGAGAAAAGAAGAAGAAGAAAAAAGAAGGGAAGAAGAAAGAGGGGAGGAGAAGAAGAAGGAGAAAGAAAAAGAAATAGGAGGAAGAAGAGGAAGGAAGGAGGAGGAAGAGGAAGAGGATGAGGAAGGAGAGGAGGAGGAGAGGAAGAAGAAGAAAAGAAAAAATTAAAAGAAAGAAAGAAGAAAGAAAGAATGAGAAGAAGAAGAAGAAGAAGAAGAAGAAGAAGAAGAAGAAGAAGAAGAAGAATCAGAAGAAGAATCAGAAGCAGAAGAAAGAAAGAAAACAGTATGCACTCTGCTTTCATAGAAGAAGAAGAAGAAGAAGAAGAAGAAGAAGAAGAAGAAGAAAAGAAAGAAGAAGAATAAAGAAAAACAGGATGCACTCTGCTTTCCTAGCACACAACACCGTGCAATCCTTCTGCAACTTGCCGTAGCATAATGAATCCCAATCCCACGCACTACATCAGGCCTTGCTTCTGAAGTGATTCTGTCTGCAAAGGGATGGACAAACCAAAGTGGTACCGATGACCCTCCACACTAAGGAGGCCACCTGCTGCCAGAACTGAAGTCGTGCACCGAGTGTCGACCACTTCACATGTCTCCGCACGTCAAAGAACCCTCCAAAGCCAAACGATTGAACTGTGGGGGAGAGGGGGGGGGGGGGGGGGGAATATGTGGCTCAGTGGTAGAGATCGTAGTTCACAGTCACATGTTGTTGCGAGTTCCGTTCCCACTAGCGCCTGATAGAAGACTGACATTTTCGCCGACCATCTGAAGCTGTTGTCATTCTGATGGTACCAGTGTAATGTTAGGTGGAGTTCCTCTCCCTATCCTCCCCACTACTTCTAGGATAGGCATCTTTGTTTGCCTGGGGTCTGGACTTTAAAACCTTACAGGTCTACTTTAGAGGTTTTCGATAATTGGTCAGCTTATGCAGAAATATGAAATGTTTGATAAATTGGTAAAATAAACATCCGATTCGCTCCCGATCACACGAAATCGATCCTCGAAAGTGGGCATTTTCACCTGTAATCAAGAAAACGGGAGGTAATCAACTAAATCTTGGCATGGCTTAACTACTCTTGGATGTGACGTCACATGATGGACTGGCCGTCAGCCGCGACCTACACAATAAGCCAACGGCGACAGAAAGCGATTCTGATGGTTCTTGCACATCTCGATCAGTATTTAATTTATCATGTAAAAACAGTGACTATGATTGCGACAGCCAATGTAACTCTGGGGATGTTTCTGCAAGGCCTTTACCTTATCAGTTTGAACGCTAAGTTCTTTTTACCACGTCAGTTCCAGCTGACCATGGAAACGAGCTATTCAGTTCCAGCTGGACGCCCGAACACATCATTCCGAAGGCGTACGGACTTTACCGAAGTCTCGAGGGAGGCTACCGACTGACTTTTTGATGCGATCACGCGTGGACGGCGAGCGGAGATTCTCCTTCCTCAAGCCTTAACGTGTTCATTCAATTTAACAAGTGTGATCTGTCCATAGGTAAGAACAGAATAAAAAGTGCGACTATCGTACTCATCTGTACGAGCTTACCACTCCGCCTTCAAAGTATACGCGCACAATGCAGACGAAGTTTTTGATCCACTCGAACGGGCTCGGCAATTGTCGGAACAGCTCGTTTCCGTGGTCCAGCTGGAACTGACGTGGTAAAAATAACTTAGTGGCCCGGCATGGTTGCACCAACCGAATCCACTTCTTTCGAGTATCTGGATCAGATGGAAATGTGTGCAAAGAATATCCGTCTCCTGCTGAGCTGCTGCACACGCCTACAGCACAATATCTGCCACCCTCGTGACTTTTTAGGCTGTGGGGGATCGCAACTCGTGTTGATTTCACTTGGCGTTGGCTTGTTGTGTAGGTCGCGGCTGACGGCCAGTCCATCAAGTGACGTCACGGTTTTCGGTCTACCGCGGGGGGTTTTGAACAGGTGTGCAAAACTCGTTTTTTTTTTTTTAAAAATTTTCCGGCGATTTTTTTTAAAAAATGAATCGTATGTAGTTATATGACAGGGAGACCTGTTTTAACAAATTATCGTCTCTAAAGTAGACTTTAAGAAAAAACGGGAATCTTGAATGGCAGGGGAGAGAACCGTCAAAAAACTAAAGTGGATCACTTTTGCTCCATGAAAAAAGGATTACGTTTCAGTTTCCCCGGCCCCCGGTGCTACTCTTAGTTTAACACTGAGGCTTCTTTTTGGGGGAAAAGGGGATCCCATCAAGGCTGTGTAATTAGTGTTAAGTATTCGGCTGTTTGGATGCCCCTGGGTTTTTGCCAGGGTCCAACAACCAAAAAACAACAACAAAAAACAAAGGCTGTGTACTACTCTTTTTGGGTTTTATTTCATATATACGGGTTTTTCACTCAACCCCCATTTTCCCCCAAATTTTGCCCGAAAAGGGCGCTCGTTCTTGTCCGGCGTTGTTTGTCTTGCCGAAGAAACTACGGGTCAAAAGCGTCGTGTTTTGCTGTGATTCGTTTGCGTGTGATTGGCGGAGTTATTTAAAAGCCTTTTTTTTTTTTTAATTTTTCCCCCTGCATCCCCCTATTTTTGCATTTCATAATTTTTCCCCCTTTTATTTTCCGGGGCCCAAAGGAAACTTTACGTGAGAAACTTTGGCAGGAGGATGGGAATTTTAAAAATGGATGTTATTTTCTTTTTGTTGTTGTTGTGGTTGTTTTTTTTTTTTTTTTTTTTAAGTTTCCTCTCTTAACTGAAAAAACTCCTCCCATATACCGCTGGGGCCGTAAAAAAAAAAAAAGGTTTCTATCCCAAAAACACACACGGGCCCACTCTTTTGGGCACGATTTGTATGTGTAAAAATTTGAGGGGTCTATGGTGCTTACCATGTGATGAGGAGTCACTACTGTCAAACGTGTTTGGGAGTGTTGGGATTTACGGGGGACGTTGCATTACAACTTAACAGTAGCTGCGCTGCCGAAGGGCCCTTTTTTGAAAAATATTTTTGCCCGATCGGGTTTTTCTTTTTCTTTCTTTTTTTTTTTTCTCTCGGAGAGAAAAAATTTTTTTTTTATTCTAAGTTTGTGGGGAAAAGGTTTTTGTGGGGTGTTTGAGTTTATGGAACGTATCTTTTGTGCGAACCCCAAGGCCGGAAACCAAACGATAAGACCCCGAGCGTTTTACCTAAATCTTTTAGGAAGCACAAAAAATAGGACTGGCGAATTGTATTGAAAGGGCAAATTTGTTATTTTTCATTGTCCTTTTTGTTGTTTTGCAGGAGGTCAAAAGGGGGTCGTGAGTTTGCCCCGCTCGGGCGGCCCCCCTTTTTTTGATTTGTTTGTTTTTGCCCGCGTCGTTCCTTTGAATGATTTATGGAAAATGTTCGGTTTTTTTTGGGGGATAAAAGGCGTTTGGGTGCAAACCCCGGAAAAGGTGTCAAAACGACCTCTGCTGTATGGGTTGAAGGGTTTAAACGTGTGGCTGTCCCGGGTTTTTTGTTGTTGTTGGTTTTATCGTTGTTGTTGTTATTGTTTTTGTGGGATTTGGGGGAAAAAAATTGTTTTAAATTTTTTAAGATTGCCTTTGGGGAATCCCAAAGGTTCTGTTTGATTTCACCACAAAAGCGCGCGCAGTTCAGTTTTGGGGCCCCGACGCAGCAGCAGAGAGAGAGAAACCCCAAAAAAACAAAAAAAACCAAAAAACTTAAGATTCAATGCACACAAAACCCTCCCCTCCTCCCTTTTTCCTTTTCCTTTTTTTTTTTTGTTGAAATTTGAAAATTCTTATTTTCAAATTGTTCTTTTTGTTCCTTTCTTTCCGGTTTTTAAAAATTTCCTTTTCCCTCCAAGGTCGCTCGAAATGGAAGGCAAAAGTTGGGGGTTGGGGGGGAGTGGGTGGGGGTGGGAGGGGGGCCAGGGTGGAGAGAAGGTGGGGGGGGGGGGGGGGGGGGTGGGGGGTTTTACCTGATGACCCGCCTTTAACACGTGACGAGTAACGTGGAAAAAACCTTTGGGGGGAAAAATTTTGGTCTTTTTCGGGGGAAAATGCGGGGCCCCGGAGTCTTGGGTTCCCGGTGCCCCTAGAAAAACCGTTCATGTGGGAGTAGTGCCTGTGGCCAGAAAGACTGGCCCAAATTTTTGGACGAGGGGGGGGGGGGGGGGAGGGGGGGGGGTGCCTACCCCCGGGCCCTTCCCCCCCCTTTCCCCCCCCCAATTTCCCCGGTCTTTTCCCTTTTTTCATGCGTTTTCCCCCCCCCCCCCCCCCCCCGGTTTTTAGAAGGTAAAGGAAGAAAGCGCGGGTTCTCGCGCTGTGTTTTTGCGCGTGCCCGGGGTGCGCGCGGCCAAAAAAAAAAAAAAAAAAAAAAACAGTTCTTGGTTTTGGTGTTTGAAAATGTTGAAAAGGTTAATTGGGTTTTTTTGTTTTCCAATTAATTTTTTGGGTTTTAATTAAAGGAAAGGGTGAGGGGGGGGGGGGGGGATTTTTTTATTTTAGGGTTTTCCCCAATCCTTAAAACTTATCACCCCTAAAACTGTCTGAATCCTGTAGTGGGGACATTTAAACCCAGCAAACCCCCCCCCCCCACCACCCCCACCACCCACCACTCATACACAACCACATCCCAAAAAAACGAGGGGGGGGGGCCCCCCTTTTTTCCCCCCCCCCCCCTTTTTTCCTTTTCACCAAAAAAACCCCGGGGCGCGTGTTCGCTTTCACACGCAAATGCGTTCGCAGCCCCATTTCGTTCGCGGTTGAACATACATACGATGAACACAACCACGGCGCGCGCCCCACAACACACACACCCACAACCCACACACACCCCACCACACACCACACACCGACACACAACGTGTAGGTACGGCATGTGTGTTCTAGTACATTTATTCCTATTGGAGTTGTCAAAAGGAGGTTTGGGGAAAAATGATAAACTAAGCACCTTTTCCCTTTCCCCCCCGTCTTGCCCCCCCCCCCGCACCGCCCCCCTCCCCCCTGACCAAACCCAAATTTCACGATTCCCCCCCTAATCCCAATGGGGTTTAAAATTTAAAAAAAAAAAGGGTTTGGGTTATGGTTTGAAGGTCGCTTGTCAGACTGGGAAGGCGCCAGCCCCCCATGCCTGCGGGATGGTTTTCCCCTGTTTGATGCCCCCCCTGCCGTGCCCCCGAAGGCAGGGTTTTGGGGGGGGGGGGGGGGGGGGGGGGGGGGTGAGGGGTGGGGGGGGGGGGAGGTTCCCCTTTCCGAGGGATTTTCGCGGGGGTGGTTTCCGATGAGGGTTTTTTCCCTTTTGGATTTTTTCCTAGTGGGCTTTTGTGAAGGTTTTTTCCTTGTGGTTTTCGCTTTGTGGTTTTTTGGGAAAAGGACTTTTTCCTTTTGGATTTTTGCTTTGGGATTTTTTAGAATCTTTTGCCCGGGTTTTCACTTTGTGGCTTTCGGAAGGGATTTTTTCCTTGTGGTTTTGCCTAGTGGGGGTTTTGAGAACGGATTTTTGCCTTGTGGATTTTTGCTTTGTGGACTTTTGATGAATGGACTTTTGCCTTGGGATTTTTGCTTTGTGGCTTTCGATGAATGGATTTTTGCCTTGTGGATTTTTTGCTTTGGGCTTTCGTGAATTGATTTTGCCTTGTGGTTTTTCGCCCAAATGGTTTTCGCTAGGTGGATCTTTTTTCCCAGGAAATTTTTGCCGGGGGATTTTTTCGAGTGAATTTTTGTAGGTGGATTTCTGCGAGTGAATTTTTTTGCGGGTGGATTTTTTTGCTGAGTGAATTTTTGCTGAGTGGGTTTTTCGTCGGTGGGCTTCGCCGTGTGGTTTTCCCGAGCAGTTTATCCACGCGGACTTTCGCCCAGTGAGTGCTGTACTTTTGTGGGATTTATTGTGGTCTGAGGGAAAAAGCCCAATGGAGGGGGTGGGGATGGTGTGTGATGGTGGGGGTAGGGGGTGGGGATGGGGCCTTTCGCCCACCTCACCACTGGGCTTACGTGCGAACTTGACAGAGAACGTCACGAATGACGTCATAGTTGTTAAAGTACTCCGAAGGGCGGATCATGTCCACTCGGTACATACGTCCCGGTCGTGACTATGATGGACGGCAAACTGCCATTTTTTTTTCTACTTGAAGGGGTAGAATGACTTCAGGTGTGTGTGTGTGTGTGTGTGTTTTGTGTGTTGTGTGTTGAGCGAGTGTGTGTGTGTGTGTGTGTGTGTGTGTGTGTGTGAGCGGCGTGTGTGTGTGTGTGTATGTGTGTGGGTGTGTGTGTGTGTGTGTGTGTGTGTGTGTGCGTGCGGGGGCGTCTGTGTGTGGGTGTGTGTGTGTGTGTGTGTGTGTGTGTGTGTGTGTGTGTGTGGTGTGTGCGTGAGCGAGGAGAGAGAGGAGAGAGAGGAGGACAGAGAGACAGAGAGAGAGGGAGACAGAGAAGAGAGAGAGAGAGACAGAGAGAGAGAGAGAGGAGAGAGAGAGAGAGAGAGGAGAGAGAGAGAGAGAGAGAGAGAGAGAGGAAACGAACGAAATGCTATTTATTGAGGGGAAGACTGAGCCAAAGTAAGTATCTTCTTCTCATCCAATTCACGAATAGGACAAATGTTTGCAATATATGAAAGGAAACATCGCACGGAACTGCATATCAACACTTTACAACAATGAATACATAACAGTCAGAATGAATACTACAATTAACACAATACAATATCTATGTAGAGAAGAACGTGTTGGAGAGAGAGAGGGGAGAGAGAGAGAGAGATGAGAGAGTGAGTGAGTGAGTGAGTGTGTGTGTGGAGAGAGAAAGAGAGAGAGAGAGTGGTGTGTGTGGTGGGTGAGAGAGAGAGAGAGAGAGGAGAGAGAGATAGTTTGAGTGACAACTGAATTCCCCCCGCCATTTCAAAAACTTCCTCCACCACTCTCCACCCCGCACCAACCACCCACCACCCCCCGGCGGAAATCCTCTCAGCACAAATCGGTTCAGCGAAAGTCTATGTATCCAACAATTCCCGTGCATCTTCGCCACATGTGTGTCTCCTTTAGGAAAAGTCTGGCCCAGATTTTGAACAACACCTAAAAAATAAATAAAACAAACAAAATAAATAAAAGAAAAAAAACAGAAAAAAAAACAAACCACACTCACTTGGTCTTCCGTAAGGTGTAGCTCCTCAAATGTTCCTAGATTCTGTATAATTATTTCACCAACCGATACCTGTGTGCTCTTCGTTCCCCGTCCGCCATTTTGTCTCGCCTTGCAGTGGGCTTCTCAAAGTTGTGCCCTTGTTTGATTGAGCTCTTCTGTTTAAGGCGGTGAGGTGCGACAGCCGTGTATTCTGTAGTTCGTCCTTGGGGCAACATTTTCACCTTTCTCCTAAGTTTAGTTAACCCCCCCCCCCCCCCCACCCGAGCCAGTTAAGAGTATGTAGTCAAAACGTCTGCGTATTCATTAAAAATTACTGAATGATTCTTTAAGGTGTCGTTAATAAGCAATGATATGTAATTTTTTCTTTTAGGAATGGCTGGCAATTATTCACTTTCATCTTTTGTGTGTATATGCGTTTTTGATTTGATTTTCTTGTTTTTTCCCCCTAATTTTTCCTTTTTTTCTGTCCAGAGTTTAGTTATATATTTCCCTTACTTCTTTCTTTTTCCATTTGTGAAATATGAAAATTATATGTAAAAGAAACGTGAACAGATGTGTCATTTAAAAACAGTTAGGGCTAAATCGGTACAGTGGTTTTAAGCGTAGTCTGACTGAGAAACCAAGACACGAACCGAGGGAGGAGAGTGAAACAATATATGAAACGTCCTTGGGGAGGGGAGGGGAGGGGCGGAGGGAGGGGGGAGGAACGTCGGTGGGGGGGGGGGGGGGGGGGGGGAGGCAGGGAAGAGATGAATGCTGACACGTTAGATTCATTGACGGTCAAGCGTCCCTGGTATTTTGGGGCCTGTTGAAGACAGTGTGGGGGATGGTGGTAGTTAGTTGGTTGGTTGCCTGCTCTTTTAGGTATGTTTCGCGCAGCAGTGAGCAGAGACAACGTATCAGTTAGTATGCTGCATGCCCCGGCCCATCTCGTTTCCCCTTGACCCGCCCTCTCTCTCCTTCACCCCCCCCCCTCTTCTTTCTTTCTTCCCCCTCCCCCTCCATCCTGTCTCTGACTCTCTGTCTCTGTGTGTCTCTGTGTTTCTTTCTGTCTGTCTGTATATGTGTACGCGTCTGTCTGTCTGTCTGTCTGTCTGTCTGTCTCTCTCTCTCTCTCTTCTCTCTCTCTCTCTCTCTCTCTCTCTGTCCCTCTATCCACTGTCCAATAGTACTTCTTTTGAAAAGATGATATCCACAAGATTGGAAGCACACACACACACACACACACACACACGCACCACCACACACCACACACACACAACACACACAACACAACACACACAACAATACACACACACACACACACACCACACACAACACACCACACACACACACACACAACACACACACCACACACACACACAGGTGCGTGCGCGCGCGCATGCGAGCAAACACACAACACTCACACAACACACACACACACACACCACACACACACCCCACACTACACACACAACTCAAGCACACTCACCACTCAACACACACACACACACACGCAACACGCACACGCACGCGCGCGCCGCCCTTTCACACCCACACCCACACTGACACCCACCACACACACACAAGGTGAACACACACAAGGTGAACACACACAGGTGAACACCACACACACACACACACACACACACACCACACACAACACTCACACACACACACAAACACGCGCGCGCGCGGCGCGCGTCAATTATCCAAATGGACATTAAAACTTTCTTTATATATATATATATAATATGAAGAGCTCTCCATGTGCTAGTATCGCTCAAGTGCCCGCTGACATCCGACCAAACCGCGAAATGTTGCAGACAAACTACCGTTTCTGGTCTGAAACGCTACAGAGCGTCGTTCTTGCACTACTTCTCTCTGTCTCTGTCTGTCTGTCTATCTGTCTGTCTGTCTGTCTCTCTGTTTCTGTCTGTCTCTTATACGAATACGAACGAACATTAGTATTAGTATTCGCATTCTCTCTCTCTCTCTCTCTCTCTCTCTCTCTCTCTCTCTCTCTCTCTCTCTCTCTCTCTCTGTCTGTCTGTCTGTCTGTCTGTCTGTATGTCTGTCTGTCTCTGTATGTCTGTCTGATTCTCTCTCATATGATTACGAACGAATATTGGTATTGGTATTCGCATTCTCTCTCTCTGTCTCTCTGTCTCTGTCTGTCTGTCTGTCTGTCTGTCTGTCTGTCTGTCTGTCTGTCTGTCTGTCTGTCTCTCTCTCTCTTAGTGAGTGACAGCACTTACATAGAGTCTAGCGCCCATTCTCTGTTAGAGACCGAGTATTAAGCGCTTTACAATCCGCACTCTCGTTTACACCATGGGCTGCCTACCTGGGTAGAGCCACTGAAGAGCTGCCTGCTGGCGCTAATCCTTTGTTTCTCGCGTCATTCAGTCGAATACCAGTCACTGACTTATTCGATTTTTTGTTGTTGACGGGGCATGCATGCAATGTATATACGTGTCATCCATACCAACGGTCAAACTGACCCTCTTGACCGCATGTTGGTGATTGAAAAGGTAAAGAAGCTCCGTGGTGTTTTCTGTGCGATGCATCTCTCACTGTTGAGTAGACATCTTCATGTGGAGTGTTGAGTAGGCATCTTCATGTGGAGTGTTGGGACCTTCATGTCAGCTATGAACACTTTACACAGCAGACTCCATCTTCATGTGGAGTGTTGGGGACCTTCATGTCAGCTATGAACACTTTACAGCAGACTCCATCTTCATGTGGAGTGTTGGGACCTTCATGTCAGCTATGAACACTTTACACAGCAGACTCCATCTTCATGTGGAGTGTTGGGACCTTCATGTCAGCTATGAACACTTTACAGCAGACTCCATCTTCATGTGGAGTGTTGGGACCTTCATGTCAGCTATGAACACTTTACACAGCAGACTCCATCTTCATGTGGAGTGTTGGGACCTTCATGTCAGCTATGAACACTTTACAGCAGACTCCATCTTCATGTGGAGTGTTGGGACCTTCATGTCAGCTATGAACACTTTACAGCAGACTCCATCTTCATGTGGAGTGTTGGGACCTTCATGTCAGCTATGAACACTTTACAGCAGACTCCATCTTCATGTGGAGTGTTGGCCTCTGTCAGCTATGAACTTTACAGAGGACTCCATTTCATGTGGAGTGTTGGGCTTCATGTCAGCTATGAACACTTTACACAGCAGACTCCAAGAAAACCTGGCTCAAAGATGTTCCACCCGATGTCATGCTTCGGAGGGTGATAAACATTTTTCCATCTCATCAAAGATTTTATGGAAGAAGAAAGGTGTGTGTGTGTGTGTGTGTGTGTGTGTGTGTGTGTGTGTGTGTTGTGTGTGTGTGTGTGGTTTTTTGTTTTTTGTTTTTTTTTTTTGTTTTAAAGCAATTTCAACGTGTTTGACAAAAAAACACACGAAGTCTTCGTTTAAAAAAACATTATGTAAAGAACTTCTTTTGATAAGACGACAGCGCGGATCTGACCCATGGAGGTCGGCTGG
>CM031616.1:35421856-35434356 GCA_018398815.1 Conus ventricosus | reverse complement strand
AGAAGAGGGGGGGAAGGGGAACATGAGGAGAAGAGAGGAGGGAGAAACTTGAGGAGAAGAAGAGGGGGGGGGGGGGGGAGAACATGAGGAGAAGATGAGGAGGGAGAACATGAGGTGATGAAGTGGGGGGGGGGGAACATGAGGAGGCGAAGAGGAGGGAGACCATGAGGAGGAGAAGAGGAGGAGAGAACATTGAGGGGAGAAGAGGAGGGAGAACATGAGGAGGAGAAGAGGAGGGAGACATGAGGAGAAGAAGAGGGGGAGAACATGAGGAGAGAAAGAGGAGGGAGAACATGGGAGGAGAAGAGGAGGGAGAAAACATGAGGAGAAGAAGAGGGGGAGAACTTGAGGAGAGAAGAGGAGTGAGGAGAACATTGAGGAGGAGAAGAGGGGGGAGAACATGAGGAGAAGAAGAGGGGAGAGAACATGAGGAGAAGAAGAGGGGGGAAGAAACATGAGGAGGGAAGAGGAGGGGGGGGGAGACATGAGGGAGACGAAAAGGAAGAACATGAGGAGAAGAAGAGGAGGAGACATGAGGTGGACAGAAGATGGAGGGAGAACATGAGGAGAAGAAGAGGTGGGAACATGAGGAGACGAAGAGGGGGAGAAACATGAGGAGAAGAAGAGGGGGGAACATCGAGGAGAAGAGAGGGGGGGAAATGAGGAGAAGAAGAGGGGGGAGACTTGAGGTGAAGAAGAGGGCGGGTACATGAGGAGAAGAAGAGGGGGAGAGATCATCGAGGAGGAAGAGAGGGGGGTGAACATGAGGAGAAGAAGAGGGAGGGGGGTACATTGAGGAGAGGGAAGGGGGGGGGGAGAACATGAGGAGATGAAGAGGGGGGAGAACATGAGGGAGGATGAAGAGGGGGGAGTGGGAGAACATGAGGAGAAGAAGGGGGGGGGGTGGGGGGAGAGAGACATGAGGAGAAGAAGAGGGGGGAGAAACATGAGGTGAAGAAGGAGGGGGGGACGGGGTGAGAACATGAGGAGAAGAAGAGGGAGGGGGGAGAAACATGAGGAGGAGAAGAGGAGGGGAGAACATGAGGTGGGAGAAGACGAGGGAGAACTTGAGGAGGAGAGGGCGGGGGAGAGGGGGGGGTGGGGAACATGAGGAGAAGAAGAGGGGGGAGACATGAGGAGAAGAAGGAGGGGGGAAGAACTTGAGGAAGAAGGGGGGGAGAACATGAGGAGGAGAAGGGGGGGGGGGTGCGAACATGAGGAGAAGAAGTAGGGGGGAGAACATGAGGAGAGGGGGGGTAAAAAAAGGAAAAGGGGGGAGACATGAGGAGAGAAGGGGGGAGAACATGAGGAGGAGAAGGGGGGGGGAGGGACATGAGGAGAAGAAGGAGGTGGCGTGGAATATGAGGAGAAGTAGAGGGGGTGGAGAACGATGAGTAGGAGATGGGGGGGGGGGGGGGGGGGGAACATGAGGAGAAGAAGAGGGGGGGAGAACATTGAGGAGGAGAAGGGGGGGGGGGAGAACAGGAGGAGAAGAAGTGGGGGGAGAACATGTGATAAGAAGAGGGGGGAGAGGAGGGGAGACTTGAGGAGAAGAAAGAGGGGGGAGAACATGAGGTGAAGAAGAGGGGGGAGAACATGAGGAGGAAGATGTGGGGGGGGGGGGGAAAGGTACTTGGAGGAGAAGAAGAGGGGGAGAACATGAGGAGAGAGAAGAGGGGGGGGTGGGAACATGAGGAGGAGAAGAGGGGGGAGAACATGAGGAGAAGATGAGGGGGAGTGAGAACTGAGTAGAAGAAGAGGGGGGGAAGAACATGATTGAGGAGGAAGAAGAGGGGGGGGTCGGTGAACATGCGGAGGAGAAGAGGGGGGGGGACTTGAGGAGGAGCAGAGGGGGGGGGGGGGGACTTGAGGAGGAGAAGAGGGGGGGGGGGGGGAACATGAGGAGAAGAAGAGGGGGGGGGGGGAACTCGGGAGGCGAAGAGGAGGGAGACCTGAGGAGAAGAAGAGGAGGGAGAAACATGAGGAGAAGAAGAGGGGGGGGGGGGGACGGAGATCATGAGGAGAAAGAAGAGGGATGGGGGTGATCATGAGGAGAAGAAGCGCGGGGGGGAGGGGACATGTGAGTGGCGAAGAGGAGGGAGACCATGAGGAGGAGGAAGGGTGGGAGAATCATGAGGAGGAGAAGAGGAGGGAGAAACATGAGGAGGGAGAAGTGGAGGTGAGAAATGAAGGAGAAGAAGAGGAGAACATGAGGAAGAGAAGCAGGAGGGAGAGAACATGAGAAGGAGAAGAGGAGGGGAGAAAATGTGGAGAAGAAGAGGGGGGGAGAACATGAGGAGAGAGAGGGAGGGAGGAACATGGGAGGAGAAGAGGTGGGGAGAACATGAGTGAAGAAGAGGGGAGTAATGAGGAGAAGAGAGGGGGGAGAACATGAGGAGAAGAGGGGGGGGCGGGGACACTGGGAGAAGAAGAGGGGGGGAGAGAGTAACATGAGGAGAAGAAGAGGGGGGGGAAGAACCATGAGGAGAAGAAGAGGGGGGAACAAGAGGAGAAGGAGAGGGGGAGAGAACATGAGGAGAAGGAAGAGGGGGGAGAACATGAGGAGGAAAGAAGGGGGGGTGGAGGAAATGAGGAGAAGAAGAGGGGGGAGGAACATGAGGAGAAGAAGAGGGGGGAGAATATGAGGAGGAAGAAGGGGGGGAGAACATGAGCGAAGAAGAGGGGGGGGGAACACTGAGGAGAAGAAGAGGGGGGGGGGGGGGAGTGAGAACATGAGGAGAAGAAGAGGAGGGAGAACATTGAGGAGAAGAAGAGGGGGGGGGAACATGAGGAGGCGAAGAGGGGAGGGGAGACCATGAGGGAGGAGAAGAGGAGGAAAGAAATGAGGAAGGAGAGAGGAGGGAGGAGAACATGAGGAGGAGGAAGAGGAGGGGAACATGTGGAGAAGAAGAGGGTGAGAAACATGAGGAGAAGAAGAGAGGAGAGACATGAGGAGGAGATGAGGAGGGAGATAATGAGGAGAGAAGAGGGGGGAGAACATGAGGAGAAGATGAGGAGGGAGAACATGAGGGGAGAAGAGGGGGAGAACATGGAGGAGAAGGGAAGAGCGGTGTGAACATGAGGAGAAGAAGAGGGGGTGAGAACATGAGGAGGAAGAGGGGGGGGGGGGGGGACATGAGGAGAGAAAGAAAAGGGAGAACATGAGGAGAAGAGAGGGGGGAGTACATGAGAGAAGAGAGGGCCGGGGGGGGGGGGAAACATGAGGAGAAGAAGAGGTGAGGGAGAACATGAGGAGAAGAAGATGGGGGGAGAACATGAGGAAGAAGAAGGGGGGGGGAGAACATGAGGAGAAGAAGAGGGGGGAGAACATGAGGAGAAGATGAGGGGGAGAACATGAGAGGAAGAAGAGGGGGGGGGAAAGAACATGAGGAGAAGAGGGCGGGGGGGGAAACATGAGAGAAGTAGATGGGGGGTAAGGGGGATCATGAGGAGAAGAAGAGGGGGCGAGGACGATGAACATGAGGAGAAGAAGTGGGGGGAACATGAGGAGAGAAGAGGGGGGAGAGAACATGAGGAGCTGAAGAGCGGGGGAGAACATGAGGAGAGAAGAGGGGGGGGGGGGGGGGGGGAACATGAGGAGGAGAGAGGGGGGGAGAAGAGAACAGAGGAGATGAGGGGGGGGGAGGGGAGCGGAACATGAGAGAAGAAGAGGAGGGGAGAACATGAGAGAAGAAAGAGGGGGGAGAACTATGAGGAGAGAAGAGGGGGGAGAACATGGGAGGAGAAGAGGGGGGGGGGTGGAGAAATGAGGAGAAGAAGATGGGGGAGAACATGAGGAGAGAAGAGGGGCGGGAAGGGAAATGAGGAGAAAGAAGAGGGGGGAGAAATGAGAGAGAAGAAGAGGGGGGGAACATGAGGAGAGAAGAGGGGGGGGGGGGAGGGTGCGAAAGGAGAACCATGAGGGAGAAGAAGAGGGGGAGGAGGAACATGAGGAGAAGAAGAGGGGGGAGAAACATGAGGAGATGAAGAGGGGGGGAGAGACTGAGGAGAGAAGGGGGGGGGTTGAGAGGAAGGAGAGGGAGCAAGAGAACATGAGGAGGAAGAAGAGGGAAGGGAGAAAACGATGAGGAGAAGAAGAGGGGGCGAGAAACATGAGGAGAAGAAGGGGGGGGGGATGGAAACATGAGGAGAAGAAGACGGGGGTGAGAACATGAGGAGAAGAATAGGGGGGAGAACATGTGGAGAGAAGAGGGGGTGAGGAACATGGGAGGAGAAAGAGGAGGTGAGAAACATGAGTAGGAGAAGACGAGGGTGAACATGAGGAGGCGAAGAGGCGGGGGGGGGGGGGGGGGGACATTGAGTAGAGTAGAGGGGGGAGAACATGAGGAGAGAAGAGGGGGAGAATACATGTGGAGGAAGAGAGGGGGGAGAACATGAGGAGGAGAAGGGGGGGGGGGACATGAGGAGGATGAAGAGGGGGGAGAACATGACGAGAAGACAGAGGGGGGAGAATCAATGTGGAAGAAGAAGAGGGGGGAGTACATGAGGAGGAAGAGTGTGGGGGGGGGAAGATGAGGAGAAGAAGAGGAGGGAGGGTTATGAACATGAGGGAGAAGATGACGGGTGAGAACATGAGGAGAAGAAGAGGGGGAGTACATGAGGAGAGGAGAGGGGGGGAAACATGTGGCGAAGAAGAGGAGGGAGAACATGAGGAGAAGAAGGGGGGGGGGAGAACATGAGGAGAAGAAGTGGGGGGAGAAGAGAACTTGAGGAGAAGAAAAGGGGGGAGAACCATGAGGAGATGATGAGGGGGGAGAACGATGAGGAGAAGAAGAGGATGGGGAGACATGAGGAGAAGAAGAGGGGGAGGAGAACATGAGGAGAAGAAGTGGGGAGGACATGAGGAGAAGAAGAGGGGGCGGAAAATGAGGAGAAGAAGTGGGGGGGTGGGGGGAACATGAGGAGAAGAAGAGGGGGGGGGGAAACATGAGGAGAAGAAGAGGGGGGAGAACATGAGGAGATAGAAGAGGGGGGAGAACATGAGGGAGAAGAAGAGGGGGGAGAACATGTAAGGAGAAGAAGAGGGGGGAACGTACATGAGGAGCTAGAGATGGGGGGGAACATGAGGTGAAGAAGAGGAGGGAGAACATGAGGAGAAAGAAGAGGGGGGGGAGAACAGAGAACATGAGGAGTAGATAGAGGGGGGAGTACATGAGTAGAAGAGAGGGGGGAAAACATGAGAGAAGAAGAGGAGGTGGAAAATGAGGTGGAGAAGAGGGGGAGAGAACATGAGGAGGAGAGACGAGGGAAGAACATTAGGAGGAGCAAGAGGAGGGGGGGGGGAGGGGGGGAACATGAGGAGAAGAAGAGGGGGGGGGCGAGAGAACAGGAGGAGAGAAAGACGGGGGGAGATATGAGGAGAAGAAGAGGGGGAGCGGGAGGAGAACATGAGGCAGGAGAAGAGGGGAGGGACAAATGAGGAGAAGAAGAGGGGGGGAACATGAGGAGGAGAAGGGGGGGGCGGGGGGGAGAAACATGAGGGAAGAAGAGGGGGGGGGACATGAGGAGAGAGAGGGGGGAGTCTTGGGAGAAGAAAGAGGGGGGGGGGGGACATGAGGGAGAAGAAGAGGGGGGAAGAGACATGAGGAGAAGAAGAGGGGGGGAACATGAGGAGGGAAGAAAAGGGGGGGGGGGGATGGTACATGAGGAGAAGAAGAAGAGGGGGGATCATGAGGAGGAGAAGGGGGGGGGGAACATGAGGAGAAGAAGAGTGGGGGGGGGAGGGGACATGAGGAAGAGAAGAGGGGGGGTGAACTTGAGGAGGAAGAGAGGGGGGGAACATGAGGAGAAGACGGAGGAGGAGAACATGAGGAGAAGTACAAGAGGGAGGGAGAAACATGAGGAAGAAGAAGAGGGGGGGGGGGGGACATGAGGAAGAGAGAGGGGCGGGGGGAACATGAGGAGGAGAAGAGGGGGGAACATGATGAGAAGAAGGGAGGGGGGGGGGGGGGGGAGGGAACATGAGGAGGAAGAAAGAGGGGGGGGGAGGAGAACATGAGCGAGAAGAAGAGGGGGAGAGAGTACTTGAGAGAAAGAAGAGGACGGAGAACATGAGGAGATGAAGAGGGGGTGTAAGTACATGAGGAGAAGAAGTGTGGGGAGTACATGAGGAGAAAGAAGAGTGAGTTTACATGAGGAGAAGATGAGGATGGGAGGAAAACATGAGTGAGAAGAAGAGGGGGGAGGAGATGAAAATGGTGGAGAAGAAGAGGGGGAGTACATGAGGAGAAGAGAGGAGGTGAGAAACAGTCGAGGAGGTAGAAGAGGGGGGGAGAACATGAGGAGAAGAAGAGTGGGAGTACATGAGGAGAAGAAGAGGAGGAGAATCGAGGAGAAGAAGAGGGAAGGGGGGGAACATGAGGAGAAGGAAGAGGGGGGGGGGGGGGACATGAGGAGAAGAAGAGGGGGGGGGGGGGACCGGGGGGGTGGGGGTCATGAGGAGAAAATATATTTTTTTTTGAAGAGGGGGGAGAACATGAGGAGAAGAAGGAGGGGGGAGAAACATGAGGAGAGAAGAGGGGGCGGGAACATGAGGAGAAGAAGAGGGGGGGGAGTAAGAACATGAGGAGAGAAGAGGGGGAGTACATGAGGAGAAGAAGAGGAGGGAGAACATGAGGAGAAGAAAGTGGGGGGGGGGGGAAACATGAGGAGAAGAAGAGGGTGGGGGGAACATGAGGAGAAGTAAGAGGGGGGGGGGGAAACATGAGGAGAAGAAGGGGGGGGGGGGGGACTGAGGGAGAAGAAGAGGGGGGGGGGAAGGAACATGAAGGAGAAGAAGTGGGGGGGGGAACATGAGGAGAAAGAAGAGGGGGGGGGGGGAACATAGTGAGAAGAAGAGGGGGGGTGGGGGAACATGAGGGAAGAAGAGGGGGGGGGGAACATGAGGAGAAGAAGAGGCGGGGGGGGTACATGAGGAGAAGAAGAGGGGGGGGGGGGAACATGAGGAGAAGAAGAGGGGGGGGGGGGATACTGCGGAGAAGAGAGGGGGGTGTACATGAGGAGAAGAAGAGGGGGGGGGGAACATGAGGAGAAGAAGGGGGGGGGGGGGAACATGAGGAGAAGAAGAGGGGGGGGGGGGAACACGAGGAGAAGAAGAGGGGGGAGAACATGTGGGAAGAAGAGGGGGGGGGGGGTACTTGAGGAGAGAAGAGGAGGGAGAACTGAGGTGAAGAAGAGGGGGGGCGGGAACATGAGGAGGAAGAAGAGAGGGAGGGGGGGAAGGGAACATGTGGGGAAGAAGAGGAGGGAGATCATGAGGAGAGAAGAGGGGGGGGGGGGGGAACATGAGGAGAAGAAGAGGGGGGGGGGGACATGAGGACGATGAAGTGGGGGGGGGAGAACATGAGGAGAAGAAGAGGGGGGGGGGAGGAGAAGCATGAGGAGAAGGAAGAGGGGGGGGGGGGGAACATGCGGAGAGAAGAGGAGGGGGAGAACATTAGGAGAAGAAGAGGGGGGGGGGGGCGGAAACATGAGGAGAGAAGAGGGGGGGGGGGGGACAGGAGGAGAAGGAAGGGGGGGGGGGAGAACATGAGGTGAAGAGAGGGGGGGGGGGAGAAACATGAGGAGAAAGAAGGAGGGGAGGGGGGGGGAACATTGAGGAGAAGAAGGGGGGGGGGAGGAACATGAGGAGAAGAAGGGGAGGGGGAGAACATGAGGAGAAGATAGGGGGGGGAGAAACTGAGGAGAAAGAAGAGGGGAGAACATGAGGAGAAAGAAGGAAGGGGGGGGGGAGAACATGAGGAGAAGGAGGGGGGGGAGAAAATGAGGAGAAGAACGTGGGGGCGGGGGAGGGGAATGGAGGACGAAAAGGGTGGGGGGGGAACATGAGGAGAAGAAGAGGATGGAGATCTGAGGAGGAGGAAGATGAGGAGGGGAGAACATGAGGAGAAGAGAGGAGGGAGGACATAGAGAAACATGAGGAGAAGAAGAGGAGGGAGAACATGAGGAGAAGAAGAGGGGGGGGGGGGGGGGAACATGAGGAGAAGAAGAGGGGGGGGGGAAACTGAGGAGAAGAAGAGGCGGGAGAATGAGGAGAAGAAGAAGAGGGGGGGGGGGGGGAACATGGAGGAGAAGAAGGGGGGGAGTACATGAGGAGAAGAAGAGGGTGGGGGGGGAACATGAGGAGAAGAGGGCGTGGGGGGAGAACATGAGGGAGAGAAGGGGGGGGGGAAATGTTGGAGAAGAAGAGGGGGGGGGGGGAACTGAGGAGAGAATAGGGGGGAGAACAGAACATGAGGAGAAGGAAGAGGGGGGGGGGGGAAGAACATGAGGTGAAGATGAGGGGGTGGGGGGGAGAAGAGAACATGAGGAGAAGAAGAGGGGGGAGACTTGAGGAGAAGAAGGGGGGGGGATGAGAATATGAGGAGAAGAGAGGGGGTAGAACATGTGGAGAGAAGGGGGGAGAACATGAGGAGAAGAAGAGGGGGGAGAACATGAGGAGAGAAGGGAGGGGGCGGGAAGTAGGGAAGAACATGAGAGAAGAAGAGGGGGGAGAACACTGAGGAGAAGAAGAGGGGGGGGGGGGGAAGAACATGAGGGAGATAGGGGGGGAGGGAAAACATGAGGAGAAGAAGAGGGGGGGAATATGAGGAGAGAAGAGGGCTGCGTGCTGCGTGTGTGTTTTGTGTGTGTGTGTGTGTGTTGTGTGTGTGTGGTGTGTGTGTGAGAGAGAGAGAGAAAAGAGAGAGAGAGAGTGTGTTGGTGGTGTTGTGTGTGTGTGTGTGTGTTCCTTCTTCTTTTTATCCATTTCTCTTTGCCTCCCTCTTTTATAACTTGATTATGTCTATTGGCGATCGTCCTCTGCACACACACACACAGAGGAGAAGAGAGAGAGAGAGAGAGAGAGAGAGAGAGAGAGAGAGAGAGAGAGAGAGAGAGAGAGAGAGAGAGAACAGACGAAGAGAGAGAGAGAGAGAGAGAGAGAGAGAAGGAGGGAGGGAGGGAGAGAGAGATAGACGGGAAGAGAGAGAAGGGGGAGGAGAGAGGGAAGGAAGGGGGAGGGATGGCGATGGAGGGGGGGGGAGAAAAAGAGAGAGGGGGGAGTGAGAGACAGAGAGCGGGAGATACAGAGACAGAGAGACAGACACAGGGAGACAGAGAGAGAGAGAGCGAGAGAGACAGAGACAGGGAGATACAGAGACAGAGAATGCCAATGCGAGTTTTTATTCAGCTTTGGCCAAAGCCCGTAACTGAAGGGGGCCAAGGGAACATATCAGCCGTGCATCATGCCGCTGGTAACACAATAACATCCACAGTATTAAAAAAAAATAATAATAATAATAATAATAACAATAAAAATAAAAAATGTAAAAAAAAAAAACAAATACCAAGAGACAGACAGAGACAGGGAGACAGAGATAGAGACAGACAGCGAGAGATAGACAGACAGAGAGAGAGAGAGAGAGAGAGAGAGAGAGAGAGAGAGAGAGAGAGAGAGAGAGAGAGACGTCTCTCACCATCACTGTCACCACGCTGTCTGTTTGCACGCGCAACAGGTGGTGGCAGTCCGCCACGTGACAGACACCAGCTCTGAGATCGTCTCCAACCCTGTGCCCTTCATCGTCCAAATCGACCACGACGACACCGCAGAGGACACCAGCTCCATCTACGTCGGCATCGTCGTCCTCGTCATCTGCCTCTTCGCTTTCCTCATCCCTCTCACCGTCAGAACCAAACGGCGCATGCGCGAAGGCAAACCCATCTGCGCCTGCGGAAGTAGCCAGAAGAAGCTGGAAAGCCGCATGCGCAGCGAAGACGGAAACGGAAATGACGGCGCAGCCGCCATTCCGACGATAACCCGCGGACGTCAGATGGGGGACCCAAGGGCGAGTCTAGCGGTCTCCCTGTTTGGCAGCGAGCCGTCGGGGATCTGGTGGCCCTAGGGGAGAGACGTTCCAACAGAAGGTGCTGAGGTCGGAGTCCGAGCACCATTTTCAGCCGCGGTGGCTGGACCCCCACTACAAGGACGTGTACGAGCATCCCAAGTACAGGCTGGCCAAGGTCCCGGAGCCTGTGGAACTGGAGGCTCTTCCTGGAGGTGGCGGGGGTGCTTCGGCCGCTGCTTCCACTGCCACTGCCACTGCCGCTCCCAGACCGGCGGCGTTGTGGAAAGACTGTGAATGCGTTTGACGTTCGGAACCGTTTGTGTTTTGACTTGAAACACACGCTCTCTCTCTCTGTCTCTCTGTCTCTCTCTCTCTCTCTCTCTCTCTCTCTCTGGTAGCAGTCTGCCGTTTCTATTCGTTAATTTTAAATGCAATTTTATTTGAAATGCAATGCTTAATTGGTTCTCTCTCCCCTCCACCGCCCCCCCCCCCCTCCTTCTGCCCCCTCCTCCCTCTCCCTCTCTCTCTCTCTCTCAAAACTACAGCATGTAGAACATTGTTTCATTTCTGGATGCTCGTGCAGACTCTTGAGAAACTGGGCATCAAAAACATTCATTTTAGATTGTATGTGTTTGATTTTTGGTGTGTATGGCTACTACACTATGACGCTGAGTGAGTAATTCTACTTCTCGCTGACTTTACAGAAAGGCTGATGCTCTGTAGATGCCAAGAATGGGACTTTTATTGTCAAAAGTGTTGAGTGATTTAATCGATGCAAGACTGTTGCACAATGATAGCCGTCGATAAAATACATTTAATGTCGATCAGGGAAAGTCCCGTTGATGGAGGGAAAGACTGTAACCTGGGATTCTCTTAAGAGGGCACGTAAGACCTCATGGCTAAAGCTTGCCCGTGTCTGGAGTTGCACTGTCTTCATCTGTCAGCAGAACTGCAATGAGTGAGGCTGCGGGATGTACTCGGCAGTTGCTTGACGGTGGCGTTTTTCGCCGGTGGCTCTGCAGGCATGAAAGAGGGGCTGGTGCACCCATGGGAACGCTCCCGTGGAGGTTCTGTCGTGTCACATCCATTGGCCAGTACGCAATGGCATCTGCCAGAGAGCAGTTTTGTCCCTTGATGTCTTAATGGCATGCCCTGTGCGTGCCTGCACCCTATGTGAACACAGCGCAGGCTTCCAAGGGGGGGGGGGGGGGGGGGGGGTGCAGGATTGCTCCCAGCTGGTTTGTTCGGCAGTTGAGGACAGTACTTCTCTGGGTCCTATCCGCACCTTCTACTGTTATCTTTTCCTTTTTTTTCTCAGACAACATACAACATACATTGATTTAATAAGTCCACACATATTCACAAAATGAAAGAAGAAAAGGAGTGTTTCTCAGCTTTTCAGCCCTAAACGGTTTAGATGACGACGCGGAAAGACTCGGGAGGAAGTGGAGAGTTTACAGGGGAAGGGAGACAACTGGACACCAGCTCGGTAATCGCCACCCCTTGGAGAGTTATCGTTAATGGCTTAATAGACTCCCTAAGAGCGAAAGACCGAAGGAACTATTACATGATTTAACAGCACAGAGCATGCACTTAAAGTACAACAAATATGGAAGATTTTGTTGTTGTTGATTTTTTTTATGAAATTTACCTCTGGCATCAAACGACGAACGAACAAGCAGAGAGTAGTTCATTTAAATAAAGCTGTTTTGTTTCTTTGTACATTCGGTTTGATTAATTGCGTGGTCGGTGTGGATTAATTGACCAGCCCTCTGTGAAAGAAAATGGCCCATTTATGATTAAAATCATCTTCTCTCTCTCTCTCTCTCTCTCTCTCTCTCTCTCTCTCTCTCTCTTTATGGAGTGCATCTTCAAGATTTCAGCTTAAGGTTAATATGAAAAAGAGTAATGTTGTTGTATTTAGGAAGGGTGCTTCTCTTGCAGCGAGAGAAAGGTGGTTTCTTGATGGAGAGGAAGTGGAGATTGTCAACTGTTCTAAGTATCTTGGTATATATTTTCCCACTAGACTTGGTTTTGTAGTTGCTTGTGAAGACCTTGCAAGCCAAGCACAGAACTCCTTGCTTTGTATCATGCAAAAGTTGTACATGCTTAAGAATAATTCATTTGCAGTATTTTTGATAATCAGGTTCTACCTATTGCCATGTACCGTGCTGAAACATGGGGATTAGGTAAAGCAGTAGCTCGTATTGAAAAGGTCCACTTATTTGCATTGTACAGCTTAAAACGCCGAATGATTTAGTGTACGGAGAGACAGGACGTCACCCTGTTTATGTAAATACGTCTGCTCGGTGTATTAGATATTGACTTTTTAAGATATTACGTATGGATGGAAATCGACTGCCGGTGAATGCTTATAAGCTGTTGATGTGGCTAGACTTACAAGATAAATATACATAGGATTCGAGAAACATTATATCAGAATGGATTGGAATGGTATGGCTAAATCAAGGGGTTGAAAATGTCAATGCATTTCTGGATGAATTTCGCCAGAGGCTTATTGACTGCCGATGGCAAAACTGGAATGAACATATCCAAGACAGTGACCGGTTTTCTATATATAGAACTTTCGAATCATCTAGGAGCTGTGATAGGTATCTTTTGATTGACATCGACAGACATATTAGATGTTATTTA
>CM031616.1:35420085-35421756 GCA_018398815.1 Conus ventricosus | reverse complement strand
ATAGAAATTAAATATAAATATATATTTTATATATATTTATATATATATATATATATAATATATATATATATATATATATATAATGCTGAACAATTAAGTAGTGGGGGAAACAAGTGCAGGTTAACAATTCTTCCATCATTATAGTAATGACTTGGCAAAGATTTGAAACAAACAAAGGGGATACATATGAATGTATATTGAATAATAAAACAGTTCACATCTTTCCACAGGAGCGATTTTTATTTTCAAGCTTTCGCCACAAGGGCTTCATCAAGAAATTCATTTTATTCAAATATCCTGTTGACGTCGTTTTGTTAAGGCGCGGTGTGAGTTTAAGTGATAATTTTACCTGTGAAATTATATATGTATTATATATATATATTATTATGTGTGTGTGTGTGTGTGTGTGTGTGTGTGTGTGTGTGTGTGTGTGTGTGTGTGTGTGTGTGTATGTTGTGTGTGTATACATAATTTGATAAATGAATAGATAAAGGAATATAATGAAGTTTTAAATGCTTTCGTGTAGTGATTGATATGCTGGTGCCAGGAAAATATTGATCATGTTGATTAATTTTCGATCAAATTTTGCAGCTCGGATTGGTACTTTGAAAAGAAATTCGCTGCATTGCTGTAAAATTCGCTACATTTGTAAAAAAAAAAAAAAAAAAAGAAAAAAAAAAAAAGTTCTCTTACTTTGATGAGAACAATAGTTTCACAGCTTTGGGGATGGGGCGGGGAGGGGGGTGGGGGTGTCATTTGTTTCAGGTGTTAAGGTTAGTTTCCATATAGTCTGCAGTAAAACATTGATTTCAGTATATGTGCGTTGTTGTTGTATCCTTACATACCCCTATCCGATCTTTATATATTTTGAAGCTTAAATCCCAGAGACGGTTATTAATTTCTCTGCGCATCTAACGTCAAATTTCACCCAGTGATTTCAACGCCTACCTTGCGACTGAAGAGACCAAAACTAAGTGACAAACTCGTTCATTTATCTATTTGTTTGTGTCTTGCCTGAAGAAGACCTACGAGGTCGAAACGCGTCGTGTTTTGTCTTGTGACTCGTTTGCCCACGTTTCTCTTGGCGCTTCGCCAACATTTATGTATTTAAGACCAGCATAGATAAAAACAAAATCCGTATGATTTGTTTTCTTTTCACGTGTGGTCAAATCCTAATGGAGTTAGCCTGTTGTTGCTTCTGTGAACAGCGAGTCCTGTGGCTGGTTATTTAGGGCTGAACATCGACATCACCTCAAACAGGGAGGCGATTGACAGGAGAGGGAAGGGTGGGTGGAAGGAGGGTAACAGGAGATGGGAGGGTGAGAGGAAGGCTTGAGCGGAGGGGGAGGGGGGGAGGAGAAAGGGGCCCTACTCAGCACTGTATCATACTGATTGGGTAAGTTCAGTCGTTTCTGAAACATTCAGGCTGTTCTCCACCGTGCTTCCAATACACCCCCATGCCCCCCCCCCTCCTCCCATCCCCACCCCCACCCCACCCCCACCCCCGACCCCCCACCCCCACCCCCAATCCCGTCTCTTCCCTGTGTATTTGTTTGTTTGTTTTTTATTGTACCTAATCAACGTGGGATTTTCCTCCAGAATATCCACCACGGAACCACGAGATCTTTCGTTGCCAGGGTTTCTGTCCAGTGTATTCAATGCATACTGCGC
>CM031616.1:35407585-35415085 GCA_018398815.1 Conus ventricosus | reverse complement strand
AAGACAGAGAGGCAAAGCATAAACAATAAGAGAGAGAGAGATTGGGGGGGGGGGGGAGGGGGGGGAGGGGGGGGGGGCATAAAAAAAAAGTAAACGTAAAAAGAAAAAAGAAAGAGGAAAATGAACAGGTACAAAATATCAATTAAAAATGATGAAAATAAAGAGAGAATGAGAGAAAGAACAAGAAAGGCAGAAAGAACAGTCACAGAGCGGGGACATAAAAGAATGATTTAATGTAGGTACATGGATTTTGGAGAAGAGAGAGAATTTTATTTTATTTTCCCTTCTACGAAATCTTGTTATTTTCGTTAATTGATTCCTGTTGCTGTTTTCTTGATAAACAAACAAAGAAACAAAAAACAAACAAAAAAAAATGAAAAGGAAACAACTTACGAAGAAAGCAAAGCAAATCAAAAGCAGCAACAACAGCAAAGAAAAGAAAAGGAAAGTTGAAGAAATGGACAAAGAAAGCAACACAGTAAAACGTTTGTGATTTTTCTCTCTGAAGTTGTGACTTCTCATCTTCATATTTTGTCTTCCATTTAGGACTAAGAGTGTCAGAGTTGAACGTACATCGAGTTCTCAGATAAACACACTGCAACCCGCAGTTTGCTTTCATTTCGGGGCTGGGTGGAAAGAGTGTTGAAATCAAAACTATTGCAAAATTAATGTAACTGAATGTGAACTACTGGAGGCGTTCATGAAATGAGACAGACAGATGCTATCAGATATGCTGTTGTCGTTGCTGCTGCTGCTGCTGCTGCTGCTGCTGCTACTACTACTACTACTGCTGCTGCTGCTGCCGCTGCTGCTGCTGCTACTACTGTTGCTGCTGCTACTACTACTGCTGCTGCTGCTGCTGCCGCTGCTGCTACTACTACTACTGCTGCTGCTGCTACTACTACTGCTGTTGCTGCTGCCGCCGCTGCTGCTGCTACTTCTACTACTGCTGCTGCTGCCGCCGCCGCTGCTGCTGCTACTACTATTACTGCTGCTGTTGCTGCTGCCGCCGCTGCTGCTGCTGCTACTACTACTGCTGCTGTTGCTGCTGCCGCCGCTGCTGCTGCTGCTACTGCTACTACTACTACTGCTGCTGTTGCTGCTGCCGCCTCCGCTGCTGCTGCTACTACTACTACTGTTGCTGCTGCGTTTGCTGCTGCTGCTGCTGCTGCTACTACTACTACTACTGCTACTGCTGCTTCTGCTGCTGCTACCCCTGCTGCTACCACTAACTCTGCTGCTGATGCTGTTGTTGCTGCTGTTGCTGCTGACTCTACACTACTGCCTGTGCTGCCGCTGCTGTTGTTGTTGTTGTTGTTTTTGCTACTGCTGGTACTGCTGCTGCCGCCGCACTGCTGGAGCGACGATGAAGACAAGAACAACAACTACTACAAACTACTCCTTCTGCTCCTACTCGTGCTACTACTTCTACCGCTGCTGCTGCTGCTGCTGCTCCTGTTGCTGCGCTACTGCTGCTGCTGCTGCTGCCGCTGCTGCTGCTACCACTACTACTACTACTACTACTGTTTCTGTTGCTGTTACCACTATAGCTGCTGCTGAGAGAGAGAGAGAGAGAGAGAGAGAGAGAGAGAGAGGAGAGAGAGAGAGAGAGAGAGAGAGAGAGAGAGTGAGGAGACTGCTCTACAAACGGAAGCGCCGCGGATATGGTTGTTGCAGATCTGCCACACTATGCAACGGATCCGGAACATGTGTGAAGCCTCTCCCCAACTGTCCCAGTCTTGTGAGATTTGAACCTCTGCCAATAAAACCTGTCGATCTATCCGAGCCACTCTTCCTCCATCTGCACCGCTTTGACCCAAGGCCACCTGCCCCAAACATCTTCACTCCCCTTCTTCTCCTCCCCCCCTCCCCTCCTCCCCACCTCCTCGGATCCATCCTTCCCTCTTCGTCCCCCCCCCCCCCCACATTCTCACCCCTCACCCTCCTCCCCACCCCTCCATTTTGCTCTGCATCTGCTGAGGATTTCAGTGATATCTCTTCCTCTGTACCCAAACACCTCGCCGCTATTTCTTTTTAATACAGAGAAGAAAAGCTTAATCTGTCAAGAGCGTCTCGCACTCGCACGCGCGCTTGTGTCTGCGTGTGTATGTCTGAGAGAGAGAGAGAGAGAGAGAGAGAGAGAGAGAGAGGAGAGAGAGAGAGAGAGAGAGAGGCACATAGACTCTCTCGTACTCGGGATGCTCTCAACAAATTAAGGTTTTCTTCTCATACTATGCACATACGCCCGCGCTCACGCACGCCACACACACACACACACACACACACACACACACACACACACACACACACACACACACACACACACACACACACACACACACACACACACACACACACGCACGCACGCACGCACACACACGCACGCACACACTCTCTCTCTCTCTCTCTCTCTCTCTCTCTCCTCTCTCTCTCTCTCTCTCTCTCTCTCTCTCTCTCTGTTACTGTGCGTGTTCGTTATGTACGTGTTCAAATACGCGCGCGCGCGCGTGTGTGTGTGTGTGTGTGTGTGCTTGTGTATGTGTGTGTGTGTGTGTGTGTGTGTGTGTGTGTGTGTGGTGTGCGTGTGCGTGCGTGCGTGCGTGCGTGCGTGCGTGCGTGCGCGCGTGCGTGCGCGCGCGCACGCGCGCGCGCGCGCGTGTGTGTGTGTGTGTGTGTGTGTGTGTGTGTGTGTGTGTGTGTGTGTGTGTGTGTGTGTGTGTGTGTGTGTGTCTTCGGGCGTGCACGGGCGCGTGCCCGCGAATAAATCTGAAATAATTTATAACAACATCTGTCTTTTTTTTTTCTATATCCTTGTTTGTGCAGTCTTGTCAGAATCGTTCTCTCGCCTCTTCTTCTGACTCTTCTACTTAATGCAGTCGCACCCGCGGTTACTTTTCAGGCAGTCATAGTGCCAGCAGATAACTATTGCAAACGGGAACAGGCAGGCTACCCACCATAGGAGACACTGCACTGCTGCTGAGTCACTTTGATGCCTGTTGAGATCCAACACACGCCGGACATCCTCTTTTAACACCCCCCCCCCCCCCCGCCCCCGCCCCTCCTCCTGACATCAATTATAGTTTCGGAATGGAGCCAGTGCAAGTGGGTTCTCTCTCTCTCTCTCTCTCTCTCTCTCTCTCTCTCTCTCTCTCTCTCTGTCTCTCTCTCTCTCTCTCTCTCTCTCTCTCTCTCTCTCTCTCTCTTCTCTCTCTCTCTCCCTCCCTCTCTCTCTCTCTCTCTCTCTCTCTCTCCCTCCCTCCCTCCCTCTCTCTCTCTCTCTCTCTCTCTCTCTCTCTCTCTCTCTCTCTCTCTCTCTCTCTCGCTCTGGAAGAGGGCGAACCACGTCCATCCATTCATCCATCGGAGACTTTGGCACACACTTACAAAGGGCCTCGGCGTGATGCAGTAAGAACCAAGATCACAGCGAGAGCAGTGCACCAGGCATGTTGATAAAGGTAAGGGAGAGTAGGGTGGTACTATAGGCATGTTGATAAAGGTAAGGGAGAGTAGGGTGGTACTATAGGCATGTTGATAAAGGTAAGGGAGAGTACGGTGATACTATAGGCATGTTGATAAAGGTAAGGGAGAGTACGGTGATACTATAGGCATGTTGATAAAGGTAAGGGAGAGTAGGGTGGTACTATAGGCATGTTGATAAAGGTAAGGGAGAGTACGGTGATACTATAGGCATGTTGATAAAGGTAAGGGAGAGTACGGTGATACTATAGGCATGTTGATAAAGGTAAGGGAGAGTAGGGTGGTACTATAGGCATGTTGATAAAGGTAAGGGAGAGTACGGTGATACTATAGGCATGTTGATAAAGGTAAGGGAGTAGGGTGGTACTATAGGCATGTTGATAAAGGTAAGGGAGAGTACGGTGATACTATAGGCATGTTGATAAAGGTAAGGGAGAGTAGGGTGATACTATAGGCATGTTGATAAAGGTAAGGGAGAGTAGGGTGATACTATAGTAGTGCACGAGGCATGTTGATAAAGGTAAGGGAGAGTAGGCATGTTGATAAAGTTAAGGGAGAGTACGGTGATACTATAGTAGTGCACGAGGCATGTTGATAAAGGTAAGGGAGAGTACGGTGATACTATAGTAGTGCACGAGGCATGTTGATAAAGGTAAGGGAGAGTACGGTGATACTATAGTAGTGCACGAGGCATGTTGATAAAGGTAAGGGAGAGTACGGTGATACTATAGTAGTGCACGAGGCATGTTGATAAAGGTAAGGGAGAGTACGGTGATACTATAGGCATGTTGATAAAGGTAAGGGACAGTACGGTGATACTATAGGCATGTTGATAAAGGTAAAGGAGAATACGGTGATACTATATGCATGTTGATAAAGGTAAGGGACAGTACGGTGATACTATAGGCATGTTGATAAAGGTAAGGGAGAGTACGGTGATACTATAGGCATGTTGATAAAGGTAAGGGACAGTACGGTGATACTATAGGCATGTTGATAAAGGTAAGGGACAGTACGGTGATACTATAGTAGTGCACGAGGCATGTTGATAAAGGTGAGGGAGAGTACGGTGATACTATAGGCATGTTGATAAAGGTAAGGGAGGGTACGATGATACTATAGTAGTGCACGAGGCATGTTGATAAAGGTAAGGGAGGGTACGGTGATACTATAGTAGTGCACGAGGCATGTTGATAAAGGTAAGGGAGGGTACGGTGATACTATAGTAGTGCACGAGGCATGTTGATAAAGGTAAGGGAGAGTACGGTGATACTATAGGCATGTTGATAAAGGTAAGGGACAGTACGGTGATACTATAGGCATGTTGATAAAGGTAAGGGACAGTACGGTGATACTATAGTAGTGCACGAGGCATGTTGATAAAGGTGAGGGAGAGTACGGTGATACTATAGGCATGTTGATAAAGGTAAGGGAGGGTACGGTGATACTATAGTAGTGCACGAGGCATGTTGATAAAGGTAAGGGAGGGTACGGTGATACTATAGTAGTGCACGAGGCATGTTGATAAAGGTAAGGGAGGGTACGGTGATACTATAGTAGTGCACGAGGCATGTTGATAAAGGTAAGGGAGGGTACGGTGATACTATAGTAGTGCACGAGGCATGTTGATAAAGGTAAGGGAGGGTACGGTGATACTATAGTAGTGCACGAGGCATGTTGATAAAGGTAAGGGAGAGTACGGTGATACTATAGGCATGTTGATAAAGGTAAGGGAGAGTACGGTGATACTATAGCGCCAGTCAAGGTCAGCATTTCATGACAAACCTGATACATCCTGTTGGACGTAGGGGCAGTGAACCGTCACAAGTCCACTAAGGCACGGCATGATGGAAGGCGGAGCCCATCCCCAACCTCCCGCCGCATTTAAACCTTCCCTGAACTGAATCAGATCCCCATTTAGTGCTGAGTCTTCTTCAGAAAAGGCCGAAAAACACCTCGAGTGGTTCGAACTCTACGACCATCAGTTCTGCAGACAGAGACTTGGACCATTTGTCTACGGTTCCTCTTATATTGATTGACAAAAATATTTTTTGGACGCAGGAGTGCAAAGCTGCCTTTCCAATCAGTTTTAGCATAGTTTCCTCGGTTGCCTTGGCCTGATCTGTCTTTGCGTTTCGTTGTGAGAACGGGTGCCAGTAAAATGCTGTTCTTTGGCAGGATCTTTGTGGTGATACATTGCATCCAGTGGTGTCAGTCAGGAAAACAAAGAACAACTGGACAAGGAATTCAAATACAGCACGATCGAACGCGAGTTCGATCCAGAGGCCGTGTGTTCGTATCCCGCCGGGGATGTCACACATCATACACACACGTGCACATTCACTACACACACATAAAAAAAAACATGATAGGTAGGCACTCAAGGTCTGACCAGCGCGTTGGGCTAATGCATAGGTCAGACATATACTGAGTCGTAGCCACGAGACCCTCTTCTTCAATTTTCTCATCTCAGTTGTTAATTCATTTATCCATCAGCTTCAAATCATGCGTAGTGTGGTCTCAAAACTTAGCGGATGTGGTGTAGCGTATATGGACTAGTCCGCACGCAGTGACGCATCCTTAATGAAACTGAAACTGAACGCGTGTTTGGAAACTGTATGGACACTCAGGAGACTCACCAGATACCTCTGGAACAAATCTTGCGTTCAGCAGAAGGACCACACACACTCTTCACCTACCTGCAATCGGATAAACTAACGACATGGACACCAAGCTGACACGATGGGTCTTCTCACTCCAAGGACTGACACGATGGGTCTTCTCACTCCAAGGACACGATGGGTCTTCTCACTCCAAGGACACGATGGGTCTTCTCACTCCAAGGACTGACACGATGGGTCTTCTCACTCCAAGGACACGATGGGTCTTCTCACTCCAAGGACACGATGGGTCTTCTCACTCCAAGGACTGACACGATGGGTCTTCTCACTCCAAGGACTGACACGATGGGTCTTCTCACTCCAAGGACTGACACGATGGGTCTTGTCGCTCCAAGGACTGACACGACGGGTCTTCTCACTCCAAGGACTGACACGATGGGTCTTCTCACTCAAAGGACACGATGGGTCTTGTCACTCCAAGGACTGACACGATGGGTCTTCTCACTCCAAGGACACGATGGGTCTTCTCACTCCAAGGACACGATGGGTCTTCTCACTCCAAGGACATGATGGGTGTTCTCACTCCAAGGACTGACACGATGGGTTTTCTCACTCCAAGGACACGATGGGTCTTCTCACTCCAAGGACTGACACGATGGGTCTTCTCACTCCAAGGACTGACACGATGGGTGTTCTCACTCCAAGGACTGACACGATGAGTCTTCTCACCCCAAGGACTGACACGATGAGTCTTCACACTGCAAGGACTGACACGATGGGTCTTCTCACTGCAAGGACACGATGGGTCTTCTCACTCCAAGGACTGACACGATGGGTCTTCTCCCTGCAAGGACACGATGGGACTTCTCACTCCAAGGACTGACACGATGGGTCTTCTCACTCCAAGGACTGACACGATCGGTATTCTCACTCCAAAGACACGATGGGTCTTCTCACGCCAAGGACACGATGGGTCTTCTCACTCCAAGGACACGATGGGTCTTCTCACTCCAAGGACTGACACGATGGGTCTTCTCACTCCAAGGACACCGGTTCATGGTTGATCCTGTGTCCAGGACAGGCGAACCAGATCGTGGACTTTCTTGTCCTGCTCTGAGAAAGAACACACCATCCCCCTGACCTTGATGATTTGATTGGAATGTGTTCTTGCGGTACCCTCTAACCCAGCTTGGTATGGTGGTTCCTTCAAGCAAGGGGAGGGAGGAGGAGGAGCCGTGACGGACATCGTCAGGCATGGGAAAAAAAATTATTTCTGGAGTTTTCTTTATCATGTTTCTCCTCTAGAATATCTTCTCCTGTTAAGCTCTCCCTGGAGGTTTTTTTTCCTACTGGGAAAGTCATTTCACCTCCGTTTGTGCTGTAACTTGCAATGATGGCTCTT
>CM031616.1:35382585-35390085 GCA_018398815.1 Conus ventricosus | reverse complement strand
TTGGACCCTGATATTGTGGATTTGAGTGCCATCAAGGGCATTGGACCCTGGGATTGTGGATTTGAGTGCCATCAAAGGCAGTGGACTCTGAGATTGTGGATGTGAGTGCCATCAAGGGCATTGAACCCTGGGATTATGGATTTGAGTGCCATCAAAGGCATTGGACCCTGAAATTGTGGATTTGAGTGCCATCAAAGGCATTGGACCCTGAGATTGTGGATTTGAGTGCCATCAAAGGCATTGGACTCTGAGATTGTGGATTTGAGTGCCATCAAAGGCATTGGAGACCCTGAAATTGTGGGATTTGAGTGCCATCAAAGGCATTGGACCCTGAGATTGTGGATTTGAGTGCCATCAAAGGCATTGGACCCTGAGATTGTGGATTTGAGTGCCATCAAGGGCATTGGACCCTTGGATTGTGGATTTGAGTGCCATCAAAGGCATTGGACCCTGGGATTGTGGATTTGGTGCCATCAAAGGCATTGGACCCTGGGATTGTGGATTTGGTGCCATCAAAGGCATTGGACCCTGAGATTGTGGATTTGAGTGCCATCAAAGGCATTGGACCCTGGGATTGTGGATTTGAGTGCCATCAAAGGCATTGGACCCTGGGATTGTGGATTTGAGTGCCATCAAAGGCAGTGGACTCTGAGATTGTGGATTTGGTGCCATCAAGGGCATTGGACACTGGGATTGTGGATTTGAGTGCCATCAAAGGCATTGGACCCTGGATTGTGGATGTGAGTGCCATCAAAGGCATTGGACCCTGAGATTGTGGATTTGAGTGCCATCAAGGGCATTGGACCCTGGGATTGTGGATTTGAGTGCCATCAAAGGCAGTGGACT
This sequence comes from Conus ventricosus, assembly GCA_018398815.1. Classification (NCBI taxonomy): domain Eukaryota; kingdom Metazoa; phylum Mollusca; class Gastropoda; order Neogastropoda; family Conidae; genus Conus; species Conus ventricosus. The sequence goes on along the minus strand of CM031616.1, from coordinate 35,389,239 downwards.
CTTAGATTGTGGATTTGGTGCCATCAAGGGCATTGGACCCTGGGATTGTGGATTTGAGTGCCATCAAAGGCATTGGACCCTGAAATTGTGGCTTTGAGTGCCATCAAAGGCATTGGACCCTGATATTGTGGATTTGAGTGCCATCAAAGGCATTGGACCCTGAGATTGTGGATTTGAGTGCCATCAAGGGCATTGGACCCTGAAATTTCGGATATGAGTGCCATCAAAGGCATTGGACCCTGAGATTGTGGATTTGAGTGCCATCAAAGGCATTGGACCCTGAGATTGTGGATTTGAGTGCCATCAAAGGCATTGGACCCTGAGATTGTTGATTGGAGTGCCATCAAAGGCATTGGACTCTGAGATTGTGGATTTGGTGCCATCAAAGGCATTGGAACCTGAAATTGTGGATTTGGTGCAATCAAAGGCATTGGACCCTGGGATTGTGGATTTGAGTGCCATCAAAGGCATTGGACCCTGAGATTGTGGATTTGAGTGCCATCAAAGGGATTGGACCCTGAAATTTTGGATTTGGTGCCATCAAAGGCATTGGACCCTGAGATTGTGGATTTGAGTGCCATCAAGGGCATTGGACCCTGGGATTGTGGATTTGAGTGCCATCAAAGGCAGTGGACTCTGAGATTGTGGATTTGGTGCCATCAAGGGCATTGGACCCTGGGATTGTGGATTTGAGTTCCATCAAAGGCTTTGGACCCTGAAATTGTGGATTTGAGTGCCATCAAAGGCATTGGACCCTGAGATTGTGGATTTGAGTGCCATCAAAGGCATTGGACTCTGAGATTGTGGATTTGAGTGCCATCAAGGGCATTGGAGCCTGCAATTGTGGATTTGAGTGCCATCAAAGGCATTGGACCCTGAGATTGTGGATTTGAGTGCCATCAAAGGCATTGGACCCTGAGATTGTGGATTTGAGTGACATCAAAGGCATTGGACCCTGAGATTGTGGATTTGAGTGCCATCAAAGACATTGGACTCTGAGATTGTGGATTTGGTGCGATCAAAGGCATTGGACCCTGACATTGTGGATTTGGTGCCATCAAGGGCATTGGACCCTAGGATTGTGGATTTGAGTACCATCAAAGGCATTGGACCCTGAAATTGTGGATTTGGTGCCATCAAAGGCATTGGACACTGAAATTGTGGATTTGAGTGCCATCAAAGGCATTGGACCCTGAAATTGTGGATTTGAGTACCATCAAAGGCATTGGACCCTGAGATTGTGGATATGAGTGCCATCAAGGCATTGGACCCTGAGAGTGTGGATTTGAGTGCCATCAAGGGCATTGGACCCTGAGATTGTGGATTTGAGTGCCATCAAAGGCATTAGACCCCGGGATTGTGGATTTGGTGCCATCAAAGGCATTGGACACTGAGATTGTGGATTTAAGTGCCATCAAGGGCATTGGACCCCGAGATTGTGGATTTGGTGCCATCAAAGGCATTGGACCCTGAGATTGTGGATTTGAGTGCCATCAATGGCATTGGACCCTGAGATTGTGGATTTGAGTGCCATCAAAGGCATTGGACCCTGAGAGTGTGGATTTGAGTGCCATCAAGGGCATTGGACCCTGAAATTGTGGATTTGAGTGCCATCAAAGGCATTGGACCTGAGATTGCGGATTTGAGTGCCATCAAAGGCATTGGACCCTGAGATTGTGGATTTGAGTGCCATCAAAGGCATTGGACCCTGAGATTGTGGATTTGAGTGCCATCAAGGGCATTGGACCCCGGGATTGTGGATTGGGTGCCATCAAAGGCATTGGACCCTGAGATTGTGGATTTGAGTGCCATCAAGGGCACTGGACCCTGAAAATTGTGGATTTGAGTTCCATCAAGGGCATTTCTGATATGATGTCTTTTCAGTCCATAGTTGAGTGTGCTATGGACTCGAATGGAAAGACTTCAACCACACAATTAATGGAAAGACTTCAACCACACAATCAATGGAAAGACTTCAACGTCTCTGACAGTGTTTATTAAATTTCTGACAATGAAGGTTGCTCTCTCTCTCTCTCTCTCATCTCTCTCTCTCTCTCCTCTCTCTCTCTCTCTCCTCTCATCTCTCTCTCTCTCTCTCTATCTCTCTCTCTCTCTCTCATTATTTATGTAAAACATCAAAAAAGAGGTTACTGTGTGACTTTGACAGCGTAGACACAATATTGTGCTTGTTTTGTAATATGTACATGTAAACATGATTTGCTGTTCATTTTCTGAATTCATTAATGCTTTGTAGTTTGTTTATGTAAGACAAGATTCACTGTCCATTTTATTGTTTTACTACTGTTCTATTTTTGCACGTTCTCCATGTGTACATTTCTTTACACCTGAATAACAATGTTTGCCCTTGGGAGGAAAAAGAAATGGACAATGACTGCATGTTACTGCATCCCTCGGGCCTGTTTGATGTAAGGACATAGAAACCATGAAGTCCAGCCTAGCCATGTAGTCCCAGAGCTATGCGGAGCTGGATAACGCCTCGCATCAGTTCATTTCATCCTCACCGATCGTGATGGGAAAAGAATCTCAAATATTTGGGCCCGGCCCATAATGCCTTGCTCCCTCCATGTCTATGCCCGTGTGGAGTTCGTGTTAAACTCCCTCCATGTCTATGCCCGTGTGGATAAACTCCCTCCATGTCTATGCCCGTGTGGATAAACTCCCTCCATGTCTATGCCCGTGTGGAGTTCGTGTTAAACTCCCTCCATGTCTATGCCCGTGTGGATAAACTCCCTCCATGTCTATGCCCGTGTGGATAAACTCCCTCCATGCCTATGCCCGTGTGGATAAACTCCCTCCATGTCTATGCCCGTGTGGATAAACTCCCTCCATGTCTATGCCCGTGTGGATAAACTCCCTCCTTGTCTATGTCCGTGTGGAGTTCGAGTTAAATTCGTCAGTTTCGGAAGGTTCACGGGAACTGTTGTTGGGTGGACGTGGTGTTGACGCCGTCCTGTAAAATGAAACTGTTGTTGGGTGGACGTGGTGTGGCGCCGTCCTGTAAAATCGAACTGTTGTTGGGTGGACGTGGTGGTGGCGCCGTCCTGTAAAATCGAACTGTTGTTGGGTGGACGTGGTGGTGGCGCCGTCCTGTAAAATCGAACTGTTGTTGGGTGGACGTGGTGGTGGCGCCGTCCTGTAAAATGGAACTGTTGTTGGGTGGACGTGGTGCTGGCGCCGTCCTGTAAAATCGCTCACTGACGCCTGTCTCCACAACCATGAAATAATTGTCATCAGCAATAGAGAGGGAGGGAGAGAGGGGCGAGGGGAGAGAGAGAGAGGAGAGAGAGAGAGAGAGAGAGAGAGAGAGAGAGAGAGAGAGAGAAGGTGTGAGAGAGAGAAGATACACGGACAGGTAGACAGGCAGAGACAGATAGGCAGAGAGACAGACAGACAAAGAAGACAGACGGATTGACAGACAGGCAGAGAGAGAGAGAGAGAGAGAGAGAGAGGGAGAGAGAGAGAGAGAGAGAGAGAGAGAGAGAGAGAGAGAAGAGAGAGAGAGAGAGAGAGAGAGAGAGAGAGAGAGAGAGAGAAACAGACAGACTGAAAGAGAGACATAGAGAGATACACAGACAGACTTGTTTTCACATGACGTTCTAAGTCCCTTACTGAAGGAAAACGCACATCAGTTCTTTAAACCCTAGAGTCGCTGGGTGCACCACTTGAACAGACAATCCCTCTTCATCCTCGTCTGTCTTCTACCATTCTCTGGGAATCGCCAAAGGTCAGGCCTGTCCATCATGTGCACACACACCTAAAGAAAAGAAAACAAAGTCCAGTGGCATGTCCAGATCCGAATATCAACGTACACAAATATCTAAACAAAACCAAATCCAGTGGCATGTACAAACCGGAATACCAACATGCACAAACACCTAAATAAAACCAAATCCAGAGGTATATACAAATCGGAATATCAACATACACAAAAACACTTAAACAAAAAATTCAGCGGCATGTACAAATCTGAATATGAACGTACACAAACACCTAAACAAAACAACACCCAACGTCATATACAAATCCGAATATCAACATGCTCAAACACCTAAAGAAAACCAAAGCCAGCGGCATGTACAAATCCGAATATCAACATGCACAAACACGTAAACAAAACTAATTTCAGCGGCATGTACAAATCTGAATATGAAGATACACAAACACTTAAACAAAACTCATTTCAGCGGCGTGTACAAATCCGAATATCAACATGCACAAGCACCTAAACGAAACTAAATCCGCATGTACAAATCGGAACATCAACCAAATGGAGATGCTGTGACGGATGCTTAAGGAGACAGAGATCTCCACTGTCCCTCTGTTCGCGATGGTCATACGCGACAGGGTAGAGGCAATGTAATCGTCTTTATCGCTGCAAAACGAATATACGAACAGATGAAGATCGATGTTGATGAATATTTGCTCTTAGGAACAGATAACCAGGAAGTGTACTTAGGATTCGAGACTTAACTTAACATTGACCACTTTCCTCACCCACGAATTCTCTCCCTTGACCTTCCTCTCCTTTCCCCAACCCCGCCCCTCTCCTCCTCTTCTTTTGACCCCCCTCCTCCTCTATCCTCCCACCACGCACACAAACACCTTTGTTAATGTTTTGGCTACCTACCATTTACATATGTATAATGTCTTTGAGGATTCTCAGGACATTTTCAAATAGAAAAAAAAAAGAAGAAAACAAAAATCTGCAACGTTTCGGTCGTAGACCGTCTTCAAGACTTGTGACATAAAAAGAAAATAACATTAGATACGTATAGGCAATGATTTATGAAAACATATACATAAACGGACGATTACGTGCTTAAAGAGGTGTGTGTGGTGTGGTGCGTGGTGCGTGGTGCGTGCGTGTGCGTGCGTGCGTGCGTGCTGTGCGTTGCGTGGTGGGGTGTGTGTGGTTGTGTGGGTGTGTGTTTTGTGGTGTGTGTGTGTGTGTGAGTGTGTCGTGTGTGTGTGGTGTGTGTGTGTGTGTGTGGTGTGTGCGTGCTTTGGTTTGTGTGTAGCGGACGTTACTTGCTTAACGGGTGGTGTGCGTGTTGTGTGTGTGTGTGTGTGTGTGTGTGTGTGTGTGTGTGTGTGTGTGTGTGTGTGTGTGTGTGTGTGTGTGTGCGGCGTGCGTGCGTGCGTGCGTGCGTGCGTGCGTGCGTCGTGTGTGTGTGTGTGTGTGTGTGTGTGTATGTGTGTGTGTGTGTGTGTGTGTGTGTGTGTGTGTGTGTGTGTGTGTGTGTGTGTGTGTGTGTGTCTGTGTGTCTGTGTGTGTGTCAAAGACTACCGTGAATGAAAGACATGTCCCTAAAAGCTTTCGCTATGAGGACGTAAAACTCAACTATTTTCCCTGTGTGTGTGTGTGTTGTGTGTGTGTGTGTGTGTGTGTGTGTGTGTGTGTGTGTGTGTGTGTGTGTGTGTGTGTGTGCGTGCGTGCTCGCGCGCGCGCGCGCGCGCCTGCATGCATGCGTGTGTGTGGGTGTTAGTGCGCGTGTGTGTGTTGGCGCGCGCGCCTTCGTGCATGCGTACGCGTCTACCATCTACATCGCTATCTATTCCTCTTACAAACGCACAGGAAAACATAAGAAGACACGTGAGGTAAGGTAATAAGAAGACGCAAGAGGCCCAGTAAGACGTATAAAGTGCACATCGACGCCCGAAGTTGTTTGTGACCCCTCATAAACATCCCTTCAGCCACCTTTGTATATTCAATGGGCGCCTCGATGGCTGGGTGAGTGGCGAAGTAACCGAATTCACACTCAGACGTTTGGGCGCTGCTAGTTTCAAATCTGTTCACGTCCTCAAACAAAACGAAACAAAACAAAACAAAATTTCAACAAAAAAGAAAAAAAAAGAAAATCCGAGAACAAAACCCGAAACAAAGACGCAAACAAACAAGCGGGTTTCTGTTCCCCATCTTTCAAGAATTGTCATTCTGGGGGAGAGTGTACTCCGAGGCGGGTTCCCTCCCCTCACTTCCTTGAATTGTGCTTTTTTTTTTCGGTCTGCCGAGTCCATTGTCTGGTGGCCAGATCATCAGGGGTGCCCCATCCACAACAGACGTTGTCAAGGGATAGGTGAGGTGAGGAGGTGTCACTGTCGGTGACTAAGGATGTACAAACCTGAAAACAGCTAACTCAACTGACTGATAAACTGGTTCGTTCGCAATGGCAATAGTAGGGAGAACTACTAATTGTTCCCCCCTGGAGTGTGGATGTTGTCTGAGCGCACGTCCCCGTGAAGTAAGCGCAGCTCTATCAGCACAAAGAGTTCCCACGCCTTCTGGAAGCTTCATTAATGCTCGTACCTTCCTCTTCTCTATCACTCTCTTTAACTCTACCTTTGTGAAAATTCATTGTTCTGCTTCTTTTTTGTGTCGTCTATTGTTTTGCTTTTTTTCTACCTTTTTGTGCCATTCTTCTGTCTTTGTCAAGGAATTTTTTTTGTTGTTGGTATATCCGATAGCAATTTATGGCTTGAAACTTTTCTTTAATCTTGCGATTAGGTCAGTACACATTGTCCAGAGTGGACACTAGATGCGCCTTTGTGGCGATGTCCTTTTCCTCTTTTTTTTTTAATGCATTTTGTGGCATGTGAATGTTTTGGTTTTTAGTTTGTTTGTTTTTTACCAGC
>CM031616.1:35371405-35376405 GCA_018398815.1 Conus ventricosus | reverse complement strand
AAGAGAGAGGCAGATGGTACCGACCTGTCTAAATGGTACGCGACACGCCTTAAGAGAAACGAGATGAGCTCATTGCTTAGATCACCGTGTTTTGTACTCAAACGTGGCGAGTTCGAATCCCTGCAAGCCCCAAACATTGCCATGTTCGCCCTCTTTGTTGCCTGTATTGACATGGAGCCCTTCTGAAGAAAGCAAGAAAGAAAGAAAGAAAGAAAGAAACACACCCGAAGGTGCGGGTGGGGCCTAGAAAAGTACTGTCCTCAACTGTCGAATAAACCGCCTGGGAACAATCCTGTACCACCCTTGGAAGCCTGCGCTGTGCTCACAGCGTTCCCTACGTTAAAAGGTTTCCCCCTTTCTGCTGCCCAGATTGACAAGGAGTCCTTCTGATGGTGTAATGTAGTGTTAGATAGGATACCCGTCCCCGTTCTCCCGGGATGGTCTCCTTCGTCTGCTATACCACTTTCGATGCGTGTGGACAGTAAATATGAATGCACTTGCATGGAGTGTGGGGAGTCCTTTGTATGTACAGTGTCAAATCTTAATGATTTCTGTCGTGCGTGAACATGTGTGAGTTCGATCTCGGAAGTTTATGTATGAATCGCCTGTAAATCCGTCGAATAAATCGACTGTGCCGGGTCTCCCTTTGCCAAGATACCTACATTTTCACACTTTTTTAAGGTGTGTGTGTGTGGGGGGGGGGGGGGGGGGGGTTATACTGACATCCAGAATTTTGTGAAAATTAGGCCTGATGATGTTGTAAATAGTGCGGACATGCCGCGTACACTGTACTGCAAACGAATGAAGAAAAAAATCCTGTCGTCATTTTCATGATTGTTTTGCTGTATGCACCAATAAGCTTCTTCCCAGATAACAAGTCATCAACATTTATATAATCTTGTGTAATCATAGTTATGTTGATGATGACGATGATGATGATGATGACGATGACGATGATGATGATGATGACGATGATGATGATGATGATGATGACGATGACGATGATGATGATGATGATGATGATGTGATGATGATGATGATGATGAAGATGATGACAATGACGTGTACTTGATTTACAATTACATACAATATTGTATTACATTGACTCGAACAGCATTTGCATTGCACTGTGTTATACTGTACTGTTGTGCGATGCTTGTGTTGTGCTGTGTTGTGTCGAAGATGTTGTGGTGTGTTGTGGTGTGTGTGTGGTGTGTTGTGCTGTGTTGTGTCGAAGATGTTGTGGTGTGTTGGGGTGTGTTGTGGTGTGTTGTGGTGTGTTGTGGTGTGTTGTGCTGTGTTGTGCTGTGTTGTGGTGTGTTGTGCTGTGTTGTGTCGAAGATGTTGTGGTGTGTTGTGCTGTGTTGTGCTGTGTTGTGTTGAAGATGTTGTGGTGTGTTGTGGTGTGTTGTGTGTGTTGTGCTGTGGTGTGTGTGTGGTTGTGCTGTATTGTGTCGAAGATGTTGTGGTGTGTTGTGGTGTGTTGTGCTGTGTTGTGCTGTGTTGTGTCGAAGATGTTGTGGTGTGTGTGTGGTATGTTGTGGTATGTGTGTGGTGTGTTGTACTGTGTTGTGCTGTGTTGTGTCGAAGATGTTGTGGTGTGTTGTGGTGTGTTGTGCTGTGTTGTGCTGTGTTGTGCTGTGTTGTGTCGAAGATGTTGTGGTATGTTGTGGTGTGTTGTCGTATGTTGTGCTGTGTTGTGGTGTGTTGTGGTGTGTTGTGGTGTGTTGTGCTGTGTTGTGTGTGTGTGTGGTGTGTTGTGGTGTGTTGTGTGTGTGTTGTGCTGTGTTGTGCTGTGTTGTGCTGTGTTGTGGTGTGTTGTGCTGTGTTGTGCTGTGTTTGCTGTGTTGTGTCGAAGGTGTTGTGTCGAAGGTGTTGTGCTGTGTTTTTCTTCTTCTTTCTTTTAGTGTCCACAATCATCATGTTGATTATTCTGACACTTTAGTGTGCATGACCATTTTTTTATCCCGCCATTAAGGCAGCCATACTCCAACTTCGGGAAAGGTGCATGCTATGTGTAACATGTCATCCATACCCACGGCCAAACTGGCCTTCTCTTCCGAAAGTTGGTGATGGGATTTTACGTGTGTGCAAGATGTTGTACGTGCGTTCACACACGGAACCTCGCGGTTTATAGTCTCATTCGAAGGACTATATGGGGAATGGAGTCAGAACCAATGTTAACTCCGAGGGAAAAATCCCCCTGTACCGAAACGGCCCGGCGGAGATGCGAACCCGCAACCCCAGGATTACGAGTCCCATGCTCTACCAACTGAGCTATTCCGGCCCCTGTGTTGTGGTATGTTGTGCTATGTTACGTTTCGCTTCGTTGTTTAACATTGTATTGAATTGTATTGGAGTGTGTTGTCTTGTGTTGGATTGTCTTATATTGTTTTGCAACGCATGGCATGGCATTGTGTTGTAGTCTATCGCATGGCATTGTGCTGTCGTCTATCGCATGGCATTGTGCTGTCGTCTATCGCATGGCATTGTGCTGTCGTCTATCGCATGGCATTGTGCTGTCGTCTATCGCATGGCATTGTGCTGTCGTCTATCGCATGGCATTGTGTTGTCGTCTATCGCATGGCATTGTGCTGTCGTCTATCGTATAGCGTCCTTAACGCAGCAGGCTTTTCTGTCAATGATTTCGGGTGGATTTAACACTGACCCGCCAACCCCCCACCCATACTCACCATCCACCCCTTGTTCCAATTTTGCCCGTCCCCGTCCTATATATATACACGCGCACGCACACAAGCATGCACGCACACACATCTGTCTGTTCGTTTGTATGGCTGTCTGTTTGTCTCTCTCTCTCTCTCTCTCTCTCTCTCTCTCTCTCTCTCTCTCTCTCTCTCTCTCTCTCTCTCTCTCTCTCTCTCTAAACTGGGCCACAAAAATGAGAATTAGACTACAAGAACTGGGTTTCGGTTATGCCTGGTTAAATCAGGGAGTAGGAGATGAACCGACCTTTATTCGAACGCTCCGTACCAGGCTGGTTGATATCAGATGGCAAGAATGGAATTCTCACATGAATGATAGTACTAGATTTGATTTGTATAGACAATATAACTCCTCACACTGTATTCCGACTTACTTGTCAATGAAAATGGACAGACATCTGAAATTTATAGTGACAAGGTTTAGATTTGGAATATCGGATATCTTAGTTCATCATTTTCGTTACAGGCAACATTCCAATTCTGATCTTACCTGTCCATTATGTAAAAACGCGTGTGAAAATGAAGTTCATTTTGTACTGCAGTGTACTGCCTTGAGTGATCTTAGAGATGAATTCATCCCTCCTAGTTATTATCGACAACCATCCTTGTTTAGACTCATCTTACTCATATCTTGCACAAAAGAAAATGTTGTAAAAAAGCTTGCATTGTACTTATATAAAGCTTATAAACGCCGGAACTTAGCATGTTCTTGATTAAGTACTGTTTTTCATTCCTTTTTTCCTGATATGTTTATGTTATCACTTTTTGTACATGTTTAATCCACCCCTTCATAAGGGGCCGTGGCCTATATTGAATAAATCATCCGTATCCGTATCCGTATCCGTATCTCTCTCTCTCCTCTCTCTCTCTCTCTCTGTTTGTCTGAATCTCTGTGTGCGTGTATGTGTCTGTCTATTTGTCTGTCTGTCTGTCTGTCCATTTGTCTGTCTGTCTGTCTGTCTGCCTGTCTCTCTGCCTCAGTCTCTGTTTCTGTCTGTCTGTTTGTCTGTCTCTCTTTCTCTCTCTCTGTCTCTCGCTCATTCTCTTTCGCTCTCTCTCTCTCTCTCTCTCTCTCTCTCTCTCTCTCTCTCTCTCTCTCTCGCTCATTCTCTCTCTCTCTCTCTCTCTCTCTCTCTCTCTCTCTCTCTCTCTCTCTCTCTCTCTCTCTGAATCACTAACCCTCTACAACCTCCCTCCCCCCCCCCTGCCCCCCCCCCGCCCCCCTGCCCCCCCCCCCCCCTGCCCCCCCCCCCCCGCCCCCATCCCGCCCCCCCCCCCCCATCACCTGAAAGTTGTGTCGGTGTTAAAACCAAGAATCCACCAAGGAACAACCAACCCACCAGCCAGCCAGCCAGCCAGCCAGCCAGCCAGGTGCGCATGCTTACAAAGGCTGATGCAGCCACCACAGACAGTGATGATGTTTATCAGATTCCAGACCAGCAGGCAGCGAGAGGAGGGTCAGTCTGGGCAAAGTGGACGGCGGATGGCATGGTGCCAGAGAGAGTGTATGTCTGCTGGAAATGGACAGACCTCTGCCAGAGAGGTAGTGGCATTCTTTTACGGGTGGGAGTGGGGTAGGGGGGGGGGGGGGGGCAATGTGTGTGTGTGTGTGTGTGTGTGGTGTGGTGTATTGTGTGTGTGTGTGTGGTGTGTGTGTGTGTGTGTGTGTGTGTGTTGTGTATGTTGTGTGTGAGAGAGAGAGAGAGAGAGAAGAGAGAGAGAGAGAGAAAGATAGAGAGAGAGAGAGAGAGTGTGTGTGTGTGTGTGTGTGTGTGTGTGTGTGTGTGTGTGTGATGTGTGTGTGATGTGTGAAGTGTGTGTGTGTGTGTGTGAGTGTGTGTGTGAAGAGACAGTGTGTGTGTGTGTGTGTGTGTGTGTGTGTGTGTGGTGTGTCGTGGTGGTGTGTGGCGTGTGTGTGTGCGTGCGTGCGTCCGTGCGTGCGTGGTGAGCGTGCGTGCGTGCGTGCGTGCGTGCGTGCGTGCGTCGTGCGTGTCGTCGTGTGTGTGTGTGTGTGTGTGTTGTGTGTGTGTGTGTGTGGTGTTGTGCGTGTGTATGTCTTTAGAATGAAAATGTGTGTGCGAGTGAGTTTGTATGTGAAGGGGATGGGTATTGCGTTACGGGGCGGGAAAGGGGTTTTGTGGGGAGAAAAGGGGAGGGAGAGAGGGGGCGGAAGAGAGAGAGAAAGAGAACGACAGACAGGACAGACATACAGACAGCGTCAGAGTTAGAGAGACAGAGATAGATAAAGAGAGAGAGACAGACAGACAGACGGATAGA
>CM031616.1:35363905-35366405 GCA_018398815.1 Conus ventricosus | reverse complement strand
GAAAGTATGTACGGGCCTGCAAATAGTATAGAAACATGAGGACACACACACACACACACACACACACACACACACACACACACACACACATCTTCTCATCTTCTCTCTCTCTCCTCTCTCTCTCCTCTCTTCTCTCTCTCTCTATCTCTACTCTCTCTCTCTCTCTCTCTCATCTCTCCTCTCTCTCTCTCTCTCTCTCTCTCTCTCTCTCTCTCTCTCTCTCACCACACACAACACACACACACACACACACACACACACACTGGGAGAGACAGACAGACAGGCAGACAGACAAACAGACAGAGAGACAGACATACAGACAGACAGAGAAAGGGACTGAGGAACACACACACACAACACACACACACACACACACACACACACACACACACACAGCACCGCCACCAGGCACGCACGCACGCACGCACTCACACACACACACACACACACACACACACAACACACACACACACACACCACAACACCACACACACCACACTAAGAGAGAGAGAGAGGGAGAGGGATATACATATATATATGAATATAGATGAATTTTAGCACTCCATTTTAAAAATATTTTTAACAATATATATAATATATAATATATATATATATATATATTATATATATATATATATATATATATATACATATAACAAACTAATAAATTCCAAGGATAAGTACCGCGCACCGTTCCAGCAACTTACAGAGCAGCTTGGTGTTGCAATGACTGCAAAAAATATTGAATTATAAACAAAGCTTGCTCTTATGTCTTAGATTGACGAAATAGGGGGAAATAAGCATTCATATCTGCAGTGGTAGATGATTCTGCCTAACTAACAGTATGTGCTTGAGTGGGTGAATGGAGAAAAATAAAATAAATGCTTCTAAAAATGTGCGCGGTACTTATCATTGGAATTTATTAGTTTGTTGTATTTTAGTCCCTTGCGGATTCATTCCAAGAACTGACCCTCAGCACTTGTGTCTTAAGAGGATATCTTTTTATATTTTTTACTTTTCACAAGAAAATGTAGCTTGTTTTGCTCTTTCATGATTTTCTTTTGCTTCTTAGGTGGCACCTTTGGTTGGTTTTTTGAAAACTCAACAAATATACTACGGTATTGCACACCAGCCTTTTCTGGGATTGCATTCTTCTTAAAACTGAAAAGGCAGAGGAGTCAAATTACCACTTTCTGCGGTCACTGAGGAGAAACAACAAGGTTTCAAAATATCGGTATATGACCAGGAGTTATATGTTAGTGAGTTTCCCTCCCTAATGGAGGATGTCTCCCCCTTGGAGACTATAAACGTGCTGAAGGCTCATTTTTAGAAACTTTATTTTTCTACATTCACCCAGTCAAGCACATACTGTTAGTTTGGCAGAATCATCTACCACTGCAGATATGAATGCTTATTTCCCCCTATTTCGTCAATCTAAGACATAAGAGCAAGCTTGGATTATAATTCAAAATATATATATATATATTATATATATATATAAACTAATAAATTCCAAGATATGTATATATATATGTAGTTTACAAACCTCGTGATTTATTTGACCATACCAGAAAGACCACACACGAGCACAACGCCTTTTAACACCAAATTTAATCCTATAAGCAGTCTGTCAGCACCCATCATTCTACAGCCCCCAACGGGAGTTAACACACATTACCTCCCTTTGATGCACACAATCATGGCCTTACAGCCCTTGCTACATGAAAGGCCATGGAACAGTAAACCGGTGAGTTACGTGACCTTGCACTCTCCTGAGAAAAAGCCAGTAGTAACACGCATCACCCAGGGTCATCCATCAAAACCAGCGTCTGTCAGACTCTAACAACCATGATCCTTCCCCCCCCTCCTTCCCACCCCTGTACAAAAGTCAGACAAAGGGGAGATTTCAATTTAATGATGAAAGTCCTCGTACAAATAGCTCTGACTGAACTTTTTTTTTTTTAACATTTCTTGTCTTTAAAACGCTCAGGATCTAGCAGTGTCGTGACTTCTTCTGTGCTTTCAATGGGTGTGGATTCACTTGCTGTCTTACCACCCTCGTTTCGAAACTGGAGATTGACGATGCGTCATGTTGTTTTGGGGTCAGCCAAGAGTCTATGTTGTTTCAGGTCTGCTGAACATTACAAAATTAATATGTGATGGAAGTGCACACTGACTCAAATAGATTGTCGCGGTGTGTGTTACAAAATTAATGTTGACCACCTTCTCATCAGTACCGTTTGTAAAAAGAAGCTCTTTTGTTTCAAAAAATCAAAACCAAACAAAACACAGTTTTTTTTTCTTGCTCCTTTTGTGCAATATCTAAATTAATGAACTTTAATATAATTGTTAATAGAGTCAAATAAAACATCATTCCATTGCGTTTGTAAAATGTGGATGGTGTGATAGGCTAAGCTTCGTAGGGGTTCCGAAGACACATATTTGAAGTCATGATTGCATGCTCACGTGTGTATGCGTTTTTTTGTTTTGTTGTTGTTGT
>CM031616.1:35348905-35353905 GCA_018398815.1 Conus ventricosus | reverse complement strand
ATAAATGAGCAAATAGTTGATGAAGAAGCAGAAGCTGAAGATAAAATACCAAAGTTTTTATACAATAATGCAGACTGGAGTTTATATGAGTCAACCCTTCTATCTATAGATCGCAGCATTATTGAACACGAAGATATTGAAGTGTTTATAACAACTTTAGAAAAGCTATTATATCTGCAGCTGAGAGATCAATGCCAAAGTGCAAAATCTTCTACAGATAAAAAATATCGAGGAAATAGTTGGTGAATGAAGAATGTGCAGAAGCCGTATCTAATAAAAAGAAAACATACAAAACATGGCTCAAGATAGAATGATGGAAATTTATTGAAATGAAACGTGCAAAAAGCCACAGTAACAGGGTTGTCGCAAAAGCAAAACGTCTCTATTTCAATCATTTTTGTCATTCAGAAATATTTTCATCAAAGGACATGCACAGAGTTTGGAAAAAGGTAAAGGAGTTAAAAACAAGTATTATCTACCTTCATATCCCATTAAATTAGAAAAAAATACTATTCCAACATCATCAGAGAAAGCTGAAGCATTTGTACAAGCTTTTTCAAAAAATAACTCATCAATTTAGACTACATACAGATACCAAAAATTACAGAGAACTAGAGGAGAAAAAGGGATACTTATTGTGATCCCACACCGGATCCAAATCCATTACTTAAATGCATCTATAAACATTTGAAGAATTTAAAGAAGCACTAATTTCATTCTCCTCGAATAAGACAGCTGTTGGATTAGATGGAATTTCGTATCAATTGTTATGCCACTTACCTTTGTGCTGGAAGCAATTACTTCACTCGTTTTACCAAAAATGTTGGTTTAAATGGAACTCTTCCTACTTTCGGGAAGAGGATAGTGGTAATACCAGTTCCAAACAAGGTAAACCTAGGTCTGCAATTGATAGTTATCGCCCAAATTTAGCATTAACATCTCAAGTTGGAAAAATACTAGAAAAAATAGTTGAAAAACGCATTTTACATTATTGCGAAAAGAATGACATAATCACAACAATCAAGCAGGTTCAGAAAAGGTAGAAGTACAATCGATCACCTTGTAAAACTTGCAAGTCATGTTAAAAAACAATTTGCTCGTAGAAAAAGTACTCTTGCTACTTTCTTTGACATTAGAAAAGCATACGATAGTGTCTGGCATTCTCGTTTACTTTATAAGTTGAAAAATATTGGGATTAATGGCTCAATGTATCAGTTCATAAAATCTTTCTTATCTGAGAGATCAGTTTGTACAAGGGTTGGTAAATGTTACTCTTCGTTTAAAGATATTGACATTGGCATCCCTCAGGGCTCCATTATTGCACCTATTCTATTTACAATTCTCATTTACGATCTTCCTAAAATACTGTCTAAAAGTATGCATGTAGTGCAATATGCCGAAGATATTGCAATGTGGATGAATACAAACATCAAAAAACAGACAAATAAGAGAACCATATTATATATACAAAAATTATATCAAATTGAAATTGACAAACTGAATAAATATATGAAAGAAAATGGACTAGAACTATCAGGAGAAAAGACACAATTAATGTTATTCAACAATGGTAAAAATCCAAAAGTTTTGCCTCAACTTGTGCTAGAAAATAAAACTCTTCAATATTCCAATAATGTTAAAATTCTTAGGTGTTCATTTCACTCCTAAATTAAACGGAGATTCCATATTGAATATCTTTTAAACAATGCCAGACAAAGGCTGTCTTTACTAAAAAATAATATGTGCTGAATCGTGGGGTCAAGATTCCCAAACTCTTGTACATCTTTCTATTAGTCTGGTTCGTTCAAAATTGACTTACGGACAGGAAGTATATTTTTCAGCTTCTCAAAATTACTTAAGCGGTTACAAAGTATAGACAGTAAAGCTATTAAAATAGCCCTTGGTGTTCCAGTACATTCTAATACTTTTAAAAAAATATAAAGAAGCTAATCTCTTGTCACTTGATGATCAACGCAAACTAGCAACAGCCAAGTATGTAACCAGAAGTCTTTCTGTATCAAATTCAGTAACAAATGAAATCTTTCTTGATTCGAAATCGGATTTTCCTAAAAGGGCACAGAATAAATTTTTACCTGCAGCCCCTTCGAAATTATACTGATGATTTATTTAAAAATGTGACATCGATATTGCATCCATTTCAAAACCTCCAACTATGCCACAGTTCCTCAATGGCAGCATATCTCTCCAATTTTGATATAGATTATACTACTCTAAAAAAAGAAGACAATATTAATTTGATATCAGTAGAAGCAAAAGAACATATTGAAAACACATATCCACATCATCTTAAAATCTACACGGATGGTTCAGTTTTAGAATCTTATACAGGAGCTGGATTTGTAATTCCGATTTAAAAGCAAAGAAATCATTTTGTTTAGGAAAGAACTTTTCAGTTTTCACTGCTGAAACTATATGCAATCCTTATGGTCTTATCTTGGATATCTGATCTTGATGTGGCAATTTACAGCATTCTAATCTGTGTTGACTCTAAATCTGTTCTTTATAGCTTACGAAATTGGGATGCAAATGTAAGGAAAGACTTAATTTTTTTATATAAAATTTATGATACATACAGTTATGGCGAAAGGAACTTTTGTAGAGTTTTGCTGGATCCCATCTCATTGTGGTATCTATGGAAATGAAATAGTGATAAATTAGCAAAAGAGGGTGCACTTAGAAAAAATCCAGAAAGTAGATTAAATTGGATAAACATGAAATCATTTTTCTATTAGAAAATTGTTATGAACAATGAAAAACTTCCTGCAAAAACGAAAGTGTTATTATGTCAAAGATCATTGTCCAGTATAATTATAAGATGCGTTTAAACTCGTGGAAAACCAAATTTTCTAAGGATGTAGATTGCGCTTGTGGTCTCCCATTATCTATTCAACATATTCTTTTTGAATGTCCAATTCTAACATCTTTATATAATATTCAAAGGATAGATATTGATTCCTTAGGGGCTTTACAAGAAAAACTTTACAGCCCAAAATGATTGATATAGCAAAGGCTATATCGAGTTCTGTTATCATTCATTTATTGTAAATTTATTTATCAGTTTTAAAATTATTGTTTGGTCGTTAATAGGCAAATTTTCATGCATTTGTGTCCGTGCGCGCGCCGCGCACACACACACACACACACACACACAAAACACACACACACACACACACACACACACACACACACACACACACACATACACACATAAGGGCGCGCGCATGCATGCACGCACACGCACTCATATAAGCCACTTAACACATACACTTTTTTTTTAAAGTCTAATATCACCATCGTTGTGAAGAGACTCTAAATTAAATCAATCCAAAACACACACACACACACACACCACCCACACACACACACACACACACACACACACACACCACACACACACACAGCACATGATTTATTTACTGTCCTAGAAAGAACACCACACACACACACACACAAACACACACACACACACACACACACACACACACACACACACAAAGCCACATGATTTATTTACTGTCCTAGAAAGACCAACACAACAACACACCACACACAACACACACACACACACCACACACACACACACACACACACACAAACACACACACATAAGCCACATGATTTTATTTACTGTCCTAGAAAGACCACACACACACACACACACACACACACACCTCCACAGCCTTTCTACCACCAAATTATAAACGTTCAGTGAGCATTCCCCCTCTCCCACTCACCTGAGCTACACCGAACAATTCCTGATGCACACAAGCTTGACCCCACAACGCTCACCACATCAAAGGCCCTGGAGCACTAGTCTACCCCTGGAGTTACCTGCCCTTGCGCTGTCCCGTGAAAAGCCAGCAGTACCACGCCTCCCCCTCCAGCAAAGCCAGCGTCAGTCAGACTCCAAGAAACCTGATCTTCCCTGTCTCTGTCTCCCCACAGAGGACAGACAGTGGGGTCATCTCCATTTAATGACACACTTCCTCACACGTAAAAGGCTTTAGTGTAAATGATGTGAAAGTGTCACCTTCTCGACGAAAATCCCCAGATACAACAGTGTGAATACTACTTCTGTACTTTCAGCAGTTTTGGATTTGCCCTTTTGACCTGGGCAATCCCCCTGCTGCTCCTCGTTCTCTCTTTCCCATCCCGTTGAAGGCCGAACATTAAAAATCTAAGTCTGTGGCTAGATCTGTCTCTTCTGTCCTCATTATGTGAATGCAGCCTCTTTTGTCAATTAGTTAAATGGAAATGGAGCTTGATGTTTCGTGGCCTACTCTTGCTCTCACGATGAAGTAGTTACAGACCCACAACTCCAAATGAATGCTGCTTATGACACCAAAATGGCCTAGCAGAAATGACAACACACAGCACACAGAACAAACAAGAGGCTTCTTATTTCTTCTGTGTGCTCTGTGTTATCATTTCTGTCAGACGATTTGGTGTCAGAAGCAGCTTTCGTTTGAAGCAACAGTGAGATGGTAACCGCCGGAGGACAACAGCGAGGAATACAGACAGGAAGGGCGTCCTGATCCTTCTTGACATCACTCAGCTTGCTGGTCGTTGCAGGTGTTGGTATCAACTCCTTTTAATTAAAGCTGGGCATTGAGGAAAATGTCTGGTCGTGCCATCTCCTCTGCAAGTATCCCAAGTGCATGCCGGGTGTCTTTGTGATGTCACATGGAGTGTGTATGCGCTCCACGTGAAATCAGCCACCGCTTCGTCTCAACAAGTGTTGACTTAAGAGATCAGAAGAAGAATTCTGCTCTACATTTCTCACTCACCAGGCGCTGCCAGGAATCGAACCCTCGGCCACTCGACTGTTGCAAGGAAGATAAGCAGAACGCTTTGTCTGAGAATTTAAAATAAAAAGTTTAAAATTTCTACGGAATGCATTATTTGTCAGGTGGGTTTGTTTCATATCCTCTACAAGCAGATCCTTCATATGTGTGGTGTGTGTGTGTGTGTGTGTGTGG
>CM031616.1:35344142-35348805 GCA_018398815.1 Conus ventricosus | reverse complement strand
CGTGTGCGTGTGTGTTGGGGGGCAATACGTGCATAATACAAGTGCATTACATACCCTGTTGAGTTCCTTCAGGATATAACAATCTTTTGGATGAATCTTGCTGCAAAGTTACTCTAAACATCCGATCATGAATCCGTTCGCATCAATGATAACATTATTACAGTTTTCTATTGATCACATACCACAGAAACTTACTGTTACACAATAACAACTGCCTGAAAAGTTATGTCATTTCACGGAATATCTACACCCCATAGAAATACAAACGCTGACATTTTTTTTTTCATTCTACATGTTTTGTTTTAAAACAAACACATGGGAAGTAACTAACTCTGTTCATGCCATCGACTTACTTCCCCTGGCGGAAACATAATGTTGTTTTAACTCGGATCGTAACTCAAAGTCCTGATCCCAGACCAGATAGTCCGTCACGAGAAACGGTCCACCTTGCACCCCCCCCCCCCCCCCCCTAATAAATTTGTCACATGTATTTTTTGGTGCTTTAGAGTGTATAGATCACGAAAAATCATGTTAACATAAAAAATCTTGGGACGCACTGTCCCGTCTGGCTTAATTTTGAAGGGTACCCATCTCAGGTGCCGCGGCTGCTTTTCGTCGGTCCGAAACGTTCCATAAGTTTGGTGATCACCTGTGTCTTTGTTATTTAAGCTACGAGAATTTCTTTATTTTTGTTGACAGTAATGCCTTCTGCAATATGCAATAATCAAACGATAATTATGCAATAAGGTGACCCGTAAAGTACGTGTGTACCCACCGTTTTTCACGCGTTGCGAACTGAAATTTGCCAAGTGTTTGAAAAAACATCTTCCGAAAATGGAAAACTTTTAGAACAAAGTACACCACGTTCAAAGAACAGTCTTTGTGATTCTTTTGAGCTTCCACATCACCTGGCTTGTGTCCCCCGTGTTGCCGGGGTTTATTCCCCTACCCCCATCTGGCTTAAACGAAAATTTTAAATTTCTTTACAATTATTTGGACTTTTAAACTAAAAAATAAAGTTAATTTTCCCTTTTTCCAAAGAAATGGCGTTTTTGGGTTTTTGGGGGGGGGGGGGAAAAGGGGGGACATGCGCGCGCGTGGGGGGTGTGTGTGTGTGGGGGGGTTTTTTTTTGTGGTTTTGATGGGGGGGGGAGTTTTTTTCTCAGATGCTGGCATTGGAAGGTATTCGTTTCAGGGCGACATCTCCCAGACTGTACTTAATCAACAAAAATCTGTTTTTTTTGAGTCGCTTCCCTCGCAAAAGTAAAAGCGACTCTTCTGTATTTGGTTTGACAGTTCTTCTTCTGCAATCTTGCTTTTTGGACAAGAGGATTTACCAAATGCTTCGTAACCCGGAAAAGCCCCCCTTTTGCAATTGGGCTCGGGCCCGTTGGTGGGGTAAAAGTACCCAAGAAGTTCAAATTCAAACTCCATGGATTTTTTGGGAAAATACATCAGCATGTCAATCAGGAAATACCAGCGTAGCGGGGCTTCTTTCACAGTGTGGGCAGCCCCGGCAAAAAAGACGACATTAGACTACTCCCTGTGACCATCCCCCAACCCCGAGTACAAGACAGTCAGGAAGTTTGGATTCCCGAAAAGGCCCGAGAGGGGTTGGGAAAAGGACTTTCCTAGTTTGATCTTGGGGTTTGTATGAAAGCCCCCCCGATCGCGGGAAAAACCTCCCAGTAAAAGAAATTTTTAGCGGATCGGTGCTTTCCACCTTCCCTGTGCGTCCCCAAAGGGTGCTTGGGGAAAAGGGGACGGTTCGGGTTGGGAGATATCTTTCTGAAGGAGGCGATCTTTTGGTTTCGGCAAGGGGTGTGTTGCAAACATATGAACAAGATTGTTCCATAAGAAAATGCTTAGAGTTGAACGCTTGGTGAAAAGGTTCTTGAAATCAGAGATAAAACACGTCTTTTCGACACTGTCAGAAGACAGCATATCAAACTCAAGACGCCTCTGTTTTTCCCCAAAGAGCGTTGACTGAGCTTCGCAAGACGAAGCATCTTTTTTCATGGCAGATACGAAAGTTCAGAGAAAGATCGGGAAAAGGACCTTTGGCCCACTCACAATTTTGGTTGTCGTACATCGATCATGTTAGTTGCCCAGCGCTCCTTGGGCGAAAAAACAACACTTCCGCTGTAGAAAAACGATGCCCCAAATGCCAACCTCTTTTCATTTTTCGGTGGACAAAACTTGCACGCTACCTGACTTTTCTCAGTCTTCGGGGCAAACATTGGTTTGTCCTCCTGGACCCAAGGAGATCTGCAGAGGGTGCTTTCAGGTGGAAAGGTCCTTCATTCCTGCAATCCTGGGAAAGGAAAAAGACCATGGAAAAAGTTCATAAAACGCCAAAAGCAGGGAGGGTGGTGGAGGGGGCGTGGTTAAAGAGCCGTGTCAAAAGGAGGCCCCTACCAAAGATGGGTCGGAAAACCCCAAAAGGGTCAAAGTACTTGATTCTACATGGCGGGAAAGGCACAAGGTGATGAGGTGGCAGTAGATAGGACTTGCGCCCTTCTGTAGTGAAAGCAACGTCAAAAGATCAGGTTCAGTCAAAAGTTTCATCGACCCTTTCTGTGGGGAAGCCTTGGTCAAACTCATCCCCCTGTCATCTGAAGTCGCCCAGCCGGCTTTTCAGCTGTGGTTGAGGGGAAAAGGCTGAAACGCCGTGAAGGAGGCGTTCACACCAGAGACTGATGGCAATGAAAATTTTTTGAACCAGTCAAGGGGCTAAACCGAAAAATGGCATCCATGAAAAAAAACCCGTCCCATGAAGATTCAAAAGAAGGTTGTGGAATCAACAACGGGGGAACCTTGCCTTTAAATCCTTGTGAAGGCACGGAAATGTTCAAAAATCGAAATAGTTAGCTAAAAATTACTCCTGTCCTTCAGTTTCCCACTCTGACAATTTCCTTGCCAACCCCGACAAAGAAAAAAGGGTTTAAAATCCCTCCCCCAAAAGAAGGAATCTACCTCGCATGACGGACGCGGTTGTGATCGATGGCAATGCAGTGTTTTACTGTTTGAAAAGCTTCCTTCCAATTTCAGGGAGATCAGCCAAAGATATTGCAGCTGCCAAAGGGAACGGGCTGGTTTCAATACAGACATTTACAAAACGGGTGAACAAAAACAAGAAAAGGAAAAAGGAGAGGCCTGGCGATAAGATCATCATGAAAGGAAAAGCACCAAGCGTCCCCAGATGGAAAAAGTTTCTGCAAAAAAGCGAAAACAAGAAAACGCTCAGCCCAAATTTACTCGGCGTTTGGAGCAAAATGAAATGCGCCAAAATTCAAGGGCAGAAAAAACCCGCTGTTTGTGAGGGGAAACCTTCCTGCTGCAATGGCAGATGAGCTGACGAAACAAGGACGTCAACCTTGCCCAAAAACCCCACAAGAAGAGCATTCCAAGGTTTTTCCCCCGTGCGTACGCTGAACGGAATGGATACAGCTTCGTCCGCGTCAAGGTCCCCACTCGGACATTTCTTTATTTTCCTGCCTTTTGTTTTGCACTGAAGGATGGTGTTCTGTTCGTCACAGGATGGGGAACAAAAAGGCTTCAAAAGTCACTGACATCGCTAAGATACGGGGAACAGCACAGCCCGCCTTCTGGCTCTTCAGCTTACCCGGCTGCGACACAACGTGCATTAAAGGGCTTGGGAAAATCAACCCATCAAAAATTCTTCAGCAGAATCCAAGATTTTTGGGAAACAAAATTTCCCGCCTTGGAGGTACATGGGCCATCGCTGAAAAAAGCAAAAACCGATCTTGAGACCCCACCTGTGTATGTACCGACATTGTTTCACCGGGCAAAATTTCCGACACCAATCTCAAGGGGAGGTTGGGGGAATAGCCCTTTAACGCAAAAAATCAACGTTGACATGGAAGCATGCCCCGTGCAAACAAACTCTCAGAGACATCAAACGGGAGCTTCAAGTTGTCATTTTTGGGAGAGGGCTCACGAACCCCTGTTGATGTTCCAGCAGCAAGCAATGGCATGGATGGGTTGACGTTGATGACCCCTTGGAACCGTGTGGTCCCGAAAAGAAAGGGCATATCCGCCCGCAGATATGGTTGATTTCCCTTTTGGATTTTCCAAATCTGACGACGACGAAGAGAAGTGCATACTACGATCAGAAGAGTCGCTTTCTACTTGTGCCGAGGGAAGCGACTCAGAATATGAGATTGTGGGTTTATTTAAAAACAGTTGGCAGATTCCCCATGAACAGAATGCCTTCCAGGCCACATCTGAGAACAATCATCTCATCAATGCGCGCCACACACACACACACACACACACACACCCCACCAACACACACACACACACACACACAACACCACAACACAAACACGCCACACACAAAAGCGCTACGTTGGAAAGTAATTAATTTTTTTCAATAAAAAGTCCCTAGAAAAATTTTAAAAAAATTAAATTTGGTTGAAGCCAAATAGGGGGTAGGGGGATAAACCCGGGGAAAGGGGCGTGCTAGGTCCCTTTTGGGGATGTGCTAGCTCAAAAAATCCAAGAAATGTTTCTTTGAACGGGGTGTACTTTGTTCCTAATAATTGCACAGTTTTGGGGGGAAAGTATTTTATTTCAAACACTTTTGGGAAAAAATTTCAGTTCCCCAAAGCGTGATATACGGGGGGTACAACGTACTTTC
>CM031616.1:35325801-35330801 GCA_018398815.1 Conus ventricosus | reverse complement strand
GAATGGGGGGGCAAAAAAAAAAAGGAAAAAAAGGGTACGGTGCGGTGGGGGGGGGAAAAGGGGGGGGGTGGGACGGGGGGGGGGTTGGGGTTTTAAAAGGGAAAGGAAAGCGGGGGGCCAAAAACAGGCCGATTAAAAACACGGACACCATACACGGGGCGCGCAAAATCACGCAATTTTAGCATGAAAGTTATAACAAAAGAGAAAAGAACAGCAAAAGACAATTATACTAGCCCAACCCCACAAAACCACGTACACACGAACACAAAACAAACAACTGTCATTCCCTACCTCAAAAGGAACCAAGGGTGACTTTTCCATCACAAAATTTATAGATTTGTTTTAAATATGAATCATTTCCACAGCTGATGGGAAAAGGGAAAAAGGGTTAAAGGAAAAAAAAAAAATTAAAGGGGCCTAACCATTGGGGAGGGTGTCGTAATAGGGGTGAGAAGCACCCCCCGTGAAATATGAATTTCCCATTGGTGAATCACACGTGAGATGGGGGGAAGATTGCCCCTTGGGAATCCCCGGGGGAGATAGGTGAAATTGCCCTTTGGGGTCAATCACCCCATAGAGGGGTAAAAATTGACCTTTGGGGTTTAATCCCCCCGGAAAAATGGGTAAAAGGGAAACCTTTAGGGAACCCACTCATTTGGAGATGAGTGAAATTAAACAATTGGGTGAATCACCCCGCAAAATAGGTGAAAAATTGACCATTGGTAAATCACTCAGTAAATTTAAGGGGAAGATTGCCCTTTAGGTGAATCACTCAGTAGATGGGTGAAGATTGCCCCATGGGGAAAAAGGGTAAAACCGGGGGCCGGGTAATGTTAGCGATCACGTTTAACTACTCAGGGGGTAAAGGGAAAAGAAAGAAAAAAAGTAAACCCAAGAAATGGCCTGGAGAGTTGACCAGACAGGGGGCTTTGAAGGGAAGGGGGAAACGGGGCCTTACCTCCCAATTTCCGGGCAAGTATAGAAAAGATAATTTTTTTATAGCCCAGCCGACCGAAAAAGGGCCCACAATCAGGGCTGAAGTTAACAAACCGGGGAGAAAAGAACACAAGGGTAAACTAAGAAAAGAAAAAGAAAGCTTTTTAAATTTTTAAATCCTGAAATAAGGACTTACACGAACTTCATTCGTTTTCGGGGCCCGCCCCCCATGCGGGTGGAAACACTAGAGGGCCCTTAAAGTAAAGGAAACCCAGAAAGAAAGAGAGTTCCTGGGTAACTGAGCAGTCCCCTTTCTATCCCATGGCGGGAGAAGGGTAGACAAAGAAGGGGCACGCCCGGGGGCCCATCGGAAGAAGTTTTTGATTTTGTACGAACGTTCGGGCTGGTCTATCAAAATTAACTTATTTTTCTCCTGGGTTGTGCTTGAATTGTAATGGAATTGAAAACCACTCATTGTTTTTTGGAATCGGGTGAACGTCTTTTCCAGTGGGAAGGAGAAAATCATTGAAGAGAAATTGATTTTTGAAAAAATAAATTGGGAGTGGAATATTTGCCCTCCCCCCCCCCCCCTCTAGGAAGGAGTGACCCGGGAAAGAAGAAATTGAAAAAAAATATGTGTAAAAGGGTCAAGTAAATTTTTGGGTTTTGGTTTCTGATCATTGTTCAGTAAAAATTTTCCCCAGTAAAAGAGGGGAAGAAAAGGAAAAAATTTGTTTTCGCCTTTTGGTTGTCTGGAAAGGGTTGGGGGGCGCCCCGAAGTAAAGCTACAAAATGCTTGCGTTTTGTGGTAGTGTGCCAAAAACAACAAAAACCCAAAAACAACAACAACACACACAACACACACACACACACACACCCACACAACACACACACACACACACACACCACACACACACAAAAACACCAACACAAAACACATCTAAAATCACTTAATTGGAAAACTTAAACTGAAGAAGAAGAAGACAACACAAACACACAAACCCACCACACACACACACACCACACAACACACAAAAACCCACACCACACCCTACACACCCCCACAAACACAAATGGGACGCACGCACGCGCATACACA
This sequence comes from Conus ventricosus, assembly GCA_018398815.1. Classification (NCBI taxonomy): domain Eukaryota; kingdom Metazoa; phylum Mollusca; class Gastropoda; order Neogastropoda; family Conidae; genus Conus; species Conus ventricosus. The sequence goes on along the minus strand of CM031616.1, from coordinate 35,328,766 downwards.
CACCCCCCACACACACACACACACACACACACACACCCACAACCCACACCCCACACACACACACACACCACACACATACCCCCCATACCCCAAGCAGCACGCACCCACTCGCCCAAACTCACATCCAAACCCCACACACACACACACCACACACACACACACACACACACACACACAAAACACACCCCACACCCCAATGCAAAAGCGCAGCAAACCAAGACACGCACACGAATGAATAAAAAAAAAATCAAAGGGAATTTCCACACGAAAATCAAAAAACCCCCCAAAAAACAGACAAGCAACAGACAGACAACATGCAGACACAGACACAACCAGGGAGAGAGACACGAAGCCCCGAAACCGAGTCTCAAGAGCAGTGAAACGCCCACCAATAAACCCCTCTCCCTCTCTCTCTCTCTTTTCCCCTCTCCTCTTTCCCCAAACCCCACCCCCTTTCCCCCCAACACAACCCCCCCCCTCATCCCTTCTCTCCCCCCCCGTTTTTCCTCCCAGTGGCTTTTGGCCCCAAAAAATGCCCCCCTAACCCCCCCCCCCCCCCCCCCCCCCCCGCCCCCCCCCTCCCTTCCAATTTTCCCCTCCCCACCCCATACTGCTTTAAAAACCCCCCCCCTTTCCCAAAACACACATTTTTTTTAAAAAAAAAAACAAAAAAAAGAACAAACAAACAAAAAACAAACAAACAAAGAAAAAACAAACAAAGAACAAACAAAACAAGTCGAGAAATCTCAATTTTTTTGTAAAATTCCGGGGTCACTTCTTTTCCCCACTCTCTTCCCTTTTTTGATTTGAACTTTTTTCGTATTGCTCTGGGGATACCGGGAAGAGAGAGGAGAAAAAGAGAGAGAGGGGAGAGAGGAGAGGAGAGAGAGAAAAGAAGAGAGAGAGATAAAGAAAAAAGAAAGAAAGAAAAAGTAATGTTACCCTTCATTGCCCGCAAAAGGGGTGGGGGTGTGTGTTTTGTTGTGTGTGTGTTTTGTGGGTGTGTGTTGTGGTTGTGTTGTGTTCGTGCATGCGCGCCGTGCTTTTGCAAAGCGTGTGTGTGTGTGTGTGTGTTGTGGGTTTTGTGTTTTGTGTGTGTGTTTTTGGGTGTGTGTGTGTGTGTGGGTCGTGTGTGTGTGTGTGTGTGGGGTTTTTGGGGTTGGGGTGTTTGTTGGTGTAAATTTCGTGGTTCGTGTGTGTGTTGTGTGGGGTTTTGTTGTGTTGGTGTGGTTTGTGTGTGTGTGTGTGTCTGTGTGTGTGTGGGGGGGTGGGTGGGTGGGTGGGGGGTGGGTGATGGTTTTGTTGTGTGTGGTGTGTGTGTGTGGTGTGGGGTTGGGGGTGTTGTGTATGTGTGTGTGGTGTGTGTTGTGTGTTGTTGTGTTTGTTTCGGGGGTGTGTGTTGGGCTTTTGCCTAAAGTGTGGGGGTGTGTGTGTGTAACCTTTTGTGTGTGTTGGGGTGTGTGTGTGTTTTGTGTGTGTGGGGTTTTTAATTTTCCTGCCTGCTTCAAAGGTTTGGAATGGTGTGTGGGGGAGTGTGTGTGTGTGTTTTGTGGGGGTGTTTTTGGGGGTGTGTTGTATTTTCCCCGCCTTTTTGCAAAGCTTGGGGTGTGTGTGTGTGGTGGGGTTGGGGGTGTTGTGTGTGTGTGTGGTGTGTGTTGGTTTTTGCCTGCCTTCTTGGGATGCTTTGGATGTGGTTTGGGGTTTGTGTGGGGTGTGTGTGTGTTTTGTGGTGGGGGGGGGTTTTTCTGTTCGCCCACTGTGGGTGTGGGGTTTTGTGTGTGGGTGTGTGTGTGTGTTGTGGTGGTGTATGTTGTGTGTTGTGTGTTGTATGTGGTGTTGTGTGTATGTGTGTGTTTTGGGGTTTTGTTTTTGTTGTGTGGTGTGTGTGTATTTTGGTGTGTTTTTGTATGTGTGTTGTGTGTTTTGTGGGGTGTTATGTGTGGGTGTGGGGTTTTGGGGGTCCCGTTCGCCTACTGTGTTGGGGTGTGGGGTGTGTGTGTGGTTTTGTGTGTGTGTGTGTTTTTTGGGTGTGTGGGTATGTGGGGGTGTGGTGTGTGTTGTGTTTTGGGGGGTATTTTTGGTGTGTGTGTGTGTGTGTGTTTTGGGGGGTGGCTGTTCGCCTACGGGGGTGTGGGGTTTTGGGGTGTTGTGGGGTGTGGTGTGTGTGTGTGTGTTTTTGTGTGGTGGTTTTTGTGTGCCCCACCGCAAAGCGCGCGTGATAAATTTTTTGTGTGGTATCAGACGAAAATGTTCAGGTATGTTAACACTCTTAATGCAAACCATCCCGGTTTTTGAGCCTTCCGTATTTGATACGGGTTTATGCTCTTGAAGGGGGTTCTCTCTCTCTCTCTCTCTCTCCTCTCTCCCCTTTCTTTTCACTTTTTTCCCCCTTTCTCTCTCTCACCCCCTCTCTCTCTCTCTCTCTCTCTCCTCTTTTCTCCCTCCCCTACCCCCCCTACCAAATATAATAAACTAACGGCCCAAAGTGGGGAAACAACCCCCATTGTTTTTTTTTGGTTTTTTGTTCCCTTTTTCTTAATATTGCGCGCCAAGCGGAAATTTAGGGAATTTACTCTGAAACCCCACTTTATGGATGTGTGGGTTTTTGTGTGTCTTTTGGGTGTTGTTGTGTGTGCGCGGCCGCCGCTTTCATGTAAGTGTGGGGCGGGTGCCTGTATGCGTGTTTTGCGGTTGTTTTGGGGGTGGGGTTTTTGTGGGTGTGGTGTGTGTGTGTTTTGGGGTGTGGTTTTTTAACAGACTGGCCCCGACGAAGACAGGGTTTAAAATAAACGAACAAAAAATTTTAATTTAATGAAATTTTAAGAAAAAAAGAAAGAAAGAAAAACAAGAAAAAAAGAAGGAAGAGACGAAGAAAAAGGAAGGAAAAAGAAGAAACCCAAAAAAAAGAACAAAACCCAAAAAAGAAGTACAGCAAAGCACACCCCACACAAAAAAAACACACACA
>CM031616.1:35315801-35318301 GCA_018398815.1 Conus ventricosus | reverse complement strand
ATACAAGTAATTAATGTGTTTTCATAGAATGCTATTGTGAAACACAGAAGGATACCGAAGCAGCAACACTAGGTACAGAGCATCAATTTGAAAAAAATACAATAAGCAACAACAAATTAATATTTACGGTAGTTGAAAGTTTCAGTAACTTTGGTTTGTTTAGGCTTTGCTCTTGTTGTTTAACAGTGAAGAGAATGTGAAAGTTTTTGGACGTTTGTGGAAATATCTTGTCCGATATTTATTTCTATGCCGATTAAAAAAAACCGGACACTTAAAGACATAATGTACTCATTACAGGGTTCTCCTGTGTTACATTTTAGACATCATCTTTCAGTTAGTGCACTATACCTTGTACTCTTCCTCTCGGTACAGGCAATCGGTGGTTTAAATACTTAAAACGTATAAACAGAAAAAATACAGCATTTGAAATAATCTTCAAACAATAATTTCGCTTTGAAATAATCTATAGTCACAGAAAACATCTGTATGAATACAATGAGAAAATCACAGTTGGATATGTAGCGATCCTGTAGGTTAAATAAAGTACTTTCAGGGAAAGAAAGACGGAGCCAGTATCAAATATTGACTGAACTGGTCTCAAACAAAGATTGAACTGGTCTAAAAGAAAGGCTGAATTGGTTTAGCCGTTTGAATTGGTTTAGCCGTTTGAATTGGTTTAGCCGTTTGAATTGGTTTAGCCGTTAGAATTGGTTTAGCCGTTTGAATTGGTTTAGTCATTTGAAGTGGTTTAGCCATTTGAATTGGTTTAGTCCTTTGAATTGGTTTAGTCATTTGAATCGGTTTCGCCACAAGCCGCTCAGTCCAAACCCATTCCATGTTGCCTTTCTGACCATTTTCATTCCCACGACACCCGATCCAGTAGATTGGATGTCTATAATTAGAACACGTGATCCCGCCCATAACGAGAGAAATGAAACAGGAGAAAAAGATCTGCCGTTGCTGATCCGGGCTGCTCGCTTTTATACCTCAACTATGGCGATAAGATCAAACAGTTATTGATGTTTTGAATAATGAAATTCATACTCACTTGATTTTTTTTCTTCTTGCTCTTGGTTAGGAGACAGTATGTGAGCAAGCTTGGATCTTCATTCTAGAGAGATGGGGGGTGATTTCTTTGTTTGTTCTGTGTGTGTGTGTGTGTGTGTGTGTGTGTGTGTGTGTGTGTGTGTGTGTGTGTGTTGTGTGTGTGTGTGTGTGTTGTGTGTGTGTGTGTGTGTGTGTGTGTGTGTGTGTTTTCTTGTGCGCACGTGTATAAGTGAATGGGTTTCGCAAGTAGTTTTGGCTTGGAGTCTGTGTATCTGTAATTTGTTTCACTCTTCATCTTTTCTATCATTGTTCCACAACACAGTAGGTCGTAGGTGAATTGTGACGGACGCTTTGTTAGCCAAGGATCTCCATAGTCCTGTATGCTCAGTCTAGTCCTGCGCCACAAGGTAAAGAAGGAGAGCTACTGTAACCACCCAGTGCATCAGCGAAGTCATTCTTCTTGGTCAACAAGGAAGGCAACTCTAATCTCCTCAAGAAGGTAGGTAACTCTAACCCACCCGGTTCCCACATAGTAAAACATGTGCAAATACAGTACAGGATTTCAAAAATGCCACTGCTTTCGCTACCCATTCACTTATAACAAGCCGCATGTCTTTGTTTATGACCGTTTTACTTGTCTTACTTAAGATTCAATCTCCAGTGTGACACCGGTCGGTTAGGTCGCTTCTGGCGAAAGCGTGAACCCGTTTCATGACGACTTCTCCCCCCCCCCCCCCCCACCCCCTTCTCTCTCTCTCTCTCTCTCTCTCTCTCTCTCTCTCTCTCTCTCTCTCTCTTCTCCCCCCCCCCCCCCAGCCCACCCTCCACTCAGTCTCACTCCTGCTTCCCCCTTTCCCCGTCTTTCCTATCCCTTCTGCTTCCCTGTCACCCCACCCCCACCCCCACCATCACCCCACACATACACACACCTTCTCTCCGCCCATCTATCTCTTCTTCACAGTTGGGTTCCCCTCTGGCCAGCCCCTCAATTAGCAAGGTGACAGGGCAGAATTCATTGGCGCTGACCGAGACTAATGTCAGCAAGGGACCGGTGTCACGGGCAGGAAATATAGCCCCCGCCCTGTGTATGCATCACCCGGGGACAGAATAGCTTGGCCACGAGGAAAAAAAAGTTAGGTCAAGTAAGTAAATAGCTAAATAAAAATAACTGACAGACTGACTGACTACATCAACGGCTAACCGACCTATTAAAAAAAAAAGCGGAGTAACTCACTCACTCACTCGTTAATCAGACAACCAACCAACGAAAATTATCATCAACGAACCAACCAGCTAACTAACTAGCTAAATAGGTTACTAACTAACCAGAAAGCAAACTAAGCTATAAACTAAGTAGCTAACAAATCAGCCAATTAACTAACAAGCTAACTTTTTTTTTTAAATGTTCAAAGCATACTTCGTGTTGTTTTGATGTTTTTGTTCTTTCTTTTTT
>CM031616.1:35303301-35308301 GCA_018398815.1 Conus ventricosus | reverse complement strand
AACAAAAGAAGGCTTGAGAAGAAGACACCTTAAAGAAGTGTACACCACCTATTGGTGTACCAGAGATTCATGTGTGCTTCCACTGAGGAGTGCCATGGCTGATGTTTAGATTAACCGGGAGGTAGTCTGATGACCCCCGATGAGTTCGCCAGTTGTGTGGCGATCTAAGGAGACCAGAGATTCTTGTGGCTTCCACTGAGGAGTGCCATGGTTGATGTTTAGATTAACAAGGGAGGTAGTCTGATGACCCCCGATGAGTTCGCCCAGTGGTGTGCGATCTAAGGAGGAACCCTTTGTAGGCACTGACGGCGACGGGCCGGAAATGCCAAAGAGGGAATACTCTCGAGTTAGACCGGGGAAGAGACCGGGGAACGTTTGTGGGGGTGCCAGCCCCATTAGTAAGAGGAAGACCAGTAGTTGTGGGATGGGCTTACTATGTAGGTTGTTGGTCATCCTGGAGATTTTAAGGAAATAGTTCTGATAATTATTTTCTATTTCAAACTGGTGAAACTTAGGATCACGCATTTGAGAAGTGTTGTACGCTTAGGTTAGAGGGACATGTAGGTGATATGAAGTTTGTAGTTAATAGTTGCAGTTAAACATGTAAGACCCTTATAAATATTCATGAGGCGTAGGGATACTGACAGATGGCGTCCCTAGGTGACGCTAGGGAAGCGTGGGTGCTCTTGAAGTTACGGAGTTATTTCAGTCAGGCCCCAAATCTCAAACGGAGAGGACGACACCTTAGTCTGTGAAATGTGGTGATGGTGTTCTGACGGCACCAGAAATGTAAGTTGATGCATTTTTTCCATTTCTGTATTCTGGCCGTGCATCTAAGTACTAAGTACTTGTGTTTTGCTATGTGCGCATTGTTATCATGAAATGAGATTTGATTGTTCCATGCTTTGTGTTCTTGACCCTTTGGGTTTTCTATAGGTCTTAATTGAGCACTAAGATTTTGAAATTGTTTTAGAAGTCGAGTTCACAATTGAAGGAAAGACCTACTTAATTTGCAGGAATGAAATTCAGTTAAGGATTCAGTTCTGTGTCAATAAAAATATAAAATATGAGATAAAATCAGAAGTTATGGAGTCCTATCAGTATTATGTTTATTGTAAATTGTTAGTTAATAAGTGAATAAGTAAATTAATGTAGTGATGTAGTAGACAGATTATTAGTGGTGTTTGTAGAATTTTATAATTGAGCAGTTGAGACAGGAGTCGTTAAATGATGGCCGGGTGAAACCATATTGTGATGTGTTATTTACTTTAGGGGCTATGGTAAAAGACTGATTGCATTGCTTTTTGACCGGAGCGATAAGCCATCTCTCTCTCTCTCTCTCTCTACTAAGTATATTTCTTTTTTGAAGAACATGTTGCCATACCGGCTCTATGTATCGTCTCCCTTATATGCGTGATGAAGGTTACAGGCTTGTTGCCTATATAGGCTGTTTGCCTTTAATGCCGACTGAACTGGCATATTTTGTTGTTGCTGTTTCATGTTTTTCATTTCATGAGTCGAAGTGTTGCGCTTGATTATGTTCACAGTCGATTCCTTGGACTGTTTGTAATTTGGGGATGAAGTCTGTTGTCCCATGTTGCTTAATTATAGAAGCGAAGGATGAGCAGTTATGATGGAACACATGGAATGAGGTGGAATAATTGTGTTAGGGATGTTGAATCCCACATAATTGGCAGTTGCTGTTCTGACTTAGGGCAGCACAGGGTCGAACCTGTCTTGAGGTTAGGTTCACCCTGGTTTCAGAGTGGTCGTTGTGTCACTCGGTTAGTTCTTGTTTGGATAGGTTATCATTGTTGATAACCTCTGTGCAAATCCAATGCAAGAGACTAAAAGAGCTATAGTGGTTGGACCTATGATTCCGAATACCATAGTATAGCGCATTCCTGATTATGTGTCTCCTGAATGATATGCTCTGCTTGCCGTAGAATGAGGGATTACTTCATCCTGAGACTGACCTAGCTTCGTAAATTTTGCTAAATGATGTTTTTCTGTCACGTGGAAGGACTTATGAAATGATTCGGATGTATGTGAACTATGCAATGGTGTAAGATGCATTTGTGGTTTACGTTCGTTTGCATTTTCATTGACAGGCCACGGTTGCTAGAGCCCTTTTCCTTTTTTCTTTTCCCCTTTGTCGTTTACTTCTACCTTTATTTTTCCTTTTTTTCCCCTTTACCTTAATTTTTCCCCTATTTCCTTTTGTTGGGCATTGTCCCCAGCCCCTTTCATGTACAAAAAAGCTGTAGACCAAATTAAAAGAAAGAAAATTTTTCACTGGGCCTGACTCTTTTGTCTTGATTAGATGAACCTAGTCCAACTTTCTCCCGAACCCGATCTCCCTGTGCGTTTCTTTACAGTAGGAACAAGGGAGGTTTAACATTTTGGCGCCCAATAAGGGACTAGTTGGATTAGGATAGTTTAATTAAAGGGCTCTAGCAACGTCAACCAGAAGGGCGAGCGATGTCGTCCGAGGAAGAAGCCAGGCACCTTGCTGAGGCCGAAGACTCGGCACCAGCCGCAGTGAGAGGGGAGGAAGACGTGGCGGCCTTACAGACAAGCTGAGGCGACTGGAGGAGACGGCCATCCACCTTCAAACCTCGGCGGACCAAAGGGCATGCTTTAAGTGTGGTCTTGAGGGTCACTTTTACAGGGACTGCCAGAACCCAGCCAACCCTCAACTGGTAGCCCAGAAGGACCAGGAGAGACGGCGCCGGAACAACGAATGGCGTCGGCGGAAGGGACTTCCAGGGTCCCTTTAAACTAGGAGTAGACTCCATGAGTTTGGCTCTGGAACACGCTGACGCCCTGGAGACTTTGATAGATCAGAGTCTTAGCTCTCAGAGAGCTGATTTGGTTAAGGCCCTTAAACAGGTCATAGGGGTCTTACGTTCAATGTTGGCCCACGATAGGAACTCCTAGGGTGGGGAAGTACAGCCGCGTTATGTTTATTCAGACAGTCATGCTATATGAAAAAAAGATTTTTCTTTTTATCACTTCAGTGACTATGTGCACGATGATTGGATTTCATTTTCGAGGTGCTGCATTTGTATTGTTGTGTGAAATTTTATTCCCATTTGAATTATTATTACCCATTGGCACAACCGATATTGAGTTGTCGATGTTTCCTATATTTTGTGAGTTTTTTAAGGAAACATCTAGCCTTGGAGGGGTAAGTGTACACCACCTATGGTGTACCAGAGATTCATGTGTGCTTCCACTGAGGAGTGCAATGGCTGATGTTTAGATTAACCGAGGGAGGTAGTCTGATGACCCCCGATGAGTTCGCCCAGTTTGTGTGGCGATCTAAGGAGACCAGAGATTCTTGTGTGCTTCCACTGAGGAGTGCCATGGTTGATGTTTAGATTAACCAAGGGAGGTAGTCTGATGACCCCCGATGAGTTCGCCCAGTGGTGTGGCGATCTAAGGAGGAATCCCTTTGTAGCACTGACCGGCGACGGGCCGGAAATGCCAAAGAGGGAATACTCTCGAGTAAGACCGGGGAAGAGACCGGGGAACGTTTGTGGGGGTGCCAGCCCCATTATGTAAGAGGAAGACCAGTAGTTGTGGGATGGGCTTACTATGTAGGTTGTTGGTCATCCTGGAGATTTAAGGAAATAGTTCTGATAATTATTTTCTTATTTCAAACTGGTGAAACTTAGGATCACGCAATGTTTGAGAAGATGTTGTACGCTAGGTTAGAGGGACATGTAGGTGATATGAAGTTTGTAGTTAATAGTTGCAGTTAAACATGTAAGACCCTTATAAATATTCATGAGGCGTAGGGATCTGACAGATGGCGTCCTAGGTGACGCTAGGGGAAGCGTGGGTGCTCTTGAAGTTACGGAGTTATTCAGTCAGGCCCCAAATCTCAAACGGAGAGGACGACACCTTAGTCTGTGAAATGTGGTGATGGTGTTCTGACGGCACCAGAAATGTAAGTTGATGCATTTTTTCCATTTCTGTATTCTGGCCGTGCATCTAAGTACTATGTACTTTGTGTTTTGCTATGTGCGCATTGTTATCATGAAATGAGATTTGATTGTTCCATGCTTTGTGTTCTTGACCCTTTGGGTTTTTATAGGTCTTATTGAGCACTAAGATTTTGAAATTGTTTTAGAAGTCGAGTTCACAATTGCAGGAAAGACCTACTTAATTGCAGGATAGAAATTCAGTTAAGGATTCAGTTCTGTGACAATAAAAATATAAATAAAATGAGATAAAATAACAGAAGTTATGGAGTCCTTATCAGTATTATGTTTATTGTAAATTGTTAAGTAATAAGTGAATAAGTAAATAATGTAGTGATGTAGTAGACAGATTATTAGTGGTGTTTGTAGAATTTTATAATTGAGCAGTTGAGACAGGAGTCGTTAAATGATGGCCGGTGAAACCATATTGTGATGTGTTATTGATTTATGGGCTATGGTAAAAGATGATTTGCATTGCTTTTTGACCGGAGCGATAAGCCATCTCTCTCTCTCTCTCTCTACTAGTATATTTCTTTTTTGAAGAACATGTTGCCATACCGGCTCTATGTATCTGTCTCCCTTATATGCGTGATGAAGGTTACAGGCTTGTTGCCTATATAGGCTGTTTGCCTTTAATGCCGACTGAAACTGGCATATTTTGTTGTTGCTGTTTTCATGTTTTTCATTTCATGAGTCGAAGTGTTGCGCTTGATTATGTTCACAGTCGATTCCTTGGACTGTTTATAATTTGGGGATGAAGTCTGTTGTCCCATGTTGCTTAATTATAGAAGCGAAGGATGAGCAGTTATGATGGAACACATGGAATGAGGTGGAATAATTGTGTTAGGGATGTGAATCCCACATAATTGGCAGTTGCTGTTCTGACTTAGGGCAGCACAGGGTCGAACCGTGTCTTGAGGTTAGGTTCACCCTGGTTTCAGAGTGGTCGTTGTGTCACTCGGTTAGTTCTTGTTTGGATAGGTATATCATTGTTGATAACCTCTGTGCAAA
>CM031616.1:35295801-35298301 GCA_018398815.1 Conus ventricosus | reverse complement strand
GTAAACAACAAAAGAGCACTGTACAGTCATTATTGAAATGATGTGGGTACCCCGACCTTCATAATGATAGATGAGGCAGTCGAGAGTGATACGCAGTCCGATGGTTGGGGGATGGGGGTTAAGAGTTCGAACCTCTCTTTCTTAGGCCGGGTTTTCCCTCTTTCCCTCAGCAGTAAATGCGTACCTGAGTCAATTCAGGGAGGTTGATGCGGTAGAAAGAGAGAGAGAGAGAGAGAGAGAGAGAGAGAGAGAGAGAGAGAGAGAGAGAGAGAGAGAGAGAGAGAGAGAGAGTTGAGGCCCGTCATCTATAACGCTGTGTCCGAGACAGTTTGCAGCCGCTGAGACCTGTAGACTATTGAAACTCTTTTAATAGATTAAACAGCAAATCAGCTGTGTTTGCATAAAACTCAGAATTGTCAAATTTCACACACACACACACACACACACACACACACACACACACACACACACACACACAAAACACACACACACACACACACACACACACGCACGCACGCACACGCACGCACACATACACGCATGCGCGCGCGCGCGCACACACCCCACACACACACACACACACACACACACACACACACACACATCCCATGTTTGAACAACATTGCTATAATCAGACTCGGGCAACATAAAGATGACTTTGTGGGAACGGCTCGGACATCAGATTATAAAGTACCAGCCTGTGATTCCGATCCCCAAGCCAAAAGAAAGGCGAACTCCTGGTCAGTTAATCTATTGTTACGCCGTCCTGTGACCCTCAGCCTCCAAACTAGGACGAAAGCACAGCGGGTGGACAGTGTACCCAGATCGTCCGGCATCTGACCACTCGCCCCTTGCCCCGCCGTGTGAAGCAAGTGTCCACGAGATAGGACGCGACAGGAGAGGGTGTTTGGCTTGGCACCACAGGGCAGCTATCTGACAATTTGCGACGACTCAAGGAACGAGCAGTTAACAGCGATATCTGGCTATGAGAAGTTGTTCGCTTCTAAAGGTTTTAGGTACTTTTTTTTTTTTTGCGACAGAACCATTGTGCTGCTTTCATTTCAAAACTAAGTGTGGAAGAAAAAAAACAGTAAATGAGAAATGAAAGTAAACGTATCACGTGGAAAAAAAAAAAAAGCAATGTCGTTGTTATCCGTTGTGACGTGGTTTAGACATCAAATGAAAAATTCAACTCAAAAACAAAAACTGCAATCGCATGACCCCCAGTTTGCCGCCAACATTGAAAGCAGTTGATTATGGCAGGTATTTCCAGTTTCTTAGCAGGTTTGTTTGTTTGTTTGTTTGTTTGTTTTCGATTTCCAGCATCGAAACAGGCATTTCCGGTTTCCAGTGTTTAACAGTTGTGTTCGGTTTCCAATACCCAGAACTTGTTTGCCCATTCCAGTATTCAGCAGTCAATTCCGGTTTCCTGTAGTCAGCAGTCAATTCCGGTTTCCTGTAGTCAGCCTTTCTTTCCGATTTCCAGTCTTCTGCAGTAACATCCGGTTTCCATTTTCACCAGTCATTTCCAATTTCCAGTTTTCAATAGTTCTTCCCGCTTTTCCGGTATCTAGCAGTTATTCCTGGTTTCCAGTATTTAAAACTTATTTCTAGTATTCACCAGTTATTTCCGGTTTCAAGTATTCAACTCCTATTTCCAATTTCAGGTGTTCAGCCGTTCCAGCATTCGATACCTTTGTAAATTAGTCTTTCGAAAACATGCAGTCCGCGTAACGACACCAGTCCACAAATGCATCAGCAATAGAGACATGCTTTCATGTACCATAATTATCATTTTCCCTGCGGTCACGTTTGACCGTCCTATCAGACCGAAAAGCAAAGTTAAGAATAATTATGAAACGGGATTAAATCACTGTACCTGGTGTTTTCACATGCAAAGAGTCATTATCTTGCTTTTCTTGAAGAAGATGACATTTCGTAAAGAAAACGGATTTGACTCACTTTTGACGACAGCATGGTACCACACCTGACACCACGACGATCGATGACATCAGAAGAGAACTCAATGGTCAGCCAAGATGACGTCGAAGAATGACGCTGACATCAGCTCCACCACATTAGAGACCTCGGTGTGGGAACACAGCCTTAAAAGAGCCCCAGGATAATAGGACGTTAGCTCCACCAGTGAACGTTTCCAACGGGTGAACGACTTGTCGTTTGCGGGCACCAGTCCGCTCGGGCTTTGACAGGATTCGACCAATCAGGTAGCCCGACACATTTGTTGATGTATGTCAATAAGAGTGACAGTGAGGACAAAAGCACAGACGCAGTGTTTTTAAACACTTAGAGTCTGATTCAACGTGCCTCCCTCCGTTTCAGATTCGCTCTATCCTAGCTACAAACACCCCCTCGACTTTTTTTTGTTTTGGTACATAAATAGTGTGAGTGTGTGCAAAATAAGCAGTCTGAGCGCAAATTTGTATCTTCTTTCGATAGAGAAGAAAGCAGCTGATGTCTGCAGTCCAGATCCAGCCCACAA
>CM031616.1:35288301-35290801 GCA_018398815.1 Conus ventricosus | reverse complement strand
GATGCATTGTGGGGAGTGCATTCTTATTCTGACTGCATGGGGGGGAGTGTTCATTTTTTACTCTGACTGCATTGTGGGGAGTGACATTCTTATTCTGACTGCATGTGGGGTGTCATTCTACTCTGACTGCATTGTGGGGAGTGACATTCTTATTCTGACTGCATTGTAGGGAGTGTCCCTTCTTATTCTGACTGCATTGTGGGGAGTGTCATTCTTACTCTGACTGCATTGTAGGGAGTGTCATTCTTAAATTTTGACTGCATTGTGGGGAGTGTCATTCTTATTCTGACTGCATTGTGGGGGTGTCAATTTTTATTCTGACTGCATTGTGGGGAGTGTCATTCTTATTCTGACTGCATTGTGGGGAGTGTCATTCTTTTTCTGACTGCATTGTGGGGAGTGTCATTCTTATTCTGACTGCATTGTGGGGAGTGTCATTCTTATTCTGACTGCATTGTGGGGAGTGTCATTCTTATTTCTGACTGCATTGTGGGGAGTGTCATCCGTTGTGTGCAACGGCTGAAGAAAACGTGTTTGTGGAAAATTCAATTGTCTCTTTCGTATTGTGTAGAAAATGAGGTTTATTGCGCATTGTGACTTGTGTTTATTTGTATTTTGCCATTTTTTTCAGCGAAACTGCAGTTTCGGTTTTCTGCTCTCTTTCTCTATTATGCGTACCTGTCTTTGCCCCCACCCCCTCCCCAACCCCACCTCCCCCTTTCCTTGCGCTCTCTCTCTCTCTCTCTCTCTCTCTCTCTCTCTCTCTCTCTCTCTCCAAAACGCGCCACTCAAAACGCGTAGAGTTAAACATAGTGCACAACCAAAGTGGATGACTGATGAAATACAAGCTGCTTGTTTCCTACGCGACGATCTGTTTGAAACAGAAGGGAAATCAGATGAATTTAAAAGGCAACGCAATAAAGTCAATTCACTCAAACGGACAGCAAAAATGAAATTTTTTCGTGAACTTGTAGCCAACAAACAAAATTCGAAGTCCATATGGCAAGCAATAAATGAACTTACGAATAAAACTTCACACTCAAAGATAAGTCCCATAATCAATATAACACCAAATGAACTCAACAAACACTTTACAACAGTTGCAGAACACATTGTCAAAGAAAAGAATACTGACTCAAATGAACTACAAAAATTGAAAAACTTTTGTAATGCTAAGAACATTCGTTCAGCTCCACCAGTTCCACCTATGACAGTCAGTGATGTTCACAAAGCTTTATGCCAGTTAAAGCAGACAGGAAGTCGTGGACTTGACGGAATTGATGGAAAGATTCTGAAACTATCAGCACCTGTTATATGTGAAACTCTTACCTACATATACAATTTATGCATTGATAAATGTCACTTTCCTGCTCAGTTCAAAGTTGCAAAAGTAATACCCATTTTCAAATCTGGAGACAAATCTGACCATCGAACTATAGACCTATATCTATTTTGCCAGTTCTTTCCAAGCCCTTGGAAAAACACATAAATAAACATCTTTGCCACCATTTTGACTCTTCCAACCTACTAAATAAAAGTCAATCGGGGTTCAGGAAAAATCATTCTTGTCATACAGCACTTACAAATCTAGTAGATCAATGGCTAGCCAATATTAAATTTGAAAATAAATATTGTGGCGCAGTTTTTTGTTTTTTCAAAGGATTTTGATGTAATTGACAAAAATTTGGCTTTGCAGGAAGATTTTATCATTTGGTATAAAGGAAACCCCCTTTCCATCTAACCCATCTTTCCCTTTAAAAGACCTTTCAACCAAACCGTTTGTTTTTAAAAAAATTTTTCCCGGGAGAAGCTACCTATCCAACTTTGGCGTCCCCCGGGGTTTCCCTTTTGTTGGGGCCCGTTGCTGTTCTCAGTTTTTTAAAAATTGTTTCCCCTCTTTATACTGAGGATTCATGTGAACTCTTTTTGAGTTTCAAAGGGTTCCTTTTAAATTTGCCCCAAAATCTTAGAAGCTTTTTTTCCCCTCTTTTACGAAGAATGCGGGAATTTTTAAATTTTAATTGGTGCAATGAAAATTCACAGGGTCACGGGTTTCCCAACAAAAAAAAACTAATGTGATAAAAACTAGGCAAAGAAAAACAAAACATAACCCACAGCCTCCATTTTTTTTTATCAATAATCAGGAAATTAAAGTGGTGGTTTAACCATCGAGTTCAAGGCGAAATTTTGTTGATAAAAATTTCTTGGTTTTATCCCCTTTCCCGCAGTTTTGTAAATAAAAATACCCCAGACAAACATTTTCGCTGTGCAGGATTAAGCATTTTTTAAAAAATTTCATCCCAAGGAAATTTTTCCCTACTTTGCATATATTCTCTCTTAATTAATTATTGTTCAACACTTTTGATTCTGTAGTGCTTAATGCCCTGAAAACCCCTTACGAGGGGTCTACAAAAGACCCCTTTTAAAAAAGTTCTATTAAAAAACGTTTTCCCGTCTTACTTTAAAAAGGGGTTATACTAAAGCAGGGGCCCCTTCCCCT
>CM031616.1:35270801-35278301 GCA_018398815.1 Conus ventricosus | reverse complement strand
AGTTTGAACATGTCGTGTAGATTTTCTTTTAATGACTTGAAGAGTTCATTTCAACGTGGTGACCGCCCTGATATGGCCCTTCAGCGTCGGCTTGGCTGTAAACAACATTACCTGTCTATCGGTCCATCTGTCCTGCATTTGCTTCGTCACTGCTGTCATGATTCATCAACAGCTCAGCCATCTCGTCTGCCGTCAGTTCCCTCTTGAACTGTCCTGATGACGATGCCATGTTGTCTTTTTTTTTAATTTCTATTTTTCAAAAACCGATAAAATAAACTAGATCATTGGGGATGTGTCCTTATTTCTTTCTGTGTGCTCTAAGTTGTCATTTCTACCAGGCGATTTTGGTGTCGTAAGCAGTTTTCGTTTGGAGGACTTAAGGGCCTGTCATCATTTCATCATGCGAGCACGAGTTACCTTACTTCTTTGTTATTGAGAGCATTCGATTTTCAGCTCATAACACAGATAGGAAGCACTCACAAACTTTCTGAAGAACGAGACAATTAGATATGTGTCCCGAACCGACTCTATATAAAGAGATGAAAACAACAGATTCTACAATGTTGAAAATTTGTTTCCGTTGCCGTAAAACGATGTATGGAGAATGAGAATGCCCGTTGTTTCGGCCACCAATGAGAGGACGTTGTTATTTGCAGTGCATGAAAAAGAAAATGATGGGTGTACAGAAACACAGGGCAGCTTTCCACTCCGATCTGACATCAAGACCGCATTGATCTTGTTTGTGTGGAGGATTAGATGGATTTGGAAGGAAAGAAATCGGAATCCTTGTCTAGATTGTTTTGTTTTTTGTGTACATCTCAGTAGCATTACGATAAGACAGACAGGCGACAGGCAGGCAGACAGACAAATAAGATAGATAGATAGATAGGTAGATAGATAGACAGACAGACAGACAGACAGACAGATGGGCAGATTTCACCGATAGTCATCAATTCGTAACAGTGATTTGACACATCACAGTCTTCATATTTAGTAGACACTTTGTAATCATGCTACACAGATGATGATGGTGATGATGACGATGACAATGACAATGATAATGATGACGAGATGAAGAAGAGGACGATGACAATAGTCATGATGATGAGATGAGGAGGAGCAGAAGGAGGAGGAGGAGGAGGAGGAGGAGGAGGAGGAATTGTATAAACCTCCTCTGGAGACAGCAAGGCTGTCGCTTAAATGAACTTGTTGAATATGACATTCGTTTTGAAGGCTCTCCATGCTTACTCTGAACGAGGTCACGAAATAAGTACCCTGACCTCGAAATCCTCAGGTCTACGAATACAAAAAACGAACGTCATGACCGACCCGATCGTGGTGAAGGACGCTGAACAGCACCCAGACACAGACACGGGCTAAACTCAACGATCCCTCAACAGATCACTTGACGGCCGTAAAGCGTGAACTAGAAGACGAGACTCGAGCATCCAGTCTAGAATGGCACCGAGCACAGAACAAGTGACCTCTCTACATATACCGGGACTGTCTGACCTCTGGGGTCGCGCCGCCAATGGTCGCCCGTTCAAACCGCTTGGAAAACTCTTGATGTGAGCGTGTCTTGCTGGCGATATGGGAGCAGGCGGTGTACTATGTTTTACCTAATCACGGCTCACCCGGTCACGTTTCACCTAATCACGTTTCGTCCAAGCATGCTTTTGTCCAAATACGTTTCGTCCAATCAGGTTTCAGGCAATGACGTTTCGTCCAATATTTCATCCAATTACGTTTCATCCAATCACATTTCACTCAATGACGTTTTGTTCAATATTTCGTCCAGTCACGTTTCGCCAAATCACGTTTCATCCAATCACGTTTCGTCCAATCACGTTTCGCCAAATCACGTTTCACCCAATCACGTTTCACCCAATTACGTTTCATCCATTTACGTTTCATCCAATCACCTTTCGCGCCAACCCGTCTTTAATCCCACACATCCTTCACGTTTGTCCCAAAGCAGGTATCATCAAGTTGAATAAAATGATTGGCTGTATAACACACACATAAACACACACACACACACACACACACACGCGCGCGCGCGCGCGCGCGCGCGCCTCCCGCACTCGCGTGATGAGAAGCTGATCTTAAAAGTTACTTTTCCATCAGATAATTAGCTGTTTTGGCTGACTGTTTTCCCGGGAAAATGTCCTTTTTTTCATAATGAAATTACTATGAAAATGTCCTTTTTCATAACGAAATTACTTATGAAAAATGTCCTTTGTCATAATGAAAGTACTATGAAAAAATTTTCATAATGAAATTACTATGTTCCTCTTTTTTGTGCATAAAGCTGTTTTCTCTGAATAATCGACTGTTTTCGCCGAGAACTGCTTTCTTTGGCCAATTAACTGTTTTCAAGGGAAGGGAGGATTAATTATGTCTGTGTCCTTGGCGGTAACTAACCCTTTCTCTTTCTACTTAATTAAATGTTTTCACGCACGAGAACATAACGGGTTTCCTTGAGATCTGGCTGGGCTTTGTTTGTTGTTTGTTTGTTTGTTTAGCTTGTTTTTCCAAAGAAAAAATCGCAGTTTTGAAGCGAACATGTTCCCGTAAAATTCCAAGGCGGAGAAGCTGGGGTAGCGGCAGTGTTCTTATCTCCCCTGAGTTTGTGTTGGGGGGGGGTAGGGGGGGGGGGGGTTCGTAGAATATTCAGATGTGCATTTTCCTCCTATGACCAGGAAGCAAACAGGAGGAGGAGGAGGAGGAGGGGGCGGGGAGGGGGAGAGGGTGGTTGCAAGGTGATGTAGGGTGGGAGGGTGTGGAGGGAATGGAGATAAACATGTGCAGGGAGAAACTGAATCACTGCGAGATTGGGATTTGGGGGGTGGGGAGGGAGGGAGTAGGGTGGTGGAGAAGGAGGAGGGGGGTGGGGGGGAGGCGTGGGGGGAAAGAGACACATAAACCAGAAAAGAGACAGCACGCAAGCAGGGGCCAGAGACAGAAGGTCCAACTCCCTCCCATGCATCCCCCCCCCCCCCCCCACACACGCACACACACACACACCTCCATCCGATCTCTTTCGTCCCACCCCTCCCTCGCCTCCTTTCCCCCATCTCCTCCTCCTTCCTTTTCTTCTCCTCCTCCTCCTCGTCCCTTTTTTTCTCCTTTTTTAACCCCTCCCTCCATCCCACCCCCCCCCCCCCCCCCCCCCCCCCCCCCGCCAGTCTCCCGTCCATCACTGACAAATCTTCTTCCTGGCTAACAACAACTTCTCAGTGCAAACATGCATTTTGTCCAGTTCTTTGACATTGTGTCTCTGTCTGTCTGCCTGTCTTGTCTGCCTGTCTCTCTCTCTCTCTCTCTCTCCTCCTCTCTCTCTCTCTCTCTCTCTCTCTCTCTCTCTCTCTCTCTGGGCTATGGCCTATGTATATGAATAAACCATTTTAATTTCATTTCATTTCATTTCTCTCTCTCTCTCTCTCTCTCTCTCTCCTCTCTCCTCTCTCTCTCTCTGTTGTCTCTATGGTATCAATGTCTCTCCTCTCTCTCCTCTCTCTCTCTCTCTCTCTCTCTCTCTCTCTCTCCTTCTCTCTCTCTCTCTCTCTCTCTCTCTCTCTCTCTCTCTCTCTCCTCACACACACACACACACACACACACACACACACACACACCACACCACACACCACACACACACACACACACACACACACACACACACACACACACACACACACACACACACACACACACACGTACGGAGGAGAAGGCGCTGCTTCTGCACAGTATGATGAGTGCATCAACCCTGAACAATCACCCACCCGCCGTCTGCAGCCTGCCTGCCTACCTCACCTCGAATCTCCAGGGCTGAAACTATCTTGTCCGGAATGTCCCCACGCGCTCTGACGCGCCACAGTGAGTTCGCCTGACTGCCACGTGCCGAGCGAATCACGTGAGGTCACGTGGTCACCGTCATGCTTTTGAGCAAGGCATGACGGGGGAAAAAGCGTGCCGCCGCGGGCAGATTTGAAAAAGGGTCGCGGAGATAGGAGAAGGAACAAGTCGATACCCGTGTGCTTTCGTTGGAAGGAGGGACTGGGTGTGGGAGCAGGTGGGGGGGGGGGGGGGGAGGTTGGGGGAGTGAGGAAATGGGGGTGGGGGTGGGGAGGGAGGAGGTAGGCGAGGCGTGTGGAGAGTGGGTGTTTTGTCTTCATTGATGGAGCTGGCAATGTTGCTATCTGTTGTTGTTGTTGTTTTCTTCTTCTTTTTTTTTTCGCGTACTCCCTGTATAGACAGCAAGGATTAATCCCATCTACCCAACAAAGGGAGTGAGTTTTGTGTGTATGACCGTTTTTTTTATTCCGCCATTTTAAGCAGCCATACTCCAACTTCGGGGAAATTGCTGTCTCAACTGGTGTAGGTTCTGTAATGTAAAGATGGGGCTTTGACTCCTATCAGAGAGTGAGGGAGGGGGGGGGGGGGACAGAGAGAGAGACAGAACGGGGAGGGAGGGAGAGAGAGTGGGAGGGGAGGGAGAGAGAGTCAGAGACAGAGAGAGTCTGGGAGAGACACTGGGCAAAGAGAGAGAGAGAGACAGGTGAGAGAGGGAGACAGGAGGCAGAATGGGACAGTCAGAGAGAGGACTGGCAGAGACAGAGACAGAGAGAGAGAGAGAGAGAGAGGAGAGAGAGAGAGAGAGAGAGAGAGAAGAGAGAGAGAGACGGACAGACAAGACAGACAGACAGACAGACAGAGTGTGTACATTT
Source organism: Conus ventricosus (assembly GCA_018398815.1). NCBI lineage: Eukaryota > Metazoa > Mollusca > Gastropoda > Neogastropoda > Conidae > Conus > Conus ventricosus. The sequence continues at coordinate 35,273,574 of CM031616.1, read as the reverse complement.
TGGAACTTGTGAAAGTTAATCACTCTTTTTCATAGTTTTTCCTCTTTCTCTGTCTCTTTCTTGGCGCAAAATCGTCACAAAATATTTCAGACTATTACAGTTGTTTATGAATGGATCGATCTCAAAATGCGTGACGTCTGTATACCACACACAGAGAGAGCTGTCATATTGTTCCCCTTCAAACTCACCGATTCGTCACTGACTATTTCCTCCTTCCTGCTGCACATATGCACCAAACTTTATCAAGTTCAAGTATGAACTCCGGTTAGAAACTGATCCTCAAAATAGAAAAAAAAAAAAAAACCACACACACACACACATACAGAAAAACAAATCTTGTCCTCGCAAAGTCACAGCCTCAATCAGTCAGGTCCGCTGACCCCGGAAAATTCCCCGTAAAGGGCTGGAGGAACGCGATTGGCAGAGGCTAGGAGCGGCGTTTAGATACCTTCGACACATGAAACGGAACTTACCCCTTCACCATTATGTGATTTATGAATGGCTGAGGAGGGGTAAGGTGGGGTGGTGGTGTGAACTTCTTCCAATACTCCAGTCGTGGGGATGTGCTGTGAGGAATATTGCTGAAGAGAAATGCGATGAGGTTGTTTGGTTTTCCAATCGAAAAGAGCATGATATTAAATCTAGTTTGCATTGACGCAACAATTTATAGTCCGACATATACAATGAAAACACTCAAATACACCACATGCTCCCTCCCTCCCCTCCCTTCTTCCTCTCTCTCTCTCTCTCTCATCTCTCTCCTCTCTCTCTCTCTCTCTCTCTCTCTCCTCTCTCTCTCTCTCCATGTCTGCTCCCCTCCCTCTCCCTCTCCCCCCTCCCTCTCTCTCTCACCATCCGCCTCTCTCTCTCTCTCTCTCACTCTCCTCTCTCCTCTCTCCTCTTCCTCCTCTCCTCTCTCTCTCCTCTTTCCTCTCTTCCCTTTCCCCCCCCCCTCCTCCATCCCATTCTCTCATCCCCCCACTCCTTCACTCACTCACACACTCACCGCTCCCCAACATACACAATCCGGCCTCCTCCCCCCTCCCTCCCCCCTCCCCTCCCCCCCCCCCCCCTTGCAGAATTAGCCCAAGACACTAAAACCAACAAACTACCTAACACCCCCCCCACCTGCCCACGACCCCCCTCCTCCACCCCCCCCCCCCCCCCCCCCCCCCCTCCCCACACCTCCACGCATTTTCAACGAGCATCGCTAAGTTAAGCCTTACCTACACAATATATCTGTTGTTCCTCCGCTGGCTACGAGACAAACTCTACCTGGGGCAGGGTGGGACGTTAGGCATTTCGGTAAGGGCGATGATAGCCCACGTTCGTTCCACCGACGTCATTTCAGCATCCTTACAGCATCATCAACCTATTTGTTAAACCTGCTGGTGGGGTGGGGGGGGGGGGTGAAAAGGAGAGGTGGGGGGGGGGGGGGCTGCATGGAGGCAGCCGGAAAATAAACAAATAGAAGCTATTAGGCTTTGCTTTCTCCATATTTTTTCTTTCTTTTCTCCCCCCCCCCCCCCCCCACCTCCCCCACCTCCCCACCCCCCACACCCACACACCACCCCCCGCCACCGTCTTGCAATTTCCATACAGAAGGTAGTAAACGTCAGGAAGGGGAGTAAGTATGAGAGTCCATCACTCCACAAAATGAAAAATCAAAATTATTATTTGCTCTTGATTTTTTTATTTTTTTTTTTGTTCCTTTATGAAAGCAGTTTCTTGTATGTGCCCATTCTTCTTTTCACCGTGAAGATTTGGTAACTGGACGATTCAGAAATAGCTGCAGAGGAGGCAGAGAGGTGTGAGTGAGAAGGAAAGGTTCCCACTGGCAGAGGAGATAGGAGAATCCGTGTTGAATCTGCTGAACAGCTGTTGCCGATGTCGTATGTTTTCTTGGAAGCGAAGAGCTTAAGATTTAATAATGATAACTAGGCTTTTTTTTCGGAAACTAAAATCAGGGGAAGATAACGCCGTTGTTTCCACAGCAACAGAATTACCTTTTCTCACTTTATGGTCAGCGAGTAGATCTAGAGTGTCAAATGTTGTATTTTGAAGCACACGTCAGCATCATGATCGGGATATCGACTGACTGCATTACGTATACACCGGTTCACACCGAGTATTGGACATCTTCTTTCTCTGATTGAACTGTTAAGCTGATGATGAGGCGAAACTGCCTTGAGCGTACCCACCAGCGCATCTGTCCCATAAAAACGGCGGGATACTCTCGCTGAACGCGAGTTCTGACACAGATTAACTTCCCTTGCAGATTTCTGAACGCCCTGTGTGCTGGGCGTTGGGAATCGTCGTTTGCTTGTGAAATGATCCAATTTTTGCTGCTTTTGACGCTCTGAAAGGACCCGACGGTGAGTCAAAACGATTTTTAGAAGACAAAATTCCCACTTAGACTGCAGTGAGTTGTTTCTTTAATTAAAATAGTAATCGTAGCGCTTATTTCCAGTGATAGCTTATAACTCCTCCCTATGATTACTGCGTTATTGCATTCACCGAAAATTTGACCGCGTGCATACGGGATACTTATCATTGTCTTCAACAGTATCGAAGTTATGGCGAAATATTAGAGACATAAACTCTTAAATACAATTTTCAATCGAGAATTTTTTTAAAATGAGAAGGTTATTATTTCATTTCAGAACAAGGTACAGTTTTCAATTGAGAATATTTTTTTTAATGAGAAGGCTATCATTTCAAGTTCAGAACAAATTAATTTCGCGATGACACAATAATTGTGGCTCAGAATTAC
>CM031616.1:35260801-35265801 GCA_018398815.1 Conus ventricosus | reverse complement strand
GCTGCTGCCGCTGCTGCTGCTGCTTCTTCTTCTTCTTCTTCTTCTTCTTCTCTTCTTCTTCTTCTTCTTCTTCTTCTCTCCCACCACCTCCTCCTCCTCCTCCTCCCCTCCTGCTCCTGCTCCGCCCCCTCTCCTCCCTCCTCCTCCTTCCTCTTCTGTAACATGTTCATCATCTGATTTCCAAGACAAGAACTGGTGACATTCTGTGATGTAACCATCTATGATCCGTCATTAAGGTAGCAGCATCCCGTCTTCGGAAATAATGTATGAACGCGACAGCAGTGTGCGTGTGTTTAATGCATGTGTGTGTGTGTGGTGTGTGTGTGTGTGGTGTTGTGTGTGTGTGTGTGTGTGTGTGTGAACGGCGAAAGGTGGTAAAGAAGTCGTGAACAAGGGCAGACAGACAGCTTATTATTCCAACAGGAAGCAACGAATATCTTCACGCGCTACGGAACTGTAACCAGCGTAAGGCTAAGATACTTATCCCCCTGCAATGTATCACTGGCGTAAAGCCTCCTCTTAAAAAAAAAAAGACTTTGAGTCTGCACACGCACACACACACACACGCACGCACGCACGCATGCACGCGCGCGCACACACACACACACACACACACACACACACACACACACACACACACACACACACACACATACACACACACACACACACACACACACACACACACACACACACACACACACACACACACACACCACACAAAGAAACGTTTGACGTCGAACAGAAACCTATCTGATAACCACGAGCTCTCTCACGAAGGGCACTGACCTTAGGAACCTCTGGATCAAACGAACAATACTTCATCTACCAGACCCCTTAACAACAACAACAAAAGGAAACCCTAACGTGGCAGTCTATCATGTCCAGAATTAAGACCGTGTTTCAAACCATCCGGCCTTGTCAGCTGGTGGCAGAGTACAATCAATCATCAGAGAACAGGATCGCCGAAGTCTTGAGCCTTCAGCGCAACCATGAACGGGTCCTGGATTCCCCCCTCACCCCCCCCCCCCCCCCCCCTCCTCCACAAAAAAAAACAAAAACCAAAAAAACCGGATTGCTTTTCATTACATCTTCATACCCCCATGGGGCAGAAAGGGCGGTAACTTACCCGGTGTGAGTCGCACGTCACACTTTTTGAGGTCACGGGTTCAGACCTTTTCAACGCGTTTTAGGAAGGGACGGGAAACGGGAAGAGAAAGGGAAAGAATGGAGGGTGAGGTTGGGGGGGGGGGGGTTGTAAATACGTCCTACCCTTACTGCCTACTGCCTACCCCGCACCCCAACCTCCACCCCTCCTGGATTGCAGACAATAGACAAGAGCTCCGAGCTCTGTACGTGGAACGAATGTCAACAACTCGGCCAACCAACCAACGGTCCCTCGGATCTTTGCTCGGATGAAGAAGGCCCTCTTCTTAATCAAGCCGCCTGCCGCCCCCCGTGCCTATCGATTTCACAGAGGGGAGGAGGAAACCTTAAACCATCCACCCTCTCTCTCTCTCTCATCTCTCTCCTCTCTCTTCCCTCAGCCATCGACGTTGAAAGAGCCGAAGGGATTAGATGGCGTCACGGAGCCTGCTTTGAATGATTTCCAGTGGCTGGCTAAGGTTACGTCCCCCCAGGGCCAGAGGATCTTCAGATTATTGTCATTCCAGGTTTGCAGGACGAGGGGAGGGGGGAAGATGGGGAGGGGTGAGGTATGGGATTGAGGGTGGGTGGGTAGGAGGTCAGCGAAGCGTGAAGAGGGGTGGGCAGAAAAAAAACGGGCAAATTTGCGATGAGAGGTCGGTCAGAAACGGCGTGTTAGCGTGGAAAGATCGACAGAAAATGGGCAAGATAGTGGGAAAGAATGGGACAGAAAACAGGCAAGTGAACGAGGACAGATCGACAGAAAAAAGGCGAATATCGAATGCGTCGGCAAAAAAAAAAAAAAAAAAAAAAAAGCGCAAATCAGTGGTGAAAGTTCGGTTGAAAACAGAAAAGTATTAGTGAAAAGGTCGAGAGGAAACACACACGCACACACACAACACACACACACACACACACACACACACACACACACACACACACACACACACACACACACACAAAGAGGCAAGTCAGCGAGTGAAGTCGACAGAAAGCAGGCATGTCTGCGTCGATGGACCAACAGAAACAAGAAAATCAGCATAGGAGTATAGAGGTAGGAAGTAAAAGCAAAGCAAATGGGAAAGGTCGGCGCAAACATGCAAGTCTGGATGGAAAGATTGGCTGAAACATATTTGATTAATGCGGAAAGTTCCGACATAAAACAGGCGATTCAACTATGAAAGATCAACAGAAAAAAGCGATTCAACGTTGGAAAAATCGGCAGAAAACACACCGTATCGGGAAAAAAAATAAAGAGTTGGTTGAAGGTTCAGAAAGTCCGCAGAAAAACATATAAACCAGGGTTAAAAAGTGTTGTTGTTGTTTTTTTTTACTTAAAAAAGAAGGTATGTCAACCTCTTCATGTTGTGTGTGTGTGTGTGTGTGTGTGTGTCTGTATAATGTCTATATATACGTAGACTACGTATAGACAGAGAGAGAATGAGAGGTGATGAGAGAGTGACAGACAGACACAGACACAGACTGAAAGAGACTGCGTGTGTGTGTGTGTGCGTGTGTGTGTGTGTGTGTGTGTGCAGACCATGGGAGCGAATCAGAAGGCAAGGGAAAGGGGATGAGTAGAGGGTAGGAACAGTCACACCCTTTACACTATGCAGGTCTCTATAGCATGTCTACCAGGAGGTCCTTAGCACCGAGCAAAGGCGGCACTGCTTCACAAGCCATTACCTGTTTACGGAAACAAACGTGTTGCACGTGTGTGTGTGGCCAACATGGCTTCCAGCTAGTCCGCCTACCTGCTATGCTATGCATGGCATTGGTTGGGCAAATAAAGCACAGGAGAAGATGCAAGGATGACGTGAAAAGTTCAAGGTGTCCAAGACAAATACAGAGGGGTAAAAAGGTGTGTGAGGAGTGGGTGGGATGACAGACACAGAGAGAGAGAGAGAGAGAGAGAGGAGAGGAGAGAGGAGAGAGAGAGAGAACGCCAAATACTGCAAGGTACAGTATTTCTACCAAAGGCACACCCCTTAACCATCTATATACAGACTTTACAACAGATTATTACAAAGAGGCATAGTAAAATACCAACGACATGCATAGATGAGCACATGAATATGTACACGACATTTCCTTCCCTATGATGATGATGATCAGAACATTAAATCCCCTTCTCCGTTCTCTTACCGAAAGACACCAGGAAAAGGTGGGTGGGAGTCACTAGTCGTGATCAGATTAACCCCCCCCCCCCCCCCCCCCCCCCCCCCCCCCCTTGTTTACAAAGTCAGAAAACACGTGTACACATTACCTCGCGCGCCATGTGCATGAGTATGCTTGTGTGGTTACTTCCCATTTGGTCTACTCCCATTTCGCCTACTCAGAAATGTGTGAGCACGACTTGGCCTAACGGCCTTCGTTCATTCGTCCTTCGTCCTCTCTCGGCTTCGCCCTACTCTAATCTAAAAGACCATCGATTCTGCTTTGGAGTAGACTGGGACACTGGTTACGCCAGGGGGAGCCTTGCAGTAGGTCAGTATGGAAATAGACGAAATGGGAGTAGTAGACGAAATGGGAGTAGACGAAATGGGAGTAGACCAAATGGGATGTCACCGCTTGTGTATGATCAGTGTGCATGTATATATATGCGTGTATATGATCAGTGTGCTTGTGTGAGCGTGCCCCCCGTACATTCCACAGCAAGAAAGAGCTAGAAGAAGTGGTCATAGTAATTGTGAATTTGAATAGGCTCGGTACCCGCTTCGTTTCACCAGTAGTCTCTCGCCTTCCTAACGTTAAGTACAGGCTATAGCTTCTCCGGAATTCTCGTGGCTATTACACTCGCCCGCCTCTGTTGACCACCGCGAGAAGAAGCAAGATGAAATGGTAGGGAATAGGTGACAAGAACACGCAGGCTCTCCAAAAACCACTCTCCTGCAAACAGCACAGGGAAGAGGAGACAGGGCAGACAGAGACAGAGGGTGACAGAGAACATGGCGAGTGGACAGGGAAGAGGAGACAGGGCAGACAGAGACAGAGGTGGACAGAGAACATGGCTGAGTGGACAGAAAGAGGAGACAGGACAGACGAGACAGAGGTCGACAGAGAACATGGCTGAGTGGACAGGGAAGAGGAGACAGGGCAGACAGAGACCGAGGTGGACAGAGAACATGGCTGAGTGGACAGGAAAGAGGAGACAGGACAGACAGAGACAGAGGTCGACAGAGAACATGGCTGAGTGGACAGGGAAGAGGAGACAGGGCAGACAGAGAAAGAGGTGGACAGAGAACATGGCTGAGTGGACAGGGAAGAGGAGACAAACAGACAGAGACAGAGGTGAGAGAGACAGACACCATGGCTGAGTGGACAGGGAAGAAGTGGACAGACACCATGGCTGAGTGGACAGGAAGAGAGACAGGGCAGACAGAGAAAGAGGGAGACAGACACCATGGCTGAGTGGACAGGGAAGAGGAGACAGGACAGACAAGAAAGAGGTGGTACGACAGACACCATGGCTGAGTGGACAGGGAAGAGGAGACAGGACAGACAGAGAAAGAGGTGGACAGACAGACACCATGGCTGAGTGGACAGGGAAGAGGAGACAGGGCAGACAGAGAAAGAGGTGGAGAGACAGACACCATGGCTGAGTGGACAGGGAAGAGGAGACAAAGCAGACAGAGAAAGAGGTGGAGAGACAGACACCATGGCTGAGTGGACAGGGAAGAGGAGACAGATACCATGGCTGAGTGGACAGGGAAGAAGTGGACAGACACCATGGCTGAGTGGACCAGGAAAGAGGAGACAGGGCAGACAGAGAAATAAGAGGTGAACAGACAGACACCATGGCTGAGTGGACAGGGAAGAGGAGAGAAAGCAGACAGAGAAAGAGGTGGAGAGAC
>CM031616.1:35250801-35253301 GCA_018398815.1 Conus ventricosus | reverse complement strand
CGGCACGTGAAATCCGTACGCCCCCCCCCCCCCCCCCCCAATGACGATAGTGTCTGGGCTGCCAAGCTGCCAGAGGGCGACGAGGCTTGTTTAATGGAGTTCCAGGACCTACCTCCTGGCCTGCCGCCCAATTACCGTCACACCTGTTTGACCTGCAGTGAAGAAGCATCCCCATCCCCCCCCCCCCTTCCACCCCTACCTCCCCCCCCTCCCTCCCCTCGGCCTCCCAACTTCTTCCCATCCGGTTCGTTCCGTCTCTTTTGGTCGCTTATTTAACTCTCTGCAATGGTTGACGCGCGCGACCTGTCGCGGGGTTCTGCCTGCTGTGGGATAAAGGGCAGAAGTCAATAAGGCAGAACGGGTCAAACTATGCGGAGGGCACACTTATGACGTGAACGAACCCCCTCCCCCCCCCCCCCCCCCCCCCCCCCCCCCCCCCCCCCCCCCCCCCCTGAACAAACAGCAACTATGCGTCGTGGGTTTGTTTTTTGTTGTTTTTGTTTTTTTTTTTTTCTTCTTTCTTTTTCAGCGGCACGCTAGGGGACTTTTGTCTTGAACTGTAACGATTTGGCACGGGTTGAAGGGTAGGGCATTACAGGTGTTTAGGCACCAAAGTGACTTGCACTTGCTGAAGTCGCTTCTGGGAAGGGTGCTGGTGACCATGTGGAACCACTATAGCAATCAAGTAGTGCGCAGTGTCAGGTCAGGCATACGTCAAGGGTTGTCTCTGAGCCCCACCATTCCCAATGGAAGATGGTCGGAAATGCTCGTGACAGCGGTGCAAAACAGGTCTGCTGCTTTAAAAAAAAAAAAAAAAAAAAGCACTGCACTGCACGAAACTGCGCGAATAACCTGAGTGAATACTTCGCATGTTTCACGGGAGGTTTCTCATGGTCTCCACTGCTTGGGTGGGGGTGAAAGTGTTGTCGTGAAGCGGAGAGCACTGAGCCATCTCCGGTTCAATGATGTCATCTCACTGTCTCTGTTTCTTACACACAGAAACGAACTTTGTCCGTTTAGGCACCGCATCCAATCAACAGCCAGCCTGATACAGGCACACGCTTACCAGCAGAGAAACGCACTCTGCTAGATGTTTGAGCGACGCTGTTTTGTGTTGTAAATCTGAAACAGCAGGGTCCACCCCCCACTCCCCCCACAAACGAAGTGTCTCTTGAACGCGTCTGTTTCCTCCTGTATTCACTGATTTCTGTATTCTATCTGTAGCCTGTGTATTTTGGTCTAAAGGCTAGGCAAAAGTGGGATAGCAACATACACTAGCTTCCTCTTCCCCCCCCCTAGCCCCGCCCCCCCACCCCCACCCCCACCCCTCTCATTCCTTCAATGATGCCTCTTTGGGGTTCTGATGAAACTGACTCGGCTGTGAACATGTCGTGAAATCCAGCTCTGAAATACGATGCCAACGATATCCAAACAAACTGATGTTCTGTGATAAACTGTAGTGTTTGGCCATTTCCCTGTTGTAAAGATCATTTGGCTGTCAAAAACGTTGCGAAACTGACATTTGGAAAACGCTGTTTCGTGATAATGCATGCGGTTCATGACATTTGGTGCAGTTTCGGTTTCGGTTTGGGAAAAACATACTTGTCTATCACATGTCATGTTGAATGTCGTGTAAAGCAATTATTCCACATATATAGTGTACATCCGACCTGAACATTCCATATGTTTTAAGAAGCTGAAAGCCTGAAATTGTCATCTGTTGAATGACGTTTGAAGGAGGACTGATGCCAAACTGACCGAAAAATTGGCCAATCGTCATTTTTTTAAGCTATGTTGGGCAATGTGATAGTCTTACTCAGCGTAAACCATGGACCTTTCTATTTGTATTTATGTCTGTCTTATTTTGCTTCTAATCGGTTTAAATCTTAGATCAAGGGCGGAACCCCCCCCCCCCACCCCCCGCCGTCCCCCCCCCCCCCCCCCCCCCCCCCCCCCCCCCCCCCCCCCCCCCCCCCCGCCACCCCCGCCACCCCGCCCCTTTCCCCTCACTCCCCAAGGAAAGAAACCCACTGAATTCCACTTCTTTCTCTCAGCAGATTATCTTCTATTGGCTTCGGCTTCTGCGACGGAAGTCTATGCCACTGATCTAGGATTTAGGTAAAAATCCGTTCTTGTGCGTAATGGAACCATTTCTGATGTGTGATCTAGTCAGTTGCTTTTGTGAGCGTCGCTTTTTTTTTTTTTTTTTTTTTTGAGGAAGTCGGGAATATGTTCGGTTTCGAAAATCTTAAGAGCATGAATGTCGGGGTGGTGGAGCTAGGCGGGAAGCGAGGAGGGGTGCAGAGGGAAGGGTCGACCGGGGGAGAGAGGGGAGGGGGCGGGAAGGGGGGGAGGGGGGGGGGCGGAGAAGGAAAGGAGATTTGGAGCGGGCAAGTGGGTGGGTAGCTGTACACTCTATGTACAACGTATTCAAGGAGTTCGCACCAAACTTCGAAATAAACACAAGGCGGAAAGGGCGGGGGAAAGGGGAGGAGGGGGG
>CM031616.1:35238301-35240801 GCA_018398815.1 Conus ventricosus | reverse complement strand
AAAATTCTCAAGAATACTGTCAAGAGAACTTTCAGAAATAGCCGGTAAAATAGGTCTCAATCTCTGGCATTCCAGAAGAATGTGTTGGTTTGAAATTTGTTCACCGCACAGACATTTAACATTCTTGCTGAATTTTGTTTTGAAGGCATTAGCTTTATCTATAAGAGAGCGAAGTAATGTGTCTAAATTTGAAACTGTTGCTATAATTCACAGCTATTTTGTTTGTTAAACTAACGGAATTCAGTAAGAGACCAGAGAATTTTCTCCTTCCTATGGAGAGATTTTGAAACTTTGTTCCACGATGCTTGCTCTAGTAAATGATACCCTTCTGTAACGGATAATGGGATGTTTATTTCTATTGATTCCCTGTCTTGCCTTGCACCTTTTTTTTTCGGCTCTATCAGCTCAATCGTTTGAATATAATCCAACGTGTGAAGGAACCCAGCAAAAGGTGATATTGGTTCCCTTTAAACTTAAAATGTTAATCATTTGATTGATTTCTTTGATAATTTTGGATTTTTTCTTGTAATCAAATGAACGTAAAGCATACAGTACGGACTGAGAATCGACGCAGAATAAAATTTGAAAAAATGTTCAACGGAAGATCAACTATGTAATTAAGAACCATAAGTATAGCAACGAGTTCGACGGTAAATATTGATCGATTTTTACCAATGAAGTATGACTTTTCTTTTTTTAAAGCTGGTATAACAAAACCTGAACCAGCACGGTGATCATCTAAGAGTGAGCCATCTGTGTATACCTTTAAATGATTTGGGTATTTATTCTCTAGGTAAAATCGGACTTCACTTTGCATAATATTTGGATTCTCATTCTTCTTCACATCAGTGTAATTGATATCAAAATGTGGTTTATTCATCTCCAGTTAGGGTAAGGAGAAACTACTTGCTGTGCATCAATACATGTGGATTTATTTCCGACTCTTTAAGTAAGTCAGATACATATGAGCAATTGGCTTTAATGAAGATATCTGTCTGGCCCGTTTAGGATAATTTATTTCTGATTTTATTTGTACTTCTTCGAGACAAAGTTGTCAGGTGTTGAGGTCCTAAGAACGTACTTTGCACATGCAGATTTCGATATTCATCCAAAGGCAATTCTCCAATTTCTTTATAAGTTCGAAGGTTGATGCGTGAAAGGGTACACCAAGAGCAAGCTGTATCCTTTGCAGTCCATACTTTGAAGTTTCTTAAGTAAATAATTTGGAGCACTGAAAAAATATTTCTTGTCCATAGGATAATTTTGATCGAATTAATGTTGTGCTAAGATGTTTCAAAATTTTGCTGTCTTGTCCCCAGTATTGTTTACTTATTACTTTTTAAAAAAAATTAAGCATTTTCTTGCTTTAGTCACAATATGGTTGATATGAGCGTTCCACGTTAGCTTTGTTGTAAGAAACAAACCCAAAAGTTTTACCGAATCCTTGTACTGAATTGTTTCGTTTTCAATTTTAAAACATAGGTAGCTCAGCAGGATTACTACCATTATTGAAAAGCATCATATGAGTCTTTTCTGAAGATAATGCAAGACCATTTGTGACCATATAATTGTTTATTTTATCAACTTCCCTTTGATATAGCTTCTTGATATAGTTTAATGCCCTTCTAATGTGTGTGTGTTGTGTGTGTGTGTGTGTGTGTGTGTGTGTGTGTGTGTGTGTGTGTGTGTGTGTGTGTGTGTGTGTGTGTGTGTGTCTGTTCGCCTACGTGTGTTTGTGTGTATGTGTGTGTGTGTGTGTGTGTGTGTGTGTGTGTGTGTGTGTGTGTGTGTGTGTGTGTGCGTGTGTGTGGCGCGCGCGCGCGCGCGCGTGCGCCCGCGTTTGTATGTGCTTTTTTGTTGTTGAGGTAGTATGTATCAGTGACTCATCATCCTAACTAGAACGATAGTCCAGGTGTTTTGCACGTGGAACATCTGGCGCCGTTGAATGTGGAACCTCAGCAGATGATCCTACAGTCAGCAGCTGTGACCACCATCATCCACAGTGCCATCTTCACCCCGTCCACTGGGAGCGACCTCATTCCACAAAGCCTGCAGACAGTGACCATTGAAGATCATCTGACGTTGGTGGACATCATCTGGTTAGGCGGAACATTAACCAGTGATCAAACCTGCAGGGGGAGGCTATAGCCGCTGTGACTGGCAGGACGGGTTTAGCTATAAGTAGCAAAGGTGAAGAAATGGTAATTTAACACACACGCACGCACGCACACACGCACGCACGCACACACGCGCGCGCGCAAAGCATTCACACACACACACACACACACACACACACACACACACCACACACAAATGCTTCAGATTCTGTGGCCTACGCACACACACTTGACACACACACACACACACACCACCCTCCCCCCCTCCCCCCCACTGTAACTCCTCAGTCAAACTGAAGCCAAATGCTGAATCGACGACCAGGACTAAGGCTTGACAAACTGCACTTTAGTTTTCTAGCATTGACAGAGCTAGGGTACTAACC
>CM031616.1:35203593-35221093 GCA_018398815.1 Conus ventricosus | reverse complement strand
AGGCCCACCGCGACCTGCCAAAGTGCATTACTATTCCGTCACGCGTGCGTAGCTATATGCCCCCGTCTCTATATGCCCCCGTCCCTATATGCCCCCGTCTCTATATGCCCCCGTCTCTATATGCCCCCGTCCCTATATGCCCCCGTCTCTATATGCCCCGTCCCCATGTCATGTCATGTCATGTCATGTCATGTCATGTCATGCCATGTCACATGTCACATGACATGTCACATGCCATGTCATGTCATGTCACATGTCATGTCACATGTCATGTCACATGTCATGTCACATGTCATGTCACATGTCATGTCATGTCACATGTCATGTCACGTCACATGTCATGTCACTGTTATGTCACATGACATGTCATGTCATGTCATGTCACATCATGTCATGTCGCATCATGTCATGTCACATCATGTCATGTCACATCATGTCACATCATGCCACATTTCATGTCATGTCATGTCACATGTCATGTCATGTCTCATGTCATGTCATGTCTCATGTCATGTCATATTCATGTCATGTCAAATGTCATGTCATGTCATGTCATGTCATGTCATGTCACATATCATGTCATGTCACATGTCATGTCATGTGACATGTCATGTCATGGCATGTGACGTGTCATGCCATGTCATGTCATGTGACATGTCATGCCATGTCACATGTCCTGTCACATGTCATGTCACATGTCATGTCATGTCACATGTCATGTCACATGTCATGTAATGTCATGTCACATGTCATGTCATGTCACATGTCACGTCATGTCACATGTCATGTCACATGTTATGTTATGCCATGTCACATGTCATGTCACATGTCATGTCATGTCATGTCATGTCATGTCACATGTCATGTCACATGTCATGTCATGCCACATGTCATGTCATGTCACATGTCATGCCACATGTCATGTCATGTCACATGTCATGCCACATGTCATGTCATGTCACATGTCATGTCACATGTCATGTCACATGTCATGTCACATGTCATGTCACATGTCATGCCACATGTCATGTCATGTCACATGTCATGTCACATGTCATGTCATGTCTCATGTCATGTCATGTGTCATGTCATGTCATGTCATGTCACATGTCATGTCACATGTCATGTCATTTCATGTCACAGCATGTCATGTCATGTCACATGTCACAATGTCATGTCATGTCACATGTCATGTCACGTCATGTCATGTCACGTCATGTCATGTCCATGTGTAGAGACGGGGGCATAACGGTCGGGGGCATATAGAGACGGGGCATAACGGTCGGGGGGCATATAGAGACGGGGGCATATAGGGACGGGGGCATATAGAGGTGTCCCCTCCGTCACTTCATGATCACAACAGACGTTTCTCTGGGACATGAAGGCTGCTGCTGCCCAGGGTACGGTGCGCCGCCAAAGTACAGCGCCACCTGGTTTTGTTTTGTTTTTGTTTTGTTTTGTTTTTTGTTTTTTCTTTCATCAAACTGGTTGGTGTGCGTGTGTGTTTCGTTGACCAGTCACAGAGGAATTTTGGTCATTGGGGAGGGGGAAAAGGGCCCCCAACCCTTCCTTCTGAAAAAGGGGGGGGGGAAAAAGGGGGAGGGAGGGGGAAAGAAGGAGGGGGGGGAAAAGGGGGGGGGTTGGGGGCCCAGACAGAGGAAGGCCACCAGACGATGAAACAACTTGTTGCTGTTTAGGGAGGGGGAGGAGGGAGGGAGGGAGGAGGAGGAGAGAGGGAGAGAGAGGAGGGGGAAAAGGGAGAGAAGACAAAAGGGACGGGGACATAGAAAAGACAGAATGGACAGAAAAAAAGAGGACAAAGGACGAAAAGACGGAACGATACGAGGAGGGGAAAGGAGGAGGGTGGGAGGAAAAGGAAAGGAGAAAAGAGAAGAGAGGGAGGAGAGGAAACCCCGGAACAGGCAAAACCCCCGAAGAGAAAATAAGCGAAATCGGCAAAACAAGAAAAAAAGGCGAAGAAGGTTTGGAAGGGAGGAGGGGGTTGGGGAGAGGAGGAAGAGAAGTTTAAAAGGGGAAAGAAAGGGGGAATGGAAAAAAATTTGGAACAACCAAAACTTCACCCCCAAACGGAAAAAAAGCGGAATTTTGAAAAAGCCCCAAAGGAAAAGGGGGGGGGGAAAATGGGCGAAAAGGAAAGAAAAAAAAAAAAAAAAGAAAAAGAAAAAATTACAGTAAAAAAAAAAGGTCTTTTCAAACCCCCCCACCCCCCCCCCCCCCAAACCCCCACCCGCCCCCCTTGGGGGGCCTTTTCCTCCCAAAACCCACCACTCCCCCGCCTCTCCCCCCCCCCCCCCCCCCCCCCCCCCCCCCCCCCCCCCCCCCCCCCCCCCCCCCCCCCCCCCTCCCCCCCCCCCCCCCCCCCCCCCCCCGCCTTCCGCCCCCGGGCCAACCCCCACCCGCACAGATTTGGCACAGCGCCCCAGTCAGTTTTAAAAGGAATTTGGAACCCCCTAGACACCCTTTCCCCCTTTTCTCCCCCCCCCCCCCACCCCCCCACCCCCCAAAACCCCCCACCTCATCCCCCCCCCCCCCACCCCTTCCCTTCCCCCTTTCTTTTTTTTCCTCCCCCTTTCCCTCCTCCTCCTCTCCCCCCTCCTTCCTCCTCTCCCTCCCCATCATCCCCCCCTCACCCCTAAATGCAAAAAAAAAAAAAAAAAAAAAAAAAAAAAAAGGGCACCCAAAAAAAACAAACAAAATTTTTAAAAAAAATTTTTTTTTTTTTCGTTTTGTAAAAGTTCTGGAAATAACCTCCCCGATTTTACTGGAAACCTTTGGGAAAATTTAAAACCGAGGGGAGAACAGGGAAAGGCCGACTCTAAGCCATTTGCTCTCCACGAGTTTTGGGCAAAAGTGGCCTAAAAGCCCCCTTTTCCTGTTTTTTGACAAGAAAGAGTTTTAAAACCCAAAAATAACGATTATTTACAAAAAACATACTGTGCAGGGTTACCCTTTTTTAATACAAATTTAAATAAATTTTTTAGATTTAGTTTTTTTTTAACCCTTTTGTTTTTCCGGGCCCTTTTAAATAACTTTTCTTTTTCGCGCAAACATTTTTAAAAATGGGTCTCTGTCTTTCATTTTAAAATTTAAAACTACAGTTTTTTAATTTTTTTCTCCAAAAGTTTTTTAAAACCCCGGGGTTATTTTTGGGGGCTAAAATCCACACCCCTTTTTCCGATGTTTTCCCGCTGAAAGTAGTTTCGACAAAGTGGGTTTCTTTTTTTAAAACTAGGTCTCTTTCTGCTGAAACTTTCTCTTTATAAATAGGTCTGCTTTCCTTAAAAAACGTCTAAAAAAACTTTTTCTAAAAATCACTCGTTTATTGTAGGTAACTAAATTTATGTTATCATCTGCCCATATAAATTCTTTTATGATATGCTTTTTTTCCATTTAAGGGGTTGGACGGAAAACCACAATATGTTTTTAAAATTATAACGAAAAACCCTGTTTGTAATAGGTCTAGGACAAAATATTTTTTTTTTCCACAACCGGGTTTCCCCCAAAAAAATTTAATTTGAGCAATGAGGAGTTTTTTTCTAAATTTTAAACTGCCCCCATATTTTTTATAACAGAATTTAAACCCAAATTTTTTTTTTTTTCGGTTATTGTTTTTATCATGTCCTTGTTAAAATTGTTCAGTTTTTAAAAAAATTTTAAAAAGGTCTAAATGGGAAAGTTTAAATCAATTTGTGCTGAAATTTTTGGTTTCTATTTAGACTAAAAATTGTTTTTGTTGTTGTTTTTATGCCCTTTAAATACCTACCATTGTGAAGAATGAAAACCCAGTAAAACTTTAAGACTGTCAACGTCAAATTTTTTTCCAGCAAATTTAAAATTTCCCTTTAAAAAAAGGGAGCCTAACCCCCCCAAACCCCCCCCTTCCCCTTATCTTTTAAGACAGAAATTTCAAAAAATTATTGTGAACGTTTTCTCCTTTTTTCATTTGGGGAAAATGAACTGTAATTTTGTGAAGCTTTTTTTTAAAAACCCGTTTCTCTTCTGTGGGGGAGGTACTTTTTTTTCCCAAGGGGTTTTTATTTCAATCTCTTTCCGACTTTTTTCATCGGGCAAAAGACTTCCCTGTAAAGGGCCAGATTTTAAATTTGTTTTTCTGAAATTTTTTGAGGCCAAAAAATGTAAATGGGCTTATGTTTTAAAATTTTATTTCCCATTCTAATTGGTTCTAAGTCCTTTTGGGGGTAGGTTTTTCGAACAAATTTTTATTCATACGGGCCCAAACATTTTTCCCCTTTTGGATTGGCGTTGTTCTAGTTTGGGAAAAACTTTTTTTGGGCGAAAAACCTTTTTGCTTTTTTAATCCCCCTCTTTAGGTACTCAAACCCTACAAAGCCCCCCAAACTCCCCGTTCTGTTAAAAGTCCGCAAAAAATTCCCGGGTTTTTTTAATTTTTAAAGTTATACACCTCACGGGGCGCTAATTTTAATTTCCTTTGGTTTTTTGGGCCCCCCGCAAATTTTTTAGTACTTTTTCCAAAAAACCAAAAACAAGTTTGGTTATTGCTTTTCACAACTTTCCCTGTTTTGTCTGCAATTTTTATATTAAATGATAACCCCCCCACAAATAATTTTTTAAAAACTTTTAAATTTTGGGAATTGTAAAATTTTTTTTAACGAAATATGCAGTTTTCCCGGGCCGGTTTAAAGCTCTTAAAACTTTTGGGGCCCCTTTTTTTATATAAGTTTTCCCCGTGCTTAGCTCATTCAAAAAAACCTTAAAGAAAGAATGTAATCCCAAGATCGAGGGGTTTTTTCCCCCCTTTAAAAAGTAGTTTTTTTTGGGCCCGCAACAACAAATCTTTTAGTGATGGGGGTGTCAAAACTTTAAAGGCCAAAATTTTACTGCTTTTTTCAAAAAAATAATCTGCATTTTCAGGTTCGAATTTTTAATTTTTGTTTTTAGATTTGCATTTTTAAAGTTTGAGGTAATGTGAATTTACCTTTGGGTTTTTTTTTGTAAAGAAAACCCCCGTAAAAACCCATCAGGTTTTGTTAATTTGGTTAGCTTTGACCCCCGAAAAACTTTTATATCTTATTTTTCCCCCTTGGTTTGCTTATTTTAAACCCCCTTCGATTTGTAAAATTATTTCATGGGGGCCGCGCCCTTTTTTTGGCCCCCGAAATTTTTTTATAATAGCATGTTCAAAAAAACGAAGGACTGTCTTAGTTTTGTTTTTGGGTTACAAAATTTTTTAAAAAAAAATTTTAAAAAATTAAAAGTGCTTTAAAAATATACTAGCGCAAAATATTCTTTTTGGGCCCGCACTACAATCTTAAAAATATAGAAACTGACCCCCTGGGAATTGCTGTGCCCCCAGACTGTCGTTTTTTCAAAAAAAAAGGTGAGTACTCCATTAGCCCAAAATTTTAAACCCCCCCTTATTGAAAACAAACCCACACCCAGAAAGGGGGTTTGGGCACCCGATCCCAGTTTTATCAAAAACCATTTTAAATTTGCGGGGTTTTTGGGGGAATCAACTGGGTGTGGATTTGTCGTAGTGTTTCTTTTTAACCCCCATGACCCTTTGGGTAAGGCCCCGTGTACAGTTTTCTTTTTTTATTACCCCTTCAGCGTTTTTTTGTTTTGAATTGCAAGCCCCATTCCCAAATGAAAAACCCTTTAACCCACCCCGCAACGAATAGCTTTGGAAGGCTTTTAAATGGACCCTGAAAACGAATTCAATTTTAAACATAAAGCCCAGGTTTTAGAAAAAATTTTTGGTCTTTAATCAGGGCATGGGGCGTCTTTTTTTTTCAGGGCCCGCACGAAAGTATAACTTGACCGGGCGTTCTCCCCCTTTTAAAAATTGTTAGCCCTGGTCCATAGAGCAAGAGCATAAAAAAAGCATGGCCCAAAATTTTCTTCCAGGCTTCTAAGGGCCCAACTAGAGCGGGAAGAGAACGAATAAACGAACCCATTTGTATTACGTTTGGTGTTTGCTAGGGGGCGCAAGAAAAGGCAAAATCAAGCAAAATGATCCTTTACCCGGGTTTGATGCACAAAAACCCAAAACTTAGCAAATTTTGAGGACGCCATTAATTTACAGGTTTATTTACCTTCAAGGATTAAAAAGGGACCAAATGTTTTTCAATACGCAAGGGTCCCAAAAAAGACTTTGCCCTTGGGCCCCTGGTTTATACATGCTGCCTTCTGACTTTAGACTCCAGGTAGGAAAAATAAACTATAATAATGAAATTTTATAGAGGCAAAAAAACAGAAGGTTATTTGGAAAAAAAGACATTTAAAATTTGGGCCCGTAATATTACAACCCAAAAAAAGAACCCCAAGATTAAGTATCTAATCCCCGAAGTCCAAAACCCCCAAAAATATTGAAGGGGCTCGCCCCAAAAAAGGGAGGGGCTTGTTCGCGATGACCCTGAATATGAAAAACAGCGCCCTTTTTCTTGGGTTAAATGGGCCTAGGGTTAAATTGGCCTTTTTTCTTACTAAAAAGTAACCAAAATTTACGGGGAATAATGTCCATAAGTGCTCAGCCCTAAAGCCAAAATACTTTGCTTGCAGGGGACCCCCAAAAACCCCTAAAAATACCCCATATACCCGGTTTTAAAAGGTTATAGCTTTTTTAGCTAAATTTTTTTTAATTTAAATTTGCAAGATGACAAGCTGTTTTTTTAAACCCTGATTTATTAGGTGGGGCGAATTTTGGGGGCCGGGGGGCATGAACTTTTCCCTCCCCCCCGCCTGTAATTTGCCCTTTTCTAGAGTACTTATTGCCCAAAAAATAAAGCCCTTATAAAAGTTGCAAAAGGGGACCCCCTTGCTCTCTAAACAACGTTTTTATTCGTTCTGCTTTGCGTTTTGTCTTTATATAAAATTTTTGGATTGTTTTTTTATTTTTTTCACTTTAGTTTGAATTGGTCCGGTTAGTTGTTTGCACTTCTAGTCTTGCTGATCTTTCTTGTTCAAGGCTTTTAGTCTTTGGGTTATTCTTTCTTTAATATCAGGCCCTACGATTTTTGGTCATCAGCCTCCAAAAAGTTTTTCTTTTTTCCCTTTTTTTAGGTCATCAGTTCACCCAGTTTTGTAAATTGTTTTTTCGCCCCTTTATGGTTTTTAAAGTCCCATCCCCAAGGGGTAATAATTTCGCTTTGGGGAGCGGTGGTCGGTTTAGTCTTTAACGCCCGTTTTTTTTGAAAAAGGATTCTGTTCTAATTTCCCTTTTTTAATTACCGGCTGATTGATTTAATTTTTAAGTTCCATGTTTTGCTTTTTGGGTTTTTGTTTGGGAAATTCTTGCCCGTGTGTTTTAAGTTTGGAAATGCCCCCGCCCTTAATTTTGGCCTAACAAGGGAAAAACGATTTTTTATCTTTTACAATGAGTCTATTTCTAAATTTAACCCACGGCTAAAAACTTTGATGGGTCTTTTTTGTTGTAATGAACAAGTTGGGCCTTGGGGGCGCTCCTTTACAAAAAAATGAACAAAATTCAAAATTTATTTGGGGGCTATAAAATTTGGAGGTTCTTTTACCTAAAACTTTTTGGTTTTCAATGATTTAACCTTTTTCTTTTGTTAAATTTTTACCGATTGTTGGTAATGTACTCCGATTTCTGCTAATTCATCATGAATGAGAGCCCCCAAACGATGCCGTCCCCAAGGGGAATCATCATGTCGTCTCCCCGATCAAAAAAAATCATAATCTTCTTTTCAAAGCCTGCCATGGTTTTTTTTAAAAATTTAAATTTTTTTTTTTTTGTTTTTTTTAAAAAAAATGTTTTCAGGGATATGGCTTGATTCTTGACCCCCGAAGACTGAAAGAACCCTTTGGGTGGGGGGGAAAAAAAACGGAAAATTTTGTTCCAAATAATCCCCTCTACTTTGATGCGAAACAAATTTTTACTGTCCCAAAATTTTCCGGGCCCAGGGGCAGTGAAGTGATTGTGCCGGTCCCCGGGTCTTACTTTCAAAAAAAGTTTCCTTTTTTTCAACCAGGCACAAAAAGGGACAGGTTTTCCAGAATTTGGGGGGGGGAATTGTTTTAGAAATTTCTAAAAATTTAGGGGCAAGAAATATTTTCTTTACCAATGCAGACATTTTTTTTAAAAATTCTGATCTATGGGGTACCCGGGGGGAAAGGGCTGATCTTTCGTTTCAAGGAAAAGGAAAAAGAAGAAAAATTTAAAAAATAGAATAGGTGCCCCAGATTTTAAAGCGTTTAAAAAGTATGTGGGTGGGAAATTTTGCGGGTTTTGGGAAAACCCCTTTTCATTCCCTTAGATTTTTTAGTTGTTTTTAAAAAGGGGTGCGCCCTACTTTCAAGGAGCATTAAAAGAAGTTTTTCATATGAACTAAAATTTTAAGAAAACCCAAAAATGTTATCATATCATCAGGCACCGAAGCAAAATACGCATTTTTGACATCTCGTTAGAGTTTGACGTTGTTAGCAACCCTAATTTAAACAAGGCTGATTTTAACAACAATTTTCGTCAAGATTAGCAATAATTCGCAGAGTGAATTTATATAAACATATCCCAGAAACCCGGGCAGACACTAATGGGAATTTTTTTTTAGCGTTTTCCCGCAAGGGTTTTTTGGGGGGTTAAAGGTATTTTTAAATTTCTGTGTTTAAGATGAAGGGCCCTTCAAAAGAGGAAGTGAAAAGTTTTTTTAAAACCAAAAAAAAACGAAAAATACAAAGTTGATTGAGGGGGTCCCAACCAAATCTATTCTAGCGGGCTTAAACCCCTTTTAGCCTTTTGATGAAAAAAGAAAAAAATGTTTGGAGGTGGGAGATGTTTGAAATCCAAACCCGTAGACCCTTTTGTCTAAAATCTGGGACCTTCACAATGTTAGGTTTATGATTATTTTTAAAAAACGAAATTCGGTTTATTTGGGTTGCCCAAAAGGGCAACAGAGGATTTAAACAGTTGCATGGAAGCGGGGGGGAAAATGTGAGGGACGTAATAAACATTCAAATTGATAAAGAAAAGCTGATAAAACCCCTTAATGTACATTTGTTTTTAAAATAAAGATGCGCAGGCTGAATATTGAAAAATTTCAGATTAAAAAAATATACAATACAAAAATTTTTTTTAATTTTTTAAAAAGGGATGTCTGTTCAGGGTTTTTCCAAAAAGTGCCCACAGGCCCCCAAAGAAAGAGATAGTAGAAACCCCCAAAATAAAAACCCTTTAGATTAACCAAAAATTACACAAAAAAGCAGCAAGTTTTAGAGCCCGCCCCCCCTTTAAAATAAGCAAAACCCAAAAGAAGGTTTCTGCTGCCTTTTAAAGCTGTTAATATGTCAATACTGGAGCACGACTTTAAGCGGGTCTTTTCGCAGGAAGAGCGTGGTCTTTAGGAAAGGGCATAGGCCCCGGCTTTACCCCTAGGGGGGTTTGCTTTAGCTCTCGGCCCGGGTTCATTAGCTGTAGGGGCTGTGCAAAAAAAATTTAAAAAAAAAAATCCAAACCACCCGCTATGGTTCAAAAATAATAAAAGCTAAAAATTAGTTTGTTTAAACTGGGCAAAAAAATAAAACACTAGCTGGGCTCAAACATCACCCGGTTTAAATTAACGTTTAAGGCCCATTTTGTGGGCTACAAAAAAACCAAAAAATTTTATCTTCAAAGAAAGGCGAGGACAATTTTTTTTCAACAGCCAGACCCCGAGCAGATAAAAAGGAATGCTTAAAAAAAGTAAACGAGACATTAAACTCTGTTCTAAAAAAGCTCACATTAACAACGCCAAGGGTGTTTATACTTTAGTTATGAGTCCATGCACAAAAAGACCGTTGATATTGATTTGATTAAGTATTATTTTTTTTAATTTAATAAATATTTTGGCTTAGAAAAGAAAGACAGCATGGCTAGGATATATGAAGGACAAGACGAATTGTTTGAGGAATGCTCGAGAGAGAGCGTTTATCAAGAGCACTGAATGATATTGATTTAGAAGTCATTGACCCAACAAACGTACAGGCAAGTGTTGTTCATGCTATTTCTCAAGTTCCAAGTAAACTTACAATAGACCCACCGGTTAAAGTAATGTTAGCTGTTTTAATCGATATGTAACAATAAATGAAGAAAATCTAGAAGTCTGGGTCTCGACTAAACAACAGACTATTCTTTCCTCTAATGACTTAACACCCGGTTGGGCTAGACGAACTGCTTACACAGTTTGACGCTCCCGCTGAAGAAGCTAAAATGAGAGGCTCTGGTTGGTCAGTGGGCGAAGTCTTAGAGATTAGATTAAAAAAAGGCTAAGTATGCACGATTGTAGGCAAGGCTTACATCCCGCTACCTCGGGAGTTGGTTTCAAAGAGAGCAGTTTTAAACATAAAAAATTCAGACAACAAATGTTTCATGTGGTGTGTTCTTGCAAGGCTGCATCATGTCCGCGAACACGCAGAAAGGTGACTAAACTATCGGCAATACGCCAAAGATCTTAACTTCAAGGGGAATATCCTTTCCTGTTAGTGTAGACCAAATTGATCAGTTTGAAGAACAAAAACAACCCAATAACTGTTAATGTATACCATGGGATGAGGGAAACAAATTTGGTGCCAATTAAAGTGTCCAAGAACAGTCCAACAATAGGCGAACCAGCCAAAAGTCATGTGGACTTACTCTAATGTTTTCGCCAGCAGGGCTGCCCCATTACACATTGATACGCACAATGAGCAGATTATTAGCGCATACTTCAAAACATGAACATAAACAAGAATTCTGTAGAAAATGTTTAACAAGAATTCCAACCGCTCAAGCCGCGCTTGAACATATAAAACATTGTAAAAGTTCTGTAGACTGTAAGACAGAACTAACTACGCCCCCGCCAGGATCTAAAGTTAGTTTAAGAACTGGAAACGGCTGCAAACAAGTCCATACGTAGTTTACGCAGACTTCGAGTCGCTTATTGCTCCTTATGAAGGGCCAGCACCACAAAAACTTCGAAAAACAGTCTTAATGAGTAATCATCAGATTTGTTCATTTGCCTTCATTATTGTTAGGTCGGATGGCGTTTATTCAGAGCCAGAATTATATAGAGGGCCAGATGCTGCAGAATATTCTTAGAACGCATGCAGAAAGTGCGTAATGACTGTTCAAATAATCTAAACTTATCTGAAATCATAATGACGCCTGAAGACAACAACAGTAGGGACTCAGCCAGCATTGTTGGATTTGCGGTTTAGAGCAAAACGCCCAAGGTGTAAACCCCACAGTAAGAGACCATGATCACATTAGTGGGAAGTTTAGAGGGCAGCGACACAGTAAATGCAATCTTCAACTAAAGTTTGATCCAAAGACATGGAAGCTGCCTGTATTCTTTCACAACTTGCGAGGTTATGACTCTCACCTTATAATGCAAGCAGTAACCAGCGCCTTCAGGGTAGCATGCATTGCACAGTCATCAGAAAAGTACATGTGTTTCACTTTAAATAAATGTCTTCTACGACTCTATGCAACACATGATGGGCTCATTAGAGGCACTGGCTATGCCCTTTAAAAGTCCTCCCCAAATAACGGAAGAATATTTTGACTCAACGCTTGTTAGAAAGGGTGTTTACCCTTATGAGTACTTGAACAGTTGGGGGAAAGGTTTTTGACGAAGACACGCTTCTCCTAAAGGTGCGTTCTTTTTAGTCTTAGAGGAAAGGACTTAGTGATTTGATTACCAGCATGCTCAAGATGCGTGGCAGAAGTTAGATTGAAAAACCCGATGGGAGACTATCATGTTTCCCATACTTGAGGGCAGATGTATGTTTGTTGGCGGACGTCTTTGAAAATTATAGAATAGACCTGCAGGGAAACATTATGCCTGGATCCGCGCATTACATTTCTGCGCCCGGGATGAGTTGGGATGCTTTCTTAAAGTTTACTGGAGTACAGATTGATTTATTGTCTGATTTCCAATGATTCAGATGATTAAAAACGGATTGCGTGGAGGAATTAGTTTTGGCGTCGCATCATTATTGTAAAGCAAACAACAATACTTAGACGACTATGATCCAAGAAAAAAGGTCTAACTTCTCATGTATTTAGACGCAAACAATTGTATGGTTGGGCAAGGGCCCCGCAATCACTTCCATTACGTAACTTTAAAATGTCCCACAGGTACAAATAATATTCAAAAAGCATTAAAGTGGTTGAGCAGTTTAACGCCGATCAGCAGGTGGTTTCATTCTAGAAGTTGACTTAGAATATCCTCATGAACTCCATGACCAGCATAATGACTATCCATTAGCAGCAGAAAGTCTAAAGTGGACCCAAAGAGAACCACCTAAACTTGTGCCTAATCTTCGAGGAAAAAAAAAAATTTATGTTGTCATTACAGACTTCACAATTTTATTTAAGGCATGGTTTGAATTTGACAGCTGTTCATCGCATAATTGCTTTTGACCCAAGAACAGTTCATAAAAACCTTACATCATGAAGAACATGATCTCAGAACTAAATCCACAGATGCTTCAGAAAAAGCTTTTTCAAGTGATGAAAAAACAGTTGTTTCGGAAAGGACTTTTGGAGAATCCGCACAAACTTTAAAGATGTCAGATTGGTCACCAGAGAGAATGAAGCAATTAAGCTAACTTCAAAACCAAATTATCAGGATTTTTAAAAGATTTCATGATCAGCTTTTTGGCTTTAATGATGAAAAAAAAGAAAGTCAATTAGACCAAACCCGTTTTATTGGGTTTAACTGTTTTAAAATTATCAAAGCTTTTGATGTTAGAATTTCTTTATGACTACTTTAACCCCTCGTACCCTGAGTCCAGAGTGCTTTACACAGATACAGATATTTTTGTTTTAGATATCCTACTGAAGACATCTATAAAGACAGGGAAAATGGAAGTGGCTAAAGGGCATGCAGGATGGTATGATACATCCGATTATCCTAAAGACTCGCCTTTTAATTAAATTTATAACAAGAGGTTTTAGGAAAGATGAAGGATGAATTATCTGGAAAGGTGATCAAGGAGTATGTGGGGTTAAGGTCAAAAATGTACAGTATTTCGACCCAGGAGAAAATCATTAAGAAAGCAAAGGGAATATCTCGCAGCGTTGTGCAGTCAAAAATATCGCATGGCAACTTCAAAGAAGCATTTTTTGGCAATAAGACTTTTCATCATGACAACGTTTAAAAATGCGATCTAATCTACTGGGGATCAACACAACAGTTGTAACAAAGAAGTCGTTAGATAAAACAAACACAAAACGTGTGTTTGTTTTAAACCAGAGTTTCATATGCAATTTGGGGATGGAGAACCGTAAATTAATTAAAGCGGAACTGTGTCCGGCGGAATTATCTGCAGTTCTTCTTTTACAAAAGATCTTTGAGGAGCTGGTTGTTTTGTTGTGTCAGTTTCTCGTAAATAATACAAGGGCGGATTCATCTTTACAATTCTTTTTATTTCATATGGATCAACACTCCAAACGGATCTGTTGCCCTGATGCGAGTGTCCCCTTCTGCTTCCCCGGTAAATAAAGGTACCTTACTTTTAAACCAAACGGTAATAGTTTGCCCGGGTGGGAAGACTCTCCTTCAACAGGGATTTATTGTTTTTTCTTTTGATTGCTTTGTACTGGTTTTTAGTCCTTTAAATTCTTCATTATTCATTGCGCGCAAAACTGAGGGCAGTCTTCTAACCCATTCTGTGTTGCGGAATTGTCAATCAGCTCTCTGTGATACTGGTAGGAGAAAGTCTTTCGGCTAACTGTTTGTTAAAGTTTTCAACTAAAGCCTGTGATCTGTGAAATCCCGGAATGCCTCTTCTAAAAGTAATCTATGTTTTAACAATAATTGATTCACTTGGCCTTTAAAATTTTTTTCCATCATCGGGCTTGAATCATGCGAGGGAAGTTAAGGGGCCTCGCTGGGGATATCAGCTGTATGGCAACAGCAACAGCCAGAAGCACTCTTTGTGTTAATGGCTCCGCATCTTTGTTCTTGAAGCCATGGTCATGACTGTGAGTGCGTACTTAAATCTTTTTCGTCTAATCCCATCAGAGGGTAAATATGAAGATCCATTTGATGGGTGTTCGTTCGGTATTGTGTTCACAAGTGCGGTCTCTGTATTCGTCTAGGCGCCGGTAAAAAATTTGCCAAATCGCTTGTTTAGATTAACCATTCCTTTGCTGTTTGTTCACTGCAACTGCGCTTGGCTTAGCTTTTGTATTGCTGTGATGGCCTTCCAAAATCCCTTTTGGGGGAATAATAGATTTTGTTCATTTTTTATTCAGCCCAAAATTATGTGCAACAAAATACACGACGGTCATACCAACGACAATAAACGCGTTTCTTGCTCTTTTGTTTTTTTTTGATGGTTGATAAAAGTCACTGAATTTTGGTGGGGGCAATGTCTGGACTGGTTTGCTGTTACTAGTATATTGTTTTATTGCTTGATCAACATTTTTAAATGTGGTAAGCTGCATGCCCCTGTCTTTTCAGTGTGTCATTAATAAAATTTTAACTGCTCAAGTCTCTGCCTTTTATAGGCGTCTTGTGCAGTGCTAGTTGCTCCATAGCTTTGTTATGCCTTTTTCTCTCGCTGTCATTCCCCAGTTTACTAAATGCGAAAAATTTCTTCCCCTAAAAGCAAGCGCATTCACCACAGCGCCCCTATTTTATTATGCGAGTGAAGCCATTTTTTATAAATGTATTTTTTTTTACATATTTTATTCTCTGGAATTATTCCTTGCTTAACTAGAAAATCTTTCGTAGCAAATGAAGCTGCAATTTAAAAGCAATCAGCTTTGCCCGAATTTTCAAAGTCTAGTTTGCCAAGATCTGCCGGTTTTTAATTCTTAACAGGCTTTTACCCAGCATTGAGTATCCTCACTTAGTCTCCAATAACAGCAGAATGGTATACAAGGTTGCAACAGTTTTTTCGTGCCATTTTTATAAAATAAAATTAAATTTTAATTTAATAAAAAACATGAACAGTGATGATTCCTACAGCTACAAGGCGCTAAACCTTCCTGAATTATGAATGACCAGTTGATGATCAAACTATTATGCCCAAAAAGGAAAGGCTGTATTCTTTGGCAGCTTGTGGGAAAAACAAAACAGTTCCTCGGGGAACTGAATTCAGCATTGAACAGATTAACAGATGTCGCCGCCCAAAACATTTTAAGTATCATAACAGGTATGAAGCGCAGCTGGGGTTAGAATGGTGAAAAGTGTGGGGCAAACGGTTCTTAGTTTGTACACTAACTAGTCAGTAGATTTGCTCCCATTGATTCTGAACAAGATCTTACGTTGATTTAACGCAAGATCCAGTTTTAACAAAGTCATTAGAGTCTCTAGGATGTGATTTTATACTACAGATTTTGGGAAAATTGTTATCGCCGCGATCATGGGATTTTTAAAATACTTTTAATCATATAGATTTTGTTTCCCTTCAAAAAAGAGCGAGCTGGAAAATCATCAGAACAGAAAACACTGAATCAGGTGGGAGAAAGTAACAAAGCTAGAAAATCAGCAGAAAACGTGAATCAGGTGGAGGCCATTAAAAATCCTGGGCGTGTTGAAGCAGGAAAAAAATTAGCAGAGTGGAACAGACAAAAAAAATTAATGTTACAGAATATGACTCATCATGAAAACATAACACCGCCAACGCCCAGAACAAGTTGATTCAATGCCAGCTATAAAAACTCCATGCGATAAAAGGGGCCCCCAAAGTCTTCATGGAATATTGAACTTAAAACTGTTGCCATTTTTGGCGCCATTGCTGCTGTTGGGGGCAGTTATTACGGCTATAAAACTATACACAATGGCAACAGAAACGAAAGCAATCAAAAAAATCTGAGCCACTAAATGCAGAAAAAGACACCAGCACGCCAAAACCGCCAATAACAAAGCATCATTTTGATCCATTTATAATGGAATAATATTTTAAATTTTTTTATAAAAATAGATCATGGCGTTTATAAAATGATAAAGTCAATAAATAAAGACATGGAGTCTATAAAAGACATTTCCATAGACCCGAATTGTAATCAATGCGGTTGCTTCGGATGTAAAACCTTCCTTAAGATTTATGCAGAGAACGCTGAGCAAGACATCCTCAACGATAACGCGTTTTTTGAGGCGTGTGTGTACTATATTAGGCATCTGCTATTTAAGATAAAAACATAGATTGTATTTTTTTGATAATTATAAGATAACTTGAATACGAACTTAGTTGTACTTAAAGGATGACTTAATCAAGAACTTATTAAGAACTTGATCAAGAACTTATTAAGAACTTACTTAAGAACTTATTAAGAACCTGGGGCGACTTAATTAAAAACTTAGAAGTAACTTAAGTAAGAACTTGTGGATAACTTAAGGATGACTTAAAGACAACTTGAGTAAGAACTTACTTTGGGGTAACTTAAGTTAAAAACTTAGAAGGAACTTGAGTGTGTGCATGCGTGGGTGGGGGGTGGGGCGGGTGGGGTGGAGTGGGGTAGGAGGGTGTGCATGCGTGGGGTAGGACAAAACAAACAACAAACAACAAACACACAATAAACAGTCCAGGGGTGGGGTGGAGGGACGTGCGTGCGTGGGGTAGGCCAAAACACACAAACACCAACAAACAAACAAAAAGTGGAACTACCAGGTTGTGTCTCGCGCGCAACCTCAATCAACCCCAAGTGATCACATAGGGTCGTTTGGCCTAGTTTGCCGCTGAGCTTTGCAGGTGCTGCCACGCTTTGTAGTCAAGCGATCACATAGGGTCGTTTGACCTAGTTTGCCACCGAGCTTTGCAGGTGCTGACGTCATTGGCAGCAAGCGATCACATAGGGTTGTTTGGCCTAGTTTGCTCTGCTCCTCTTTTCTCAACCAGGCTTGCAACTGGCTATGGCAGAGTTACAGCAATTACTGCTGTAGCCGAGCTTTTATGGCGGCTCTAATCGCCAGTAGTAGTACATCCGTCATTGTATATTTAGAGCATTTATATGAAGATAGTGCTGGCCACACACTACTCCTCTCCACACTGGTAGATGTACTAAGGTCTGCCTAGCCCTATCTAGTTTTGCCAGAACCCCCGAAAATCACCATCCAGTTGCATAAGTTTAATAATGGTTTGGCGTTTGCTACACAGTTCATTTATACTGATTCCTAGCTTGTGGAATTTAGGATAGTTATAAAAACACACAGAAAGTTGAATGAGTTTCCTAGCATACGAATCAGACATGTTCACCTGCGTCTTAAGAAATAAACGCCATGTTTGATGCGTTTTTTGTTTTTTAAACATGACTTGGGCTGTCTCAAGCCAACGCCCAACAATCAACGCATGATGGATTGTTTTGCTTTGGCCGGCTTTCAACAATGCAGCGCCATTTATTAAATAAGGAACCATCTCATCAATAGTCAAACACATATTAAAACTAGCTATATTTTGTTCAGCAATATTGCCTTCAACGTTTTCATTTCCTTGAACCAACAAACCTTTAAGATAGTCGTCCATTTCCAAAGCAGTCGGTTCACTTTTTTCTTTTCTGTTCCTTCTAGGAAAG
>CM031616.1:35191093-35196093 GCA_018398815.1 Conus ventricosus | reverse complement strand
AGCAGAGAGAGAGAGGGGGGGAAGAGAGAGAGAGAGAAAGAGGAGAGGAGAGAGAGGGAAGGGAAAGGGAGAGAGAGGTGGGAGGGAGAAAGAGAAGGAGGGAGAGAGAGAGAGAGAGAGAGGAGGAAGAAGGGGAGAGAGAAAACGGAGGGGGGGAGTGAGAGAGAGAGAGAATAGAGAGAGAGAGAAGAGAGAGAGAGAGAGAGAGAGAGAGAGAGAGAGAGAGACAGACAGACAGACAGAACAGACAGAGAGAGAGAGAGAGAGAGAGAGAGAGAGAGAGAGCGAGAGAGAGAGAGAGAGAGAGAGAGAGAGAGGCGGGGTGGTGCAAAGAAATCAGGGCCTAACAGCCATCAGTGCACAACGATGTCCACGGACCCAGTGCAGACTGCACCAGCCCTGTCCCCCACCCCCCACCCACCCCCACCCCCGCCCCCCTCCAGTTCGTCCTGACACGTTTTGATCCGTCACAATGAGCACGTTGCCATCGTTAGGAATGGCAGGCAGCAATTGACGTGAGTCACTGGCCAGATCAGAGAGAGACCTATACTCCTTCCAGACAGCTTCGCTCTTCCTCTGACACTCGCATTATGCAGATCCCTCGTTTTCGGGCCAGAACACTTGGTGAACGTTCTTTTACTTTTCAGGCTCCTTCTGCTGGAACAATCCCTTCTGCACTCCGAAACTCAAAACAGTCTTTCTTCTTTCAAGTCCTCCCTCAAAACAACTCTCTTCAAAACATAATTTTTTCTGCTCCTTCGCTGGTGTGTGGGTGTGTGCGTGTGTGTGTGTGTTTGTGTGTGTGTGTGTGTGTGTGTGTGTGTGTGTGTGTGTGTGTGTGTGTGTGTGTGTGTGTGTGTTTGTGTGTGTGTGTGTGTGTGTGTGTGTGTGTGTGTGTGTGTGTGTGTGTGTGTGTGTGGTGTGTGTGTTAGGGCTTATTGCTGTAAGCGCTTAGGGCTTTTGTTTAAGATTAAGCGCACTAAATGTTCCTTATTATTATTATTATTATTAGAGAGAGAGAGAGAGAGAGAGAGAGAGAGAGCGAAAGAGAGAGGAGAGAACCAAAGGGAAGGAGGGAGGGAGGGAGAAAGAGAGGGTGGGTGGAGGGAAAGAGAGAGAGAGAGGACAGACAGAGACAGATATATATATATATATATATATATATATATATATATATATATATATATATATTATATGCAGAGAGAGAGGGGGGGCAGGGATGGAGAGAGAGAGAGAGAGAGAGAGGGAGAGAGAGAGAGAGAAAATACAGACAGGCAGGGAGAGAGGAGGGAGGGAGACAAACGGAGAGAGGAGGAGAGAGAGAGAGAGAGAGAGAGAGAGAAAGTAAGACAGACAGATAAATAGACAGACAGACAGAGAGGAGGGGTACGGGGAGAGAGTGAGAGAGAGAGAGATACAGACAGTCAGACAAACAAACAGACACAGACGCAGACGGGCAGAGACGAAGAGGGTGGAGAGGGAAAAGACGGAAGGAGAAACAGAGGCAGTGGAGAGAGAGGGGAAAGAGACAGAGTGAGCGAACGAGCAAGAGAGAGAGAGAGAGAGAGAGAGAGAGAGAGAGAGAGAGAGAGGGAGAGAGAGAGAGAGAGACAGAGACAGAGAGAGAGAGATGCGCACAAAAAACGACAAAATGGTAGAGGGTTGACTGCCAGAATCCAGTATCTCATAAACACATATATAAGAGAGATATGATTTAATATTCACCTCTAACAATTTGCCATTGTCCTAACAAAAACTTACATGTTCACATCATACATAGTCACGTAAGAAAATAGTCACTGTTAAAACAGACAAGAGCAACGAACCAAAAAAAAAAATCGAATAATATAACTGAAAGTTATGACAAAGTCTGTGTAGACACATATAATCGTAGACGAAAAAACAACAAGAACAACAACAACAATAAAACGACAAACAAAGACTAGGTGAACTCCACGTGTTTGTAAACAACACTGTCTGCAATAACCCAAACATGAATCCTTGGCTGTCCTACGCCCTATCCACGCATATGTAATGAACTTTGCCGCAGAATGTCTAGGCCTAATTACTGCTCCATCATCTGATGACAGAGTATTAGGGAGGTCTTGTTTATGTTTCTCCAGCTAAGTCTAGCTTGTAAACATTCTGTTGATGGTCGCACGTTTGCGAAAGCTTCGTGTTGAAATGTTTTGTTGTTTGTTTGTTTTTAAAAACCCTTTCCCTCATTCAGTCTTGACTGATACTGAAATGTCTGGATGTTCCAGAGTAGAATTAGTTCCTGTTTGTTTCAAATCAAAAGTTCCCCAAACACGTCGAAATTCTCTCTCTTTTTCTCCCCACTCCCTATATTATTATTGTTCTTCTGTGCGTTTTGACTTCTTTTCATGAAGTTATGCTTCCTGATGGTTGGTTTTGTCAGTGAGTACAATTATGCTTAAACTACTGAATCGATTTGAAATCAACTTGCTTGAAAGGTGGGAATATGACCGAGAGTGATTCCCATCAAATTTGGGCGGATCCGTTCGGCGGATCCGGATTAATTGCGGATCCGGGTTCGTTCAGCGAGATTAATAATTACGGGGTGTAACTACTTCAGAACGGTACGTGTTTAGTATTACTTCCCCTCGCGGATGGAAATGAACCCAGGACCTGTTCATGTTATTGATCAGATTGTTATAAGATCTTCACTCGCCATGAATACTGCTGAGTAATTGTCGACGTCGATAATTGTCTACGAAATTATAGATTGTCGTGGAATATCATATCTTTTTCTAGTTCTATAAATGTTAATATTTCGTGTATATGTATATTCTGTTTAAATACTCATACGGGAATAACTCTTTTAACAAGTTACTTCCCTGGTAGTACAAACTGTTTTGTTTTCATTCACGAACTGAGTTGAATAGTGGATCCATGATTCCTTTGATTCTTGGTGGAGGTCCGTGCTCTTACTGAATACCCGTTTAATTGTGGTGGTGAGTTGTAAGGCCTGAAGGAGACATCTTTGTCGAAAATTCCCCTCTCTGTCCTATTCTGAAATTCCCCTTTCTGTTCCTGTTCTTAAATTCCCCTTCTGTCCTGTTCTGAAATTTCCCCTTTCTGTCCTATTCTGTGTATCAGTAAGCATTTGTTTGCATTCTGTTTTGTGTGTTATCATAAGCATTTGTTTGCATTTTATTTTGTGTGTTATCAATAAGCGTTTGTTTGCATTCTGTTTTGTGTGTTATCAATAAGCGTTTGTTTGCATTTTATTTTGTGTGTTATCAATAAGCGTTTGTTTTGCATTCTGTTTTGTGTGTTATCAATAAGCGTTTGTTTGCATTTTATTTGTGTGTTATCAATAAGCGTTTGTTTGCATTCTGTTTTGTGTGTTATCAATAAGCGTTTGTTTGCATTCTGTTTTGTGTGTTATCAATAAGCGTTTGTTTGCATTCTGTTTTGTGTGTTATCAGTAAGCATTTGTTTGCATTCTGTTTTGTGTGTTATCAATAAGCGTTTGTTTGCATTCTGTTTTGTGTGTTATCAGTAAGCATTTGTTTGCATTCTGTTTTGTGTGTTATCAATAAGCGTTTGTTTGCATTCTGTTTTGTGTGTTATCAGTAAGCATTTGTTTGCATTCTGTTTTGTGTGTTATCAGTAAGCATTTGTTTGCATTCTGTTTTGTGTGTTATCAGTAAGCATTTGTTTGCATTCTGTTTTTGTGTTATCAGTAAGCATTTGTTTGCATTCTGTTTTGTGTGTTTCAGTAAGCATTTGTTTGCATTCTGTTTTGTGTGTTATCAATAAGCATTTGTT
The DNA here is from genome assembly GCA_018398815.1 of Conus ventricosus. Taxonomy (NCBI): domain Eukaryota; kingdom Metazoa; phylum Mollusca; class Gastropoda; order Neogastropoda; family Conidae; genus Conus; species Conus ventricosus. The sequence continues at coordinate 35,192,298 of CM031616.1, read as the reverse complement.
TGCATTCTGTTTTGTGTGTTATCAGTAAGCATTTGTTTGCATTCTGTTTTGTGTGTTATCAGTAAGCATTTGTTTGCATTCTGTTTTGTGTGTTTCAGTAAGCATTTGTTTGCATTCTGTTTTGTGTGTTATCAGTAAGCATTTGTTTGCATTTCTGTTTTGTGTGTTATCAATAAGCGTTTGTTTGCATTCTGTTTTGTTTGTTTATTTGCATTTTGGATTTTTTCTTCTTCTTTTTTTTTTTTGTACATTAATTCCTGTGCCATTTATTTCCGATCGTTGAAATGTTTTGTTCGGTTTAATGTGTCAAACTGTTTTGTAAACGAACATGACCACTTCCTTTCATTCAAATTTTATTGCCAAGATTTTGTTTTTAATTACATGCGATTAGTCGACGTGAATTTTCTCCCTTTTAAAAAAAAAAAAATCTTAAAACATAACTCGGTTTGTTCGCTAACTCATGGAAGTGACTCACAGTCCGAAACTCATAAAAAGACAGAAGAGAAAAACAAATTGGAATATGACATGCCCAGTTTTGTCTGCCAACGTTCACCTCCTCCCACAGATCCTATCCTAAGCCACAGCATCCTGTCCTAAGCCACAGCATCCTATCCTAAGCCACAGCATCCTGTCCTAAGTCACAGCATCCTATCCTAAGCCACAGCATACTATCCTAAGTCACAGCATCCTGTCCTAAGCCACAGCATCCTATCCTAAGTCACAGCATCCTATCCTAAGCCACAGCATCCTATCCTAAGTCACAGCATCCTATCCTAAGTCACAGCATCCTATCCTAAGCATCCTATCCTAAGTCCACAGCATCCTATCCTAAGCATCCTATCCTAAGCATCCTATCCTAAGTCACAGCATCCTATCCTAAGCATCCTATCCTAAGTCACAGCATCCTATCCTAAGCATCCTATCCTAAGTCACAGCATCCTATCCTAAGCATCCTATCCTAAGTCACAGCATCCTATCCTAAGCCACAGCATCCTATCCTAAGCATCCTATCCTAAGTCACAGCATCCTATCCTAAGTCACAGCATCCTATCCTAAGTCACAGCATCCTATCCTAAGCAAACCTATCCTAAGTCACAGCATCCTATCCTAAGTCACAGCATCCTATCCTAAGCATCCTATCCTAAGTCACAGCATCCTATCCTAAGCATCCTATCCTAAGTCACAGCATCCTATCCTAAGCATCC
>CM031616.1:35181093-35186093 GCA_018398815.1 Conus ventricosus | reverse complement strand
CTTCTCTCTCTCTCTCCCCTCCTCTCTCTCTCCCCTTTCCTCTCTCTCTCTCTTCTCTCTCTGGCTCTCTGCGCCCCCCCCCCTCTCTCTCTCCTTTTAATCCCCCTCTTCTCTCTCTCTCTCTCTCTCTCTCTCTTCTCTCTTCTCTCTCTCTCTCTCTCTCTCTCTCTTCTCTCCCCATTTTTCTCTCTCCTTCCCCCTCTCTCTTTTCTCTCTCCTATTTCCCCTTTTTAAAAGAAAACCCCACAAACCGTTGATGATCTGAATATGAAATAAAAAAAATTAATAAGAATTTGGGAAAAGTTCCTTTTTTGTGTTTTACCCCTCTCTCTCTCTCCCCTCCCGCTACTCTTTTCCTTCTCTCTCTCTCTCTCCTCTCTTTTTCTTTTTCTCCCCTTTTTCTCTCTCTCTTTTCCCTTTTCCCCTTTCTTTTTCTTTTCCCCCCCCCCCTTTTTTTTTTTCTTTCCCCCTTCCCCCCCCCCCCCTCTCTTTTCTTCTTTCCCTCCCTTTTTCCCCCACCCTCCCCCCTTCTCTCTCTCCCTCTCTCTTATTTTCCTGTCAAATTTTTTTTTCCCCCCCCCCCCCCCCCACCCCCCCCCCTCTCTTATCTCTTCTTCCCTTTTTTTTCCCCCCACCCCCCCCCCCCTCTTCTTATTTCCTTCCCTTTTTTTCTTTTTTTTTCTCCCCCTCCCAAACCCCCCTCTTTCCTTTTTCTTTCCCCCTCCCCCTCTCTCTCTTTTCTCTCCCCCTTCTCTCCCCTCTCTCTCTCTCTCTCTCTCTCTCGCCCCCTTCCCCGGCTTTCCTCCTTCCTCGGCTTCTTCCCCCCCCCAACCACCCCCAACCCCCACCCAAAAACCCGGAAAACTCCCTTTCCCCCCAAACCAAAACCCCCCCCCCCCCCCCCACCCCCTCCCCGGTTTTTCCCCCCCAAATCCACCCCCCCCCCTTCCAAAACCCCCCCCCCCCCCCCCCCCAAAAACCCAAAGTACACCACCACAACCCCCTTTTTTTCTTTACGCGGCACCAAAAAAAAAAAATTCCTCCCCTTCCCCGCCAGCAACCTTCCCCCCTCAATATATGGAACAACACTTTTTCTTTCCCCCAAAGGTTCTGTAAAAGATACCACCCCCCCCACCTTTACCTTTACCCCCCCCTCCCCCCCCCTACCCCTACCCCTACCCCTTGGGGTTTTTATGTTTTTTTCAGCCTTTTCCGGTTTCACGAATTGGAAATTGTTTATCTTTACAAACCATCGAGAATGCCCGGGGAAAAGAAATATTTTTAGAGGAGAAATTTTGCAGGCCCCCCCCCCCCCCCCCCCCCCCCAAGAAAAGGCCCCACAGTAAGAGAGAGAGAGGGGAGGAAGAGAAGGGGAGGAGAGAGAGAGCCCAGGGGGAAAAATACGGGTTTTTTTTTAGCTGTGAAAAGGCCCCCTACGGCGCCCCCTTTCGGGAGACACTCTGCATGGAAAAAAGGCCCACCAGGGGGCATAAATTTGGGGTTTAAAAAGTAACGGGCTTGTTTTTGGGACAGGGGGGGTTGAAGTACAATTTTTAATTTAAAAATTTTTTAAAAAAAAAAAGGGTTTGGAGGGTGGGGGAAGTTAGGGTAGGGGTGTTTTGGGGTGTGTGTTTTGTTTTGTGTGTTTTTGTGTTGTGGTGTGTGGTGTGTGTGTCGGGGGGGGTGAGAAATTTGGGGAGAAAGGGGGTTGGGGGGGGTGGGGGGGGGGGGAGGTGGGGCGGGGGGGTACCTTGCAATCAAAGGTAAATATTTTGGTGGGTACCCGACAGGGTTTTGATTCAGTGTCGAATGGTTTTTTGGGTTTTTTTTACTTTTTGTTTTTAGGTTTGTTTAAAGTTTTTATGTCTGTATGGTTAATGGGGGGAAAAAGAAGACGGGGGGGGGAAGGGGGGGAAAAGGGAAAAGGGCGAGGATGAGAAAGAGCGAGCGAGGAGAGAAAAACGAGAGAGAGAAGAGAGAGAGAGAGAGGGGAGAAGGGGGGACCAAAAGGGCGGGCGCAGACAGATTTAAAAGCGGACGGACGGCCCGGGGCGGACGGACGGACAGGCAACGTTTCAGATAGACAAAAGACACTTTGCATAATTATTTTTATGGTTTTGGTTTTTGGGGTTTCTTGTTGGGGTTGAAAATTTTTTTTTCGGTCATTACTCACCTAAACTTTTCACCTTTCGAAACATTTTTGGTTGGGGGGGGGGGGGGTGTTGGGTGGGGGGGTGTTGTGTGTGTGTGTGTGTTTTATATATAGATAATAGTTTGATAGATAGATTTTTGAATGATAGATAGATAGTTTGAATTTGAATACCTTTTATAGATAAACAGATATACCCCATACAACATATATATATTCCTTCTCTCTCTCTCTTCCCCTCTCCCCTCTCTCTCTCTTATCACCTTCCCAAAATCCCCCCTCTCTCTCCTCTCTTTTCTCTTCTCCCCTCTCCTCCCCTTTATTTGAAAAAAGTGTTGGGGGACACAGTTTAGGACATATCAAACCAAACCCCATCTGTCAGGGACGCAATCAATTTGTTAATTGGGTTTAGGTTTATTCTAAAAAAAAAATAGTCAAACCCACTGTACATCCCTTCAGGAAAGGTTTTCCCAGTTGCAAATGAAGAACGTCCGCTTTCCCCCTTCCCCTCTCGCTCCCCAACCCCGCCCACCCCCCCCCCCCCCCCCATCCCCCCACCCCCCCCCCCCCCCCCCCCCCCCTTACCATTTGCTCTCTTTTGAACGACACCCCGGGGCAGCCCTTTTTTTTCCCGTTTCGGGGGTTCCTTTGCTAAGCTCCTTTGTCTGTTAAAGCTACACGTAACAAGGTTTCAGTTCCCACAAGTTTAGTGGTCTTTAAAAGCTATTTAGGGGCACATTTTTTCTCCCCCCCCCCCCACGCCCCCCACCCACCCAACCCCCCCAAGCCCGTTGAGTTTTAGCCCGACTTTTTTAAAAGGTGAAAATGTTAGGGGGGTAGAGATTTATGGCGACTTTCATGAAAGGGAAACCCCTGTGTGTTGATTTCTGGTTTTTTAAAAAAAATTTTCGTGGTGTGGTGTGTGTGTGTGTGGTGTTTTGTGTCCCCTCTGTCTTTCTGACCTCCTCTTCTCTCCCCTCTCCCTTTTCCCCTCTCCCCTTTTTTCTCTCTCTCTCTCTCTTTCTGTCTGTCTCCATTTGAAAACCTTTTTTTATTGTATATTTATCTTGCACTTGTTTTTTTTTTTTCTGGTCGGATATTAAAACATAAACGGGTTTCCTTTTTAAAAGTTACCCCCTGCCCCTGCCTGTATTTTTTCCTACCAACCCCCCAACCAACCCCCCATCCTCTCTCTCCTCTCTCTCTCTCTCTTCTCTGTCTCCCCCTCTCTCTCGCACGCCCCGCTTTGCTCTCTTTTCCTCTCTCTCTCTCTCTCTCTCTCTTTTCCCCCCCTTTTCTCTCTCCTTTTCCCCTCTCTCTCTCTCCTCTCTCCATGCAGAACCTTTCCCATTCTGTTACCCCCCTTTCAGTTTGTTTTCCCCTTTTTTTTGAAAGCATAGTACAAGGCGGTTTCCCGCTTAACTAGGTCCCCCCGACCTATTTCCAAACCCCCCCCCCCCCCCCCCCACCCATCCCCCTCTGTCTGCCGCCTCTCTCCTCTCTCTCCCCTCTCTCTTCCCCCTCCTCTCTCTCTCCCTCTCCCCTTCCCCTTCAGGGTTCAAACCGTTGGGTCGTGGGTTTTAAACCCCCTCCTGTCTGTCGCCCCCTGTCTGTCGTCCCTCTTTCTCCCCTCCCCTCCTCTCTTCCCCATCTTCCTCTCTTTTCCTTCCCTCTCTCTTCTCTCTCTCTCTCTCTCTCCTCCTCCCCCTCTCCCCCTCTCCCCCCCTCCTTTCCTCCTCTCTCTGTTATGTTTTCAAACCCTTTTGTTTTATATAACCCTTCCTTTCTCTCTCTCCCTCCCTCTCTCTCTCTCCCCCCCCCCCCCCTCTCTCTCTCTCTCTTTTCTCTCACTCTCTCTAAACTTTCCTGCCTTCCTTCGCTCACTGTCTGCAAAAGACACCGGACCCGCTCTTTCCCCGTTTTCCGTCTCGTTTGCTGAGGGTAATTAGCTAATCCCCCCCCCTAACGAACGGTGGTCTGGGGGGCCTTTAGCTAATTAAACTATCGGGGGGAAAACCCCCCCCCCCCCCCTGCCCCCCCCCCTTTCCCCGGGGGGTTTCCCGTTTGAGCGAGATGAGCTGCTAAAAAACGGTGGGGTTTGGAAAAAGAGGGTTTTGAGCGTTTGTGCTTTTTTTTTTTTTTTTTGTGTGAAAATGTGTTCGCTTTTTGGCTGCAATCTGTTGAAGAAGGACGATGTTTGTGCTTGATTTCCGTTTTTCTCTGTGTCTCTGTGCGTCGGCCCGTTTTCTGTTGTCTGTTGTCTGTCTGCAGTCTGTCTGTCTGTATCTCTCTCTTCCTTCCCCACGTCTCTTTCTCTCTCTCTCTCCTCTCTCTCCCTCTCTCTCCCCTCCCCTTTTCTCTCTCTCTCTCCTCTCTGTGTCGGGAAAGTTCTCCCCTCTCTCTCTTCTCCCCCTTCCCTCTCTCTCTCTCTTCTCTCCTCCTCTCTCTCTTCTCTCTCCCTTCTGTCTCTTTTTTCTTTTTTTTCTCTCTTCTCTCTCGCTTTTGTGGGGTGTGTGTGTGTGTGTGGGGGGGCCCCCGCGCGCGCGTGCGTGGGCGTGAGTGCCCTGTGCGATGTAAAAATATTAACATCCCTATGAGTTCCATGATTCATCCAAAGCAGTAACCCAAAACATCTTGAGGCGATTCCTCCCCCATCACACCTCTCATGGGGTTTGCCCCCCGTCCCCCCCCCCCCCCCCCCCCCCCCCCCCCCCCCCCCCCCCCCCCCCCCCCTTTCGTGGCTCTTGGGCCCTGCGCCAGCCCCCGCTTTTCTTTGCCCTTCTCTCTTTCTTTTCTCTTCTCTCTTTTTTTGTCTCCTCTCTCTTTCTTTTTCTCTTTTTCTTTCTTTGTC
>CM031616.1:35173593-35176093 GCA_018398815.1 Conus ventricosus | reverse complement strand
GAGAGAGAGAGAGAGAGAGAGAGAGAGAGAAGTATCACCTGTGCCACCACACTGAAAAGCTAAAAAAAAATAAATAAATAATAAAAACCGTTTCGTGCAGAAAGAAGAGGCATGTCGATCGGTGTTTCAAAAGATTTCACAGGTGCTCTCATTTGTGACGTGGGCTCTCGATCTGTGGAAAGATCTCATGCATATTTCGCTTCCTGGACCATAAGTGCAGCGGTGCCGATAAACACGTTTCTGTACTCACTTGAAAATAGAATGGCAGACGAGATCGGGATAGACATTTGGAAATCTTTAGGTGGAGGGGGAAAAAATTCTTCAGATTTTGTTTATTTGATCCTCCGATGCAAAGCACAACTGAACAGTGGGAGAGGAAATTTACCGACAAGATTTCCTTTCTCCCAGAGAACGTGACTATTTTGAATAATGGTATAAGTGAGTAGAACAAGTAAGTCGTTTGCAATTTCTACCCGTAAATAGTCAACATACAATTTGTTGGCATCAATCAAAGATGAAAGGAACATCTCTGGGTCGTTAATGTTTGAATCATTATCTGTATATGTCTTAGGATACATCAATCGTCAAATTGTGTATTCTGCTCAATATTTGGCTGGACAAGACGTCAGTCTGCGCGGCATCAGATACGCTAAATGACGAAGTGAAAAGCACAGAGCGAGGCACTGAGATGTTGTAGGACTTCACGGCCAATTTGTGCAGCAGTCGGCATTACGATTGACTGCGGTCAGACGAAATATCATCCAAGGACAAGCCCATTGCAATTTGGTCCATATCCAGGGTCTCGTCTGCAGAACCATCATAAACGTTCTGCTGAATAAGAACAGTGTGCAGCTACCGTTTACGGTTGACAACTATATTATACGTGTAATTCATTTTCATGAAATAATCAAACTTTTTAACAACATGAACATTTTTTTTAGCATTTCGTAGTTTCTTTGTCATTTTTTTTAAAGTTAATGGGGAGTAAGTCTTTCAGTCTGTGCACACTGTTACTTCCCCTGACAATCATTCTTTTGCCCTAAGAATGAGTGACCAGCGCCTTGCAAAGAGCCCTATTAGACCTGTGACACTTCAAACTTGCAGCTTTGAAGCTAACACTCGCTGGTATCAGTTTGCGGAGCCTCTTTGAAAGAAGGTGTGCTTCGGATGGAGCAGTGTTGTGTGGCCCTAAAAGGGGTGTAAATCAACATGAGGAAAGCCGAGACGTTTTAAGAAAGTAAGACAGACAGACAGACAGACAGACAGGCAGGCAGAAAAATGAAAAGAAGGAGGAAGGGATGGAAGAAAGAAAGAAAAAAAAAGAAAGAAAAAGGAAGGAAGAAAAGAGAAAAGGAAGGAAGGAATAAAGAAAGAACGAAAGTATGGAAGAAAGAAAGGCAGAAAGGTAGGAGAGAAAGAAGAAAGAAAAAAGGAAAGAAAGAAGGAATGAAGGAAGAAAGTAAGAAAGAGAGAAAAAAAGGAAGGAAGAGAGAAAGAAAGGAAGAAAGAGAGAAGAAAAAGGAAAGGGATGGGCGGAATCTAGTACACCTTCTTCCCCCCCCCCCCCCCCCCCCCCCCCCCCCCCACACACACACACACACGCACCTTGTCCTTGTTGTTGTTGTTTTTTGGTTGTTTTTTTTTTCAAGATTGCCTTTCAATTGCGTCATTCTAATTGTAGACCGAGAGCGGAGTTCCATTATGCACATTGAAAGCATTTTTGGACCCTTGGCTTATGATCATATGAAGGAAAGTAGTGATTTCATCAACCCATATCAGAAAAAAAGCAAAAACCGAGGTTTGAACTTAAAGATCCAAAGGGTGGATAATGGTGCCACCCCCCCCCCCCCCCCCCCCCCCCCCTCCCCCCCCCCCCCCCCCCCCCCCCCCCTTTCTCCTCCCTCCCCTCCACTCCCAGTTTTGGTATCACGACTTAAATGGTCACGGATACCAAACCCGGGTGTCTGTCACTCCCCTGGCTAGGAATCCAAATTCCAAAACAGCAGAGTGATGAACCACCGTGTTGGTACCCATGGCCATTTTGTACCTGAATACCAGAATAGTCATGGACACCGAAAGGGCGTCTACAATTAATTTGTACGTTCCTATAAAAAATCAGCTCGGTCCATCTACGTCATCAATGAGAACTGAATGCCGGAAGATCACAATATCTATACTGAATCGCCTCTTCTTCAACTGAATACCGGAACATCACAAAACCTGTATGAGTCCCTCTTCTCTAACTGAATACCGGAATATCACAAAAATCTATAGTGAGTCACCTCTTCTCTTTTCTTTTCTTTTTTGCTACTCTGTCCTTGTGCATTTTGGTGCAGACTTTTACAGGGGAGAAGACGTTATGGGGCTTTATTCGTACAGTTCAACCATCATGCCCCGAACGACCATGAACACGAACTGATCTGAGCCTTCGTGCAGTTCTCTCTTCCATCTTCAGCAGTCCCGTTCTTTTCATTCCTTCTCTCCTTCCTCATCTTCCACT
>CM031616.1:35150726-35160993 GCA_018398815.1 Conus ventricosus | reverse complement strand
GGAAACTCCTTCAACCAACCAACTTCAAAGCAGTTCGTTGTACGGAGCGGAAACCTGGAGAACTACAGGTGCCACCACCAAGAAAGTGCAGGCGTTCATCAACAACTGCCTGCGCAAGATTCTCCGCATCGGATGGCCAGACACCATCAACTAACAACGAGCTCTGGAGAGAACAAACCAAGCTGCCCGCAGGACAGGAAATCAAGAAACGACGTTGGGGCTGGATTGGACATACGCTGCGGAGCCTGCAAGCGAAGGGACCTGGAAGCAGACATCAGAAACATGGGGGATGACTTGGAACCAGCTGAAGAAAATAGCCCAGGACAGAGATGCCTGGAGGTCCTTGGTTGGCGGCCTGTACCCAGGAAGGTGATAGGCGATGATGATGAAAGCATGTCACCACGAAGAAACACCCACTGCACAGTGTCAACCTGGGGTGATGTCGATGGAGGAAGGACTAGCGCACAGCCCAAACACACTCACAGCTTGCTTACAATCTCATTCATATATCATGCATCCGTCACATCAAACCACTAGTAAAGTCTATAACTTTACTACACATGATCATAGAACGAAACATCAATGCATATGGAATCAAATGAAATAAAACATTCTCTCTTTCCTGAACTTCACAAAATCATTTATCTAAAACATCATTAACTAACCCGGGTATAAATAGATTTCTACTTTACCTGGCCAGGTGATCTTAACTATTCACGAATCACTGTCTTTTTCTTTTCCTTTTTTTTTTTCTCACTGTCACTTTCACAACACGACACAACTGCTGGCACTGGTGTTGGTCTGCTTGCACCCGGGCAAGCTGGACTGCTGGCACCGGTCAGGTTGGACTGCCGATGAAAGTGGCGCTGGCCAAGTATGAGGTCGAACCCCCGGTTAAGATAGAACAGTGACTATCAACATCGATCTGTTCTCCTTTCTTTCTTCCTGCATTAACGCATTGCACTCTCTCTCTCTCTCTCTTCTAGTCTGCTCTTATCAAATGGACATGGTTGCTTTTCTTTTCTTTTTTTTTTTTGCTTTTCTTTCTTTTCCTCTTCATTATGTGACAGGACAGAATAGTTGCCCATGTAGACTATTTGTCTGTCTGTCTGTCCCTCTCTCTCTCTCTCTCTCTCTCTCTCTCTCTCTCTCCTTCTCTCCCTTCTCCTCCCTCTCTCTCTCCCTCTCTCTCTCTCTCTCTCTCTCTCTCTCCTCTCTCTCTCTCTCTCTCTCTCTCTCTCCTCGTTCTCTCTCTCTCCCCTTCTCTAAGAGTCAACGAATTCCACCTAGTAATTCATCCTTTGCTGAGACAACAGTTCTATTCAGCCTGCGTCGAAGCAGGAAACACAGCCTCCGTGAATGACACTTCCTGGCTTTCATAAATTAGCCTGACAGACGCGTCTTGAAGTGGGCCTTCTCGACCGGCGAGACTAATTGATACCCCATGGTCAGTCGTGGGCTCTCTGCCTCCAGATTAGGGGAAATATTTTGGACTGAGGAATGACCCCATAACACTGTAAACAGGCTTTCAGCCAATGATTCCAGGGCAATGTAGAATATTGGCGTGGGACAGAGAGGGAAGTAGTCCCAAGTGTTGAGATATACTTTTTTTGCATCGAAATTGGAAGAAGCAGACGTGTAGAAAGACTTGTGCAGAAGAAGCCTCTATGATGTATTGAAAGCGAAGTTGTAGATGTACTGAGACAGATGTCAAGAAAAATGAGAACAAGACGGCTCCTATGAATTGTGTGAAAATACTGATGGAGTAGACGCGGCATTGGGTTGCATCACTGCTGTATGAAGATGACCGATGAGTGAAGATGCCTCGGGCGAGAGTCACTGCCCAGTGGTGCACACCTATTTTGGTTGTTGCTTAGTTTTGTTTTTTATGGTTGACGATTTATTTTTTTAACTGTTTTGTACGGCACACACACCTGGTTTTGTTTGTTGCTTAATGGGCGGGGGGGGGGGGCGGGGGGGGGGCGGGGGGGGGGGGGGGGGGGGGTGGGGGGGGGGGGAGGAGGGGAGCGTGGGGGCGGGGCTGGGGGGGGGCGAGGGGGGGGCGGGGCGGAAGTGGGCGGGGGGGGGGGGGGGGGGGGGGGGGGGGGCGGGGAGGGGGGGGGGCGGGGGGAAGGGGAGGCGGGGGGGGGGGGGGGGGGAGGGGGGGGGGGGGGGGGACGGACGGGGGGGGGGCGGGCGGGGGGGGGCGGGCGGGGCGGGTGGGAGGGGGGGAGGGGGGGAGGGGGGGGTGGGGGGGAGGGGTGGGGGGGGGGGGGGGGGGGCGGGGGGGGGGGGGGTGGGGGGGGGGGTGGTGGAGCGTGGGGGGGTGGGGTGGGGGGGGGGGGGGGGGGTGGAGGGGTGGGGGGGGGGCGGGGGGTGGGGCTGGTGTTGTTGTTTGTTTTTTTTTTTTTTTGGTCTGTTTTTTTTTTTTTATTTTTTTCTTGTTTTTTTTTTTTTTTTTTTTTGTTATTTTGTTTTTTTTTTTTTTTATTTTTTTTTTTTTTTTTTTTTTTTTAAGGGGAAGGATAATACTAAACTAAGATTAAATAGATAGAGGTTGCTGGAACTACTGTATGAAGTGAGTGAAGGGGTGTGGTTGGTGGTGTATGAAAGTTGTGTGTATGTGTGTGTGTTGTGTGTGGGTGGGTAGGAGGATTTTGGCCCAACTGGTGTGGAAGAGGTGAGTATGTGTGTTTGGTTATTGTTGGCATATTGATGCCTTGAGGGGTGTAGTGTGCCCAGTTTGGCAATGAGATGGGATTCTAGAGTATTGGGTATCAAAGCTGTCACTCTGTGACTGCCGGAGTGCCATGACTTTGGCAATGCGTCGATGTTGTGTTGGTGTGGTTGAAGTGTAGGGCGACGGGTTTGGGTCGGTGGTGGCGGATATCGGCCGCGACTGTTCAGAGATTGCGTGTTTCGAGTGTGGTGACGTTTCCCCTTGTAGATCTTGCCCACACAGCTGGCAGTGGATGGCATATATAATGTATGCGCTCTGACATGAGAAGGTGCGTTTGACTGTGCAGGAGTATTGGGGCCCTTAGGATGGTGTATGGTTTGGTGAGGGGCAGATTTTGAAGTGGGTTGGAGCAGGGGTGGTACCTGGTGGGGTAGCAGTGGTTCTGTTTCAAACGGACCCCCCACGAGGAGTCTTTGAGGTTTTAGTCACGTTTGAAATGTGATCATGGTTTGGTATGGAAGCGCGGGTTGGTGGTTATGTAAATGTGCCAATTGGATTGAGATCCTACAGATGGGGAGGGGTGTGGGTGGTAGAGGAGGTAGGCTGTGGGTGTCAACCTGGGTGATGTCGTGAGGAAGGACTAGCGCACAGCCCAACACACTCACAGCTTGCTTACGATCTCATTCATAGATCTGGCATTCGTCACATCAAACCACTTGTAAAGTCTATAACTTTACTACACTGCTTCTATAGACGAACCATCAATGCATATGGACTCAAACAAAATAAAACATTCTCTCTTTCCTGAACTTCCCCCCCCCACAAATCAATTGTCTAAACATCATTAATAACCCGGGTATAATAGATTTTCTACTTTAACCTGGCCAGGTGATCTTAACTATTCACGAATCACTGTCTTTGTTTTTCCTTTTTTTTTTCTTTTCAGGTCACGTTCACAACACGACACAACTGCTGGCACTGGTGTTGGTCTGCTTGCACCGGTCACGCTGGACTGCTTGGCACCGGTCAGGCTGGGACTGCTGGCGTTGGTCAGGTTGGACTGCCGATTGAAAGTGGCGCTGGCCTAAGTATCGAGGTGAACCACCCGGTTAAGATAGAAACAGTGACTATCAACATCGATCTCGTTCTCTTTCTTTCATTTCCTGCATTAACGCATTGCCACTCTCTCTCTCTCTCTCTCTCTCTTCTAGTCTGCTCTTATCAAATGGACAAGGGTTGCTTTTCTTTCTTTTTGTTTTTTCTTTTCTTTTCTTTTCCTCTTCATTAGTTAGCAACTCTCTCTTTCCACATCTCTCTTTAGTCCTCCTTGCAGATATCTAATGCATAATCTCTCAGCTTGGTCTCTTCTCTCCTCCCCTCATCTCTCTCTCTGCCCCTCTTCTCCCTGCCAGGATGCTTCCACTACCGGAACCTCTCTCTTCTCCTCTCTCTCTCTCTCTCTCTCTGTTCGTTCTCCCCCTCGTTCTGCCGTTCTCTCACTATCACATCCCCTTTCTTATTCGTTCCGTCTGTCCAAATAAGGGCGAGTACCATTGGTCAGATTTTTTACCCCTGATACCCGAAGTTATCTCCCTCTAATTCCATTGGATATTCAAATCATGGGACAGTCACGCCTACACGCCTTACTCTTCTGTGGTGGTCAATTGGTCATTTAATTGATTAGCTAGATTCACCCCCACAACACACTTACCTTCTCCCTCTCCTTTCCTGCTTTAAACTGCGGACGTCCGACTAACAATGGCGCTGGTTCCACAAATTGGCTAGATGAGCCTGGAGCAGGCGCTACGATCTGTCTCGCTAGACATCGAGGCCCCCCCCCCCCCCCCCCCCTCGGTCAAAGCTGCTTAGTCCGTCTAGCCGGACAGTCCGTCTCTGTGGAGCCTCTCCCCTATGCTAATGCTGGATCCGAACCATGGCCGTCTTCGTGGCGCCAAGATGTCTGCGTTTGGACTTATGTCCTGTTGAAGTGGGCCGCGACGGACCACACTTTGGTTGTGTTGAATTTTGACCGTGACAATTTCCCCCTTGCAAAAGACTATGCACGGCATTGTCTCTAAACAACGGTACATAAAAGACAACAAACCGATATTTGCTGGACCACACAGTACACGCGCAAAGTTGAAAAATACTTTACCCAACGGTTTTATAAAATTATAAAAATATACCATTAGTGTTTACCACTCCAATGAGTTGTCATTGACGTGCGTCTTGCGATATTAGCTCATTTTATAACGACCTCTGTGCGCACTTATGCAATTCCCCTAACATGCGGATTTGCCATCTTCCTCTTCACAATTCTTATGGAAAGCACAATTAATTTGCATCACGATCCATGACACTTCACTGAGGAATCTCATCCTACTTTTTGCATTATTGCATCACTTCACAAGAGACTGTAGCTCAAGCGATAACTACATTTACAGCAACAAATCTCACACAAAAATATGAACCATTAGCCAACTGGGAATGAACCTTATCCATCAACAGAACCGTCTTCAACACATTTTTTCTACAAAGCAACCCGGATTTACTGACGTCCTTGAGTTGCAGCTTGCGAGACTACGCGACTTATATAGTCAGCTCCGACATTTCTGTCCGATCTGGAATGTACCTGCATCGGTACTGTAGGGCGGCAATGCATTGCCCAACACAGCACTCTGACTGTTTTTCAACTGCGCTCCTGCAGGAATTTGAGTGTGTGGGCGTGATAGTCTCTATCACGAATCCTTTCCCATACAAGTATTTGTGAATTTTCTGCACGGCCACACAACAGCCAAACACTCCTCGCTATGTTGGCGTACCCTTCTTCACACTTTGTCAAAAACTTCCTGCTAGCATACCTCACAGGAAACTCGACCCACTGTCATGCTCCTGCAACAATACTGCACGATCCCACCGCCTGATTGCTTCTGTCCGCAACTTAAATGGTTTGGACATATCTGTGCTTCAAGATGGGCCGGGAACCTGGTCTTTCAACACCGTCTGCAGTGCTTGCTCTGCAGCGTCAGACCACTCGACCCTGCGGTTTCCCTGCTTGACCAAATCACTGAGAGCGTCTCGTGATTGCTGCGAAGTTTGGAACAAACTCCCTTTAGAAGCAATAAAACCTAGCAGACCTCCTGCTTCTGTTTTGGTCATTGGTCTCTCTGAATTTCTCATCTTCTCCACCCTTTCCTCTTTCCGGCTGCTTTGTTGTCGCCTCGACAACAAAACCTAGGGAACTCAGGCTTGGAAACAACGGGCACTTTGTTGGTCTGGCTGTGAGATTGGTTGTCTCAACTCTCATAAACTGCTCCTAGCTTGCCTCTATGCTCCTCCCATGTCTCGGATGCTATCACCCCCCCCCCCCCCCCCCCCCCCCCCCCCCCCCCCCCCCCCCCCCCCCCCCCCCCCCCCCCCCCCCCCCCCCCCCCCCCGAATGTCTCCATGAATTCACAACGCCTTCCAATCCCGGGTCCAATAACTTCCTCATCATCCGAGAGAAGGACTGCAGGTGCGGTTGACCATACCCAAAAGAAGTACTCGCCCCTGGTATAGAAAAACCCCATAGGAGTGGAGAATGCGGTGACTTCCTTTGCAGTCCTCACTCAAGGCTATTTGCCAGTAACCTTGCACAGATCTATCTGGTGAAATTACGGGCTCTTGCTTGTGGCGATCTGTGAGGCGAACAGGTCTTCCATGTACGGTTATGAACTCTGCATCGACCTTGGTGACACTGTTCAGACGTCTATAGTCGACACAGAATCGATGCTCACCTGACTTTTTCCTTACTAAGACGACGGGTGCACTATAAGATGATTTGGCTACGGTTCGATCACCCCAAGGTCCAAACATCTTTTCTACCTCCTCTGCGATCTCTTGCTTGGTGGCATATGGATCGGGTGGCTTTCACATGTAAGGGTTTTTGCCGATGTTAACTCCACCTACATGTCTATAGAGTTGTCTGCCTGGTTTATTCAGGGGGGTCAGGGGACGCCTATACTGTTCTAGGAGCCCCCTACTTCCTCCTGTCTCCTACTGTCTAGCCTTCTTACAGTTGGACACATCCCTGTATGACTCTTCTCCTGGAAACTCAGACCAACAAATCGTCCCCTTATTCTGTGGTGTCTCTTCACCTCCATCAATGATTGCTGCTGCGCTATGTGCTGGGTCTCAAGCTGAATATATTTACGGAGCTCAAAATTTGCATGCGAAAAGTTTTGATTTTCCATTCACAATCGATTCGGTGTCTGATCTACCTTTTCAATGATGGTGAATGGTCCCCTTCCTCAATGCATCAGCAGCTGTTGTTGATCGTGGAAGCAGTAATCAGGACTTGATCTCCCACCTTGAGGAATTGCTATCCTCACCTTCTGTCATACTGCTTCTTCCTGGACGACCCTAGCCTCCTGCAACTCTCCCTTGCGACCTTACATGTCTCCTCGAGCCTATTGCGTAGGTCCACAACATACTGATAAGTGGTTTTGTACCTCTTCTGACTCCTTTTCTCCGGACCACAGCTCTTTGAGAATGCACACTGGTCCCCGAACTGTCGCCCATTACAGCAGCTCAAATGGAGAAAAAGCCTGATGCTTTCCTGAGGGGGTTACTGTAGGCAAACAGTGCCGCTGGCTGTAGCGCGTTCCCAATCTGGCCTGGCTTTCCTCACAGAGCGTCTTTAAGATGCCTTCAGCACACCGTTTTGAATCTTTCCACCTAGCCATTGCATTGTGGATGGTATGGGGTAGTGAGCAGCTGTGTGATCCCTAGCAGCCTGTTGACTCCCTCATCACGCCTGAGGTGAAACTGTGACCCTGTCATGAGGAAGTTGTGCGGGCAACCACGCGAGAAAAGAGTCTACCAGCCCTTCAGCGGACCTGTTGCGTATCTACGCCTTTCATGCCAAACTGCTTCTGGGAATTGCTGGTCGCGTAGTCCACCGAGTGTCAACACATACGGTGCCCGCCTTTGAACAGGGCGCGATTGGGCCATCAGATCAACTGCACCCTCTGAATGGTGTGGTCATTAAAGGGGATGTTTAAGAGGTGCCTTCTCTTCACCCCTCTTGTGGCTGATCTTGGACACACATCACTGGACATGCAGAACGTTTTATGTCTGCCATTGCTCCGGGCCATTGAAAGTCATCAAAGATTCGGTCGCTGTTTTTGCTGTGCGAGAGGACCCGCCATGTGCGACTCGTGACCACTGCCTGCCATAGTCCCCCCTCATAACCTGCTGGTACCTTAACACTGAGTGGTCACCCTTTTACCTGTCTTCCTCTTGTGAACACTCGGTACAACAGCCCGCCTTTCACAAGAAATTCTGTTCACCTCTCTAACCTCCTGTTTCTCTCACCTTCTTGCACTCCAAGACTTCCGAGCGAAGGGTCTGTTCCTGCGCTGCCCTAACTCATCAGGCGACACATCCCCACTGCCCGCTTCTTGCGGGAACGACTAACGGTTTATCCCCTTTTTCCTCCTTCCTTGTCCTTGATTGAACTGCTGGACCCTGTGCCAGTCACCACACCAAAAACTCAGGATCCCCTGGATCCCTTGCCCCTGGAATATTTCGATGATCAATTCATGAAGGGGTTGCTCCACACCACGCAGACTACTCGCTGAGAAGTAAGGGGTACGTAATCTATCTTAGCAACTGGAAACTCCTCACAGTGCCACGATTAGAGTACAGGTTGGATTTGCCCTGTCAAATCCCTTTCTCGACCAGCGTTGTTCGTACACACCGCATGAACAACCAGTGTCTCGTAACACTTTCACCCTCTGCTGGCCAACCCACCCTTCTTCCCACTGGTAACGAACCACTCAGCCTAGTGCCCTCATCCTGACCTGATGCTGCCCAGTGCTAGCCATAAGCTGCACTCCACCCTTTCAGACTGAATCCTTTTGGTTCCACTGCAGGTCGTTTCCTTGACGCCCCTTTAAATCCACCTCTTGCAAGGCTGCTCCCTTCTGGAACCTCATGCGACAATCCTGCCACATGCCCCTTCTTGTGACAAATGAAAACCCTAATGTCCCTTTGCCCTTCCTTCTGCCCACCACTGGGTTTGCAGACTTTGCAGAAATCCCCTGGTCTCCCTTTGTATTCTAACTTTCTCCAACTCTAATTGAACCTTTAAATCTTTCCGTTTCCTGCTTTATTCTTTCTTTTTCCTGCGCTTCCCTTATTCTTTCTTTTTCCCTGCTTCATTCTTTCTGTTTCCTGCGCTTCCCTTATTCTGTCTGTTTCCTGCTTCATTCTTTCTGTTTCCTGCGTTTTCCCTTTTATTCTCTCTGTTTCCTGCGTTGCGCTAGCCTTTAGTCCTTTCCTGCTCTGCTAATGCTATCTCTACGGCAACACGGCGTCTTTCCGCGGTTCATCCCTTTCCATCTTTTGCTGTTTTTCAACGAATGCTCGAACTCTTCTCCCGAATAGCCTAAATCACGAGCGACGCTCACAAGTTGTTCAATAGGGGTGTTCTTTTCTTCCGCCATTGTATCTCTTTTTTTTTTTTTTTTTTTTGAACAAGATTTTACTACTACGACAGCCAAACTGGTGGTTACCGACACGAGTGACGTGATGCACAATCCTATGATGATAATATTAGCTTGGGAAAAACGTAGTTAGTTTTATAAGACGCCCAGCGCCTGAACCCAACTATGAGAGCGAATTATAGGAAATCTGTGCGAAATAAGTACTCTGGGGCTGAAATGCCAAGCTAGTATTAATATCTTGGGGAGCAATGCCAAGCCTAGTATTTAACTATCTTGGGAACATACAGTAAGACAACCCCTTGTCTTAGGATTACAATACTTAAATCCCACCCAGCTTCCTCTTGAGAAGTTGAACAATTATAATAAATGGGCAGAATATCTGGCAGGCTCGCCAATAAATTGTCAACCTCGGGGTATGTCAGTGCAGGAAGGGACTAGCGCACGCCCAAAACACACTCACGCTTGCTTACGTCTCATTCATTATCATGCATTCGTCACTTCAAACCACTAGTAAAGTCTATAAACTTACTACACATGTTCATAGAACGAAACATCAATGCATAGGGATCAAACAAAATAAAACATTCTCTTTTTCCGAACTTCACAAATCATTTATCTAAAACATCACTAACAAACCGGGTATAAATAGATTTCTACTTTACCTGGCCAGGTGATTCTTAATATTCCGAATCACTGTCTTTTTCTTTTCCCTTTTTTTTTTCCACTGTAAACTTTCACAGCACGACACAACTGCTTGGGACTGGTGTTGGTCTGGTTGCACCGGTCAAAACTGGACTGCTGGCACCGGTCAGGCTGGACTGCTGTGAACGTGGCGCTGGCCAAGTATGAGGTCGAACCCCAGTGAGGATAGAACAGTGACTATCAAAATCGATCTGTTCTCCTTTCTTTCTTCCTGCATTAACGCATTGCACTCTCTCTCTCTCTCTTCTAGTCTGCTCTTATCAAATGGACATGGTTGCTTTTCTTTTTTTTTTTTTTTTCTTTCTTTTTCTTCTTCATTAATTAGCAATCTCTCTCTCTCCACATCTCTCCCCAGTCCTTCCTCTGCAGACTATCTCAGCTAATCTCTCAACTTGGT
>CM031616.1:35133779-35144726 GCA_018398815.1 Conus ventricosus | reverse complement strand
TTTTCTTTTCCTTTTTTTCCACTGTCACTTTCACAGCACGACACAACTGCTGGCACTGGTGTTGGTCTGGTTGCACCGGTCAAGCTGGACTGCTGGCACCGGTCCAGGCTGGACTGCTGATGAACGTGGCGCTGGCCAAGTATGAGGTCGAACCCCAGTGAGGGTAGAACAGTGACTATCAACATCGATCTGTTCTCCTTTCTTTCTTCCTGCATTAACGCATTGCACTCTCTCTCTCTCTCTTCTAGTCTGCTCTTATCAAATGGACATGGTTGCTTTTCTTTTCTTTTTTCTTTTCTTTCTTTTCTTCTTCATTAATTAGCAACTCTCTCTCTCTCCACATCTCTCCTCATCCTTCCTCTGCAGACTATCTCATGCTAATCTCTCAACTTGGTTCTCTTCTCTCCTCCCCTCATCTCTCTGCTTTTCTCTCAAGCAGACCTAGAACCTCTCCCTCTCTCTGTTTCTCTGTTCGTTCTCCCCCTCGTTCTCCTGTTCGTTCTCGTCTCCCTGCCTTCCTGTAGGCGAGAGCCTACTTCCCCGAACTTCTCCCTCTCTCTCTCTCTGTCTGTTCGTTTTCCTCCTTTTCTCTCTCTCACTCTCGCATTCCTTTATGCCCTAACCCCGTCCAAGGCCAGTACCATTGGTCAGTATTTTTACCGCCTGATACCCCGAAGTTATCTCCCTCTAATTCCATTGGATATTCAAATCATGACAGTCACGCCTACACACCTTACTCTCTGTGGTGGTCAATCGGTCATTTAATTGATTAGCTAGATTTCACCCCCACCACACACTACCTTCCCCCTTTCCTACTTAACTGGCGCCGTATGGCTTAACTCGTGGACACTGGTCACTCTAAAGTGGCTAGCTGAGTCTGGGTAGGCGCCACGACGTCTGAGTAACAATGACGCTGGTTCCACAAATTGGCTAGATGAGCCTGAGCCCGGCCTACGGGCTCGTTTTTTCGCTAGGGCACAGGGGTCGGGCAAAACGGCTTTCATTTGGGAAACGTACCGTCTTTTGTGGGTCTCCCCTAAGCTTAAGGCCGGGTTTCCCAACCATGGGGCCCCCCTAAGTGGCGCCAAAAATTTTCGCGTTTACTTATGGGCCAGTTTAAGGGGCCGGGGACGGCCCCCACTTTGGGGTTTTTTGAAATTTTTACCGGGACCAAATTTCCCCCCTTGCCCAAAAGGGGCTATCACCGGATTGTCTCAAAACCAAAGGTACAAAAAAAAACAACAAACCCAAAATTTTCCCAACCCACAAAACGTGAAAATTTTGGGAAAAATAATTTTCAACCAACGGTTTATAAATTAAAAATAAACCCTTATGAATACCACTCCAAAAGGTTAAACTTTACTGCGGGTCTTTCTTTTTTTAAACCCTTTTTTAACAAACCCCTGTCGCAATTTGCCGTTCCCCCACCTGCGGGTTTGCCCATCTTCTCTTCAAAAATTTTTTTGAAAAGCACAAAAAATTTATCCGATCCAGACACTTTACTGAGGAAAATTTCCCTCCTCACTCTTGGAATTAATGCTTACTACACAACGGCTGTTTGCTCCAAGCATAAAAATATTTTTACATGAACAAACCAAAAAAAGAAAATATAAACTTCCACAAAAAAATATGGACCATACAAAGGGAAAAAACCCATATCCCAAACTCATAACTGTCAACAAAAAATATTTTCCAAAAAAGCACCCCCGGGTATGAAGACTTCCTCTGAGGGTTTCGCTTGCCTATACTACAAAGGTTTATTCAGTCCGCATTTTGTCCACCGGGGAAATTTTCTGCACCTACCTTAACCCGCAGTTTCCATTCCCCCAAAGCGAAAATCTGGTTTTTTTAAATGCGCCTCCGCGGGAAATTTTATTGGGGTTTTTTACCTTCCCCGTACGAACTCTTTTCCCCTACAATATTTTTAATTTCTGCCGGGCCCCCACCCGCTAAAAAAACCCCCTTTTTCCACCGTTCTACCCTTTTTCCACTTGTTTCAAATTCCCGCTAGGGGTATCTCACAGGGGGCTCGACCCCTTCATCTCCTTTAAAAATACTGCACCTATCCCAAACCCCCTTTTCAACGTCCCCCAAAAAGAAATGGTTTGGGGCAAACTGGGACTTAAAAATGGGGCGGGGCCTAGTCTTTCCCCAAAAAAGTCTGCAGTCTTGCTCTGCACTCTAACCCTTCGACCAATCCCTTTTTCCCGCCTTAAACCCAAAACACTGAAAAGGGCTCGTGATTCAGCAAAATTTGGGGCAAACTCCCCATAGAAACCCCAAAAAACCTACAACTCCCGACTTTTGTTTTTGGGCTTTGGGCTTTTCCCGAAATTTATCACTTTCCCCTTTCCCCTTTTTGGGTGCCCTTTTTTTCCCCCTCCGACAACCAAAAAATTTAAATCCAGGGTTGGGAAACCAACCCGGGACTTTTGGTTGGCTGGTTTAGATTTGGCCTTTTCTCAACCTTCCAAAAATGCTCCTAGTGCCCCATATTCTCCTCCCATTTCTCGGGTGCCTTTCAGAAAAGTCTTCCTTTAAATTCACAACGCCTTCCAAACCTAAAAATCCTCATCATCCGGAGAAGTTCAGGTGCGTTGACCATCCCAAAAGGGGGTACTCGCCACTGGTTTTGCCCATAGGGGTGGGGAAAAGCTGTATTTCCCTTTATCCTCCCCTCAGGGGATTTTTCCATAACCCCCTTTCTCAATCTATCCGGGGAAATTTTCTGCTCTTCTTGGCGATCTGAGCGAACATCTTTCCTTTTTTGGTTTTGGGCCCCGATCGACCTTGGGGACACTGTTTAATCGCTATATCACACTGAAAAAAAATGTCACCTGAAATTTTTTTTTACCAAAAAACGGGTTTCCAAATTTTTTTTTTTTTTCGGGGGAATCCCCCCAAAAATCCCCAAAAATCTTTTCTACCCCCCCTTTGATCACTTGCTTTGGGGGAAAATGGGGGGGTTTGGGTTTTACATTTCGGGTTTTTGTTTATGTCAACTCCCCCCGTACATTTTCTCTTAATTGTCCCCCCTGGGGTTTTCAACAGGGAAAGCCCTTTACTGTTCTTTTTGGGCCCCCCTAACTTCCTCCGTCTCCCCTGTCTACCCTTTTAAACAGTTACACATCCCTGGGTTTTACCCTTTTCCTGGAAATCAGGGAACCCAAAAAATCCCCCTTTTTCTGCTGGGGCTCCCTTTACCTCCTTTAAGGGTTTCGCTGCCCTATGTGCTGGCTCACGCTGAATAAAATTTTGGGGGTAAATTTCGGGGGAAAAATTTTGGGGTTTCCCCTTCCAAACGAATTTGGTAGCCATTACCCTTTTTAAAATGGTGAAGGTTTCCCTTTCCAAACCTTTACACTTTTTTGATCCTGGGAAGCATAACAGGACTTATCTCCCCCCTTGAGGAAAGGGTTCCTCACCTTTCCCGTCTTTTTTTTTCTTTTTGGACGACCCTACCCCCTGCAAAATCCCCTTCGACCCTTTCCGGGCTCCTCGACCCATTGCAGGTCCCCACATTTCTGATAAGTGGTTTTGACCCCTTCTTTATCCTGTTCCCCCGGGCCACACTCTTTTTAAAAGCCCCACCGGGCCCAACTTGCCCTTTCGCAGCTAAAAAGGCGGGGAAAAGCCGTGCTTTCCTTGGGTTCCCCCGTAGGGGTAAAAAGTGCCGCTGGAATGAAGGGGGTCCCTATCCCGGCCTTTTTCCCCCAGACTTCTTTTTAAATGCCCTTTTCCCCACCATTTTAAACTTCCACCCAAACCTTTCATTTGGGGAATTTTGGGGGAGGGGGCCTTTTATCCCTGCAACCTTTGACCCCCCCTCATTTAGCCGATGAACTGTGACCCCCCGCATGAGAAATTTTTCTGGGACACCCCCGCGAGGAAGATTTTTAAACCCCCCTTCACGACCTTTGCGAAACTACCCCTTTTAATTTAAACCCCTTCTGGGTAATTGGGGCGTAGCCAACCCCGAACAAAACCTGTGCCCGCCTTTTGGCAGGGCCCCATTGGGGCCCAAAAAAATCAACCCCCCTCTCCGAAAGGGGTGTCAATTAAAGGGGGTTTTTTAAAAGGGGCCTTCCTCTTTACCCCTCTTTTTGGGTGTTTTTTGAAAACTTCCCCATGCATTTCAAAAAGCTTTTATGCTGCCCTTGGGTCCCCCCCAATGAAATCTTTTAAAGATTTTCGTCAAACTGTTTGGCTGGGGGCCCAATACCCCCTTTTTGGGAATGGACCCCGCATGACATTTCCGATAACCCCTTGGGCCCCCTAAAGGTGGGCTTCCTGCTTCCCCCTTGGGGGAAATGGGGACAACCCTCCTTTAAAAAACTGTCTCCCTCCCCTAACCTCCGGTTTTTCTCCCAAACCCCTTTCCCAAATTTCCCCAAACTTTTCGAGGGGAAGGGATTTTCCGTGAGCCCCAAACTCATCAGGCCCAACTTTTAGCCCACTTCCTTCCTGGAACAACTTAAAAAGGGTTTTTTAACCCCTTTTCCCTTTCCTTTTTTTCTCCCGGGTTTTTAAATGCTTTTCCCCCTGTACATCAACAACCCGGTAACCCCCGGGTCCCTTGCCCCCGGAATTTTTCCAATGCAAATCTTAAGGGGCTTCTCCTTTACCAACGCGACAAATCCCTGAAAGAAGGGGGACGTTCTTCTATCTTTGCAACTTGGGAAAATCCCCCACGTGCCATCGATTAGATACAGGGCGGGTTTCCCTGTTTCCCAAAACCCCTTTTTCGACCACGGGTTTTTCTTATTCACACCGCTTAACAACCATTTCTCGTAACCTTTCACCCCCCTGCTGGCCAAACCACCCCTTTTTCCACTGGTAACGAACCACTCGCCCGTCCCCCATCCCTGACAGGGCTCTGTTCCCCTGGGTGCCATAACTGCACTCAACCCTTCAAGGGTGAAACCCTTTTTGGTTTCCCTTCAAGGGCGTTTCCCTTTACGACCCTTATTTCCCCCCTTGCAAGGCTCTGCCTTCTGGGCCCCATTTCGACAATCCCTCGCCACATGCCCTTCTTGTGACAAATGGGAAAAACCTTTTGTCCCTTTGCCCTTTCCTTTTGCCCCCCCCCTTGGGGTTTAACTTTCAAAACCTCCTGGGCTCCCCTTTTTTTTCTAACCTTTTTCCCAAATCTAATTTTAACCTTTAAAACTTTTTCCCTTTTCCCCTTCATTCTTTCTTTTCCTCGCTTCCCCTTTTTCTTTTTGTTTCCCCGCTTCATTCTTTCTGTTTCCCGCGCTTCCCTTTTTGCTTTCCCGTTTTTGCTTAAATTTTTTCTGTTTCCTGCCTTGCCCTTTTTCTCTCTTTTCCTGGTTCGTACTTTAGTCCTTTTCCCTCGCTAATGCTATCTCTACGGCAAAAACGGCCTCTTTCCGCGGTTCATTTTTCCCTTTTCCCTCTTTTTCTTTTTTCAAAAATGCCCCCGCAACTCATTTTTCCCGGTTTTGCCAAATCACGACACGCTCAAAATTTTCAATTTGGGTTTTCTTTTCTTCCCCCATTGGAAACTCTTTTTTTTTTTTTTTTTTGAACAAAATTTTTCTACTACGACCCAAAATGGGGGTTACCGACACAGTACTGTTTGCCAAACCTAAGAAAGATAATTTTTAGCTTGGACAACGTAGTTTTGTTTTTTAAACGCCCCCCTGACCCAACAAGAGCGAATTAAGGAAAAACTTTGCGAAATAATACTCTGGGGGTTGAAATAAAAACCCTTGTATTAACTATCTTGGGGGCAAAGGGCCCAACCTAGTATTTAACTATCTTTAAAATACATTGACATCCCCTTGTCTTAGGGTTAAATTTCTTGAATCCCACCCTTCCTCCCCTGAAAGGGTTTAAATTGAATAAATGGGGGAAATTTTCCTGGGAGGGTCGCCCAAAAAATTTTCCCAACCTCGTTTAAAAAAGGACAGGGGCCAAAAGCCCCAAACCCCCTCACAGCTTGCTTTCGATCTCATTATATATCAGCATTCGCACAAACAAACCACTAGTAAAAGTTCCCAAAACTTTTCTAACATTTTATAAACGAAACTTTAAAGATATAATCAAAAAAAATTAAAAAATTTTCTCTTTCCCCCAAATTCACAAAAACATTTATCAAACATCCTAACAACCCGGGGATAAATAATTTTTTTAAAAATTTTTGGCAGGGGATCTTAAATATTCCCGAATCAATGGCTTTTTTTTTTTTTCCCTGTAAAAATTACAAAGGGGGAAACCCCAAAATGTCAAATGGGGTTTTTTGGTTGCAACCCAAAAGGGGCTCTGGGACCGGGGCGGGTGGGCTTTATGAAAAGGGGGCGGCCCAATAGAGGTCAACCCCAGGGGATAAACAGTACTTTTAACTTTGATTGTCTCCTTTCTTTTTTTACGCATTAACGCATTGCACCTCTCTCTCTTTTCTAGCTGCTCTTAAAATGGGCGTTTTCTTTTTTTTTCTTTTATTTTTTTTTTTTTTTCTTCATTAATTCCCCCCCCCCCTTTCTCTCTCCCAAAAACTCCTCATCCTTTCCCCTGCAGGGCTTAATTTATGCTAATTCCCCAAATTTTTTCTTTCTTCCTCCCTAAAACTCCTCTTTTTTCTCAAGCAACCTAGAAAACCCCTCCCTTTTCTCTGTTTTTCTTTCGTTTTTTCCCCCCTGTTCTTTCCCTTTTGTTCTCAAACTCCCTGCCTTCCTGTGGCCGGGGCCCACTTTCCCGAATTTTCTCTCCCCCTTTTCTCTCTTCTGTTCCCCCTTTTCCTCCTTTTCCCCTCTCTCACTCTTTCCCTTCCCCTTTTTGGGCCCCAACCCCTTCCCAAGGGGCCCTTTCCTTGGGCCGTAAATTTTTCCCCTGATACCCCCAAGTTTTCTCCCCTCTAATTCCATTGGGTATTTAAAAAAAAAATCAAACCACAAAACCTTAAATCTCTTTGGGGGTCAATGGTCATTTAATTATTTTAAATTTCCCCCACCACACACTAAACCTTTTCCCCCTTTCCCACTTAAATGGCCCCGGATGGCTTAACTCTGGGCAGGTCACTCAAGGGGTAGCTGAATTTTGGGTAGCGCCCACGCCGTGAACAAAGACGCTTTTTTGGGTTTCCCCAAATTGGTAGATACCTGAGCCCGGGCTACGAAATCGCTCGCTTGAATTCGGCGGGTTAAAACCCTTTTCAGTCTGGGGGGGATTCCCTCTCCGGGGGGCCCTCTCCCCCTAACTTAAATTTCCGGGTCCGAACCCATTGGGGCCCGGGTTTCTTGGGGCCCCCAAAATTCTGGGGTTTGGACTTATTTTAGTTGAAGTGGCCGGGGAAAGGGCCCCCTTTTTGTTGGGTTTAAATTTTTTCCCGGGCAGGGGGTGTTGTGTTTGGTTGTGGTTGTGTGTTTTGGTTTGTTGTGCCTGCCTTTTAGATAGGGAAAAAATTTTGTTTATATCGTGCGTCCTCTGCTGGTTTCGTCCCTGGTGCGGCTTTGGGTGTGTTTTTGTGTTTTGTGTGTTGTTTTTTTGTGTTGTGGTGTCTGCCCGCCCGGCCTGAATTGGGATATTTAAATTTTTTTATGGTTGTGGTGGGGTTTTGGGGGTTTTTGTGGTTGTTTTGCGGGGGTTTTGTTGCGTCGTAGGGGTTGGGGTGTGGTGGGGGGGTCCTTTTTTTGTCTGGAAATTTCTGAAAGAGGTTTCTCCTTTCCCGTAGTCATCTGTTTGGGTCTTTTCTCTTTCGTCTTTTGTAATAAAATTATGCGTCCCCCCGCCCGCCCCCCCCCCTTCCCCATTTCCCAGCTGCCCCACTAAGTGAAAAAAAAAGGGAAATACTAATTCGTTCTTTCATTCTTCGTTTCCCGGGTAAACTTGGGGGTTCACCCAGGGGAACAATTTTTTCATAGGGAACCATCCCCTAATCCCCTTCCGTAGCATCTTTTTCATCTCCTCACTCTCAAAACCCACCCCTTGGGGTTTTATTTCCCTGCGTTTACCGGGCGGCCCAAATTCATGGGGGTTCTTTTGGGAAAAAAAGTTTTGGGGCCTTCCAGGGAGAGCCAGTCAGCCACCCCCGCGGGAATAGGGGGTTTTTGTAGGGGGTTTTCCCCGAAGTTGGAAACGGGCAGGCGCCCTGAAAGCCACCCAAGTGAAAACGGGGCATGCGGGTTTTCTTCCGGGGGGGTTGCCTTTTACGAAAATTTAAAATTGTTTTCTCCCTTTGGGGGTTGCCGGGGCCGGGGGGGCGGGGGGCCGGGCCGGGGTTTTGGCTTTGGAAAAAGGGGGGGGGGGGGGGGGGTCGGAACGAGCGGCGTGGGGCCATGCCCCGAGGGGGCGCAAAAAATTGGGCCGTAAAAAAAAAAAAAAAAAAAAAGAAAAAAATAAAAAAGAAAACAAATCCCAACCTTAAGATTTCCAAAATTCAGTCTTTTAGATGTTTCCTAAAACAACAACCTTTTCCCTGTTTTTTCGGGGTTTTATCCCTTCCCCACACAAAACCCCCACAAAAAACAAACCACAACACACACACACACAAACACCCACACACACCAGCACACACACACACA
Source organism: Conus ventricosus (assembly GCA_018398815.1). NCBI lineage: Eukaryota > Metazoa > Mollusca > Gastropoda > Neogastropoda > Conidae > Conus > Conus ventricosus. Next base: position 35,136,183 of record CM031616.1, on the reverse strand, counting down.
CACACACACACCCACACACTAGGGGCACACCCCCCCATAGACCACACACACACACCACACACACACACGCCCCACGCAGCCGCAGCGCCGCCCACCCACAAAAACACACAAAACACCCCACACCACACCCCAACACACACCACACACACAAAAACCCCAACACACAACCCCACACACAACACCACACACACACACAAAACACACACCTAAAACACCCCAATACCAACCCCCACCCCACACAAAACCCCACCACCACCCCACACAAAACCCCCTTTCACACACACCCAACCCCACACACACACACACACACAAAACACACACCACACCACACCACCCCCCCCCAACCCCCAAACACCGACACATACACCCCCCCCCCCCCCCAAAACCCCCACCACACTCACACACACACACACCACACACACCACACCACCCCACACACCCCCCACAAAACCTTTTTTAAATATATAATTTTAAAAAAATTTAAATTAATAAATAAAATATTATTTAAAAAGGCCAACACACACACAAAACAGACCCCAACCCCCCCCACACACACCCACACACACACACACCCACAAACACACCCACCACGCACCAACCCCGCAAAACGCAAGCGCAACCGCCACACCACTAAGCCCCCACTAAACCCCCACCCCACCACCCCCACCCCACCACAAAACCCCACACACACACTTTCCCCCCCCCACGACAACCCCCCACACACACACACACCACACACCACACACACACACACAAACACACACCCCACCAAAACACACACCAACACAACCACCCAATCCACCCACCCCCACACTCACACATTTTTCCACCCCCCCCCCCCCCCCCCCACACACACCCCTCACACCACCTACCCCACCACCCACCTCACCAAAACCCCCCCCCTCCCCCCCAACACCCCACACCCCCCCAACCCCCACCCCCCCCCCACCCCACCCACCACCCCACCCCCTCCCCCCCGCCTCACCCCCCCCTCCCGCGATTTTTTGGAGAAACCCAAAACAGACCCTTTCCCCCGGGCCTTTTCTCATTAACCCTTTCCCACCCCACCCCCCCAACCCCCCCCCCCTCCCCTCTATTTTTCCCTTCCCCCCCCCCCCCCCCCCTTCTCCCCCCCCCCCCACCTCCCCCCCCCCCCCCCCCCCCCCCTCCCGGGTCTCTGTGCCATCGCGACTAACCCCCCAACGCCCCTGAATTTAGCGGGACTGACCGATTGGGGTGGAGGACAGTGGGCCAGCGTCTGTTGGGTTTTGATCAGCGTCAATGGGCACCTTTTTTTGGAAAACCCTTGCCTCTTTCCTTTTGACTGGGGTCAGGTTTTATTTCTTTTCTGTCTTGTTTTCAATTTTTTGGCTAGGGGTTTTTTTGGGGTTTTTTTTTTTTTTTATTTTTAATTTGTTTATTCCTCCAAATTTTGTTTTCCCTTGCCCGGGTTTTGGGCCTTTTTTTTGGTGAGACTTTTAGTGGCTTTGTGATAACGACCCTTTTTTTGGGCACTTTCCCGGGCCCAAAACTGTTTACCGCCTTTTTTTTCTTTTTCTTTTTTGTTTTTTTCTCGCTTTCTCTCTCCTCCCCCTCCCCCCCCCCCTCTCTCCCATTTTTTCCCATTTCTCCATCCCTCCACCCCCTTCTCCTCCATCTGCGAGCATCTATTCCCCAATCGTTCCCCCTTTTTTTCTGCGAGCCCTGCTTTCCCCCTCGTTATTTTCCCCCAAACCCCTGCAATTTCCCCACTCTCTCATCTTTTTCTGCGAGCCTCTGGGATTCCTCACTCGCTCTCTTCTTTCTGCGAGCCCCTGCATTCCCCCTCGGGTTTATCTTCTTTCTGCGGGGCCTTGCATTTATCTCTCAAACTTCCTTTTGCGGCCTCTGCATTCCTCACTCGGGTTTTTCCTTTCTGCAAACCCCTTATTTTTTCAATCTCTAAAATTTTTTTTTGTAGCCCTTTCTTTCTAATGTTCTTTTTTTTCTGCGAGCAAACTGCATTCCTCAAATGTTTTTTCTTTTGGAGCCCTCATTTTCCCCAAAATGTTTCATCTTTTGGAAAACTCTGAAATTTCCCCAAAACGTTTTCTCTTTTTGCGAGCCCCTGCATTCCCCACTCTTCTTTTTTTTTAGGAAATTGCATTCCCCAATGTCTATTTTCTTTCGCGGCCCCTGCATTCCTCACTCTTCCTCTTCTTTTGGGGCCTCTGCATTCCCCAAATGTCTCATTTCTTTCGAGGCCTTGCATTCCTCTTGTCCCCATCTTCTTTCTGCGGGCCTCTGCATTCTTCACTCGTCTCATCTTCTTTCTGCGAGCCTCTGCATTCCTCACTCGTCTCATCTTCTTTCTGCGAGCCTCTGCATTCCTCACTCGTCTCATCTTCTTTCTGCGAGCCTCTGC
>CM031616.1:35123779-35126279 GCA_018398815.1 Conus ventricosus | reverse complement strand
GCGGAGTATGTTACTCAAACCAGATCAAGAGAGAGAGAGAGAGAGAGAGAGAGAGAGAGAGAGAGAGAGAGAGAGAGAGAGAGAGAGAGAGAAAAGGAGAAAGTGGAATGCATTCATTCGACAGTGGCCATTGTCATTGCGTGTGTACACCTACAAGTACGTTTTTAGAGTTTTGAGAGAGAGAGAGAGAGAGGAGAGAGAGAGAGAGGGGAGAGAGGAGAGAGAGGAGAGAGAGAGAGAGAGAGAGAGAGAGAGGGGGGGGGGGGAGAAATGAAAGGAGAAAGTGGAATGCATTCATTCGACAGTGGCCATTGTCATTGCGTGTGTACACCTACAAGTACGTTTTTAGAGTTTTGAGAGAGAGAGAGAGAGAGAGAGAGAGAGAGAGAGAGAGAGAGAGAGAGAGAGAGAGAGAGAGAGACCCCTTCAAAACTGGCCATTACCGGTATGTGTTTATCTACAAGTAAGACTGGGGTTTTGCTATGCGACTGTTCAGTGTTGTGCGCAGATGTTAAACTTCATGTGTAGATTTTTGACGTTTAGTGGTAAACTTAGGAGTAGAACAGAAAATTTGAGCTCTGCTACTATAACAGGCTAACGATGCGAACAAAAATGTGTGCGTGTGCGCGCTTGCGCGCTTGTGTGTGTGTATGGAAGAGGGTGCGTATACGTGTACTTTGTGTGTGTGTGTGTGTGTGTGTGTGTGTGTGTGTGTGTGTGTGTGTGGTCGTCGGTTTAATGTCCTTCCACTACAGTGATTCAGACAGTTTTATGTGTGGGTAAATGAAGTATGTAAGTGATTGAGTGTATTAATACGTTAATGATAGAATATGACACCCCCCTCCCCCTCCCCTTTATCCCTCTTCCATTTAAATAAAACAAATGTAACTGAGTAGAGATAAGATCTAAAGATAAAGGCCAACTGAACTACTTAACAAAACATTTGCAAATTGACTCAAGAACACAAGAACTGTTTAAATACATGATAAAGGTAAGGAAGTCGATCCATCAGTGTAACCATCAATACCCGAATTTGTAAAGAGTTCTCTTGCTCTTGGGCATTGGATTAGTAAATGACTGATACTTAAGGTTTCCCCACACATACATTTAACGTTATGACAATATTTTGTTTTCAGTGCGTTCAAACGAAATCTATGGATTAAGCTTCCAATCTCCCTAGACGAGAAAGAGACTTGTTTGTACGTTTTCCCCATGTACCCATCACTAAACTTTACACAGTTGTGATAATATTGGACGTCTGAGTTCATCAGTAATGTTTTAACTTTTTCTCTTGACGTTGAATTTATAATCGAAAAACATTCTTTCAAATCTAATGGAATGTTAAGTGGTATTGCGTAATTGACATTTTGAGCTGCTTTTCTTGCTAGTTGATCTACGCGCTCGTTAGGTACAATACCACAATGAGAGGGGATCCAACAAAAAGTAACAGTAATGCCTTTCATAGATAAAAGATGAATGAAATGATGAATTTCCAATACTATATCAAGTCGCATTGAAGGACATGCAGACTTAATCGAGTGGATTGCTGCTTTAGAATCAACACCTATCACAATTTGTGAATTATTTATTGGAAAATTTAGGATGAAATCTAACGACTTGAGTATAGCAATTAATTCAGCACTAAATATCGATAATTGTTTACCAAGATAGAAGAGCTTTTCTATTTTGAAACTAGGGATTATGAAGGCTGCTCCCGTGTTATCATTATCTAGCACTGAGCCATCTGTAAAAATTTTCAAATGGTGATTGTAGTTACTTTCTAAATGAGTGTAAACAGATGTTCTTAGGGTATGTGGACAATTCTTTTTTGATACATCTGTATAATGTATATCAAAGGAGGCTTTACTTTGTTCCCATTTTGGAATAGGTGAATACGTGGGCTTTTGCGCAATGTTGTTTTTATCTATTTTGGTATCCTTTAGAAGATCGGAGGAAAACGAGTAAATAGACCTTGTTGACAGTATATTTTGGGCACGTTTTCCGAAATCCTCCTCTGATTTTAAACATACTTCTTCTGAGCTAAAATTGTTTTGTGAAAAGCTCTTTAAGATAAATTTTGAAGTAGAAGCTTTCCTAAATTCTGCAAGAGGTAAGATTCCTGCTTCATTATACGTCCCTAAGTTAGATGTATGTGTGGGAACCCCAAGGGCAATTTTATAAGCTTTGCAATCAGTACTCTGAAGTTTATTTAACAGGTATTGAGGAGCATTAAAAAAACTTCTTGAGCATAAGTTAGTCTTGAGCGTATAAGGGCAGTTGCTAAGATAGTTAATGATTTAGAATCCTGTCCCCAAGGTTGTTTGCTAATTATTTTTAGGAAATTCAAGCTCTTTCTTGCTTTGTTTAAAATATATTCCATATGAGCGTTCCAAGATAACTTACTACTTAAGATAACACCCAAAAATTTGACACTTTTGGCATAGTTTAAAACAATGCCATCCAATGTGAAAGTAGGAAGTTGTCCTGGATCGTAACCAGC
>CM031616.1:35103779-35118779 GCA_018398815.1 Conus ventricosus | reverse complement strand
CCATGTCTGTTACCGTGGGATACAGTGTTGTCAGAAACATGCGTGTAACATGTGCTGGACATTAGCACCCCCCACTGTCAACCTCGGGGTGTTTCAGTGGAGGAAGGACTAGCGCACAGCCCAAACACACTCACAGCTTGCTTACAATCTCATTCATATATCATGCATTCGTCACATCAAACCACTAGTAAAGTCTATAACTTTACTATACATGATCATGGAAAGAAACATCAATGCATACGGAATCAAACAGAATAAAACATTCTCTCTTTCCTGAACTTCACAAAATCATTTATCTAAAACATCATTAACTAACCCGGTATGAATAGATTTCTACTTTACCTGGCCAGGTGATCTTAATATTCACGAATCACTGTCTTTTCTTTTCTTTCTTTTCTTTTCACTGTCACTTTCACAACACGACACAACTGCCGGCACTGGTGTTGGTCTGATGCCGCCTGGTCAGGTGAGACTGTTGGCGTTGGTCTGTGGTTCTGTTGGCGAAGTGACGCTGCCAGGTATGAGGTCGAACCCCGGTTAGGATAGAACAGTGACTATCAACATCGATCTGTTCTCCTTTCTTTCTTCCTGCTTAGCGCATTGCACTCTCTCTCTCTCTCTCTCTTCTAGTCTGCTCTTATCAAATGGACATGGTTGCTTTTCTTTTCTTTTTTCTTTTCTTTCTTTTCTTCTTCATAAATTAGCAACTCTCTCTCTCTCTCCACATCTCTCCTCAGTCCTTCCTCTGCAGACTATCTCATGCTAATCTCTCAACTTGGTTCTCTTCTCTCCTCATCTCTCTCTCTCTCTGCCTCTCTCCTGCAGAGCTCCACTCGGAACCTCTCTCTCCCTCTCTCTCTCTGTTCGTTCTTCCTCTCGTTCTTCTGTTCGTTCTCATCTCCCTGCCTTCCTGCAGGCGAGAGCCTACTTCCCGAACTCCCCCCTCTCTCTCCCGTCTGTTCGTTTTCCTCCCCCTCTCTCTCACTCACACATTCCTTTATGCTCTAACCCGTGTCAAGGGCCAGTACCATTGGTCAGTATTTTTACCCTTGATCCCCGAAGTTGTCTCCCTCTATTCCATTGGACGTTCAAATCATGACAGTCCCGTCTACACGCCTTACTCTCTGTGGTGGTCAATTGGTTTATTTAATTGATTAGCTAGATTTCACCCCCACCACACATACCTTCCCCCTTTCCTACTTGACTGGTGCCGTGTGGACACTGGTCACTCTAAAGTGGCTAGCTGAGTCTGGGTGGGCACCACGACGTCTAAACTAACAATGACGCTGGTTCACAAAGTGGCCAGATGAGTCTGAGCCGGGCTCTACGACTCGTCTCGCTAGACACCGAGGCGTCGGTCAAAGCCGCTTAGTTGTCTGGCGGGACAGAACGTCTCTGTGGAGCCTCTCCCCCATGCTTAATTGGCGGACCCGACCTATGGGCCCGTCTTTCTGACGCCCAGAATGTTTGAGTTTGGACTTATGTCCAGTTGGAGTGGCCGACGACTAACCACACTTCGGTTGTGTTGAATTTTGACCGTGACAATTTCCCCCCTTGCAAAAGACTATGCTCCGCATTGTCTCAAAACAACGGTACAAAAAGGACAACAAACCGAATTTGCTGACACACAGCTACTCGCGCAAAGTTTGGAAAATACTTTACAACCAACGGTTTATAAATTATAAAATATACAATTAGTGAATACCACTCCAATGAGTTATCATTGACGTGCGCTCTTGCGTTATTTCAATTCATTTTATAACGACCTCTGTGCGCACTTATGCAATTCCCCTACCTGCGGATTTGCCATCTCTTTCCCTTTTCACAATTCTTATGAAAAGCACAATATAATATGATCGCGATCCATGACACTTCACTGAGGAATCTCCATCCTCATTATTGCAAATAATGCATCACTACACAAAAAGACTGTATGCTCCAAGCATAACTACATCCACATGAACAAGTCTCACAAAGAAAATATGAACAAGTCTCACACAAAAAAATATGAACCATAGCCAACTGGGAATGAACCCCTATCCAATCAACATAACTGGAATCAACACATATTATCAACAATGCACCCCGGATATGACTGACTTCCCTGAGTTGCAGCTTGCTAGATACACGACTTAAATTAGTCAGCTCCGACATTCTGTCGACTGGGATGTACTGCACTCGATACCTGTAGGGCTGCAGTGCCATTGCCCAACGCAGAACCCTGCTGTTTTTCAGCTGTGCCTCCTGCAGGAATTTGAGTGGTTGGTGATCTGTCTCTATCACGAACTCTTTCCCATACAAGTATTTGTGGAAATTCTGCACGGCCCACACGACAGCTAAACACTCCTTCTCCACCGTTGCGTACCCTTCTTCACACTTTGTCAACTTCCTGCTAGCATATCTCACAGGAAACTCGACCCCTTCGTGCTCCTGCAACAATACTGCACCTATCCCACCACCTGATGCATCTGTCCGCAACAAAAAGGTTTGGACATATCTGGTAGCTTCAAGATGGGACGGGAACCTAGTCTTTCCAACACTGTCTGCAGTGCTTGCTCTGCAGCGTCTGACCATTCGACCACTGCCGGTTTCCCTGCCTTGACCAAATCACTGAGAGGACTCGTGATTGCAGCAAAGTTTGGGACAAACTCCCTATAGAACCCAATAAAACCTAGCAGACTCCTGACTTCTGTTTTGGTCTTTGGTCTCTCTGAATTCATCATCTTCTCCACCTTTCCTCTTTCCGGCTGCTTTGTGTCGCCTCCGACAACAAAACCTAGGAACTCCAGGCTTGGAAAGCCAACCTGGCACTTTGTTGGTCTGGCTGTGAGATTGGCTTGTCTCAACCTCTCCAAAACTGCTCCTAGCTGCCTCATATGCTCCTCCCATGTCTCGGATGCTATCAGAATGTCATCCATGAAATTCACAACACCTTCCAATCCCGTCAATAGCTTCCTCATCATTCGAGAGAAGACTGCAGTGCGTTGACCATCCCAAAAGGGAGTACTCGCCACTGGTATAGCCCCATAGGAGTGAAAATGCTGTGACTTCCTTTGAGTCATCACTCAAGGCTATTTGCCAGTAACCCTTGCTCAGATCGATCCTGGTGAAATACTGGCTCTTGCTTGTGGCGATCTGAGCGAACAGGTCTTCCATGTTGGGGATGACCTCTGCATCGACCTTGGTGACACTGTTCAGACGTCTATAGTCGACACAGAAAACGATGCTCACCTGACTTTTTCCTCACTAAGACGACGGGTGCACTATATGATGATTTGGACGGGTTTAATCACCCCAAGGTCCAACATCTTTTCTACCTCCTCCTCGATCACTTGCTTGGTGGCATATGGGATCGGGTAGGCTTTCACATGTACGGGCTTCTGTGATGTCAACTCCACCGTACATGTCTCTAGAGTTGTCCTGCCTGGTTTATCAGTCAGGGACGCCCTATATTGTTCTAGGAGCCCCCTAACTTCCCCCTGTCTCCTACTGTCTAGCCCTTCATACAGTGACACATCCCTGTATGACTCTTCTCCTGGAACTCAGGCAACAAAATCTCTCCTTCTTCTGCTGGGTCTCCCTCACCTCCATCAATGATTGCTGCTGCGCCTATGTGCTGACTCTCCCGCTGAATATATTTGCGGAGTAGATTTGCATGGAAAAGTTTTGATTTCCCATTCACATCGATTCGGTAGTCCTGATCTACCTTTTCAATGATGGTGAAGGGTCCCTTCCAATGCATCAGCAGCTTGTTGTGATCCGTGGGGAGCAGTACCAGGACTTGATCTCCCACCTGGCGGATTGCTTCCTCACCTTTCTGTCATATTGCTTCTTCTGAACGACCCTAGCCTCCTGCAAACCTTCCCTTGCAACTTACATGTCTCATACCTGTGCCCACCTTTGGAACAGGGCGAGATAGAGCCAATCAAGTCAACAGCCACTCTCCCGAACGGTGTGTCAATTAAAGGGGGATGTTTAAGAGGCGCCTTCCTCTTCACCCCTCTTGTGGCTGACCTTTGACACACATCACATGACATGCAGAACCGCTTTATGTCTGCCATTGCTCCTGGCCAATGAAAGTCATCAAAGACTCGGTTCGCTGTTTTGCTGGTGCCGAGATGACCCGCCATGAGCGACTCGTGACCCACTGACATGACAGTGTCACGATAACATGCTGGTACCTCTAACTGAGTGGTCACCTTACCTGTCTTCCCCTTGGTGAACACTCGGTACAACAGCCCGCCTTTCACAAGAAATTCTATCTCACCTCCTCTAACCTCCTGTTTCTCTCCACCTCTTGCCAACTCCCAAGACTTCACGAGCGAAGGGTCTTGTTCCTGCGCTGCCCTAAACTCATCAGGCGACACATCTATGCCCGACTTCCTTCCTGGAACAACTAACGGTTTAACAACCTTTTCCTCCTTCTTGCTCCGTGTCTGAACTGCTGCCCCTGTAGCAGTCAACAACTCAGGATCCCCTGGATCCCTTGCACCTGGAATATTTCCAATGATCAAATCGTGAAGGGGTTTCTCCATCACCAACGCAGACAACTCGCCTGAGAAGTAAGGGGTACGTACTTCTATCTTAGCAACTGGAAACTCCCTCACAGTGCCATCGATTAGAGTACAGGTCTGGATTTGCCCTGTCAAATCCCCTTTATCGACCAGCGTTGTTCGTACTACCCCGCATGAACAACCAGTGTCTCGTAACACTTTCACCCTCTGCTGGCCAACCCACCCTTCTTCCACTGGTAACGAACCACTCAGCCTAGTGCCCTCCATCCCTGACACTGACTGCTGCCCAGTGCTAGCCATAGGCTGCACTCACCCTCTTCAACTGAATCCCTTTTGGTTCCACTGCAGGTCTTTTCCCTTGACGACCCTTATCCACTTCTTGCAAGGCTGCTGCCTTCTGGAACCTCATGCGACAATCCCTCGCCACATGTCCCTTCCTGTGACAAATGAAACACCTAATGTCCCTTTGCCCTTCCTTCTGCCCCACCACTGGGTTTGCAGACTTTGCAGAAACTCCCCTAGTCTCCTTGCACTCTTCTCACCTGTGCCTAGCACCTGTTTCTCCTGCACCTTCGTGCCCAAACGTGCCTCTCTATACACCTCTGCGAACTTCAACAACTCCCCTGCTGTCTCTGGCTGTCTCTCTTTCAAATGTATGGTTAACTCAGGGCCGCAACCTGACAAAATCTGTTCCTTCATAACTAGCTCTTTCAACTCAGCGAACTCCTTTTTCGTACCGCTCAACTCTAACCATTTCTCAAAATAGTGATCTAGACGTGCACCAAACTGAGTGTACGTCTCACCTGCTTGTAATTTAGCTGAACGAAATTTCTCCTGAACCCCTCCTCTGTGAGGTCAAATCCCTTCATCAGCGATTCCTTCACAGCGCCGAAATCAGACTGTTTTTTCTGCTGTAACGCAGTGAAAATTTGTAATGCCTTACCCGTCAGTAACGCCGACAAAATGACTGCCCACTCTTCTGGAGGCAACCCTGACTGGGTGCAAACGTTTCGAAACGACTGATGTATGCATCAATCGAATCGGTCCCTTCCGAGAATTTTGGCAACTTGGGTCGGGGGCATAGCTGCGCACAGAGTCACTGGAAACTGAACTCCCATCCTCGGTGGTCTCCCTTTGTATTCTCATTTTCTCTAACTCTAATTGAACCTTTAATCTTTCTGTTTCCTGCGTTTCCCTAGCTTTAAAACCTTTCTGTTTCCTGCGTTTCCCTAGCCTGATTATCATTAGCCTGAATCCTTAATTTTTCTGTTTCCCGCTCTGCTATTTCTCCGCGACACGTCGTCTTTCCGCGCGTTCATCCCTTTCCATCTTTTGCTGGTTTTCAACAAATGCTCGCAACTCTTCTCCGAATAGCCTAACTCACGAGCTACGCTCACGAGTTGTTCAATAGGGGTGTTCTTTTCTTCCGCCATTATATCTCCTTTTTTTTTTTGAACAAGATTTTACACTACGACAGCCAAACTGGTGGTTACCGACACGAGTGACGTAATAGCACAATCCTATGAATGATAATATTAGCTTGGACAACGTAGTTATTTTTATAAGACGCCCAGCGCCTGACCCAACTATGAGAGCGAATTATAGGAAATCTGTGCGAAATGAGTACTCTGGGCTGAAATGCCAAGCCTAGTATTAACTATCTTGGAAGCAATGCCAAGCCTAGTATTTAACTATCTTGGGAACATACAGTAAGACAACCCCTTGTCTTAGGATTACAATACTTGAATCCCACCCAGCTTCCTCTCTGAGAAGTTGAACAATTATAATAAATGGGCCAGAATATCCTGGCAAGCTCGCCAATAAATTGTCAACCTCGGGGGGTTTCAGTGGAGGAAGGACTAGCGCACAGCCCAAACACACTCACAGCTTGCTTACAATCTCATTCATATATCATGCATTCGTCACATCAAACCACTAGTAAAGTCTATAACTTTACTATACATGATCATGGAAAGAAACATCAATGCATACGGAATCAAACAGAATAAAACATTCTCTCTTTCCTGAACTTCACAAAATCATTTATCTAAAACATCATTAACTAACCCGGGTATGAATAGATTTCTACTTTACCTGGCCAGGTGATCTTAACTATTCACGAATCACTGTCTTTTCTTTTCTTTTCTTTTTCTTTTCACTGTCACTTTCACAACACGACACAACTGCCGGCACTGGTGTTGGTCTGATGCCGCCTGGTCAGGTGAGACTGTTGGCGTTGGTCTGTGGTTCTGCTTGGCGAAGTGACGCTGCCAGGTATGAGGTCGAACCCCCGGTTAGGATAGAACAGTGACTATCAACATCGATCTGTTCTCCTTTCTTTCTTCCTGCATTAGCGCATTGCACTCTCTCTCTCTCTCTCTCTCTTCTAGTCTGCTCTTATCAAATGGACATGGTTGCTTTTCTTTTCTTTTTTCTTTTCTTTCTTTTCTTCTTCATAAATTAGCAACTCTCTCTCTCTCCACATCTCTCCTCAGTCCTTCCTCTGCAGACTATCTCATGCTAATCTCTCAACTTGGTTCTCTTCTCTCCTCATCTCTCTCTCTCTCTGCCCTTCTCTCCTGCAGAGCTCCACTCGGAACCTCTCTCTCCCTCTCTCTCTCTGTTCGTTCTTCCTCTCGTTCTTCTGTTCGTTCTCATCTCCCTGCCTTCCTGTAGGCGAGAGCCTACTTCCCGAACTCCCCCCTCTCTCTCTCTGTCTGTTCGTTTTCCTCCCCCCCTCTCTCTCACTCACACATTCCTTTATGCTCTAACCCCGTGTCCAAGGGCCAGTACCATTGGTCAGTATTTTTACCCTTGATCCCCGAAGTTGTCTCCCTCTAATTCCATTGGACGTTCAAATCATGACAGTCCCGTCTACACGCCTTACTCTCTGTGGTGGTCAATTGGTCATTTAATTGATTAGCTAGATTTCACCCCCACCACACACTACCTTCCCCCCTTTCCTACTTGACTGGTGCCGTGTGGACACTGGTCACTCTAAAGTGGCTAGCTGAGTCTGGGTGGGCACCACGACGTCTAAACTAACAATGACGCTGGTTCACAAAGTGGCCAGATGAGTCTGAGCCGGGCTCTACGACTCGTCTCGCTAGACACCGAGGCGTCGGTCAAAGCCGCTTAGTTGTCTGGCGGACAGAACGTCTCTGTGGAGCCTCTCCCCTATGCTTAATTGGCCGGACCCGACCTATGGGCCCGTCTTTCTGACGCCCAGAATGTTTGAGTTTGGACTTATGTCCAGTTGGAGTGGCCGACGACTAACCACACTTCGGTTGTGTTGAATTTTGACCGTGACACCCACCCCCACCCCACTCCCCACCTTAACAACAACGACAACGACGACAACAACAACAACAACGACAACAACAACTTTAACAACAACAACGGAGACCACGACAACAGCAACAACATCTACAACAACAACAACAACAGTGACAACAACTATAACAAGAACGACGATGACGACAACAACAACAACGACGACGACGACGACAACAACAACATCGACGACGACGACGACGACAGCGACAACAACAGCAACGACGAGAATAACAACAACAGCGACGACGACGGCGACAACAACAACAACAACAACAACAACAACCAATAAACCTTTATTATGTTGGCTGCTAGCGTCTTGGCTGCTATCTGTTTTCTTCATTTTCATATTAGTAGTGGTAGTCGTGGTCGTCGCCGTAGTAGCAGTAGTAGTAGACGTGGTGGTGGTGGTGGTAGTAGTAGTAATAATAGCAACAGTAGCATGCTCACAGATGTAAATTCTATACCCACTTTTTGTTGTCGTTCTTGTTTTCTGTTTGTTTGTTTCTGGTGTTTGTGGGCTTGCTCACTAAGGGAGGTAAACCCGGTAACTCCATTCAGGTTTCTGATGTACCCACCCAGTAAAGATATATATGATAACAGCACAGACGCTGACAACCGCTGTCCCACCGAGAGAGAGAGAGAGAGAGAGAGAGAGAGAGAGAGAGAGAGAGAGAGAGAGAGACAGACAGACAGACAGACAGACAGACAGACAGAGACAGAGAGATGGTGGTGGTGGTGGGGTAACCTCTCTGACACCACGCCGAATATCACCAGAACGACAACACGTAAAGACGGGACCGCGATTAATTAACGCCAGCTCGCAAACGTTTATGCCGCTCAACATGCCCCCCTAACCCCTCCTCACCTCCTCCCCCTCCCCGATCCCCATCCCCACCTTCCCCCTACTCCTCTCCCCCCACCCCCCACCCCCACCCCCTGCCCCCTCCCCTCCCCTCCCCTCCCCTGGCCGCTCAAGGAGAACCGCGCTACAGACTTATAAATATCAATGAACCTTGAAAGTGATGATGGCGTAGAGGGGGGATGGGGGGGGGGGGCAAAAAAAAAAGACAAAAAAAAAAGACCGCGACCAATCGCAGGTGAGAAGTCCGCGACGCACTGTGTGTAAGGCAATCTGTCTCGCGCGCGCCACAACCTCGATAAAAACTTTTTACCCCTGGATGAATAAATCAATCGGCGGACCACCTGAAACGAGACTTGACTGACTATTTGGTGACGCATCAGATCGTAATTGTTGTAGAAAATCTGCCCTCTCTTTTTCTTTTCTTTTTTTTTTCTTCCTTGCTGTTATTTCGACTTGTCAGTTTTAAAGCTAGGAGAAGAAAAACAAATCGCATTCATGTGTGGCCATAAAAGGCAAGCGGATTTCAAGGCGACGGGGTTTGTTTGTTTTTACTTTTAATTTGTTTGCATATTTTTCTGTGTTTCATTCATCAGAAGGTTTTCTATTTCTTCGTTGACTTGAATGAGCAGCAGAAATTACAACCGCGAGGGCAAACATCACAGTTCTGTTCTGTTATTTGATGCATTGGTTTGTTTTCTGATTTATTTATTTCATTTCTCAATGATCTGACTTCGTGGGGTTAGAAAAACAAGCATGGTTTGGCTGAATCGGTACAACGGCTATTCTCTCCCTGGAAGAGGTAAGTCCCATGTTTGTTTGTATTAAAATCAAATTGCACAATTTTATCGACACGATCGATTTTTTGTTCTGTGCGAAATTTCGGCTTAATTCTCCTGGCGTATGATCGTTATTTGGCACCATCTGATAAACATATATGTGTATATATATATATACAGAGACACAGAGACACACACACACACACACACACACACACACACACACACACACACACACACACACACACAAAAGAGAGAGAGAGAGAGAGAGAGAGAGAGAGAGATCCAATGTTTCTGTGCACATTCTGTTAATTCGTTTAAGATTCCTGGAGGTCTCGGCCCAGTTTTTTTCACGAATGATGGGAAGAGAACGTTTATATGATTGTGTAAGTGGGTGGGTCGTTGGTGGGTAGATCAACAACTTATCATGCCGTCTTCAAATGTGTTTGTCCGTCTGACTATCTGTCTCTCTTCCTGTCGGTCTGTCTGTCACTTGACCGCCTATGTGCCTACCTGGTGTCTGGGCGGTTTGACTGATTTGGATTGATAGTATTTGCCCTCTGTTCTTGCTGATAGTCCAAGGTGTTGATGTTCAGAGTGATGAACTTTCTTTGACAATCTCTCTCTCTCTCTCTCTCTCTCTCTCTCTCTCTCCTCTCTCTCTCTCTCTCTCTCTCTCTCTCTCTCTCTCTCTCTCTCTCTCTCCCTGTGTGTGTGTGTGTGTGTGTGTGTGTGTGTCTGTCTGTCTGTCTGTCTCTATCTTTCTCTCTCTCTCTGTCTGCCTGTCTATCTCTGTCTCTGTCTGTCTGTCTGTCTGTCTGTCTCTCTGTGTGTGTGTGTGTGTGTGTGTGTGTGTGTGTGTGTGTGTGTGTGTGTGTGTGTGTGTGTGTGTGTTGCTGATAGTTGAAGATGTTGATGTTTGGGGTGATGAACTTTCTCTCTCTCTCTCTCTCTCTCTCTCTCTCTCTCTCTCTCTCTCTCTCTCTCTCTCTCTCTCTCTCTCTCTCTCTTCTCTCTCTCCCTCTCTCTCTCTCTCTCTCTCTCTCTCTCTCTCTCTCTCTCTCTCTCTCTCTCTCTCGTGTGTGTGTGTGTGTGTGTCTGTGTGTGTAGCCAGTGAGTTGGTTCTCAGTACGGCTTTATAGCGGAATCAAGCACAGATTCATCTCCTGTTTCCCAACAAAACGGGCATGCAGAAATAGTTTGTACCGATAAAACATACACATGAACTGCTCTTTCAGACGCATTGTTTACGCCAGAGAAGAACATAACGTTAAGTTGCAGCAAATGAATGGCACAGAGCTAGTTTCACCAGATTTAGACAGAGGATTAGAGGTTTGATAACTGGGAACAAAACTGGGTTGTTTTTTTTAATGATGACTGTTTGAACGAGATTATCTGCCTGTCTTGTGGGAGAGAACGTGAAAACACTTCTAGGTTTCATTGCGCTGCCTATGTTGACAGACGTAAAGGCTGCTGTGTGCTGGGGAGCCGGGTGTCGTATATAATACTGTCGCCGTGGAATTGTATCGCAGCGACAGCATTTCACGTGAAATACTGTTGCAGCGACAATATTTGCTGGAAAAAATTGTCGCGCGACAACTTTTCACGAAAAATGTCCTATAGAATATTGTAGCTGCCCATAAAATGCAGTATTTCCCGGGAAATACTGTCGCTGCGACACGATTTTATGAGCGACAGTATTATATACGACACCGGACTAGCTCAGTGGTAGAGCGCCGAACTCGTAATCTTGGGGTTGCGGGTTCGAATCTCCGCCGGTTCGTTTCGGTACAGGGGGGGTGGGGGGGTGGGGTTCCCTCGGAGTTAACATTGGCTCTGACTCCATTTCCCATACAGTCCTTCGAGTGAGACTATAAACCGAGGTTCCGTGTGTGAACGCACGCGTAACATCTTGCACACATGTAAAATCCCGTCACCAACTTTCGGAAGAGAAGGCCAGTTTGGCCGTTAGTATGGATGACACGTTACACATAGCATGCACCTTCCCCGAAGTTGGAGTATGGCTGCCTTAATGGCGGGATAAAAAAAAAACCGGTCATACACACAAAACTCCACTGCCTATACAGGGGGTGTCCGCAGGAGTATCAGCCTGCGTACGCAGAAGAAGAAGCTGTGTGCTAAATTTCTGTTCATACCGGTCAACTAGCTCCAACCTTGCTATGTTGCTGTCTATGAACAAGGATCCTAATGTGGTGAGGAAACTGGCTAAAGCGTGAAAACGGAAAAACCAAGTATGCGAGGAACGAGGAAATCGAACTGAACACCGGTTAAATCAGGATGATCCAACGTGTGTGTGTGTGTGTGTGTGTGTGTGTGTGTGTGTGTGTGTGTGTGTGGTGTGTGTGTTGGTCAGTACAACACTATGTTAATCTGACAGTAAATGGTTTCAGTCAGTCAGTCAGTGCTTGTGTGTGTATGTGCGCTAGCAAGTGCGTGCGTACGTACGTGCGTGCCTCTGTGTGTGTGTGTGTGTGTGTGTATATGTGTGTGTGTGTGTTTTGGTGTGTGTGTGTGTGTGTGTGTGTGTGTGTGTGTGAGAGAGAGAGAGAGAGAGAGAGAGAGAGAGAGAGAGAGAGAGAGAGAGAGAGAGAGAGAAAAGCCGAAGATGGGGTGAGAGAAAGGTGGAGAACAGACTGTACGGAGGGAGGGGAGGGGAGGGGACGTGGGAGGGAGGGGAGGGGACGTGGGGGGGAGGGGAGGGGAGGGGACGTGGGAGGGGACGTGGGAGGGGAGGGACGTGGGAGGGGACGTGGGAGGGGACGTGGGAGGGGAGGGGAGGGGACGTGGGAGGGGAGGGGAGGGGAGGGGAGGGGACGTGGAGGGGAGGGGAGGGGAGGGGAGGGGACGTGGGAGGAGAGAGGGACAGGAGGAGACGGGACAGTGGAGATGAGGGGCGGAGGTGGTGGATATGGGGGGTAGGGGTGGGAAGTGGGTGGATGGGTGATGGTGGGGGCGTGGTGGGTGGGAGTGCGTGACACTGGTACTTTTGACATCGGTGAATGCGATTGTAGCCCCCTTGCCTACAGGGCTTACCTGCTAAACGGACAATGAAATAGGTCGGTGCCTATGATTGTCTGTCTGTCTCTGTCTGTCTGTCTGTCTCTCACTCTATTTCTGTCTGCTTGTCACTCTATCTGTCTGTCTGTCCCCCTTCTTCTCTCCCTCTTTCTCTTACCTCCCTCTCTCCCTCCTTCTCTCTTTCTGACTCTCTCTCTCTCTCACATGCTCTTCCTCTGTCTCTCTGTCTCTCTCTCTCTCTCTCTCTCTCTCTCTCTCTCTCTCTCTCTCTCTCTCTCGGCACCATTCATTGCAGATGAAAGAGGAGATCAAGAAGAAAGAGAAGTTGTTCAAGCAGAAGAGATAAAGAGAATTGATTTTGTCCATTTGCTGTGGTAGCACAAATTAATGAGCGTGCAATATTTTACGTATTGGTCACTCAAGCCGTCCACTTTCACACAGTCACATGTACATGCAATGACTTTGCATGCATCATCAGGGTCTATTTCACACTCACATGGAATGTTCTTCAACACATGGTATGGTATACCAGCTCGGAGCCCCATGAACTAAAACATTTAAACTGGAAGTGTAAAAAAAAAAAAATCGGTAACTGAAGCATCCTAATTAGCAATACCACGATTCCAACATTACAGGACACACACCATGAAACATTCTCTTAAGTTGAAATGAATTCTTCTTTTAAGATAGATACGTAAATTATGAATAATGAAAAACGAGAGAAAGAAAGACAGACAGAAAGACAGAAACAAAGCTAAGAAATAGCCGTGAGCACTCTGTATATAGTCCTTATAACGCTCTGTATACAGTCCTTTCAACGCTCTGTATATAGTCCTTTCAATGCTCTGTATATAGTCCTTTCAACGCTCTGTATATAGTCCTTTCAACACTGTATATAGTCCTTTCAACGCTCTGTATATAGTCCTTTCAACGCTCTGTATATAGTCTTTCAACGCTCTGTATATAGTCCTTTCAACGCTTTGTATATAGTCTTTCAACGCTCTGTATATAGTCTTTCAACGCTCTGTATATAGTCTTTTCAACACTCTGTATATATTCCTTTCAACGCTCTGTATATAGTCCTTTCAACGCTCTGTATATAGTCCTTTCAACACTCTGTATATAGTCTTTCAACGCTCTGTATATAGTCCTTTCAACGCTCTGTATATAGTCCTTTCAACACTCTGTATATAGTCCTTTAAACGCTCTGTATATAGTCCTTTCAACACTCTGTATATAGTCTTTCAACACTCTGTATATAGTCCTTTCAACACTCTGTATATAGTCCTTTCAACGCTCTGTATATAGTCCTTTCAACGCTCTGTATATAGTCCTTTCAACGCTCTGTATATAGTCTTTCAACGCTCTGTATATAGTTCTTTCAAAGCTCTGTGTATATATTATATAATAATATATATATATATAGATCAGTATATTTAAAATGCCTAAAACAATTTTTTAAGTGCTCAACCCCTTGGGGAGCAACATTAGTTAAAACAAGTTAAAAGAGGAATCTTAAAACCATCTACAAATTTGTTGTCAGGATGACAGCGCAACACGCTCGAAACAAATTTGTAGATAGTTTTAAGATTCCTCTTTTAACTTGTTTTAACTATATATATATATGGATGGATGGATGGAGAGAGAGAGAGAGAGAGAGAGAGAGAGAGAGAGAGGAGAGAGAGAGAGATCTTTATATAAAGATAGACAGATAAAAAGTGAGGTGTTATAACGATTGCAAAACATCACAGAATGAAGCCGCTGCTTTCAACGCTGAAAAATGAAAAACAATTTTAAGAGTCAGTTTCGATTTTAAAAGTCAAAAATACCATAATCAGTAAATAAAATAAGGAAAAGCTCTACCTCGCAAAATGAATGGATAGATAAAGGAACAAATAGATAGATAGATAGATAGACAGATAGATAGATAGATAGATAGATAGACAGATAGATAGATAGATAGATAGATAGATAGATAGATAGATAAGATAGATAGATAGATAGATAGATAGATAGATAGATAGATAGATAGATAGATAGATGGATAGATAGATAGATAGATGGATGGATGGAATAGATAGATAGATAGATAGATAGATGGATAGATAGATAGATAGATAGATAGATGGATGGATGGATAGATAGATAGATAGATAGATAGAGATAGATAGATGGATAGATAGATAGATAGATAGATAGATAGATAGATAGATAGATAGATAGATAGATAGATGGATGGATAGATAGATAGATAGATAGATAGATAGATAGATAGATAGATAGATAGATAGATAGATAGATAGATAGATAGATAGATAGATAGATGGATAGATAGATAGATAGATAGATAGATAGATAGATAGATAGATAGATAGATAAATGAATAAACAGATAGATAGATTAATTTAAAAAATGAATAGATAAATAAATAAAACGAACGACTTAGTCAAATAGAAAAAAAACACAATAAACA
>CM031616.1:35091279-35093779 GCA_018398815.1 Conus ventricosus | reverse complement strand
ATTCCTCTATCACTGAACACACCCCACAACCTGCCTCTGCTCCTCTATCACTGAACACAACCCACAACCTCCCTCTGTTCCTCTATCACTGAACGCACCCCACAACCTCCCTCCCTCTGTTCCTCTATCACTGAACACACCCCACAACCTCCCTCCCTCTATTCCTCTATCACTGAACGCACCCCACACCTCCTGCCCCATCTGACAGGCGCGGACAGCGACAGTCTGTTGAGCTGGACACGCCAACACCCGGAGCACTGGACACGGGCCGAGGTGCTGGACTGGCTGTTCTGCGTGGCCCAGGAGAGAGGCCTGGACATGCAGGACTTCAGGGGGGAGGCGTTCCAGTCCCTGACGGGCAGCCAGCTGTGCCGGATGGGGGTGGAGGACTTCAGCCGTCTGGAGCCCCAGTACGGCGTCCTTCTGCATCAGATGTTCAAGAAACTGCTGAGTGGGGGTAGGTGGCTCGGGGGGGGGGGGGGGGGGGGGGGGGGGGGGGGGGGAGGGGGGGGGAAAGAAGGTTGAGAGAGTTGGAAGATTAGTATTTCTATGGCGTCCTCCTGCGCTAGATACTCAAGAAACTGTTGAGTGGGGGAAGTTGGGGTGGGGGTGAGGGGTGGTTGGGGAGGGGTGAGGTGAGGGGGGGGGGGTGTGAAGGTTGAGAGAGTTGTTGGAAGATTAGTATTTCTATGGCTTTCCTCCTGCACTAGATGCTCAATTGGTTTCGAGCTCTCTTGAATGTTCCGAGTGTTTTGATTGGTTATAATACGTCATGATTCCGGAACGTTGAACAAATCTTCCATGCAGTTTGAGTGTGGTGGCTTAGAGGTGGTGAAGGGGTGTAAGAGGGCGCGTTGTGTGTGGGGGGGGGGGGGGGGGGAGGGGGGGGAGGGTGGAGGTGTAGGGATCCGGTGTGTGTGTGTGGTGTGTTGTGTGTGTGTGTGTGTGTGTGTTGTGGTGGTGGTGGTGGCGGAAATGTTTGTAAAGGCGTGTAAGTGAGCATGCTATCTATGTACATATTTGTATCTATGTAGGGGAGGGGTGAGTGGGGTGAGGTTGAGCAGCCCGTTGAATGAGTGAGGTAGTGTGTTTATTGTAAAGCGCTTAGAGCTTGGTCTGTGACCGAGGATAGGCGCTATATAAATACCCAATATAATAAATAATAATAATATACATATTTGTATCTATGTACATATTTGTATCTACGTACATATTTGTATCTATGTACATACTTAATGTATGCTACCGTAAATTTCTCTGGGAGTTTCCCTGTCCTCCCCTCCCTTTCCTCCCATGTTTTCCTTGTTTTGTTTTTTCTCCTTGTAGTTATAACAATAATAATAAAGCAGTTATAAAGCGCCTTGCCAAAGGTTCTGGGCGCTGACAATTCACACTTTTGTGTATGCAGCGGGCTGCCTACCTGGGTGGTGCCGGCTGAAGAGCTGCCTGCCGGCGTTTCATTCAGTCGTTTTACGTGTCATCCAGTCTATATCGTTGATTCAGTTTCCCTACTTCCTTCATTCTTTCAATTAGGAGAGAGCGAGAGAGAGAGAGAGAGGAGAGAGAGAGAGAGAGAGAGAGAGAGAGAGAGAGAGAGAGAGAGAAGGAGGGAGGGAGGGAGGGAGAGAGAGAGAGAGAGAGAGAGAGAGAGAGAGAGAGAGAGAGAGAGAGAGTGTGTGTGTGTGTGTGTGTGTGTGTGTGTGTGTGTGTGTGTTCGCAAGTAATGAACGAAACCTCACACACTTCCCATTGTGTCTGCCAGTGTTGTTCTCCAAGCCGGCCGGTTCCAGCCAGCCCCGAGTGCCGCCGCAACCCGAGCACAGCCCCGACCTGTCTTCGCCCTTTTCCGCCGTGTCATGTGACTCGTCACGTGACTCACCCGAAGCCTCCAGTTTCCCGGCATTCCAAATGCCCCGGAAACCATGTCCGAGTAAGTAAGCGTTTGACTGACTAGTGGCTGCTTGATGGATTAAGAGAGTAAAAAGTTGCATCACTCTGGGCTGCTAAAACAAAAAGGAACCACACGAATCAAAATACAGTGTCAACGCGTTTCGACCCGAAAGGAAGCAAAAGAGAAAACAAAACAAAACAAAAACAAAAAAACAAAAAAGAAAGGAAAACAGAAAAAAAGACAATGAAAGATGAATTTTAGTTAATATGGTTGTGGTAGTTTTTTTTGTTTGTTTTTTTTACTTCTCCTTTTTACGAATGTTCATTTTTGAGTTGTAGATAGACAAGAACTGATTCTGATCAATAGGTCATACTTTGATGATTGTGGTGGAGCTCAGTTGAATTGTGATACCACTGTTCGTTGAGTTGTTTCACATTGTAATACATTGCATTACACAAATTTGCGCTGCATCACGTAAAGTCACTACTGTTCATATTCATGCTTGAAGATGATGAACACTACAACGGTGATGATGATGATGAGGAGGAGGAGGAGGAGGAGGAGGATGACGATGATAATAATGATTGATTGATTGAGGAGGAGGAGGAG
>CM031616.1:35076279-35078779 GCA_018398815.1 Conus ventricosus | reverse complement strand
CCCTCTCCCTCTTGCTCCCCCCCACCCGGGCCCCCCCCCCCCCTCCCGCCCCACCCGGCCCTCCCCCCTTTCCTCCCCGCCCCACACCCCGGCTCCCCCTCCTCCTTCCCCCCGCCCCCCCCCGGCGTCCCCCCCCTCTTCTCCCCCCCGCCCCCACCGGCCCCGTCCCCCCCTCTCTCCCCCCCCCCCCCCCGTTCCCCCTCTCGCTCCCCCCCCCCACCCCCGCTCCCCCCCCCTCCCCCCCCCCCCCCCCGCCCCCCCCTCCTCCCTCCCCCCCCCCCCCCCCCCCCCTCCCCCTCCCCCTCTTTTCCCCCCCCGCCCCCACCCGGCCGTCCCCCCTCCTCTTCCCCCCCCGCCCCCACCCGGGCCCCTCCCCTCCTCTTGCCCGCCCCACGCCTTTTATCTACCTCCCCCCCCCCCCCCCCCCCCCCCCCCCTTTCCGTTTAATACCCGGGGGCCCCCCCCCCCCAGCCCCCCCCCCCCTCCCTCTCTTCCCCCCCGCGTCTGACCTTCTTCGGTTTACGTGCCCGTTCCCCTTGTCCAGAAAAGTCCCTCCCCCCCTCCCCCCCCCCCCCTCCGCCCCCCCCTCCCCCCCCCCCCCTCTACCCTCTTCTCTCCCCCCCCCCCTTCTTTTTTGCCCCCCTCCTTCCCCCTTCCCCCCCCCCCCCCCCCCTCCTCTTTCCCCCGGTTTTTTCCTTTTCCCCCCGGGCCCCCCCCGGGGGGGGGGGCGGTGTGAAAATGGTCAGCCCCCTTATCAATGTCCTTTCCCAGACAAATACAACCGCTCTGATTTAACAATTCCGCCGATAATTCCTGTTACTCGGCCCTAACTCGAGTTCTGGGCACGGTTTAATATGGTTGAGAAGTTTTGGGTTTTTGGGCCGTGTATTAGGTTTGGAAAATTTTTCCCTGCCGTATTCCCTCCCCCCCGACCAAAAACTCCCACCCCCTTTTCTTTCCCCCCCCTTTTTTTCCTTTTCCTTGTGAAAACGTTCGGTATGTTATGTTGATTATATAGGGAAAATTTTTTGCATGTATTTAAGAAAATTTATAAAGGTCCGTTTTTTTCCTAACTGCAAAAGGCAACGTGTATTTTCATTTATTATTCCTTTTATTAACAAATAAAATATCACATTATGGGAAGGTTTTTATTTACAATGGTGTACAAAGGTTTTGAACTCTTGTACAGATGCACTTTGGGATTTCTTTTCCTCAAAAAGGGAACAACAAAAAAAAATATGTCAAATTAAACATTTATTAATTTGTTTAGCCAAAATGGGGGACGTTTCCCTAAAATATGACTGTATATATATCAGAAATATAGGCAGTAAGAGAATGAAGTTGAAACTTCCGCAGGTATTTTGAAATATCGCGCGTTTTTGTTGTTGTTATTGTTCAACGTTTTGTTCTCATAGGGAGATATGTATGCATGCGTGTGTGTGTGTGTGTGTGTGTGTGTGTGTGTGTGTGTGTGTGTGTGTGTGTCTTTTCATGTGTTTGTGTGTTAAAGACCCCTAAAGAAGACCACAACTAGTCGACATGTCGGGAAAAATACAAAGGCATTTGATATCTCTTACTTCAATTTTCACTGTTATGTATACATATCATATAATATATATATATATATATATATTATATATATATATATATATATATATATATATATATATATAATAAACTAATAAATTCCAAGGATAAGTACCGCACCGTTCCAGCAACTTACAGAGCAGCTTGGTGTTGCAATGACTGCAAGAAATAATGAATTATAAACAAAGCTTGCTCTTATGTCTTAGATTGAAGAAATAGGGGGAGATAAGCATTCATATCTGCAGTGGCATACTGCCTAACTAACAGTACGTGCTCAAGTGGGTGGATGGGGGAAAAAAAAATGCTTCTCAAAATGAGCCTTCAGCAAGCTTATAATCTCCAATAGGGAGATTTGTTAGGTGTTAGTGAGTTTCCTCCCTATTGGAGATTATAAGCTTGCTGAAGGCTCATTTTGAGAAGCATTTTTCCCCCCATCCACCCACTTGAGCACGTACTGTTAGTTAGGCAGTATGCCACTGCAGATATGAATGCTTATCTCCCCCTATTTCTTCAATCTAAGACATAAGAGCAAGCTTTGTTTATAATTCATTATTTATATATATATATATATATATATATATATATATATTATATATATATATATATATATATATATATATACAAACATACATACATACATACATGTATATATATATGTATATAATATATATGTATACACACACACACACACACACACACACACAACACACACACACACACACACATATATATATATATATATATATATATATATATATATATATATATATATATATATTTTTTTTTTTTTTAGAATCATCTGCCACTGCAGGTATGAATGCGTATCTCCCCCTATTTCTTCAATCTAAGACATAAGAGCAAGCTTTGTTTATAATTCAATATATATATATATATATATATATATTATATATAT
>CM031616.1:35061279-35071279 GCA_018398815.1 Conus ventricosus | reverse complement strand
AGAGAGAGAGAGAGGTTTCGCGCGCGTTCGTGCACACACACAGGCACATTGACACATATTCAGACACACAGTCACATACATGTTTATAGGTACGTACACACACACACACACACACACACACACACACACACACACACACACACACACACACACACAAGCGCACCCACACGCATGCACACACACACACGCACGCACGCACGCACGAACACACGCACGCACGCACGGGCGCACGCACGCGCGCACGTACACACACACACACACACACACACACACACACACACACACACACACACACACACATGCGCGTGTACGAAAACACTCATAATCAAACGAGGTAAACGGATCGCTCTCATATTTCATGTGTTATTTTGTGTTTCCACGAAGCAAAAAAAAACAACAACAACAACAAATTATGTGTCCGGTTCTTGTTCGTGCTACCATTTAATTACAGTCACTATTGTTAATGATGAAGTAATGATACTGGTTCATTCTTATGTAACATATTCCAGATGTAAAGCCACAGCTTTGAGCTATTCAAATCTGGCATATTCCATGTCTAAAGTGATGATGAAGAACTCGTAAGTGGCATATTCCGTATTTATGTGATCTTGATGAACAATTGATATGTGTCATATTCCAGTGAAAAGGATGAAGAGTTAATAAGCTTCATATTCCATGTGTAAAGTGACGACGATGAACGATTTATATGCGGCATATTCCATGTGTAAAGTGACGATGATGAACAACTTATACGCGGCATATTCCATGCTAAAAGTGACGTTGATGAACAAGTTACATTCGGCAAATTCCATGTTTAAAGTGACATTGATGGACACTTGAAATGTGGGATATTCTTAGTTTAAAATGACGACGTTGAACAGTTTATGTATATGGGGAATAATGCACATCAAAAATGACGATGTTGTACAGTTTATAAGCATTATGCGGCATGGCCCATGTTTCAGTGACGTACAATTCATGTGTTGCAAATTCCAGGATTGATGTCATGATGTAACAATTTGATCTGTGGCATGTTCCATGCTGGCATTCCTGATACTGAACGAATTTTTCATATGATGTGTCCCATGCTAGAAGTCACATATTGAACAAATCATACATACCATAGTCTATGACCTCTTCCAATGCTTTGTGTCCCAAGAAATTGCGACACAAGCGCATCACACAACACACACACACCACACACACACACACACACACACACACACACACACACACACACACACAGAATTTGCCACGATTTTGATAGCATTATAAAAGTTTGATAAAGCCATTCGAGTTTTGTATCCTTTTTAACTTGATATTATTATAATGTAATGTCGTTGACGTCTATTGATTCATGGTCAGACTTCGGCCGTTCTTCTCGCGTGCATTTTGTATAATTTGCAGTGGTCGGTCTGTTTGTTTGTCTGTCTGTCTGTCTGTCTGTCTGTCTGTCTGTCTGTCTGTCTGTCTGTCTGTCTCTCCGTCTCTGTCTCGATCTTTTGCAGACAGACACACAGACAGACACACAGACAGACAGACAGACACACACACACACACACACACACACACACACACACACACACACACACACACACACACACACACACACACATCTTGTCTTCTTGTAGATGTCTTCTCTGGCTCTGTCGCTCTCTCAAGCCCCAAGACTCCCATGTACTGTTCTTTGATATGATAAAGAATGTTATCTAGATATCGAATGATTACAGCTTGTCTACTGGTTTCTATAACGTCCATAAGTTTCTGTAGAAATGTACACCGATGTACCTGCTTCTCATTCGTCCAGATGTGGGTTTGCATAGACCAAGTGAATAAAATTTGTCTGATAATTGACATCCAAAGCCTCAAAGTCTCGGTCTGTCTGTCTGTCTGTTTGTCTGTCTGTCTGTCTGTCTGTCTGTCTGTCTGTCTGTCTGTCTGTGACTGTGTGTGTGTGTGTGTGTGTGTGTGTGTGTGTGTGTGTGTGTGTATGTGTGTGTGTGTGTGTGTGTGTGTGTGTGTGCGTGGTGTGTGTGTGTGTGTGTGTGTGTGTGAGTGTGAGTGTGTGTGTGTGAGTGTGTGTGTGTGTGTGTGTGTGTGTGTGTGTGTGTGTGTGTGTGTGGAAATACGCCTCAAGTTCCAATACGTCTCAAATTCAATACGTCTCAGATTCAATACGTCTCAGGTTCAATACGTCTCAGGTTCAATACGTCTCAGGTTCAATACGTCTCAGGTTCAATACGTCTCGGGTTCAATGCACCTCACATTCAATACATCTCAGATTCAATACGTGTCAGGTTCAATATGTCTCAAGTTCAACATTTCTCAAGTTCAATACGTGTCAGGTTCAATATGTCTCAGGTTTATTACATCTCAGGTTCAATACGTCTCAGGTTCAATACGTCTCAGATTCAATTCGTGTCAGGTTCAATATGTCTCAAGTTCAACATGTCTCAAGTTCAATACGTGTCAGGTTCAATATGTCTCAAGTTCAATAATACGAAGGCTCAATACGCCTCAGGTTCAATACGTATCAGGTTCAACATGTCTCAGGTTCAGTACGCCTCAGGTTTAGTATGCCTCTTGTTTAGTATATCTCAGGTTCAATACGCCTCAGGTTCAATACATCTCACATTCAATACACGTCAGATTCAATACATCTCAGGTCCAATACATTTCAGGTCAATACATTTCAGATTCAGTACGTCTCAGATTTATTACAACACAGGTTCAATTTCAAGTTCAATACATTTCATGTTCAATACATATCAGGTTAAATACATCTCAGTTTCAATACGTCTCGGGTTCAATAAATTTTAAGTTCAAGACGTCTCACGTTCAACACGTTTCTCGTTCCACACATCTCAGGTTCAGTACGTCTTATATCAAGCACATCTCAGATTCAATACGTCTAAGGTTCGATACATCTCAGGTTCCAAACATCTCAGGTACAATACTTTTCAGGCTGAATATATCTCAGGTTCAATATGTCTCATATTCTATGGATCTCAGGTTCAATACGTCTCAGGGTCAGTACGCCTCAGGTTCAATACGCCTCAGATTCAATGCGCTTTAGGTTCAATTCTCCTCAGGTTCAAAACGCCACAGGTTCAACACTCATTACGTCAAATACAGGTTCAATACGCCTCAGGTTCAATATGCCTAAGGTTCATTACGCCTCATGTTCATAACGCCTCATGATCATTACGTCTCATGTTCATTACGCCGCATGTTCGTGATGCCTCATGCTTATTACGCATAAAGTTCATTACGCCTCATGTTCATGACGCCTCATGTTCATTACGCCTCATGTTCATTACGCCTCATGTTCATTACGCCACATTTTATTACGCCTCATGTTCATTACGCCTCATGTTCATAGCGCCTCATGTTCATTACGCTATAAGGTCGTTACGCACATTTTATTACGCCGCATGTTCATTACGCTACATGTTCATTATGCCTCATGTTCATAACACATAAAGTTCGTTACGCCTCATGTTCATGATGCCTCATGTTCATTACGCATAAAGTTTGTTACGCCTCATGTTCATGATACCTCATGTTCATTGCGCATAAGGTTCGTCACGCCACATGTTCATGACGCCTCATGTTCATGACGCCTCATGTTCATTACGCGTACGCCTCATGTTCATTCCGCCTCATGTTCATTATGCCTCATGTTCATTATGCCTCATGTTCATTACACCTCATGTTCATTCCACCTCATGTTCATTCCGCCTCATGTTCATTACGCCTCATGTTCATTATGCCTCATGTTCATTACGCATAAAGTTCGTTACGCCTCATGTTCATGATGCCTGATGTTCATTACGCATAAAGTTCGTTACGCCACATGTTCATTATGCCTCATGTTTATTGCGCCACATGTTCATGATGCCTCATGTTTATTACGCATAAAGTTGGTTACGCCACATGTTCATTACGCCTCTTGTTCATTATGCCTCATGTTCATTACGCATAAATTTCGTTACGCCACGTGTTCATGACGCCTCATGTTCATGATGCCTCATGTTCATTACGCATAAAGTTCGTTACGCCACGTGTTCATGGCGCCTCATGTTCATGATGCCTCATGTTCATTACGCATAAAGTTCGTTACGCCACGTGTTCATGACGACTCATGTTCATGACGCCTCATGTTCATGATGCCTCATGTTCATTACGCATAAAGTTCGTTACGCCACATGTTCATGACGCCTCATGTTCATTATGCCTCATGTTCATGATGCCTCATGTTAATTACGCATAAAGTTCGTTACGCCACATGTTCATGATGCCTCATGTTTATTGCGCCTCATGTTCATGATGCCTCATGTTCATTACACATAAAGTTCGTTACGCCACATGTTCATTACGCCTCTTGTTCATTATGCCTCATGTTCATTACGCATAAAGTTCGTTACGCCACGTGTTCATGACGCCTCATGTTCATGATGCCCCATGTTCATGATGCCTCATGTTCATTACGCATAAAGGTCGTTACGCCACGTGTTCATGACGCCTCATGTTCATGATGCCTCATGTTCATTACGCATAAAGTACGTTACGCCACGTGTTCATGACGCCTACATGTTCATGACACCTCATGTTAATGATGCCTCATGTTCATTACGCATAAAGTTCGTTACGCCACATGTTCATGACGCCTCATGTTCATTATGCCTCATGTTCATTATGCCTCATGTTCATTACACATAAAGTTCGTTGCGCCACATGTTCATTATGCCTCATGTTCATTGCGCATAAAGTTCGTTGCGCCACATGTTCATTATGCCTCATGTTCATTACGCATAAAGTTCGTTGCGCCTCATGTTCATTACGCCTCGGGTTCAGTTCCATTCAGGTTAAACAAAAGTGTCAATATACCTCGGGTTCAATATGACTCACTGTCACGAGTTTGTCACGAGGCCTATGACGATTGACCCATCTAGGGTGGTGGAATTATTCATTTATTTATTGTCGTTGTTGTTGTGTATCCGTCCCTTAATGGTGCTTGTGGTGTGGTTGCACCTTAATGTAGCTCAGCTCAGGTTAGGTTTACTTTCTCTCTCTCTCTCTCTAATTCCACTGCCCGTGCAATTCATCCTGCAGGTTCACGGGTGGCTGGTACCTTTCTCTTTAACTGGCTGTCTCTATTGGCCTCTCACCTGTCTTTTTACCTGCCGCACAGTGCAACATTCCTCTCAGGCTTGAGGTATTCTCACTGTGACGTAGGGTGGCATGTTGGCCGCCATCGGTTAGGCAGGTTTTCTCTTGACTCGAGCGGAAGATGTCCCTGGGAGCGCCTGCTCCGGTTCTGGTTCTCAACCACTTCGTCGAAGGTACGGTCGGTACCTTCATTCTACAGTCGGCCTGTAGGGGAGGGACATCATCTCTTTTCCGCATCTGCTCTGCTGGTCCTCTCGACGGACAGAGGGCGAGAGTCGCTTGACCCACCACTTCTGGGTCGCCCACGGGTTAGCTGTACCCTTTCTTCTTTCCTTCCAGTTCCTTCCGTTTCCTCTCCTCCCGGGGGATTCACCCGAAGCTTGCGCTGTTGGGGCCGCGCACTGGTTGAGAAGCACGTGGACTTTGCTGGAGGATCCTGGCCCTGTCCGGGACCTTCAGCGACAACCCTCGTCCCACGGGACACGTTCTCCGCGGTCCTCGGACTTCCTACGGCCAGGTCGCCAGTGTGGTTCGCTCTGTGTCGTGCGTTTGGGTGTGTGTGTGTGTGTCAATGGTGTCGGCATTGAAAGAACCGACCCGGTTTGGGGCACCTGATGCGACTCGGTGCTCACAGTGGACTTTGGAGAGGCAGGAGTGTGGGGGAACCACACGAAGCACAGAAAGGAATGTGCGCTGGAAATGCTTATTTATGATTATGGTTATGTTGTGTGCGTTGAAATGCTTGTTTGCGACTATGGGTATGTCGTGTGTGTTGAAATGCTTAATTGTGTGTATGTCGCGTGTGTTGAAATGCTTGATTGTGATTGTGCATGTTGCATGTGTTGGAATGCTTATTTGTGACTATGTGTGTGTTGGTGTGAATAAATGGGGTGGTTTGTATCGTAATC
Organism: Conus ventricosus; assembly: GCA_018398815.1. Classification (NCBI taxonomy): domain Eukaryota; kingdom Metazoa; phylum Mollusca; class Gastropoda; order Neogastropoda; family Conidae; genus Conus; species Conus ventricosus. Next base: position 35,065,199 of record CM031616.1, on the reverse strand, counting down.
TTTCTTGTGTGGTCTCTTGCGGGGCGTGTGAGTTCAGTCACTCCCTTCACTCCTATCTAGACCGATCCTGTCAGGGCAGACCTCCAGGGGTCGGTCGTGACATTTGTGGGGGCTCGTCCAGGATGTGAAGGGTTCCGACTGTCTCCCTCGTTTCGCGGAGTACCTGTCCAGTTCTGTCTGTTTTGTATACGCTTAGTCAGTTTGTCATGTTTGTTGGTGGGTGGTTGGCTGGGTGACTCTAGCGTGTAGGGAGTCTTGGTGGCCTGAAGGAACATCCGGTGTGACTGGGGAGTCGAGGTGAGACCAAGGGAAATCGACCGCGTTCCAGACCTCGTTCCGCCGGGTGCCTCACGCAGATACGGCCGTAAGACTTTCCTTTCTGTTGCCACTCAGTCTGTCATTCCTGTTTTGTAGTTAACCAGTTTTTTTTTTTACCGGGTGGTTATTGAGTACAGGTGGGTGTATCGGACGTTAGTGTCACTTTTTCCTCTCTCCGGATTCCGTCTGCCATTTTTTTTTTGTCGGTGAGCCCCACCGCACTGTTGCTCGTGCTGTGGAGCGCGGTGTTGCCAGAGTGGGAGCAGCCTGGACATATTTTTTTTTATTTTATTTTTGTCGGTGAGCCCCACCGCACTGTTGCTCGTGCTGTGGAGCGCGGTGTTGCCAGAGTGGGAGCAGCCTGGACATTGTACGTTGACGTTTTTTTTTTTAATTTGCTGTTTCTCAGTCAGTCACCAGAGACGTGACATATCCGAGCGGTATTTGTTTCTTTCAAGTGGAATTGTCTTTCCCCTTATTTGAGAACCGTAGGATATAGTTGTCATGGCAACGTCGGTGCTGGTGGTTATGGCGACGCGTGCGTCGAAGAAGAAAGGTCTTCAAAATGTAGTCCCTACTATTAGTACAGTACTTCGACTACAGTGACTTCTACTTATTCCAGTGCTGTAGCCGATAGTCCAGCGAGTACTTTCACTACTTTTTCACTAGGGGATCTTCCTGCTGAGACCCCGACTGGCACTTCCGCTCGGAAGCGTCAGAGTATAGTGAAGCAACTGTGGGGCTTCTGTTGAGTCGCAGAATCCAAAACCCTCTCTTCTCCATGCTTCCCTCGAAAGGAGCATGCCCCGGGAGACTTTCCTCATGGGAAAGTCGAGACCCAAGGGACGGGCCGAGCGGGTCATCCTCCCGTGTCGGGAGTGGTGAATCCTGCTCAGGATATCGCCTCTGTCCTGATGTTTTTGGAGCGACAGCGACGAGAGGATGAGGCCCTCCGTTGGGAAGAGGCTGTCAGGCAGGAAGCCCTCCGTCGGGAAGAGGAAACTCGGCGTCGGGAAGAGGCTGTCAGACACGAAGCCCTCGTCGGGGAAGAGGAAACTCGGCATAAGGAAGAGGCTGCCAGGCAGGAATCCCTGCGTAAGGAAGAGGCTTCCAGGCAGGAAGCCCTGCGTAGGGAAGAGCTAGATAGGATGGAGGCTCTGCGCAGAGAGGAGACTGCCAGACAGGAGGCCCTCCGTAGGGAATGAGGCTACGCTGCGTAGGGAAGAGGCTGCCAGACAGGAGGCCCTCCGTCGGGAGGAGTTAGCTCTGCTTAGGGAAGAGATGGAACAACTTCTTTCGCGGACTCCCGCGTCTGTAAATCAGGGGGTTAATCAACAGGCAGGTGATAGAGTTAGAGGCCCAAAATTAAAGCTTCCAGAGTTCAGACCTAGTGAGGACATTGATATGTTCTTAGAGCATTTTGACAAGGTTGCTAGTTCATACCAATTGTCTGAGGAACAAAAGGCCATGAGAGAACAGCATTTTACCAATCCTGGCTGACTTCGTCCTCAACCAGTTTCGGACGAAGTGACCACGGATTGGTAAAATGCTGTTCTCTGATAAGCAAGACTTCAATAACCCAAAAAATAACGATTATCTACAAACAAACATACTGTGTAGGGTTATCCGTTTTTAATACTAATTTACTAAACTTTTCAGATTTCAGTTTTTGTTTAATCCTATGTTTTTCCTGATCATTTTTCAATAACATCATTTTCGCGCAAACATTCTTCAAATGAGTCTTTGTCTTTCATGTGAAATAACACTACAGTCTTTAACTGTTCTCTAAAGTCTTTTAAAACTGAGTTTATATTTTTGGCATAAAATCCACACACTTATCCTAGCATGCCTTCCACTGAAAGCTAGTTTTGACAAAGTGTTTCTCTTTTTAACTATGTCTCTTTCTGCTGAACAGTCATCTATAATAAATAGTGTTTGCGTTCCTTCAAACAATCTATAAAACTGTTCTAAACACTCACTCAGTTTATTGCTAGGATCAACTAAAATATTTCATCATCTGTCCATATAAACCTTCTATCATGATATGCTTTGTTCCATTTAAGTGTTGGACAGAAAATCACAATATGATCAAAATTATAGCGATAAACTGTTTGTAATAAGTCTAGGACAAATATTGTTTTTCCACAACCCGTCTGCCCACAAATCATTGAACAATGAGGGGATTTTATCATAAAGTTTAACTGCTCCATAGTTTATAACAGAATTTAATCTAATCCAGTTATTATTTTTATCATACTCTCCGTCAAAACTTGTTCAGTATAATAAAACCCTACGAGGCCTAAATGGGTAAGATTAATCCAATTCAGTTCTGTAAGATTGTTTCTATTTAAGTCAACATTGATTTTGTTGCTTGTTGTTATGATCTTAATATCCTCACCATTGTGAAGAACGACGATGGTAACGTTAAGGCGTTTAACGTCTAGTTTTGCCAGCTAATATTAATTCCTTTTAAGGACGTCACTAACGCCCACAACCCCATCCCTCTCCACATCTTTAAAGACAGAAATTTCAAATATTATTGTGAACGTGTCTCCTAATTTTCTGCTTGGAAAGAACTGTAATTTTGTAGAAGCTTTTTTTACAACTGTTTCTTTTCTGTGGAGGATGTACTGTTTTTTCCCATACGGCGTTATTTCAATTTCTTTCCGACTATTGTCGTCCGGCATAAGACTTACATGTAAAGGGCCAGAGTTGAATGCTTTTCTGAAACTTTTTTGACGGCTAAAATATGTAAATGGGCTTATGAATTCAAATTTTATGTCCCATTCTAAATATGGTTCTAAGTGCCATTTGAGGTCAGGTTTTCGAACTATTTTATATTCATACTGGCCAACATTATTTGCCTCTAGATTGCGCAGTTGTTCTAGTTTAGGAAACTTTTTGCTGTCGCCAACCTCTTTGCGTTTATAATCACCATCTTAGTGTACTCAAAACCATACAAAGCGCCTATCTCACCATTTTGTTCAAAGTCCGCAACGTCTGCAAGGTCTTTTAATTCTAAGGTTATACACCTTACAGGCGCTAATGTAACTCCTGATTCTTCTGGCCCACGCGACATTATTTTTTAGTAACGTATTATTTTATTTCCAAAACAATGTGCAGGTTATCACATTTCACAACTTTCCCCGCTTTGTCTTTGATTTTTATATTAAATGATCCGACCTCCCACAAACTAATCTTTTAAACTGTAAATTAGGGAATTGTATAATTTCATAATCGCAATATGCAGCTTTCCTGACGGAAGAGCTCTTAAAAACAGTTGAGGGCCTTCCATCATATAAGTTTTCATCAGTGCTCAGCTCATCCAAATGAACATAGAGTAATGAATGTAATGCGAGATCGAGCGGATTTTTCTCCCTCATAAGTAGTTTTGTTTGACGTAACTCTAAACTATGAATGGCCCGATTGGCAGTTGTAAAGCCTAACATTTTAGCTAGCTCTTTATCAAATAGTACCCTACTTCTTCTTCTTCAGGTTTGAAGGTCAACATTGTTTTCAGATTCGCATTGTTAAGTTTGAGAGCAATGTCGAGTTACTCATTGCTTCTTTAGCGAGCAAAACCTAAAACCATAGGTATGTTA
>CM031616.1:35059098-35061179 GCA_018398815.1 Conus ventricosus | reverse complement strand
TTCGATAGACCATGGGGTCACACTCCCATGCAGCACTTTTCTGTCTTTTAACACCGAGTGGAGCATCGATACGACGCCAGTTTTTTTTGTCTACAACATCCCAACGTCAGCACATTTTGCTCTTCTTAACCACTGGTTCACCACTTCGGTCTCGACGCACCAGTTTTTTGTTGTCAACAACACCATAGAACACACTTCTTGAGATAAAAGTAACAAGTCGTGCAATACATCTGACAGGCACCCGACAGACTGCAGCAGGCCAGACAAGAAACGAACCAACAAACAAATACACACAGATTCACACATACACACGCACGCGCGCGTGCGCGCGCGCACACATACACAGACTCACACACACACATACGCACGTACGCACACTCACATACACACACGCGTGTGTGCGCCCACACACACGCATGTAGAAAACTATTAGATATGCGCTCAAAACAATTAATATGCGCATGCATACATAGCACATGGATGATGAAAATTAATAGCATATCGCACTACATACCTGTGTGATATGAAGTGGATATAAACATTTATGCACGCTCACAACCATAGATATGCGCACACATACATAGCACATGGATGATGAAATAGCATATCGCACTACATACTTATGTGACATGAAGTGGATATAAACATATGCAGAGACGGTGATGAAGCAATAATATACGAATATAGGGATGCATACAGTGACAAATTAATTTAATTCAATGAGGACATGGGGAGAGGAGCTGGTTGGTGTTGCTGTGACAGGAACTGAGCAGTCATCGTGTTCAGCAACTGAACAGCAAATGGATGTAGTGGGCTAGGGGGTTGTACTGACTGCTGTGGGAGAGAGAGAGAGAGAGAAGAGGAGAGAGAGAGAGGAAGAGAGAAGAGAGAAGAGAGAGAGAGAGAGAGAGAGAGAGAGAGAGAGAAGCACTTCATATTACAGGTCATATATTTACTAAGTCGTTCACGTCTGTATTTTCACTGCAGAAAATATCTACAACTCAGTGCCCGTACGGTCCCCCCCCCCCCCCCCCCCACACACACACACACACACACACACACACACTCACACGAGAGAGAGAGAGAGAGAGAGAGAGAGAGAGAGAGAGAGAGAGAGAGAGAGAGAGAGAGAAGCACTTCATATTACAGGTCATATATTTACTAAGTCGTTCACGTCTGTATTTTCCACTGCAGAAAATATCTACACTCAGTGCCCATACGGTCGCCGGCGACCTTATGGGCAACTGGTGACCGTACGGGCCCCGAAGTCCCTGCCCATACGGTCGCCGGCGACCATATGGGCCGGCGGGCCATATGGGCACCAACAACACATCTCATTTCGTAATACAAAGAATGTATGATGATGCTTGTATGATTATATGTAGATTCAAGACACCCTTATAGAAACACATCTCTTTCGTAATACAAAGAATGTATGATGATGCTTGTATGCTTATATGTAGATTCAAGACACCCTTATAAGAAACACATCTCTTTCGTAATACAAAGAATGTATGATGCTTGTATGATTATATGTAGATTCAAGACACCCTTATAGAAACACATCTCTTTCGTAATACAAAGAATGTATGATGCTTGTATGCTTATATGTAGATTCAAGACAACCTTAGAAACACATCTCTTTCGTAATACAAAGAATGTGTGATGCTTCCATGATTAGATGTAGATTCAAGACGACCTTAAAAACACATCTCTTTCGTAATACAAAGAATGTGTGATGCTTGCATGATTATATGTCGAACATAAATGATAAGCTGCATTACTGTTCGTGTGTTAAATGTACGCCACAGTTCATGTGAAGTATGAACTCGGTATGAATGATCGCATCATCTTCTTGTGAAGCGCTGAGAGTCAATTTCTAAAACATATGCAGTGTCAATGTCCGATTTTAAGATTATCAGTATTATATTACCATCATTGATATTGTCCTCCTCCCCTCGACCTCCTCTTTCTTCTTCTTCGTCTTCTTCTCACCATAATCATCATCGTCGTCGTCGTCATCATATTATCATCATCATCGTCATTATCATTGTTATCATTATTATGATTACCTTAAGGCA
>CM031616.1:35045754-35048998 GCA_018398815.1 Conus ventricosus | reverse complement strand
TCTGCTTCACCCTGCACACCCAGATCATATCACACCAGTGACGTTTCAGATCAGACCCAAAATCCTACATTCACGAAGGCGACAATTTGTTCCGCCGCGGCCATGAAGATGTGACCTTCAGTAAAAAATGTCACCCGAGGCGACACCCTGTGCCGGGGTGACATTTTATATTGCAACACTGGTTTGGAATGTTCGTCGGCGTGACATTTTGAATCGGAGTGACATTTTGTGCTGCAACAGGATTACTTGAGCGTTGAAGGTGACAAATTTGCGCTTCTACTTTTTTCTAAGGATTCGACTTTAGCACGCAAAAGAGCAGGTAGTTTAGGCGACTCTGGACGTTTAACCCCTGTATTTACACTGGTCTTTACACTGGAAGTTTTACAACGGTATTTCATATGCTGGCCGTGTTTCTCTCCATGGTTAGATAATGATTACTAGGTCAACGTGGGATGAGTGAAACTTACAGGGTACCGTTGACGAAACGAGGACGACATCTAAGAAAAGATACAGCACTGATAAGTGCACGCCATTGTCGAAAAGATACAGCATTGATAAGCTGACCCGTTGAACCGACACACAACACGCCTACGATTAGACCACCATGACTTGTGTCTGCCAAAGCCCGCCCCTTCATTCTTGCTGTGTCGTTTTTCACCAACAGGTAAGCAAGATCTGCATGTTTGCCTAGGCCAAACAGGTTATGTTTCCACTCACGTCTGTCTGTCTGTCTGTTTGTTGTTTGCCGGCGAGCAAGATTATGCAAAAATTATTGGATCGATTTTTAACGAAACTTGAGGGAAGGCTGAAATGTGACCTGCAGGCCAAACCGCTGTATTTTGACCGATTGAAAAGGAGTCCATTGATCATTGAAGAAAAAAATTGACATTGCAAGATATGGCATTTCTGGATGAAAAAAATAAATAAATAAAATAATAAAAACAACAACAACTTAATACGTGGAACTGAATGGAGAAAAGCTTTATCCGCTGGTTTAACATCTACAAACATGTAAGATTTAACACGGAGTCGGATCACACCCCGTGTACAGTGCGGAAAAGACTGGATGAGCTTGACAGATGTATGCGATCTTCCGATCGGGTGTGCCCTTCTGATTCGTGTTGACATTGTTAACAGATCGTTCCACGTGACACTGTTACAGCTGCAGGTTCCGCTGGTACGTGGTTGGCAAACAGTTGGGAAATCTTGATGGTGCATTCGATGCTGAATTCTTCATAATGATGTTATACCTTGAAGTAGTGTATGAAGCGCGCACATGTACGCGCACGGTGGGTGTGCGTGTCAGAGTGTGTGTGTGTGTGTGTGTGTGTGTGTGTGTGTGCGTGTGTGTGTGTGCGTTGTGTTGTGTTGTGTTGTGTTGTGTGTGTGTGTGTGTGTGTGTGTGTGTGTGTGTGTGTGTGTGTGTGAGAGAGAGAGAGAGTGTGTGTGTGTATGAGAGGAGAGAGAGAGAGAGAGAGGAGAGAGAGAGAGAGCATGCGCGTGCGCGCACGTTCATGAACGCGTATGTACGTGTGTGTGTGTGTGCGCGCATGTGTGTGTGTGTGTGTGTGTGAGCGTGAGAGAGACACAGAGAGAGAGAGAGAGGGGGGCGGTACATGAGTGGTATGTGTTTATGGGTGCACGTATATCTATTGTATGTGCATGAGAACATGTGTGTGAAATCATGGTCAAATTAATTATCCTCATCATTATAACGTGATAAAGACAAAGAAGAAATAGCTTCATAAAGGAGAAGAGGGGAAATAAGTAGTAAGAGTACTTATGAAACTGATTTGACAAAAAGTCTCTAGATTTGCACACTGTGTTCTCACCACCAACAGCAGGAACACGCCATTCATAACGATGTCAGCAACAATTCAGATCAAAGGTGACAACAAACTTGTTATTATCAATCTTGAATTTTTTGATAAAATCTGTTCTAAACGGTTTTCTTGACCCCGAAACGCACCTCTCTCCCACTCGCCAAGTCAAGCCAACCAGAGTCGGAGCAATACAAAGAAGAAACGTCAAAGCAGCTTGAGGTGGATGAACATGAGGGGGGGGGGGGGGGGGGGGGGGGGGGGGCAGGGGAGAGGAGTGAGAAGAGCCTCAAAGTTACACGATAACGATTGCCTGGAGCTTTAATAAGTTAAAGCTCCAGGGAATCGTTATCGTGTAACTTGACACACATTCTTTCCCTCAGTGAAGAGAACAAGAGAAGACAACCCATTGTTCCAAACAGGAGCAGACTACATCAAGAAAGGTTTTTTTTTTCCTTTTTTTTTTCTCTCTCTCTCTTTTCCTAAATTATTGGGTGTTAGGGTTAGGTCCAGTCAAAATCTGTTTCAGCATTGTTTACAAACTGTTTTCTTTTTTTTTTTTTTTTTTTTTTTAAGAGTAAGGTTAGGAGTTGAGTTACGGTTAAGGTCATGCGTGTCGAAGTTGAAGCGTCGTCTACCGGTTCGCTTGTCTCTTTAAGTTTCTATTCGTAATGATGAACACACTGCCGTTTGAAACAAGCTGGACTCTCGAGTCCTACATAGGAACTGTTTGTTAGGGGAGACAGTCTTACGGTGAGGAATATCTACTGCCATTCGTGTAAAGTCTTTGACTTTATCGACGTAGGCCCGGTAGCCCTCCCCCCCCCCCCCCCCTGCATCAACCCTCCCCATACCCCCCCCTCCTCACATACACACCACACCCATCTCCGTCCCATGTCCTCGGCGCGTGCGCGCGCGCACTGAGAGAGAGAGAGAGAGAGAGAGAGAGAGAGAGAGAGAGAGAGAGAGAGAGAGGGGACGCACACGCGCGCGCGCACACACACACACACACACACACACCACGACGCACGCACGCCCCACACACACACACACACACACACCCCTCAGTTCGCCTCTCCCATCTGAGGTCATGCGCATGCGCGCGAGCGCACCAAAACGCGCGCGCACGCACGCACACACACACACACGCAACACAACATAGCGTGCGCGTGTGCGCGCCTACACACCTAAGTACACACACACACACAACACACACACACACACACACACACAGAGATTATGTCTTTCACTTCTCAAGTGACACTATATGTACAAAAACACGTAACACATGTTTAAGTACTACTCATTCTTCGCCGCCAAGGTCATTGAATTACAATGCAGAGATATCTCTGTGACCGAGCGTTGTGTAGAAACACCACTGTCGGCAAGTTTTTCTCGGGTAAAGGATTGGTCTTTTGCGTGAC
>CM031616.1:35035754-35040754 GCA_018398815.1 Conus ventricosus | reverse complement strand
AATCGTTTGATCAGAGAAAACAGCCTCGGGCTGTCTTTCAAGGTAATGTTAAGACAAGAAAAAAACGAGGCGTTTTGAGAGGAATATGTATCTAATCGCATGTGGGAGGTTTTGAGCCTGAAAATTTGGGGATGGAGGCAGGGCTGTGTGTGTGTGTGTGTGTGAGTGTGTGTGTGTGTGTGTGTGTGTGTGTGGTGTACCTGAGCGAGCGAACGGAACTCCAACCAAGGTAAATGGTGGAAGAGCTGCGAGATACTTTTCTCTCCTCTCTTTATCCATGTCCACGCTCTGTGAATGCTCACTAACCGCAGATGTCCATGTCTCCGTTCTTTTAGACCCTGAATTCATTATGTCCTCAGGACTGGGAGAGGGTTCTGCTCGTTCTGGGTGACCAGTCGGCTCAGCTGTACGCCTACAGCTTTGCTCGGAAGCGTGGTTCAGGCTGGCCCCGCCCCCTAAAGCCCTGGGGCTGGGCGTGGCAGCCTGCACTCATGGGGACGACCTGTATGTGACTGGGGCGACAAGGCCACTACAGCTTGCTTCAGGTATGGATAGACAGGTCAAGGAAAGGGTAAGGTAATGTTGCTTATAGCCCAGCCGACCGTAAAGGCTCTCACCACCTTAAAATCAACTTACAAGACATCCACACACAAAAAAGTGAACACGTCAAAGTAACAAGCCTCGGCCTGTTGGTCTTCAGGCTGGACAAGAAAACAACAACAAAAAACCAACAACAATTAATTGGGGGGATAGAGGAGGAGGGGGAGGGGGTTCAGCTTTCATCTCCTGCAAATGACTCGTCAGCGGATCTCAGCAGTTCCCTTGAGCTGTCGGTGAAGAGTTTTAAAATTCTTAATTGACACTTTCGCGCCTACTGTGTCTTCCAGACTCCTTTCTTTTTTATATATATATATAAATCTTGGTCAGTCCTTTTTCTAGTAAATCCCGGTGCAGTGCAATGCCTGTACAATGGAAGACTATACACTGCACGCAGTGTGGCATCAGACAACACAAACGCGACAAAACACATCAGCCATCACGCTAGCTACTCATCGGTTGTAGCAGTCCCACGGGTTTAAAAACCTCATGGATTCTTTCAGATCTGTAAATCTCTCTCTCTCTCTCTCCTCTCTCTCTCTCTCTCTCTCTCTCTCCTCTCTCTCTCTCTCTGTTTCTTGAAATGACATAGAAAATAGTATAAGAAGCCCAGATAAACAAACAAACAAACAAAAACCAAAAAAAAAAAAAAGAAAAAAGGCATCAATAGAAGTCCCTTTCAGAATGATCTAGGCATCAACAGCGCTGTAAAAAACTCATGGCAGTCTGGAACAACAGCGACATCTCTCTCAATTTCAAAGTGAGAATAATGGGCACACCAGCCATATCAATCTTTCTGGATACTCGTGAAACACGGACTCTGACAACAAATCTGTAGAGAGAATCCAGGCATTTCAAATGAGACGCTACCACAAACTACTCCTGGGCATCTCCCACCCAGATCATGTCATCTAAGAAGTGCGCTAAAGAATCGAGGTCACCGTTGGTCCCTATGAAAAACCCGCTGGCAACAGTCAAGAAAGGAAAACTGTACCTGTTCGATCGTCCGACTTGGCAAAAACATACTGCAGGGTACTACAGGAACCAGAGAAGGGACAGGACAGAGAAAGAGGCGGTAGGCCAGCATCCAGGAATGGCCATTTCCAGACGCGCAGCAGAGGACAACGAAGACGGAGGGTTGTCAGTTGAAGTGGCGCTCCAACGACCTTAAAGTTAAGAGACTGGTTATGATTATACAGTTTACAAAAAGGCGTGCGAAACGACCATGAAGAAGCCACACGTTTTGATTCTTTAGCGAAAGGTATGCTGTCCAAGTAGACCAAGCCGGGGCCGTGTCTTGTATGTTGTCTTTTGTGTCTACTTTCATTCATCGTTTTATTTGGCGTGCCTGTGCAAAACCATGTGATCAAAACGCACTGTTTTTGTATTGTCCCCTGGTCTTTCCATTAGTTTGGTGGCCTAATAACACCATTTAACTTTATTATTTTAACTTTCGCCCACAGTCCTTAAACTCTCAACATGATTGTTGAAGATTTTTTACATTCACTTGTAACGATTTAAGTCACCGTAAGTGATAATGAAGATGCCTACGATTGGTTTTAAGATGGAATTCTTTTTTTGGAAACACACAAAAACCGTTGATTTCTTCTGCGTCTCAAATGATAGATGACACACGGTAGTGAGTGGTATCCTGGACCTGATTTAGAGTTGACTTTATTTACTTTTTTTGCTGTTGGTTCAGGATAAGGATCAGGTCATGTATTTTGGAACTGGGGAGCTTCGGGTATACTTATCACAAAATCCCTCAGTACCTAAGCATGCTACCTCAAGAAGAATTCAGACAATGATAACGCCATGTTGATTTTTCACGATGCTGGTGGTGTCATTGGTCCAGGTACAGGGCAGAGAGCAACACGTGGACACAGCTGAGTGAGCTGAACGTGGGTCGTCGCAGTCACGGCTGTGTGGCCGTGGAGGACCACCTGTACGTGCTGGGAGGCAAGGACGACAAGCAGTCCTTCAAGACGTGAGTGGAACGCTGATGAAGGTGTGGTTGGCGTTGGTTGGTGCTGGTCAAGTCAAGTCAAGTCAAGAACACTCCAAAGCGGAATTAAGAGTGGCCCAGGGGTCAAAATGGTCCTCCATAAAAAAAAAAAGAGGAAAAGTTGACCGAAGTGGCAAAGCCCACAAGTGCGCGTCTGCGTAAGCAGACGCGCCCACCTAGGGGGGTCCGGGGGCATGCCCCCCCGGAAAATTTTTAAAATCTAGATCAAAATCTGTGCATTCTGAGCTTCTTTTTAGTCATTTAGAGACAGAGATATATATCTGAAAGTTCAACTGATCTTGAAGTTGAAGGTAAAATATAACAAAGAACTACACATTTAAAGGCATAAACACACAGGAAAAATTCAAAAAGGAAGAAATTATAGGCTAAAGGTAACAACAGGTAAAGGCAAATAACACATTTTATATGATTGATCAATATATTCATACATAAACATAAATTTTAATCAGAATAATCACAGAAATAACACCCTGGTCTGGACTGAATAAACTGATCAGTCGCCTCTTACGACAAGCTCAGCCAAGCTGCAGAAATATTCTTTTTAATTCCCCTTGCCTGCAGGGGAAACAGTCACAAAGTCTATTTCTGGGAAATAGGCTTGAAAAAGCTTCCAATCGAACACTGCTTTTTCTTTTTGCTGACTGCAACTGGCACCACTGTTAAAGTCGATTCAGTGTTACTGTTAGTATCACTTCCATCCATGTACACAATGTCAGCTGGACAAAGCACGCATCGGGCGGTTCCAGATAAGTGTACTTTGCGGATGTGTTCGCCATCATTTCAAAGGCATCAGGATTTGACTTCACTTTAACCGATTTTCGCACCATTTCCCATCTCCACTTATTTTTTACACCAGTTTCGTCATATTTTTCTCCACGAGAGACAACACGCACTTCGCCCGACGCCATCTTGAAAAACTACATCCGCTCAAGTTAACAACAAAGAAAGGTTACCAGCTCGCGAACCGCTCCGTTTGAGAATCGCAACCTTTTGAGTCTTTTTTTCGTTTTTTTTGGGGGGTCGACTTTTTTTTCCGAGGAAAGTGTATATTTTTTTTACGAGGAAATTTCGAACATTACGCGAATTTCCTCGAATCCGAGGAAGATTTTGACCCCTGGTGGCCATAAACATGACTTCGGATCTATACTTAACCAATTACAAATCACACCCACCCATCCACCCACCCACCCACTCACACACACAGAATAATGTACACACACACACACACACACACACACACAGAATAATGTACACACACACACACACACACACACACACACAGAATAATGTACACACACACGTGTATACAAACAGGCTTTCTGAACCGGATCTTATTGAAAGTTCAGTTTTGATTCAGGAGTTTGATGGAATTGGGAACGAAACTGTTTTTAGCTCCATTTGTTTTGAATTTTGGAATTTGGAATCTTCGTCCAAATGGTTTGTAACATTGTAGTTTTTTGAAAGAACGTGAGAACTGTCCGCAGCAATGTTCACAGCTTTTTGTGTGACACGACATTCATACAATTTATTTAACTGTTCTTGTTTTTGGTCAGTAATCTTTCCACATGTATTCACCACTCTGTTTAAAATGTTTTTGTTTTTCACTGTAAGATTTCCAAACCAGCATAAAAGGTGCCCTGGTATTGGTGAAAATGGTGTTTGATGTTCTTGATGGTGGTGGTGGTGTTGGCAAATGGTGGGTTACAGTATGTTGCTGTAATAGTTGGTGATTTGTTTTGTGATGTTGATGGTGGTACCGACGATGGTGATGAAATTGTGTTGACGATGGGGGGTAAAATTTTCTGGCTGTGGAGTTGAAATTTGCCGGTTTGGTGGGGGATGGTGGTAAGGTGATTTTGCTTTTTTTGGTTGGTGGGATAAATGTTATTGAAATTTTATTGCTTTTGGTAAGGGTGGTTGTGGTTTTTGTTGGTGGTGGTGTTGAGGTAAAGGGGGAAAAAAATATTTCTTGTTGTGAACGGATGTTAGTGGTGTCTAATTTCAGTCGTGGATGGATAACTGAGGATTGTAATTATCACTTCTGCTTTAATGTACATGACTGAAGGGGAAAAGGGCGGAGCCCTTTTTAAGGCCGAGTGTGTCCCCGGGCACTTCTAAAGGTCTGTGCAGACATTCTCACGTCATAGAATGTCGACCGTAACCACAATGCCCTGTATTCCAGGGAACACGTTGATCGGTGGAGAAAATCCCTGAGGGCCAAAGGTCAAGGCTGGCGGCTGGTGACGAAGGAACCTGGTAACCCCTGTCAGCCAGACCTAGTGTCTTTTCATGGCGACCGCATTTATATGTTGGGTGATGCCACCCCTACCCCTACCCCCCCCCTCCCCCCGTCCCTCCCCCCCTTTTCCCCCTCCTT
>CM031616.1:35028254-35030754 GCA_018398815.1 Conus ventricosus | reverse complement strand
TTTCCTGAAGGTGAAATGTGTTATGTTCCTTTGAAAGTAACTTACGTGTTTTCTTTTCTGAAGGGTACCTGTAGGATTCCTCTCCGAAAGTTCAAAGCATGATATTTTCTGAAGGTCAATGTGACATGTTTCATGTTACTGGCACTTTTGGGTGCATTTTTTTCTTGTCTGCCTTTTGGCCGACTCAGAGGGGAGAAGGCCAGTGAAAGTCCTGTTGACAGCAGAAAAGACTTCCACCCGGGATCCTCATTTATGGGCATGCAAGACCATGCGGGGAAAGCTCGGCTGTATTTGGAGTTGTGCTGTTCTCACCTGTCACCCGAACAGCGAGCTGGCTCCGGGATGCACGCAGTAGTTTGCTTGGTTGTGATGTCTTTCGCCGGTGGGCTCTGCAGTTATGAAATACGGGCTTATACACCCATGGGAACGCTCCCGAGGAGGTTCTGTCGTTTTGCATGGAGTGGTCATCGCACATTGGCATTTGCCAGGGAGCAGTTATGTCCCTTGACGTCTACATGGAATACCCTGTACGTGCCTGCACCCTATGACAAAACAACGCAGGCTTCCAAGGGGAGTGCAGGATTGCTCCCCGTTGGCTGGTTGGGCAGTTGAGGACAGTGTTTCTCTTGGCCCACGGGCATCTTCTGGTGTATCTTCGTATGTTTTCTTTCCGAAGATAACACGCATTGTTCTTTTTCTTTTTTTGAAGGTATCATGCATATTTTCTGATGATATGCTCTGTTTTGTGAAGGATGTATTCTTTATGTTTTCTGAACGTAACATGCATTCTGTTGCTTTTTACTTCTTTTTTTTTCAAGCTAACGAGCATTATGTTTTCCGAAGGTAACAAATATGATTTCTTTTTTGTTGTAATATGCGCGTGTTTATTTTTGAAAGTGACATCATGCATTTTTTTTTTTTAAACAGAAAGCTGTTTGTCTTTTCCTTCGAATATCACGTGAGTTTTCTTCAACTTTGCAGGCTAATATGATAGACTCGTAAAGTAGTCTAGGTTCTGAAAGTTCATTGTTGTTAGAGAACGGGCTATGTTTAGCGCCACTTCTTGTTTAAAGAGAAGATTAAAACATACCAGTGCCATTTGTTGTTGGCAGTTTTTCTTTCGTTTCTCTCCTCTTTATATAACGCGCTTTTACACTCTTAAACACTCTTTTCCTTCAGTATCAACGATAGCATGACAGTCACAGATTTCTAAAGATAAAGCACCATATACGCGTACTCACATAGCCAGTCTGACAAAAAACAAATGGCATTAAATGAAAAAAAAGTTCGGTGCCTTATTTATTTCAAGGGCAACAACGATCACAAAACACACAATTAAAAAAGTGAATGTGTTTGTCGCAAGAGATTCAAAGTCTTATCTCAGTTGACATGTGTTTCATCTTTTGTGTCTGTTATTGGGAAGGCCCAGTATGAGTTTGCCCCAATATGTTGCCCAAGTATGTTCGTGGATTTGGTCCAATAATCACCTATCCCCCCAAAAAATACACTAACTTGCTGTACTTTGGGTCTTCGCGGCAGTGTTGGTCTGCATTCGTGTTATGTCAATTGCAGCTCGCACCCCCATCTTAGCTAGTTCCCCCCATGTAGTCTTGTGTGTGTGTATGTGTGTGTGTGTGTGTGTGTGTGTGTGTGTGTGTGTGTGTGTGTGTGTGTGTGTGTGTGCGCGCGCGCGCGCGCGTGTGTGTGCGTGTGCGTGCGTGCGTGCGAGCGCACGTGCATGCGTACGTGTGTGTGTGTGTGGGGGGGGG
Organism: Conus ventricosus; assembly: GCA_018398815.1. Lineage (NCBI taxonomy): Eukaryota > Metazoa > Mollusca > Gastropoda > Neogastropoda > Conidae > Conus > Conus ventricosus. The sequence continues at coordinate 35,028,985 of CM031616.1, read as the reverse complement.
GGGGGGGGTGCGCGCGCGCGCACGTGCGCGTGAATGCATTCGTGTGTGTGTGTGTGTGTGTGTGTGTGTGTGTGTGTGTGTGTGTGAATGTACATGTTGTCTTTTCAGTTTCTTAATGTGACTATTGTCGGTCTAGGTTCGTTCATGCTGGCCTGACCCACACGAATATATCCTCCTCTGTCCATGTTTTGTCGCCCTCTACACCATTGTAAACTGGCAGCACTGAAGTGGCACAAGCTTGAAGGTCTTCCTTTTCGTGTAGATGAGGTTTGCCGAACATTCGTAGGTTATCACGCCTGAGAAAGGCTTAATGTCTGTCCATTTCTGTTCCAATGGCTTCTATATCCTCTCTGAGAGTTTGCACAGCGTGTGGGGGGGGGGGGGGGGGGGGGGGGGGGGAGAGAGAGAGAGAGAGAGAGAGAGAGAGAGAGAGAGAGAGAAGAGAAGATAAGATAGAATTCTTTATTTACGAGATAATAGATAAGCACTGACGCGCTTTTTTTTACATCCAGTCCTCGCCCTGAGTAGGGACTACAACATGCAGTGAAATGAAACAATGTACGAGTAAGAAAGCAAACAAGCAAGCAAACAAGGTGGTCGTGCAATCATAATGGAACATCAAATTGAATGGAAGGAATTGAAGGGGGAAAAAAAGAAATAGAATAAACGTGAAAATATGAAGAGAGGAGAGAGAGGGAGGAGAGAGTGGAGAGAGAGAGGGAGAGAGAGAG
>CM031616.1:35025810-35027254 GCA_018398815.1 Conus ventricosus | reverse complement strand
CAGGCCAGGTACTGATAAGGCAAACGTGGACACAGCTGAGTGACTGAACGTGGTCGTCGCAGTCACGGCTGTGTGCCGTGAGACCACCTGTACGTCAGTCAAGGACAAAGCAGTCCTTCAAGACTGTAGTGAACGCTGATGAAGGTGTGGTTGGCGTGTTGTGCTGGTCCATCCAGTCAAGTCAAGAACACTTTATCTCCAAAGCGAAATTAAGAGTGGCCATAAACATGACTTTCGATCCATACTTAACCAATTACAAATCACACCCATTCCATCCACCCACCCACCCACTCACACACACAGAATAATGTACACCACACACACGTGTATACAAACAGCTTTCTGAACCGGATCTTATTAAAGTTCATTTGATTCAGGAGTTTGATGAATTGAGAACGAAACTGTTTTTAGCTCACCACTTTGGCTTCACAAGGAGTATTGTGCATTGTTTATGTCTGATTTTTTTTTGTCGCTGAGGAAGGCATATTGCCGAAAATTTCTTGTCTTGTTTTGTGTCGTGCATTAAATCTGCGTTCTTCACACTTGTTTGTGTGCTCTTCGCTTTTTTGTCGTGTTCCAGTAACGCCGCAGTTTGTTTCATTTGCTTTTTAGCTCTATTTGTTTTGAATTTTGGAATTTGGAATCTTCGTCCAAATGGTTGAACACTGTAGTTGTTTGAAAGAACTGAGAACTGTCCGCAGCAATGTTCACGCTTTTTGTGTGACACAACATTCATACAATTTATTTAACTGTTCTTGTTTTTGGTCAGTAGTCTTTCCACATGTATTCACCACTCTGTTTAAAATGTTTTTGGTTTTCACTGTAAGATTTCCAAACCAGCATAAAAAGTGCCCTGGTATTGGTGAAAATGGTGTTTGATGTTCTTGATGGTGGTGGTGTTGTTGGTAAATGGTGGGTAAGAGTTTGTTGCTGTAATAGTTGGTGATTGTTTTGTGATGTTGATGGTGGTACCGACGATGGTGATGAAATTGTGTTGACGATGGTGGGTAAAATTTTCTGGCTGTGGAGTTGAAATTTGCCGGTATTGGTGGTGATGGTGGTAATGTGTAAATTTTGCTTTTTTTTGTCTGGTGGTGATGATGTTATTGAAATTTTATTGCTGTTGTTAAGGGTGGTGTGGTTGTGGTGGTGTGGTGGTGGTGGTGGTGAAGGTGAGAAGACAATATTCTCATTGTTGTGAACGGTAATGTTAGTGGTGTCTAAATTTCAGTCGTGGATGGATAACATGAGAGATTAGTAATTATCACTTCTGCTTAATGTACATGACTGAAGAGGAAAGAGCGGAGACCTTACAGGGCCGAGTGTTCGTCACGGCCTTCTGAGGTCTGTGCAGACATGTCCAGGTCATAGACATGTCGACACTGTAACACACACATTGTCTGTTTTCCAGGGACACGTTAGACTCGGTGAGATATTCCACCTG
>CM031616.1:35010810-35020810 GCA_018398815.1 Conus ventricosus | reverse complement strand
ATGTTTTCTTGAGTAACATTCATTTAATTCTAAAGGTAACATGCATTATGTTTTTGAAGGTAACATGTATTTTGTTCTGAAGGTAACATTTTATTATGTTTTCTTAAGGTAGCACGCATCACGTTTTCTTAAGGTAAAATACATTGTTTTCTCAAGGCGACATGCATCATGTCTTCAGAGCGTAATATGCATTAAGTTTGCTGATGGTGACATACATTATGTGTCGAAAGTATCGTGCGCTGTGCTCCGAAGGTAACAAGCATTATGGTTTCTGAAAGTACTATCCATTATGTTTCCTGAAGGTGAAATGTGTTATGCTCCTTTGAAAGTAACTTACGTGTTTTCTTTTCTGAAGGGTACCTGTAGGATTCCTCTCCGAAAGTTCACAAGCATGATATTTTCTGAAGGTCAGTGTGACATGTTTCATGTTACTGGCACCTTGGGTGCATTTTTTTCTTGTCTTGTCTGCCTTTTGGCCGACTCAGAGGGAAAAAAAGGAGGCCAGTGAAAGTCCTGTTGACAGCAGAAAGACTGCAACCGGATCCTCATCTGTGGGCATGCAAGACTGCGGGGAAAGCTCGGCTGTGTTTGGAGTTGTACTGTTCTCACCTGTCACCCAAACAGTTGGCTCCGGGATGCACGCAGTAGTTCGTTTGGTTGTGATGTCTTTCGCCGGTGGCTCGCAGTCATGAATACGGGCTTATACACACATGGTCATCGCACATTGGCATCTGCATGGGAGCAGTTATGTCCCTTGACGTCTAAATGAATACCCTGTACGTGGCCTGCACCCTATGACAAAACAACGCAGGCTTCCAAGGGAGTGCAGGGTTGCTCCGGTTGGCTGGTTGGGCAGTTGAGGACAATGTTTCTCTTGCCACGGGCATCTTCTGGTGTATCTTCTTATATTTTCTTTCCGAAGATAATACGCATCGTCCTTGTTTTTTGTTTTGAAGATAACATGCAGAATATTTTCTGATGATATGCTGTGTTTGTGAAGGATGTATTCTTTATGTTTTCTGAACGTAACATGCATTCTGTTGCTTTTGTTTTTCTTTTTTTTTCAAGCTAACAAGCATTATGTTTTCCGAGGTAACAAATATGATTTCTTTTCTGATGTAATATGCGCGTGTTTATTTCTGAAAGTAACAATCATGCTTTTTTTTTAAAAATTATTTTTATTTTTTAAACAGAAACCTGTTTGTCGTTTCCTTCGAATATCACATGAGTTTTCTTTAACTTTGCAGGCTAATATGATAGACTCGCAAAGTAGTCTAGGTTCTGAAAGTTTATTGTTGTTAGAGAACGGGCTATGTTTAGCACCACTTCTTGTTTAAAGAGAATATTAAAACATACCAATGCCATTTGCTGTTGTTGGCAGTTTTTCTTCGTTTCTCTCCTCTTTATATAACGCGTTTTTACACTCTTAAACACTCTTTTCCTTCAGTATCAACGATAGCATAACAGTCACAGATTTCTAAGATAAAGCACCATATACGCGTACTCACATAGCCAGTCTGACAAAAACAAATGGCATTAAATGAAAAAAAAGTTCGGTGCCTTATTTATTTCAAGGGCAACAACGATCACAAACACACAATTAAAAAAGTGAATGTGTTTGTCGCAAGAGATTCAAAGTCTTATCTCAGTTGACATGTGTTTCATCTTTTGTGTCTGTTATTGGGAAGGCCCAGTATGAGTTTGCCCCAATATGTTGCCCAAGTATGTTCGTGGATTTGGTCCAATAATCACCTATCCCCAAATAATACACTAACTTGCTTTTACTTTGGGTCTTCGCGGCAGTGTTGGTCTGCATTCGTGTTATGTCAATTGCAGCTCGCACCCCATCTTAACTAGTTCCCCCCATGTAGTCTTGTGTGTGTGTGTGTGTGTGTGTGTGTGTGTGTGTGTGCGTTGTGCGTGCGTGCGAGCGCACGTGTGTGCGTGCGTGCGTACGTGTGTGTGTGTGTGGGGGGGGGGGGGGGGTGCGCGCGCGCAAGTGCACGTGAATGCATTCGTGTGTGTTGTGTGTGTGTGTGTGTGTGAATGTACATGTTGTCTTTTCAGTTTCTTAATGTGACTATCGTCGGTCTAGGTTCGTTCATGCTGGCCTGACCCACACGAACCCGGGTGCCGACTAATAAATCCTCCTCTGTCCTGATTTGTCGCCCTCTGCACCATTGTAAACTGGCAGCACTGAAGTGGCACAAGCTTGAAGGTCTTCCTTTTCGTGTAGATGAGGTTTGCCGAACATTCGTAGGTTATCACGCCTGAGAAAGGCTTAATGTCTGTCATTTCTGTTCCAATGGCTTCTTATCTCTCTGAGAGTTTGCACAGCGTGGGGGGGGGGGGGGGGGGGGGGGGGGGGGGGGGGAGAGAGGGGAGAGAGAGAGGAGATAAGATAAGATAAGATAAGATAGAATTCTTTATTTACGAGATAATAGATATGCACTTGTAAGCAGTCAAGGGCAGAGTCATCCATCTCCCCAAGACCGTGTTGATGTTTGACTTTTTGTTCATTTCAGTTCCCTCAGTCAATCAAAACCAAACCAACCTACAACCAACCTCAGGACAGGGTGTCGACACACACCGTTCATCTGCCCCGGCCACCTCTGGTGTGGAAACAGGCGTCCTCTCAAAAGATAATCACCTTTGCCTTGGTGCTGTGGAACCAGCATGAAACCGTCTTCCTTTCCCAAACGAACAGGCAAAACCTCTGTTAGCTGTGACAAGCAGTGGGAAGAGATCGCATTTTGGCGGGAGGCTGGTATTATTGCCTCCAGTTTACACCAACAGCTAATACGCAGCAGAATATAGGCCTGAGCTTCAGTAAATAACAGTATTAATCAATGCTTTGTCATTACCATGAATAAATATCCATTAATGTCTGGTAATTTGTGACATTCCTAAACAGAGATTATGCCAAGTAGACTGATTATATCCACAAACCAACTATTGTATTCCTACTCGTCCACTGGCATTCTAAAGATAAATTCTTGAACCAAGCTAATTTGGCACCAAGGCGGATAACTCTTATGACAAAGATCAGAATTCACTGAAACCCCTATGCACTTGCACTACCCTTATCAACTTACTACAAAAGGCTCAGAATTCACTGAAATCCCTATGCACTTACACTACCCTTATCAACTCAACTACATACAAAAAAATAAAATAGCCACAATAAAACGAAACATGCTCTTCAAGAGCATGAAGATTAAACATTTGCAGAAGTAAACTTCTGTCCAGCCACACACTGACGCGCTTTTTTTACATCCAGTCCTCGCCTGAGTAGGGACTACAACATGCAGTGAAATGAAATAATGTAAGAAAGCAAACAAGCAAACAAACAAGGTGGTCTTTGAAATCATAATGGAACATCAAATTGAAATGGAAGAGAATTGAAGGGGGAAAAAAAAAGAAATAAGAATAAACGTGAAATATGAAAGAGAGAGAGAGAGAGAGAGAGAGAGAGAGAGAGAGAGAGAGAGAGAGAGAGAGAGAGAGAGAGCAGGTGGCAGAGGACAGATACACAGATAAATAGAAAGAGAGAAAGGAAGAGAGAGGGGGGGGGGGGGGGGGGGAGTGGAGAGGGGACAAATGACAGCGACAGATGAAGTCACACACACATACACACACACACACACACACACACACACAGAGTGGCAGTCAGACTATTTTGATCCATGCAGATGACTGAGAGACAGATACAGAGGAGAGAGGGAAATGGTTTGGCTGCGAGAGGAGTGAATATTTTTCTCATGGGGAGTACTTTCCCCGTGTGAAGCGGGGGAGAAGGGGAGGTGGATACTTTTTCGCTAAGAGGAGTAAAACTTTCAAATGAGAATTTCATTCTAGAGTATTATCTCATACCGGAATTTTACTCCATAGTAAATCTTTTCGGGGAGCAAAATTCTTGCCCTACACCGGCATTCATATGTTATCGGTTCTCAGCAGACGACAACTTCCGCCGGGAATGTGTAAGCTACTGAACAACCGTATTTTACGACAACGGACGAAAAGAAAGTCTGAAACGCACTGAACTGCTTTCTACTGAGCGAAGGCCAAAGATATAACATAATTATCATGACTTTAGGGCAGTAAGTTAGGTGGCGATTCTGGAGAGAATGACACTATGAACTTTCACCGTTGACCTTTGAAGGTCATTAGCTGCGAACCAGACCAAGAACGGGGAACTACCCCCTTCTCTTTTATTTTAGATCAGGTGGGAAGTTCGCCTAGGCCCACTCTAGTTTCGTCAGCCTTTTATTTGATCCACGGAGTGTGATCTATGTGCTGCTGTCACAGTACTTTAAATCCCGGCTTGAATGGACTGAACCCGGAGAGAAGAACTGATCGATTCTATACGTCTTTGTCGACGTCTGCAGACCCGAACCGAGCAGTTGTACGCCTGCTGGATTTCAAGCACACTTGTGATAGAGCATACGGCGTTGTCAGTTTGTGAGCGACTGTACTATGCTGTTTTCGACAGTCGAGGTTGTGCTAGTCCTAGCGAACCATACTGGTGCTTCATGGCTGGCCGGAGTTTCTTCTACTTTGCGTTCGGCAGCAACTTGCTGAGAGAAAGACTTGTGCTGAAAATCCCAGCGCCGAGTTCGAAGCTATCGGCAGATTAGCGGTGAGTGATACGGGTGCACCTCGATAGCTCCCGACACCAATAGATCCCTAACCCTAACCCCAACCCTTTGCGGGGATCTACCGATGCGGGGATCTATCGGTGCGGGGATCTATCGGTTCGGTGCGGGGATCTATCGGTGCGGGGATCTATCGGGATGACCCCAGTGATACTGCTATGGGGTTCTCTCTCTCTCTCTTCTCTCTCTCTGCGTGTGTGTGTGTGTGTGTGTCTCGTCTCCTGTCTTCTCTCTGTCTCTGTCTCTTTTTTCCTGTCTGTCTGTCTGTCTGTCTCTCTGTTCTCTCTCTCTGTCTGTCTGTCTCTCTCTCTCTGTGTGCGCTCGCGCGCGCGCGAGTGTGTGTGTGTGTGTGTGTGTGTGTGTGCGCGCGTGTGTTTGTGGTTGTGTGTGTGTTTGTTTGCTTTCTCTCTCTCTCTCTCTCTTCTCTCTCTCTGCCCCCATTTTTCTATCTGTAGTGCAGATAATAATGAAATGTAAATCTGTTAGGATTTACTGTGCTTGTATTGCAAAATAGGGAAAGAAAATACAGATATCTCTCTCTCTCTCTCTCTCTCTCCCCTCTCTCGAACTCACATGCGAATATCTTCAGGTATTGTTTGGAGTATTGTATGAACTTGGATGCCCGTGGGGTGTAATAATTAAGATTCATTCATTTGTAATCGTTTTTGTTTGAAAAGCGGGAAAGGGTGAACAGGAGGAATGAGAGAGCAGGCTGCTAGTGAGTGGTACGTTTGTATGCGGTGCGAGCGTTTGAGTGCAGCATGCGTTCTTTATCTTTATAGCATGACGTATACATGTACTTGCTGGCGTAAATGCGTGTGGCATGCAAATGATTAGGTATATAAACATTTTAACAATACTTATTCAAATATTAATAATAATGATAATAATAATCATAATAACATTAAGCAGGATGATGATGATAATAATGATAAAGATAATGATAATAGTAATAATTGCAAAATTAGTTAGGACAGTTGAACGTTATGATGATTATAACCATAATTACAAACTGAGTAAGGACAGTGTCCTTACTCAGTTTGTAATTATGGTTATAATCATCATAACGTTCAAGACAGTTTAACTTTGACGTTGAGTAGAGCATACTAATAATTCACACATATATATACATAAACTAATAAATTCCAAGGATAAGTACTGAGCACCATTCCAGCAACTTACAGAGCAGCTTGGTGTTGCAATGACTGCAAGAAATATTGAATTATAAACAAAGCTTGCTCTTATGTCTTAGATTGAAGAAATAGGGGGAGATAATTAGCATTCATATCTGCAGTGGCAGTTAATACTGCCTAACTAACAGTATGTGCTCAATATATATAAACTACTCTTCTGTTGTGTGTGAAAGAGATGGTGGATAGTAGGACTCATGCATGGATGGGGATGATGGAGAGGGGGGTGGGTGGGAGAGAAGGGCGCTGGTAAGCGGGGGGAGGGGGAGGAAAAAGGAAGGGAGAGTCGATGGACGTGTATGTGTGCGTGCGAATGAGAGTGAACGGTAGTGAATATGTGTGTAATTGCTGATTGATGTGCATCTGGTGTGACAAGCAGATGTGCCGACAGTTATTTGTATGGACCCCATTGTTGGAAGGGCTTTTACCAGAGGCGGATCAAGAAACTTTATGCCTGTGCTGTAATGCAAAACGGACAGTGTGTAAAAACAGATATCATTGCCATTGCCTCTGTCTGTCCATGACCCCTCTCTCTTTTTCTCTTTCGCGTGCGCTCGCACGAACACGCTCAAGCTCCTGCCTCATACGTTCACATCTCCTCCTCTTTGTCTCCCTTCTCCTCTCTCTCTCTCTCTCTCACTCCTGTCTTTCTGTCTCGGTCTTTTTGTTCTCAGCCTAGAAAATTCTCCTGTCTCTTGCTGTCTTTCTTCTCTCTGTCTCTGTCTCTCTCTGTGTCCCTCCCCACGTCTCTCTCTGTGTCCATCCCCCTCTGTCGTCAGTCTCCCTTCCTCTCCTCCCCCCATCTCTCTCTCTCTCTCTTTCTTTGACTGTCTCTCTCTGTATGTCTGTCTGACCAAAGATAGTACTTATGCCGAAGGGCGTATGTTTGGTCTGGCTGTCGGTCTCAGTCTGTTTGTCCGTCTTTCTCTCTGTTTGTCTGTCTGTTTCTCTGTCCATCTCTGTCTATATCTCTGCCTTGCTCTCTCTCTCTCTCTCTCTGAATCTCTCTCTCTGTGAATCTTTCCCTGTCTCTCTCTCTCTCTCTTTCTGAATCTCTCTCTCTCTCTCGCTCTGAAACTTTCTCTCGCTCGCTCTCTCTGAATCTCTCTCTCTCTCTGTCTGGTCTCTGTGTCCCTGTCTTTCTCAGTGTGTGTGTCGCGCGCGCTTGCGCGCGTATGTGTGTGTGTGTGTGTGTGTGTGTGTGTGTGTGTGTGTGTGTGTCCCCAATCTGTGAATCTTTCTCTCTTTCTGTCTTTCCCTGTCTTTCATTGCCTCCATCTCTCTCTCTCTCTCTCTCTCTCTCTCTCTCTCTCTCCTGTCTGTCTGTCTTTCTGTCTGTCTATCTGTCTGTCTCCCTTTATTCATTCATTCATTGCTTACTGTTCTTGGCTATATCCTCAGAGTCAGTGCACCGGAGTGTTGACAAATGTGATATGCGCATTTGTCTGACTGTAAATAAAAGAAAATGGTGATGATAGTCACATGGGAAAGGTGTTGACAGTTACATGACACATGTTGCTGTCATCACATCTCTCTCTCTCTCTCTCTCTGCAAGCAGAGCTAAAAACAACAACAACAACAAAAAACATGCTTTGTAATGCTTTATGCATGGGTTATCTACGTTATCCAAATGATGTAATTTATGGCGAAACAAGCAGATATGCAGTATATCTATTAAATTCTATTGTCAGGTGTATACATGTAGGCTGTTGGTTAAAGTTCCATGAAAGAAGATACGAGATTACCTAAGAAATCCTGTAAGATGTTATGTGATTTAGATATGAGGAGCAAGGTAAAATTGTGTGACAAAATGAAAGTGAGATTATATGAATGTGCATGGGTGTTGTTAACCAGTGTGTTGGAAAAATGAAACTGAAAGTGAGATTATATGAATGTGTATGGGTGTTGTTAACCAGTGTGTTGGAAAATGAAAGTGAGATTATATGAATGTGTATGGGTGTTGTTAAAATGAAAGTGAGATTATATGGATGTGCATGGGTGTTGTTGACCAGTGTGTGGAAACAAAAATGCTTTGTTCCAGGCTCATTGATTTAAATAGATTGCAAAATTGGGATAATGCTCACATTCAAGATAGTCGACGATTAATAATAATATAATAATAATAATAATAATAATGAATACTTATATAGCGCCTATTCTCGGCTAGAGGCAAGCTCTAAGCGCTTTACAATCAACACTCGTTTACACAACGGGCTGCCTACCTGGGTAGTGCCGACTGAAGAGCTGCCAGCTGGCGCTTCATTCAGTCGTTTCCCGTGTCATCCAGTCAGTATCGTTCAATATCGATCACTCATTTTCCTTACTTCCTTCATTCTTTCCATTTCTCACGCAGGGTGCATGCTATGTGTAACGTGTCATCCATACCAACGGCCAAACTGGCCTACTCTTCCGAAAGTTGGTGATGGGATTTTACGTGTGTGCAAGATGTTATGCATGCGTTCATACACGGAACCTCGGTTTATAGTCTCATTCGAAGGACTGTATGGGAAATGGAGTCAGAACTGTTTGGGAAATGGAGTCAGAAGAGTTAACTCCGAGGGAAAAATCCCCTGTACCGAAACGCCCCGGCGGAGGTTCGAACCCGCAACCCAGGATCACCAAGATTACGAGTCAGGCACTCTACCAACTGAGCTATTCCGATTTGATTTGTATGGACAGTAAGTAAAACCCCTTACGTTGTACTCCAAATATTTCTTTATGTACTGTTCAAAAAAAGTTAAGGACCAACATTTCATCACTTTATAAAAAAAAAACTGGGAAGTGATCAATCTCCAAGTGTAACATGAATTTATTGAATATGTGAAAAGTGTGTAAAGACAATGACAAGTTGAAGAATCAACAAACTGGAATCGAGTGCAGTACAAACACCCCCCCCCCAAATTTGAAAGTCACAGGAGGAGTGTGTTTGTTCAATGTCATGGTTAATAACGTGTGTGTCCCCCGTTATTGGCAAGGCTTTATGGCAGCGTTTTTCGCATGGAGTTCCCCAGTGTGCGCAGAAAGGCTGGGGGACAGCAGCCACTCCTGCGGGGAGTGACTCAAAAAGCTGCCCCAGGTTGGGCAGGAGGAGGACTACGCTGCTGCAGTCTCTGGCCCAGCTCATCCAAAGATGTTCGTGGGGTTCAGGTCTGGGTGTTTGCGGGCCACTGATTTGTTGACCAGCAGCTTGGGAAAGAAAGTGTTTACTGCTCGGGTTTGCGATGGGGGCCCGTGCATTGTGTCTTAAAGACTGCCTGAGGTCCAAGCGTTAAAAGGGCTGGCAGCACCGGGGTTGCAAAATCTCTGTTTGGTAGCCCACACCATTCAAGTTCCCCGCCAATTGTAGAGAACCGTTTGTAGGTGTGCTTATGCCGCCCCAAATCATAACGGATCCCCACCATTTGCGGTTCCCTTTTCCCGGACAGTTTTCTGCAAACGTCCCCCCGGCGTCTTCCCGACTGTTCCGTCTGTCGGTGGGGGTCCAGGCAGAACCGCGACTCGTCTGTAAACTCATGTTAGCCCACTGTTATGTGTACATTCAAGTGCCGGTTTCACCATACTCGGCGTGTGCTCTGTGGGGGGTGCGTTAGGCAATCACTACGTATCTAAAGCATACCGTTATTTTGCCCTCGACCCTTAGATCTACGTGTCGTTTAAAACCCTTCGACCATTTAAGACTACGTGTCTATATCACTACAATTGACCAGTATCGAAAAAGCTATTCTCTAGAATACGTGTTATATCGCTATGCCCCTTTGCTCTACAACAGAAAGAAAGAAAATAGTGATAACGGCCCGTTTGTATGGGGTTTGGTGTAGCGCAGTCACTACTGGATATGTCAGTAGGTCCCACTAGGGAGGCGCTATGGGTTTCCCCATGTCTATGTTTTCCCCCCTGTCTGTGTTCCCCCATGTCTTGTTCCCCCACCTCCATATTTCCCCCCGGTCTATTGTTCCCCCACCTCCATATTCCCCCAGGTCTATGTTCCCCACCCCCATTTTCCCCCCGGTCTGTGTTCCCCACCTCCATATTTCCCAGGTCTATGTTCCACCACCTACCCACCGTGCCGTACGTTACTGAGCGCGTGTCCCCGTGGTACGTGATCTCGTTTGGACGTGACCGGATTGTCTACTGTTACCGAATTAGTTGATCCTG
>CM031616.1:34983251-35010710 GCA_018398815.1 Conus ventricosus | reverse complement strand
GGAAACTCACGCACACTCGAAAACGCATCTCTGAACACCTGGCCGATATCCGCCCCAGACCCAAACCCGTCGCCCTAAAACTTCAACCACCCCCAAACACAACTCGACCATGTCAAATCATGGCACTCTGGCAGTCACAGAGTGACAGTTTTGAACGCACAACTCAAGAATCCCATCTCTTCCCCAAACTGGGCAACACTAAAACCCCCAAGCACAAATCCAACAATAACCAAACACACATACTCACCTCTTCCACACCAGTTGGCAAAATCCCCTACCAAACACACACACATAACACACACATACACACACACTTACATACACCACCACCACACCCCCTTTTCACTCACTTCATACAGTAGTTACAGCAACCCTCCATCTATTTAATCTTAGTTTTGTATTATCCTTCCCCTTAAATCCCCCCCCCCACCCCCACCCCCCCCCCTTTTTTTTTTTTTTTTTTCCCTTACCATTATATCAATCCACCATTACCACAACCATCACAAAGAATCACACCATCCCAATAAACTGGACACACAACCCTATCATATCACACACACACACCTCCCCCCCTGACGCAACCCCCCCCCCCCCCCTCCGTTTCCTCTCCCATAATCCCCCTGGCCGCATGTCATTTCCGCCCACCAAACACATGGACAAGAACGGATAAGTAAATTTTTCATTCTTTTTTTCGTTTTTCGTTGTTTGACTGTCCCACATGTTAAATGTGATTTATTTTTTCGCCTGAAGAAGACCCAAGTTTTTGAAAGGGCATCGTGTCTTGTCTTGTGCTTTGTTTGTCAATGTCCATTGGCAGTAAGTTCCCTAAACAAACTCTATTCCTAATCTTGCTTCGTTCGCCGCCGTCAGTCACTCCATTTTGAAAAATTAAACTGTGGAGTTTTGCCGTTGCCCCTTAGCAACTACACGTTATGACGTCCCTTCTTGGCTAAGGTCGTATACCAGCAACCTAAGCTGGTATACCAGCAACCCAATTTGACTGAGCAACGAATTTGACCGCGACACCCCCCCTGTCGCGGTCAAATTCGTTGCTCCAGTCAAATTCGTTGCTGTCATACCAGCAAAGGTTGCTGGTATACGACCTTAGCCAAGAATGAAAGTCATAACGTGTAGTTGCTAATGGTAACGGCAAAACTCTACAGTTTAAGACAACCACTACTACTACAAAAGATTTTTTGGCAGTATTGGCATTGATTTGACCAGGCAATGAATTTGACTGATACGGGTCAATTCGTTTGCTCCAGTCAAAATTCGTTCCGTTCAATATCCTCACCACTTTCCCCTGCTACTCCTGTTACTACTATACTACTACCACTACTACTACTACTACTACTAGTACTACTACTACTACTACTACTACTACTACTAAATATTGTTGGTCATTGTGCCAAATCAGTAGTGGCAATGAATTTGACCAAAGGGAATGAATTTGACTGAACTGCGGTCAATTCGTTGTTCCAGTCAAATTCGTTGCCGTGCAATATCTTGACCACTTTCCCGCTGCTACTACTGTTACTACTACTACTACTACTACTACCAGAAGTATTGTTGGTCCTTGTGCCGGATCAGGGGTGGTCCCTAATATTGCAACGGCAACGAATTTGACTGGACAACGAATTTGACCGCGACGGTCGCAGTCAAATTCGTTGCTCCGGTTTAAATTTGTTGCCGTGCAATATCTTGACCACTCCTGCTGCTACTACTGTTACTACTACTACTACTACCACTACCACTTCTAACTACACTACTACTACTACTACTACTACAAATACTACTACTACAAAACCCGAAAAAATTTTGGTCATTGTTCCAAATCAGTATGGCAATGAATTTGACCAGGCAATGAATTTGACTGATCCTGCGGTCAAATTCGTTGTTCCAGTCAAATTCGTTGCCCTGCCATATCCTCACCACCCTGCTGCTACTAACTGTTTACTACAAAATACTACTACTACTACTACCACTACCACTTCTACTACTACTACTACTACTATACTACTACTACTACTACTACTACTACTACTACTACCAGAAATATTGTTGCTCATTTTTCCAAATCAGTAGTGGCAATGAATTTGACCAGGCAATGAATTTGACTGATCCTGGGGGTCAAATTCGTTGTTCCCGTCAAATTCGTTGCCCTGCAATATCCTCACCACCCTGCTGCAACACTGTTACTACACTACTACTACTACACCAGAAATATTGTTTGTCATTTTGCCCGATCAGGGGTGGTCATGATATTGGCACGGCAACGAATTGACTGGAGCAACGAATTTGACGCGACGGTCGCGGTCAAATTCGTTGCTCCGGTCAAATTCGTTGCCGTGCAATATCCTGACCCCTCTGCTGCTACTACTGTTACTACTACTACTACCACTACTACTACTACAAATACCACTAGTAGAATATTGTTGGTCATTGTGCAAATCAGTAGTGGCAAGAATTTGACCAGGCAAAGAATTTGACTGATACTGCGGGCCAAATCGTTTTTTCCAGTCAAATTCGTTGCCGTGCAATACCTCACCACTCCTGCTGCTAACTGTTACTACTACTACTACTACTACACTACTACTACCTACTACTACCTACTACTACTACTACTACCAGAAATATTTTTTGGTCATTGTGCCGGATCAAGAGTGGTCATAATATTTCACGGCACGAATTTGACTGGAGCAACGAATTTGACCGTGACGGTCGCAGTCAAAATTTGTTTGCACGGGCAAATTCGTTGCCGTGCAATAATCCTGACCACTCCTGCTGCTACTACTGTTACTACTACTACTACCACTACTACTACTACTACTACTACTACTACTACTACTACTACTACTACTACTAATAGAAATATTGTTGGTCATTGTGCCGGATCAGGAGTGGTCCCTAATATTGCACGGCAACGAATTTTACTGAGCAACGAATTTGACCGCGACGGTCGCAGTCAAATTCGTTGCTCCGGGCAAATTCGTTGCCGTGCAATATCCTGACCACTCCTGCTGCTACTACTGTTACTACACTACTACCACTACTACTACTACTACTACTACTACTACTACTTACTACTACACTACTACTACTGCACTACCAGAAATATTTTTTGGGCATTGTTTCCAAATCAGTAGTGGCAATGAATTTTACCAGGCAATGAATTTGACTGATCCTGCGGGCAAATTCGTTGTTCCAGTCAAATTCGTTGCCCCGCAATATCCTCACCACTCCTGCTGGGTAACTACTGTTACTACTACTACTACTACTACTACTACCAGAAATATTGTTGGTCATTGTGCCGGATCAGGGGTGGTCATAAATTGCACGGCAACGAATTTTACTGGAGCAACGAATTTGAAACCCCGACGGTCGCGGTCCCAAAATTTGTTGCTCCGGTCAAATTCGTTTTCCGTGCAATATCCTGACCACTCTCTGTCTACTACTGTTACTACTACTACTACCACTACTACTACTACTACTACTACTACTCTAGTAGCATATTGTTGGTCATTGTGCCAAAACATGGTGGCAATGAATTTGACCAGGGAATGAATTGACTGATACTGCGGTCAAATTCGTTGTTCCAGTCAAATTCGTTGCCGTGCAATAATCCTCACCACTCCTGCTGCTACTACTGTTACTACTACTCCTCTACTACTACTACCATAAAAAATTGTTGGGCATTGTGCCGGATCAGGAGGGGTCATAATATTGCACGGGAACGAATTTGACTGGAGCAACGAATTTGACCGCGACCGTCTTTCTTGTTTTCTTTAGATTTTTTTTTTCAGTGTGGATTTTCGAATTTTCATTTTCGTGACAATGGTCACACATCATATTTTAACTTTTTTATCCATAATGCCTTTTCTTTTTTAGAAGTCTTTAAATAGATTAATTTCTTTGCAGTTTTTGCTACTTTTGTTAATTTGTTCCAAATTGGAGCAATCCTATTTGAAAAAGAATTGTTTCTAACATTGCTAGAAACTTGTTTTATAAATATCTTTTGATGGGAATTTCTTGTTCTTCCGTCACTCACTAATGTGAAAAAATTTTCTTTTTCTATATCATCTAAACCATTGAGTATTTTATATGTTTGAATCAGATCACCCGGTAGTCTTCTAAATTTCAATGATGGCAACTGTAGTTTTCTTAACCGATCCTCGTAGCTTAAGTGGCTGATACTTTTTATTAATCTTGTTGCTCTCCTTTGTACTTTCTCTGATCGATTGTCGTTTTAGTAATGGGTGCCAGATAGTATTTCCATATTCCAAGTGGGTCGAACCAGAGTCTTGTACAGTCGAGTGCGTGTGTCTTTGTCTATTGGTCAAGGATCTTTTGATAATACCTAGCATCTTATTAGCTTAAGCGATGGCATTTCCAACATGTCCTGTCGAACTTCAGTCTATAGTCAAAAGTCACCCCGAGGCCCTTTCTCCTCCTCACTTTTCTCTAACGTTACAGATTCACTATCATTCTTTATATTGTAATTGTATTAGGGTTTTTATTTCCATAATGAACTACTTTACTTTTACTTGCATTACTTGTGAGAGGAGATCACGCGCGGAGTAGCTTCGACACCTTCAGTTCAGTTCAGTTCAGTTCAGTTTCACTTGGGGCTTTAGATAGCCTCACAGCTTTTAGTGCCCCAATCATCTTATTTATATAATAAACAGTCGTTGCATAACGCATGCATATGCTCAGGATATATTTTACTCTATCTGTCAATCAAATTGGAATTTTAACATATTTAACTTCGCGTTAGTATCCAGAAGGTTTTTAAAAGCATTCAAATCTTTTTTGCTTTTTAAATGTGTGCAGATAGCTTGTTCCAATATGGTGCCACTCTGTTACTAAAGGAAATTTTCTAATATTAGTGCGACAATATTTTATTTGGATTTTGTTATCAGAATTTTTTGTAATTTGATTAAGAAACAAGTGAAAACACTGTCCTGGGCCTCTTCCCTTTGCAAAACGTTCATTAGAGCTGTCAGGGACTGTGGAGGTAGGCTTGAGGGGAGGGGAGGGGGAGGTTGGTGGGAAGGCTTGAGGAAGGTTGGGGGGGAGGTGGGGGGGAGGTGGGGGGGGGCTAGGGTGGACGTTTGGGGGGAGGTAAGGGAGTAAATTGGGAGGAGGTTGGGGGGGGTAGTTGGGGAAGGTGGTGGGAGGGTAAGTTGGGGGGAGGTTGGAGTGGTAAGTTGGGGGAGGTAGGGGGGGGGAGGTTGGGGGTAAGTGGGGCAAGGTTGGAGGAGGGGAAAGAGGGGTCTGACGAACCTACCTGACTGTCGTACAGGGAATATTTAGTCCAAGCCTCACTTTCCTTTTTGCTCTGCAGTTGGCAGAGAATAAACCAATCAAAATCTCTCTCTCTCCTCTCTCCTCTCTCTCTCTCTCTCTCTCTCTCTCTCCTCCCCTCTCTCTCTCTCTCTCTCCCCTCTCTCTCGTGTGTGTGTGTGTGTGTGTGTGTGTGTGTGTGTGTGTGTGTGTGTGTGTGTGTGTGTGTGTGTGTGTGTGTGTGTGTGTGCATAGGTGTGCGTCAGATGGAGGGGTTGGAGAATATTGGTAGGGGTGATGATGTGGTTATGGTGAGAGAGAGAGAAGAGAGAGAGAGAGAGAGAGAGAGAGAGAGAGAGAGAGAGAGAGAGTAAGTGTGTGTGTGTGGGAGGGGAGGGAATTCCAAAAATCTGAACTAGCGATCAACCATGTGACAATTGTGATTTGCTTTGTTCTGTGCGTCTTGTGCTGTTCACTTTAAGTTCTTTTTGTGTTAATTGCTAATGAAGTCTGAAGTCATTCTTTCATATGGCCCGCCTTGGTGTATTCGGCTTTTATGCTCGCATAAATGTTCGTTGGATTGTATACGGTTGGTGTTGTTCCATTGCATACCACAAGAAAGAAAGGAAGAAAGAAACAAACAACAAACAAGTAAAAAAAAAACAAATTAAAAGAGAAACAAATAAAGCATTTCTAAGTATTGAAAGTGTGAATGAACAAATCACTGATTGAATAGAAGGAATGCACAAAGAAAGTAAGAAGAACAGTTTTAAGTAGAAAGATTTGAATACGCAAAATAACTGATGAGTAACCTATGTAACAAATAAAACTTCTCTCTCTCTCTCTCCTCTCTCTCTCTCTCCTCTCTCTCTCTCTCTCTCTCTCTCTCTCTCTCTCTCTCTCTCTCTTTGAGAGTTTTCTAAAGTATTGTGTGTGTAACAACGTCACATGAAAGCTTCAGAATGATATTCATATAAAACTCACTTGTTTGCATGGACACAATGTCTGAACAATAAACCATAAAAACAGTGGCGGCGGAAGCTGTCCAGGATTGGGGGGGGGGGGGGGGGGGCAATGGATATTTCAATAAAAATTTTAAAAATCCAGCATGAAAATATTCAGTTCACACACACACACACACACACACACACACCACACACACACACACACACACACACACACACACACTTGAAATACACTTTGTATAACTGCAATTAAACGTCGCAGAAACTGAGAGAAAGAGAGAGGGGGGGGGGAGGGGACAACTGTCAGACTTTCTGACTGAATAGCGTAATAACATACCTTCTCTCATATTCACTGGACATAGACACCGTAAAATGCAGTTACTAAGTCACGATTGTCACAGTCTGTACATTAGTAGGTTAAAACCAACAGCTGGGAGGTTACACCTTTACACATTTAATTTTCCGAAGTAACTTTGACGTCGTTCGTTTCTGCAAACAAACTCGGAAGAAATTTCAGCGAGATTGAGCTTTCCTGCAGTTTCCGTCACCCAAGAGAATTTCAATCTTCCTTGGCAACTTAAGACTTTGTTGGTCAAATCTGCGCTTTATATGCTCTTTGACGTTGTCTAATGGCCTCATTGTACTGCTGACTGTAATAAGCAGAAGGGTCAGAGTAGCTATGACCCTGGGAGCCCTCATCAAGTCTCAGTGGAGGCTGTCTCTGTCTCGGAATGCGGGGCTCATCACACACGTTTGCAGCCGTGCTTGACACGTCGGCAAAATACGTCGGGAAAAAATTTTATCCTGGCGCATACTTTCAAGCGTTCTCAGACAGAGGTTTGCAGCGTTTGTTGCATCCACACAGGACGTTTGTTTCCTTTGAACAGCAGTCGCCAGCTCTTCAGTCACAGCAAAGACATCCCGTGAAAATGAGAGCCCAGGACAGGTGGAGAACTGCTGCATAAGTGCTAGAAGGCCGGATGCCCTCCTGGCATACTCATCATGTCCTTGTGAGACTACTTCAAGTGCTTCTTGCAAAGCCTCATAGTTCTCAATGAGAGAGTCAAAAGCTCTTGTTCGAACAGCCCACCTTGTTGGACATAGTGGTTTAATGGACGGTCTGCACGAAGTTGATGTTTTATGCTGGATTGTTTCAAAAAAAGATCTGTCGTTTTGGTGATAAACTGAATGACCTCTGTGGCAAAGTCAAGGGCATCTCTTATTACTTTGACCTTTCTGGAAGCCTCTTGTAACACAAGATTGACTGAGTGTGCCAAAACAGTATAACGGACACTGCTGACGGGACCTCATCTTTGAACCCTTTGCAACTCCTGAAACGTGACCCTGAAAATACTGGCCCGTCCGTAGGCTGACCTCTACACTTCTGCACTGGCAAGTCCAGCCTGATCAAGCAATCCTTTAACGTATTAAAAATTGTCTCAGCACAGGTATTGTCAACATGCACCAGTCCCACAGGCTCCTCTATGACTTCAAACTGCTCAATTACCCATCTTATGCAAATTACAACCTGCTCCCTGTTTGCAACATCACAGGTTTCGTCAGGTAGTATCGAAAACCAATTCGCTTCTCTGATTTCAAGTACAATAAATCGCAAGACTTTATGTGCCATAATCCCGAGGATCTCGTTGACAATATCACGTGACAGATATTTTGAACCTGTGCATGTTTTTTCCTTGCAGCCCTCTCCAAAGCAGAACTTGAGCAGCTGTTGAAGGTTTGCTCGTCATGTCCACGGAGAGGCAGACCTGACGCAGGAAAAACAGAAGGCTCTCTAGTTCGTTCATCATGCTTTGCAGTGTTGTTGTTTTTTCTTTCTTTCTTTCTTTCTTTTTTTCTGTTTCATGCTGACACGTCACTGCAGCATACACTGACGTTGTAGACTGCTTACATTTTACGTCATACACGGCTGCTCCATGTGAAGATGATTTGTCGTGGCTTGAGAACTTTTCCTGTGCTTTCTTCCAGTTGTCAAAACCGCTCCATACAAACGCTGCATCAAGTTTGTAGCCTTGATGATTAGCCCTCATGCAGAAGAAACAACATACCTTTTGTTTGTTGCGCATAGGTAAAGCCAAGGGTATTGCTGGAACCAAGATCTTTGGAAATAACGGGGCCTTCCTGAACTTACCCTGGTCAGTTTGGAGAGGACTCTGTCGCTCTGTGGCTGAAAGGGGTTGACTGCGTCCTTGCAGCACACAGTAGACTGACATTTTGGTTTTCTTACAGTAGCAGGTCGGTCAATGTCATCACGAGGAGACTGCGCAGGTCGGTTGGCGTCGTCACGAGGAGACTGCATGATTGATGCACCTTCTGTAGGAGTTCAGGAAATACTTTCTTCCTCCTTTTCTTCATCATTTTCACTGTCTCTGGTTTGATGAAGTGTTGGGCTCCTCGCCTATTTGCCCTATAAGGACAGGTGGAAGGGATGATTCAATGTCTCCCGCCAAGATCTTATTCATCAGGTAGCCTATCCTGGAGCTCTCTTGCTGACTTGTTACGATGTGTATGTCCCTACCAATCATTCTCGCCATAGCTTGCACTACAATAGCATCAGCATATATGCCATTCTTGGCAATGTTGGTCAGGCACTGATCAGTAATGTGTGGCCAAAGTGGGTCAGCTGCAGAGAGGTTCCCGAGAAATGTGTTTGACATCTTTCCTGAGCGAGTTTGACAGGAAGTATGACAAGTATGACGACAAGATGATGCACCATCAAACATCTCTCTCTCTCTCTCTCTCTCTCTCTCTCTCTCTCTCTCTCTCTCTCTCTCTCTCTCTCTCTCTTTAATTGCGTTACTCCTGTGCGTGAGGACATAAGGAAATGTTATGAATTTATTTGTTTTTAACCTTTGATTTGGTGCACACTAGGAATGAATGTGTACTATTTGTTTGCAGGAAAGGAAGAGGAAATGTTATTGTTCTGTTACCCTCTCCCCCCCCCCCCCCCCCTTGTCAAAAGACCTCTTTGGTAATGACAATAAAATGTCAAAGTGTCTCTCTCTCTGAAATTTTTTTTGGAGGTGTTCAATATTAGGTGGGGGGGGGGGGCAGTATCTAAGGCCCCCCTCCCCAATATTTTTCTGGAGGGGGCATGGCCTTCCCAGTTTGCAAACTCTGGTAAGTTTTCAGCTCCGTTTGTCTGTCACAGTGTGTGTTTGTATGACAGTGCGCAAAAAAAAAAAAAAAAAAAAGGCTGTTTTTCGTAAACTGCTGGATGGATCTTGAATTAACTTGATGGATTGCTTGTACATGTTTCACATTCATCACTCTCACAAGAAAGATCAGGTCTGTGGGTCAAAGGTGAAAGTCACTGGTCACGTTAATTTTCCTTCGTAGGTGTTTCTCGTGGATTTTTCGTGAACTATTGGACAGATCTCAACGAAAGTTGGTGGGTTAGTTGCTATCCACAAATACCACCTTCACAACAACAACAACAACAACAAAAAAGGGGGGGGGGACTCAAAGATCAAGGTAACAATGGCCACGTTAATTTTTCTTCACAGCTGTTTCTTGGGATTTATAAAACGGGCCTAAAGGAAACTTGGTTGGTTCGTTGTATTTCACAACCATAAACCTCACAAGAAAAATAAAGTCTGTGAGTGAAAGGTCAGATCACTCTGGCCATGTTATATTGCGCGTATGGGCATGTGCTGACGTGTAAAGCGGCTTTTATAAATGCAATCATGTGTGTGTGTGTGTGTGCGTGTGTGTGTGTGTGTGTGTGTGTGTGTGTGCGTGCGTGCGTGCGTGCGTGCGTGCGTGCGTGCGTGCGTGCGTGCGTGCGTGCGTGCGTGCGTGCGTGCGTGCGTGTGTGTGTGTGTGTGCGCGCGCACGCGTTTGTGAAGATAGTCATGCAGCTGAACAGCTCTTTTAGATGGTTTCCTTCCAAGTGATAATGCTGTTGCTTTAAATCACATATCAAGCAGGCTGTTCCTTGAGCAGTACATATGCCTAAGATAACCTGAACCCAGAAAAAAAAAACACCCAATCGGACTCAGAGCTTCATTTTTAGGGAACTATTTCGTTATTTAATTATTGATTGATTAATTATTATCTGGCGTAGTTTTGACGCCAAGTGTAAAATGTAGCCAATGGTAGATTTTTTGGACTTTGGCTAGGAGTCTAACGTATTTGTGGGGGAGCGTGCCGGTGTTCCCCGGGTTCTATGTTCCCCAGTAGCGCTGTTCCCCGTGTCTCTGTTCCCCAGTGTCGATGTTCCCCGACCGAAAAAGCGTGCCGCTGTTCCCGTACCGGTGTTCCCCAGGTTCTCTGTTCCCCAGTAGCGCTGTTCCCCAAACAGATTTCAATGCACGTTAGCACCAGTACGGGCCCTACCGTACAAGGAGAGGTTGCGCCGGGCACATCCCACATTCGCCTGATGTCTGTGTGTGCGTGCACTGATGCGTGCGCGCGTGTGAGTGTTGGGTAGGAGGAGGGGGAGGGGAGTAGTGCTAGACCTACTGCGAGTTACAGTTCTATTTTACAAGATTTCTGGCCTGATGGGGTCATGCAAGTGCTGGCCTGCTGGTTCCAGCGCTGTCCAGTCGGCATGAAACCCCTCTTCTACGGCCCTCCCGCTCCACCCCAATACCCCGACCCTCCCTCCCTCCTTCCCCACTCCCACCCTGCCCTCCCACTGCCTCGCCTATAGCAATGAAAACAACAGTAACAACGTTTAAGTCAGCAAAACCCACCAACACCACCAACGGCAAAAACTTGGGGAACAGCGGGCCTGGGGAACACCGGGACTGGGGAACACCGGGACCGGGGATTTGCGGGAATGGGGAACAGCGGGATCGCCACAGGGTGGGGAACAACGAAACTGGGGAACTTAGGGACTGAATTTCGATTTTTTTTCTTGAGGGGAACACCGGGACTGGGGAATATAGAGACTGGGGAACAAAGAACCTGGGGAACAGCGGCAGGACCCCATTTATTATTTGGTCATGTTTAATCAGTGTCGTTCTCTATTTCATTCGTTTGACTGACTTGTTGTTGGAAATAATATTGCTATTGACAAAGATGGAATGATTGTGAATCTGTGAATTGGGATCTCGTTGGCTAGAATGTATTGTGACAGTGTAATGTATTTGTGCCGCAGCCAGGTACATGAACTTTTGTGTTTTATAATATGGTGTGTGTGTGTGTGTGTGTGTGTGTGTGTGTGCGCGCGCGCACGCGCGCGCGCGAAACATGAATTTGCAGCCGTGTGTGTCTGTATGCGTACGTGTGCGTGTGTGCTGGCGTGCACATTGCATGTGCATGCGTACGAGTCTGTGTAGCAGCACCAGCAGCAGTAATAATAGTGGTTTGTGTTGTTGGTCTCATACAAGATTCATCTTTGTCTTGGCCGATTCCTACATCCAAAATTCGTACAGACAGAGAGATAGACAGACAACTAGCTGAAGGGACAGAGGTTGCTGTGGATTTTCAATTTGGTTTGGACTTCAAGACTACATTCACTGTCTAATAAAAAGCAGGTGAGAAAGTTTCCTGGCTTTGTTTTGCCTTTCATACCAAAAAAATGTTTTTAATGGTGTGTGTGCGCGCGCGCGCGCGCGCGCGCGCGCGCGCGTGTGTGTGTGTGTGTGTGTGTGTGTGTGTGTGTGTGGTGTGTGTGTGTGTGTGTGTGCTGTATAAAATATTAGGATTAACTCATTAAAGCAACTCTAGCCGTGGTAATGGTCACAAGGTCACGACGAACAGATTTTTGGTGTCTTTTTAGAGTGGCGGTGCAAAGAACAAGTGCCGCACGCAGTTGGTGAACTGTCTGGGCCTTTTGTCTTGTTAGCATGACACAGTAATTTACTTCACTTTACTTTCGTGACGTTGTTTGTAAGTAGCAAACGAAGATGGTGTGGCTCGAAAGTTCTCAGAATTATGGTGTTTGAAATCTGTGCCAGTCTTGCTGTATATAGACTTTGTGGTTTTTCAACAGTTTAACTTTACAACACGCGTAAGCTAGCGCAATAACGCGTGTCAGAAAGAGCAAAGAGCTTTGTCCAAAGAAAAAAGTTGTTTGTCTCTGGTCACACGACCCTACCTAATTTTCCCTGCCGACCCTAGACTTTTTCTTTTATTCTCCCAACACACACACACACACACACACACACACACACACACACACACATACACACACACACACACACACACACACACACACACACACACACACACACACACACACACACACACATTTACACACACAAAGCAGTCAAGCTTATATCGAAAGTCGGTTTTGTGGAAGACCTGAGTACCATGCTTTTGGAAACTACAGTAAATTGACGCTGGCAGTGACATACTTTTATTTTAGCTGCAAGTGTACGCCAGGATTGCAAACACAATTTGAGTCGTCTTTTCCTTCTTGAGACAAACCGTTTTCTTCCAGCAGAAGTAAGATTTTGTCGTTTCTGTGCTGAAAAAAAAAATCTTTAAAAAAAATCCGACCTACCCTATTTTTCAGGCATGTTACCAGAAACAAACAATACTTTTTTTGCCTTTGGTAAGGGCTGCGGTTGTTTTTTTTTTTAGCAGAGTATTATTATTATGCAGGGTCTACTTGTAAAGTACTGTTGGTTAAAAAAAAAATTTAAAGAAGGGGTGGGGGGGGTGGGGGCAGGGAGGAGGGGAATGGATAGCAAAGACATCAAAACGCCGATAAAATAGAAATGGGTGATCATTTTTCTTATGTATGTATGTCTTGTTCACACCCAGGTGGCCGCCGTGTTGTTGGGCGTGGGCACTGAGTAGCGATTCGTCCCCGTCTTCTGTGGAAAGAGCTCGCAGACTGTCGCCTTGTCGATTCTTGTAAAACAGATCGTTGCTCTCAGAAAGAAAGAACTTCTCGCTGTCTCTTCGAAAATTTCTTTTGTTGTGTCAGAAGTCTTTTTAATTCTGTCTGGTATGATCTTTTCTCCATGTACTTCTTCAGTTCATCTACCTAGGCAGCATCCATGTCGTTCAGAGACCAATCTCAAACTGTACCCCGAGAAAACATTGTCGGAAATTTATTCTGCCAAATTATTCATCATTTGAACTGTTCAGTTTATACTCAAACCAGATTATAATGAACCCCTCCTTGCATTTGCGTAGCACACTGACTGGATTGTTTGGTAATTTAGCCCAAAGCGCCGTGTGCTAACCCAACACGCACGCTCACGTCAACATGTGCATTCACACTAACAATTATAATGAAATACTACTACTACTAATGATGATCATAATAGATAATTTGAAATTCATCAACTGAAACAATCTACAAATTAATTAACCAGTGTGTTTTATAATAAGAATATTGGGATGGATGAATGATTATCAAGATACGTATATATACTTACAAATCAAACATAGTAGCAACTAAAATTGACACAGGAGTCATTTTTCTGTGGGAGTCAATATTCTCCGTAACCATGGGAGTCAATATTCTACAGAAGGAGTCAATATCCTCCGTAGAATATTGACTCCTAAACCTGTAGAAAACTGAACGGTTCATTTTTCTCCGGAGAAAAAAGAACCGGGGAGTCAAATTTCTACGGTGTCAATATTCTCCGTATCACCGGAGACAAAACGTGCCTTTTGAGGCAGGAACTGACAGAGATTTGCGCTATCTGTTGTTGTGTTGTCTGGCTTGCCGTCCTTTCAAAGTATTCAAACTTAAGTACTATTAATGAAAACCTCAGAACCTAAGGAATAAAGTAGAGCATGTCACGTTTGATCATTTCATTTCTGTGTTTAATTATTGATGATTAATGTCCGAGAGTAAACCAACTTTCAACGTGTTTGCGTCGTGCTTTTTTCCATTTCGATAAGAAATACTAAACTGCATGAAATAATTTTGTAGTGAATGAATAGTTGGCATTTCGCTCTTTTCATACATAAACATTTCATTATCCAAGATGGTGTCTGAGCGGAGAACTTTGTTTTTGAAAATTGATAGAAAACACAACTGACTTTCCTCACCACCACATGGCGGGAGCGTGCCGGTGTTCCCCAGGTTCTCTGTTCCCCAGTAGCGCTGTTCCCCAAACAGATTTCAATGGACGTTTGCGCCAGTACGGGCCCTACCGCACAAGGAGAGGTTGCGCCGGGCACATCCCACATTCGCCTGATGTCTGTGTGTGCGTGCACTGATGCGTGCGTGCGTGTGAATGTTGGGTAGGAGGAGGGGGAGGGGAGTAGTGCTAGACCTACTGCGAGTTATAGTTCTGTTATACAAGATTTCTGGCCTGATGGGGTCATGCAAGTGCTGGCCTGCTGGTTCCAGCGCTGTCCAGTCGGCATGAAACCCCTCTTCTACGGCCCTCCCGCTCCACCCCCAATACCCCGACCCTCCCTCCCTCCTTCCCCCTCCCACCCTGCCCTCCCACTGCCTCGCCTATAGCAATGAAAACAACAGTAACAACATTTAAGTCAGCAAAACCCATCAACACCACCAACGGCAAAAACTTGGGGAACAGCGGGCCTGGGGAACACCGGGACTGGGGAACACCGGGACCAGGGATTTGCGGGAATGGGGAACAGCGGGATCGCCACAGGGTGGGGAACAACGAAACTGGGGAACTTAGGGACTGAATTTCGATTTTTTTTTCTTGAGGGGAACACCGGGACTGGGGAATATAGAGACTGGGAACAAAGAACCTGGGGAACAGCGGCAGGACCCCACGTTGTGGCCGTCGACCTGTGGTTTTGATACGATTTTCGATACAATATTACTCTGTTGAAATGGTCTGTCGGGTGATCATTTTCATACATTTTCAGTTGTATTTATCATTTCAATGGAGTCATTAGCAATATCTCGATCGGAAAGTCTGAATTTCGTAGAATGACAGTTTAGTTCAAAACTCCGACAATGAACGAAGAAGGCGACTTGCTGTTATGGGATGTCGCGCCGTCAGTCATTTTGTATAGTCGCAACCCTGTGCGAAAAAGATCCTAGGCACGCGATATAAGAGATGAGAGCTTATGGACTTTATTTTTAATGTGCGTTTTCGGTTTCTTTGGTTTTTCTCATACTTTTTGCGAAATCAAGAATTATTCTAGGTTTGTTCGATGGACAATTCAAAATGGCGCCAAGATTAATTGTGCAAAATACCAGTTCAGAGAAAATATGGGTTTCTGAGTCCAGTACGGTTGTAACGAATAAAATACGCTAATTTTTGTGACTTCAGTGACGTATAGGCCTATACAAGTGTGTAGGTTCTGAGGTATTCACATTTTCAAGAGTTTACACCGTACTCTCGAACAAAACATTTCGTCAACGAAGGATAGCCAAGAAATATGTACACTGTTGGCACCCGGCTACATTTCAAACAAAGATTGATTGTAAATGGCAGGATTGGCGTAGCCATATGTATGATAGTCATAGATCTGCACAGTGTAGACTTCTTAAAACATCGTAGGCCTACATGAAAGAAGTTTACGTTGATATGAAAATAAGCGCGTTAACTAAACTTAGATTTGGCATTTCTAACATCTAAGTTTCAAAACGGAGTGACTGAGGGCGGAAAATGAAGCAAAATTTAGAAAGAGAAGGGTTAGTTACCGCATAGGAAATAGAGAAACAAAGTAAAAGTATTTTGTCCTGTACTTTGTATTTCTAACACTGTTTGTCGCCGCTTTAGGTATGGTCTCAAGAGGGAAAATGAGTTGGTTTGCCGACTGTCATCTGGCTAAAGAAGATGAAATTCATTTTCTTGTTTTGTTGTCTGTTCCTAGAGGATATTAGAAAAATTCGTATTAAGCCAAAATACTGAAACGATCCTTGTATTTCTAAATTGACTATGCTCTTGTCATCAAGAAATGAAAATACTATTTTCAGTTTAGCACAATATTTGTATACAGAGCAGAAAATAAACTTACTAGATACTGTAACGTCTTAGCATGTATTAATTTTTATATAATGCACGTCTTATTGTGCCAGTTGTTTTCTAACATGATAATATTTTTCTTTAATGTGGATGCTATTGTGTTACGAGCTGTATAATGTATTGGTAATATGTTTTCTGTGTGTGTCCCCCTTCCCCTTCAAATATGGGCTGACCTAAACTGAATGTATATTCGCGTTTGCATTCTGTTCTTCTGCGTATTTATCTCTTTGCTCTGTTCCCATGCAGGTTTTGCATACCCCTCGGTTCCCTCCCATTTCCAACAGTGCCAATCGTTAGGAACAGGCATTACAGACTCGCTCTGTGCCAGGCTATTCTGGATTCTCAGCACACACACACACACACACACACACACACACACACACACACACACACACACACACACACACACACACAGAGGGTTCCCTTTTCTTCCCCGTCTGCCCCTTCTGTCAAAATTCAGGGGTATACTGCTCCCACTCCTTTAATGGCAGCTTTGTCCGAGGTCCTAGTTAGGGTTGAGCAAATATTGTGTCTGGTACTGCAAGGGACGCAAGCCCGTCTGTGGCAGCACACTTTTATCGTGGGTTTTATCTCCCTTGCCCCTTCTTCACCGACTTTCGGTGAAAACTGATTGATTTTCAAAGGCCTCGGTACATCTGATTGATGCGCACCAGATTTATCGGCTTTTTTTTCTGAAATTAAGCTATTCAAGGTGCCAACAATAACATTCTTGTCACAGAGGCTTGCCAGAGAGTAAAGTCACTCTGCGATTGTCGAGAATGCGTGTTGTTGAAAGAAAGGGAGAAGGGGAGGGTAAGGGGCAACAGGTGGAGGGGGAAGGAGGGTAGGCGGAGGAGGGCGGAGAGTAGTCTGATTTTTCATATTGATGCAAAGAGGGGAACGGTGACGCAAGATAATTGGCATTGCTGTTTTACATATTTTATGGGCTAACTTAAATTATCGTTTTGCTCTCTCTCTCTCTCTCTCTCTCTCTCTCTCTCTCTCTCTCTCTCTCTCTCTCTCTCTGTCACCTGAGTAGCATTGCACCCACGCCGCTCGTTTCGGTCCATCGTCCACAGCCACAGCCCCGTCTCGTCTCGCCACAGCCTCGGCACCGGCACCGGCAATGCAGAAGGAGCAGTCGATGTCAAGTCGTCATGAGGCAACCCACCAGAGGAGACTGCCGCCGAGTCATTTCGGTGGCGTTCAGTGGTGCCTGTTCTGATCCAAAATATACAGCGCACCACCTGCTAAGCTCCCCACTGACGACAACACTTGCTTTAGTAGCGGATCTAGTGTGAGTTATCCCTCCAGAGGGCGCCACCACGTCCGTCCCAACGACAGTCCCCATGAACTTGCCAGGACCCTGCAGAACCACACCAAGGCCATAGACGTGGAGAGGTAATCGAAACGAAAGTCACCATGAGAGCAGGGCGTGAAGGGCTATGTACCTGAGACATTATTTCATGCTGACAGATGAGGATAAGAATGATGAAGATAATAATACTATTCCCATTCTGGTCTGAGACTGCGTGACAAGGCTTTACTCTACGCTTACTTCCATATATATGTATGTATGAGAGTCATTAAAGTCCCTTGAGAAGACCAAAAGTGGTCGAAATATTGGGAAATATTTTTACGTGATTGTTGTTGAATTCTTTGTTTGGATGTTGTTGTTTTTTTGTATGTATATGTTGAGCACTTAAAAAAATTGTTTTAGGCATTTTAAATATACTGATCTATATATATATATATAATATATATATATATATATATATATAATTATAAACAAAGTATTATTTTAAATTATAAACAAAGCTTGCTCTTATGTCTTAGATTTAAGAAATAGGGGCGATAAGCATTCATATCTGCAGTGGTAGATAATTCTGCCTGACATGTGCTTGAGTGGGTGAATGGGGAAAAATAAATAAATGCTACTCAAAATGAGCCTTCAGCAAGCTTATAGTCTCCAAGGTGGAGACAATCGCCAATAGGGAGAGAAACTCACTAACATATAAGTCCTGGTCAGATACCGATATTTGGAAACCTGATTGTTTCTCCTCAGTGACCGCGGAAAGTGGTAATTTGACTCCTCTGCCTTTCGGTTTTAAGAAGAATGCTATCCCAGAAAAGGCTGGTGTGCAATACCGTAGTATGTTTGTTGAGTTTTCAAAAAAACAACCAAAGGTGCCACCTAAGAAGCAAAAGAAAATCATGAAAGAGCAAAACAAGCCACCATTTCTTGTGAAGAGTAGAAAATATAATATATATATAAATATCAGCCAGGCCCGAGAGATACAGACACCTGCAGTGCTGGTCAGGAAATTTGAGCAACACTATTAGAGAAGCATCCATTAGGTGGATTTAAGTCCATAGAAAACTCAACTCTGAGGAGGAGCCGGTCGAGGCAGAAAAATGCTACAAATCAACGGCTCTTGATAGGAATTGAACCCCAAGACCTCGCATCCGGGGTCCGCGACGCTGCTCACGGCAACTTGCAAATTGTTATTTTTCTGATATTTGAACAAAAAGATCCTCTCTTCGTATGCTGATCAGGCGACAGAGACGTGAATGCGGGGCATGCTGGCACAGCTGAACTAAGGGCTTAACTCTCGTGTATGACCGATGTGGGGAAGCGCAGGATGCGAGTTACTTTTTCACGGTGAAGGAATATTGTATCTGGTTTACCATCAAGCTTAAAAGAGGGAGGAGCCGAGGAAGTGGTGAGTGTGTGGAGTGGAAGGGAGATGGAGGGGGTATTTAAGGCGGTGGAGGTTGTAACTTGGTGGGGTGAGGTGAGTGGAGGGGTGGGGAGGGACTGGGGAGGGAGTGCGTGTATGTGAAAAACGTCATCGTCATCGACTGCTCATTCGAATAAGCGTGTTGAAGTTCAAAGCAGGTGTAGCATACATTTTAGATGAGTCAATGGATACTCGTGGTTCAGCTGCGAAGGAGAGGCTCTACATTTGTTCCCCCCTCCAATATAGGCCTGCCGACAAACGGCACATAATGACGAAGGAAAGAGGTGGGGAAAGAGTGATATCATAATAGAAAGAAAGAGTGATGAAAACAGATATGAATAAACATTTAATGAAAATTAAATGAACTTAAAGCAGCGAGGAGGCGTTGAGAAGAAGAGTGGGCTGTAACAGTATCTGAGCAAAATTTACCAGGTTAAGAGGGGGAAGGGTGGGTGTAGACTGATTTACGGGTGTAAGGCTTTGGAGAAGGCGGTGGAGATAGATGACCGGTGGGGTGGGGGTGGGGGTGGGGGTGGGGGGGATAGTGGGGAGGTGAGGATAAGTATAAATGTTTTTAAACGATTTTTTTGTTCAAAGAAGTCACAGCCGAGTGGACCTACGTGTCGCAGAATTACTGTTACGAGGATTGGGATCATTCATACAGAAACGACCTAAATTTCGAATAAAATGAGAAAACCTCGTACAGGTGGGGATGGAAAGGGAAAGCCCGGGGGGGGGTGTTGTTACAGCAGCATTTTAACAAAGATAACAAACATGAAGGAGAGGTATAAGAGGGCAGGTAAAAGGTAGAGAGAGGATAGATAGAAGAGGGATAGGTGTGTGTGGGGGGGGGGGGGTGAGGGCATCAGTCATAGAACATGCAGAATTGAATGATCAGTGAGAATCAATGAAGAAAGAAGAAAGAACAGAGAGGGGAAAAAAGGAGACAGATGGGCCTATCTGAAAACAAAAAAGTAGGAAAGAAAGAAAGGAAGGAAAGAAAAAAGTAAAAAGAAAGAAAGAACGAAAGAAAAAAAGAAGAAAATAGGAGGCTGGAGGACAACAAAATAGGGGAAGGGTGACACGGATGTGCATTGAACGGTGGATGAGTATGGTTAGATGGAAAACAGAAAATTCGAACAGAAGGACGCAAGTAAGACGGGCATACAATTCTAAAATCATTACAATTCTTGGACAGATGAAACTCTCTCTCTCTCTCTCTCTCTCTCTCTCTCTCTCTCTCTCTCTCTCTCTCTCTCTCTCTCATCATATTTTTCTAACCATAACTGTAGTTTAACCTTTCTTTCTTTTTCCAAATCTCTCTCTCTCTCTCTCTCTCTCTCTCTCTCCTCTCTCTCTCTCTCTCTCTCTCTCTCTCTCCTCTCTCTCTCTCTTTTGCAAGAGAGTACCAACGACCTTGTAAAATGGACCGAACTAAATCATATGTCACTTCACCCTCAAAAAACAAAACTCATGTACATTACAACTAGGCAAAAAAGACAAAAGCTCACCAATGATTTCCCTCCTATACACCTCAATAATGTGCTTGTGGAACAAGTCACTCATCATAAAGTATTAGGACTAATAATTGACAATAGTCTCAGCTGGAATCCCCACATAACGTTACTATGCAAAAAGCTCTCCCAGAAAGTCTATCAGCTCACCAAAATCAAACACTTTCTTGACCTTCATTCACGAAAACTTTTTTTCCATGCTCATATTCAGTCTCATGTTGATTATGCATCGACTATATGGAATTCTGCAAGTGCAAACACACTAAAACCATTGTTCAGCCTACATAAACGAGCGCTCAAACTAATCCTTCTGAAGAAAACTAGCCTCGAAAGCTCTGATTAAAAACATCTTCACATTCTTCCATTCAGCCAGAGACTCAAATACAACAAAGGGCTAATGATGCACAAGATTCTGACGGGGAATGCTCCAACAACTTTAATGAGACGATTCTCAAAAGTCTCGTCGAGAAACTCCCACAAACTCCATATCCCAATCCCCAGAATTGACCTATTTAAATCAAGTCTAACGTACTCGGGAACCTCTTTGTGGAACTCCCTTCCAGAATACATCAAACAAATCCATTGTACCACAACTTTCAAAAATACTTACCTACCCATCTTCTGCGGTAAAAAATAATAATTAAAAAAAAAAATTTTTTAAACCCAAAAAAAAAAACAAAGTAATACCAAGTAATCTCAAAAGCATAAATCATCCCATTTCCATGTACTTAACCAATTCTTCTTCTTCTTCCTAAATACTGGTTCACTCAAAAACGAGTAGGTCACCAGCGCGCATGTTAAAAAGTAAATAAAAATAACATAAAACAGTGCGACTCAGACTGTTGGCCCTGGAGCAAACTTGGCAACAAGGGTCGCACTCGATATTCAATAAAATATCTGGGGAAGTAAAAATAGAAAAACGTCAATAAGCAGATCTCAAAACTGTCGAATCAACCTGTTTTTTGAATGAGACTGCACCTGTGGCAATCTTGATGGCACCCGGCAGTGAGTTCCACAGCCGTACAGAACGGGGATAAAAAGAATGTAAGTGGCTGTCAATATTTGAGCAGGTATGGTATAACATTGACCGCCACTCCTGGTGCTACTTTTATTCAATACTAGTTGTTCCATTGGAATATCAATTACTTTAGCTCTGCCTTTGAAAAAGGTGTTAAGTTTAATAAAAGCTCTTCTCTCTTCTAAGGGTTTCCATTCTAATTTCCTCATGTTCTTCCTAGTATTCCCCTTTTCTCTGATGTGGTTCCCTGTTACGAACCGTGCTGCTCTCTTCTAAATCTTTTCAGGTTATCAATGCCCTTTTAGATGGTAAGGATCCCAAACTGAGCAACCATATTCCAGTACTGGTCTTACCAGTTTTTTGTAGCAGTCGTCTTTAACCTTTTGGGGCAGTCATTGATATTCCTGTATAAGAAAGCTAAGATGTTATTTGCTTTCTTACATACTAAATTGTAATGTTCTTTCCATTTGGGGCGACTATCTATAATCACGCCTAAATATTTTGCAGCATTAGTTTCTTTAAGAATAGTATTATGAATAGAATAATCTGATCTAATTGGTGAGCGTTTGTTACATATACGCAACACTTGGCACTTTTGGGATGAAATTCCATTTTCCAAGTTCTTTCCCACTCTTGTAAAGCGTTTAGATCTTCTTGTAGAATGCGTATATCATTCTTGCTTCTGATTGTTCTATATACTAAACTGTCATCTGCAAAAGCCTTATAGTAGTTCCAGGAGAGAGATTTCTACTTATGTCATTTATATAATTAAGAAAAAAAAAGGGGCCCCAGAACAGTTCCCTGTGGTACACCTGACAAGACTGGTTTACAATGGGATGACGACCCTTCCACAACAACTTTCTGCGTTCTCCCAACGAGGAATGATCTGGCCCATTTTAGCAAGAACCGCCAATGCCAATGTGTTCTAATTTAAGCAGCGGGCCCCTCATGGTAAACCCTTATCAAAGGCTTTAGAAAAATCTAATAAAATTGCATCTATTTGCTGTCTGTTGTTAAGACAGTTACTAAAATCTTTGAGAGTTGTTATAAGTTGAGTCTCACAACTCCTTCGCTGTCTAAAACCATGCTGGGCATTATTTAAGAAGTCATATTTGTCAAGAAGGTCCATTATGCCACTATATATTATGTGTTCAAGTAGTTTAGCTGATATGGATGTAAAGAGATACAGGTCTATAGTTCTCTGCTTTTTTTTTGTCACCCTTTTTGAATAAGGGAACAATGCTCGCATCTCGCCACTCATCAGGTATTACCCCTGGTCCAGTGAAGCTTGGTAAAGTAATTGGTATACCTCACTCAATTCATTGGCACATAATTTTAAAAAGCTTGCCAGGAACGCCATCGGGACCAGTAGCTTTGTTTTCATTGATATTGGTCAGTAACTTAAATACTCCTGCTTTGTTTACTTTAATGTTAGCATTTCGGGGAGTTTATCATCATCCTTTAGTCTAACGTTAATTAAAGGTTTTGGGATTTGAGAAAAACTGAACAAAACTGCTTGTTTAATAAGTTTGCTTTCCCTTCAGGGTCCTGTATTAGGTTATTCTGGTTGTTTCTCAGGTCTGGAATCCCAATGTTGTCCTGTCTCTTACTCCTTATGTAAGACCATAATTTCTTGTTTTGATGATCACCTTCCGAAATCATCGAATTAACATAATTGGAGTGAGCAAGTCTACATTCTCTCTGACACCTTCTCTTAATCTGTTTATACCTAACCAGTAATCTTTCTGAATTAGGATGTAGTTTCAATTTCTTAAAGAAACGATGTTTTCCTTCTCAACAAACGTTTAGTTTTTGTAGTAATCCATGGCTGGTGGTTCTTGCTTGAAGTTATTTTAGTAGGTATGTTGTCATCCATAATAGATTCCAGTTAGTTTTTATACACTTCCAAAGGTCACCGACATTATCTTTAACACTATGGGACCTCAAAAAAAGACGACTGAAATCATGAGTATCCCTGCGCAATTTTGGTAAATCTGCTGGTTCCAGAGTCTGATGGTACGTTTAGGGGGTTTTTTCTTCGAAAGGGTTGAAAGTTGCTCTCTAAGAGAACTATGTCATGATCACCCAGGCCTGCAATTACTTCCCTGATTGCCTAAAGCGCCTGGACAATTGGTAAAAAATAAATCCAGGAATGCCTTACCACGAGTTGGTGATTCAACTGATTGTACTAATCCAAGGTCTTTGATGGCATCAAAAAACTGATTATTAATATTTTTACTGTATTGATTACCAAGTATGGCATCTTCACCCCAATTAATATCTGGTAAATTAAAGTCTCCACCAATCCATAATATTGCCTTCCTATTGGCCAAAACAATGTTAGAAATGTCTCTGCAGATAGACGAACATACATTTTCATCTGAGTCTGGAGTCTGTAAACTGATCCAACAATGACAGGTCTCTTATTCTTAAAATTAATCCTACAAAATAAACTTTCACTATTTTTGCCTTGATATAAAAACTCACTGGCTAAATTTTTCCCTAATGGCAATCAAGACTCCCCCACCTCTTTTTCCAAGTCTGTCCTTTCTATAAATATCAAAAACCTCCATTAGAAGTTCATGCTGGATGTTCCAGTTTCTAGCCAAGTTTCTGTTCCAATTACAACATCAATGTTTTTTTCGGTGACTAAATTACTGAGTTCTTCCTTTTTCTTGATAAGAGATTGAAAATTTATGACTATGCATTTAAGTTTATCTTTTTCTCTTAATGATTTGGGGTTCAGTTGCACTTTATGATTTGGGATTTTATCAGTTTTAAATCAGGGTGGATGCAAACTTAGGACAAAATTTCAAGTTTTCTTTTGGGATCGGTCTGGTGAGATAGGGTCAAAACGGTTTCTTTCTGAGCTGCAGTCTTCATAGAATCTTCAAAAAGTCTGGAACTAAAATTTGGAAGCCCGCAGGGAAAACAAGTCCATGATATATCACTATTGCATAATGCTTCATAAACTGCTGAATTCATTAACATACATTTAGTGTGATTCTTTTTGTTCATGTATCAAGTATATATATATATATATATATATATATATATTATATATATATATATATATATATTATATATATATATATATATATATATATATCTAATATATAAATGGCAAATTCTGTCTGCGTGCGTGCGTGCGTGCGTGTGTGTGTCTGTGTACGCTATAGACTCAAAAACGCTCAACCGATTGTAATGAAATTTGGCAGGTACGTCTGTTTGTGACCCGGATGGTTTTGGGCTAATCTCTTAAAAAATAAAACCGTTAAAAACCGTTAAAAAACTGTTATAACGGTTTCAAAAAAATCTTTTTTCCCCTGCTTTTCTTCAAATAGCCGTTGTGACATTGCACACGTACAGGACTACTTCTCAAAATGAGGACCGTTATTTGGCAGTTACAAAAACCGTTATTTATAACAGTTAAAAACCGTTTAAAAAACACCAAACCCTATAAAAGAAACTGTTTAGAACCCGATCTTCTTGAAATTTAGCAGGTACATCTGTTGTGACCCCAGGATGATTTGGGTTAATCTCTTTAAAAAAAAAGAAAACCGTTAAAAACCGTTACAAAACTGTTTATAACGGTTTCAAGACATCTTTTCCTCTGCTTTTCATCAAATGGCCGTTGTGACATTGCACAGGTACATCGAACCTAGAGGGACATCTCCCGAGTAACATAGGGTCATTGACAGTTTCTACGACAGTTATTTATCACCGTTAAAAACCGTTAACAACACGTACCCCCCAAAAAACGATCAAAAATACAATCTTTTCTGATGTTGGCGGCAAAGGGAGTCGTCGGATCGCCACCAAACTTGGCATGAGTCTAGAGGGACATACTGTGGATAACACTGGGTCTTTCGATAGTTTTTATGACCGTTATTTATCACCGTTAAAAAGCGTTATTTTCTAAATTTAGACCTTTCTTGATGAAATTTGGTATACAGGTGAAGTTTTAAATGCTGAATAATGATATACAACTTACACGAACCGAAACTTAAAATTGACTGCTAAAAACCGTTATTATAAAATTTAGACCGTTCCTGATGAAATTCGGTATACAGATGCAGTTTTACCCGCTGAATAATGATATACAATTTACACGAACAGAAACTTAAAAATTGACCGTTAAAACCGTTATTTTATAAATTTAGACCGTCCCTGATGAAATTCGGTATACAGATGCAGTTTTACACGCTGAACAATGATATACAATTTACACGAACAGAAACTTAAAATTGAGCGTTAAAAACCGTTAAGATCCATTATTTCTAAATTTAACCTTCTTGATGAAATTTGGTATACAGGTGAAGTTTTAAATGCTGAATAATGATATACAACTTACACGAACCGAAACTTAAAATTGACTGTTAAAAACCGTTATTATATAAATTTAGACCATTCCCGATGAAATTCGGTATACAGATGCAGTTTTACCCGCTGAACAATGATATACAATTTACACGAACAGAAACTTAAAATTGAGCGTTAAAAACCGTAGAGAACAGTAAATGCCGACTCTAGGCCACTTTCGCCCTCAACCAGTTTTCGGGCGAAAGTGACCTAGAATCAGCATATTACTGTTCTCTGACAAGTAAGACTTCAATACCCAAAAAATAACGATTATCTACAAACAAACATACTGTGCAGGGTTATCCGTTTTTAATACTAATTTACTAAACTTTTTAGATTTTAGTTTTTGTTTAATCCTGTGTTTTTTCCCGATCGTTTTCAATAACATCATTTTCACGCAAACATTCTTCAAATGAGTCTCTGTCTTTCATGTGAAATAACACTACAGTCTTTAACTGTTCTCTAAAGTCTTTTAAAATGAGTTATATTTTTGGCATAAAATCCACACACTTATCCACATGTCTTCCGCTGAAAGCTAGTTTTGATAAAGTGTTTCTCTTTTTAACTATGTCTCTTCTGCCGAACAGTCATCTATAATAAATAGTGTCTGCGTTCCTTCAAACAGTCTATAAAACTGTTCTAAACACTCACTTAGTTTATTGCTAGGATTAACTAAATTATGTCATCATCTGTCCATATAAACCTTCTATCATGATATGCTTTGTTCCATTTAAGTGTTGGACAGAAAACCACAATATGATTAAAATTATAACGATAAACTGTTTGTAATAATCTAGGACAAATATTGTTTTTCCACAACCAGTCTGCCCACAAATCATTGAACAATGAGGGGATTTTATCATAAAGTTTAACTGCTCCATAGTTTTATAAACAGAATTTAATCTAATCCAGTTATTATTTATTATCATACTCTCCGTCAAAACTTGTTCAGTATAATAAAACCCTACGAGGCCTAAATGTGTAAGATTAATCCAATTCAGTTCTGTAAGATTGTTTCTATTTAAGTCAACATTGATTTGTTGCTTGTTGTTATGATCTTAATATCCTCGCCATTGTGAAGAACGACGACAACAACGTTAAGACGTTTAACGTCTAAGTTTTGCCAGCTAATATTAAAATTCCTTTTATAAGGTCATCACTAACGCCCACAACCCCATCCCTCTCCACATCTTTAAAGACAGAAATTTCAAATATCATTGTGAACGTGTCTCCTAATTTTCTGCTTGGAAAGAACTGTAATTTGAGAAGCTTTTTTTACAACTGTTTCTTTTCTGTGGAGGATGTACTGTTTTTTCCCATACGGCGTTATTTCAATTTCTTTCCGACTATTGTCGTCCGGCATAAGACTTACATGTAAAGGGCCAGAGTTGAATGCTTTTCTGAAACTTTTTTCACGGCTAAAATATGTAAATGGGCTTATGAATTCAAATTTTATTTCCCATTCTAAATATGGTTCTAAGTGCCATTTGAGTCAGGGTTTTTTGAACTATTTTTATATTTATACTGGCCACATTATTTGCTTCTAGATTGCGCAGTTGTTCTAGTTTAGGAAACTTTTTGCTGTCGCCAACCTC
This sequence comes from Conus ventricosus, assembly GCA_018398815.1. NCBI lineage: Eukaryota > Metazoa > Mollusca > Gastropoda > Neogastropoda > Conidae > Conus > Conus ventricosus. The sequence continues at coordinate 34,983,345 of CM031616.1, read as the reverse complement.
TTTGCGTTTATAATCACCATCTTAGTGTACTCAAAACCATACAAAGCGCCTATCTCACCGTCTGTTCAAAGGCCGCAACATCTGCAAGTAAAAT
>CM031616.1:34968675-34982251 GCA_018398815.1 Conus ventricosus | reverse complement strand
TCTTTTTGAGGGTAATGGTAAGTCTAGAAACGCGATCTCTTTTGACGACGAAGAAATCGTGAATTTGATGGTTGGATATAGCTGTTTGAGGAACTGGAAGAATTGGTCCAGTTCATCTTGGTCCCAGTCCACAGTAGGAAAATATCATCCAAGAATCTCTTCCACACGTCCAAAGAAATGTATAAAGGACTGTCTCGAAGTATGTGATGTTCAAGCCATCCCATGAATAGACTAGCGGCGCTTGGAGCCATTGGAGTCCCCATTGCTGTTCCTAGTACTTGTTTGTAGCATCCGTCTTCGAAACTGAAGTAGTTGTTACTGAGAACATGTTTGCAATTTTGAGAACATCTTCCTGGGTGGATCGTTCGGAAGTTGCTCTTTTTCCAAGAAGAATTGTATAGCAGTCAGCATGTCATCGTGCGGGATGTTTGTGTAAAGGGACGTTACATCTATGGTCACCAATTTGACGGTTTCTCAAAAGGTCCCAGTTCCATGTTCCATTTTGCAATGATTTGAAGCATGTGGGTGCTGTCCTTTATATAGCTTGGAGGAGAGTTGTGTTGAAACATTAACAAAAAGAAGAAGAAAAAAAATTAGAAAAGACAAATTGGTTAAGTACATGGAAATGGATGATTTATGCTTTTGAGATTACTTGGTATTACTTATGTTTTTTTTTGGTTTTTTAAATTTTTTTTAAAAATTATTATTTTTTACCGCAGAAGATGGGTAAGGTAAGTATTTTTGAAAGTTGTGGTACAATGGATTTGTTTGATGTATTCTGGAAGGGAGTTCCACAAAGAGGTTCCCGAGTACGTTTAGACTTGATTTAAATAGGTCAATTCTGGGATTGGGATATGGAGTTTGTGGGAGTTTCTCGACGAGACTTTTGAGGAATCGTCTCATTAAAGTTGTTGGAGCATTCCCAGTCAGAATCTTGTGCATCATTAGCCCTTTGTTGTATTTGAGTCTCTGGCTGAATGGAAGAATGTGAAGATGTTTATAATCAGAGCTTTCGAGGCTAGTTTTCTTCAGAAGGATTAGTTTGAGCGCTCGTTTATGTAGGCTGAACAATGGTTTTAGTGTGTTTGCACTTGCAGAATTCCATATAGTCGATGCATAATCAACATGAGACTGAATATGAGCATGGAAAAAAAGTTTCGTGAATGAAGGTCAAGAAAGTGTTTGATTTTGGTGAGCTGATAGACTTTCTGGGAGAGCTTTTTGCATAGTAACGTTATGTGGGGATTCCAGCTGAGACTATTGTCAATTATTAGTCCTAATACTTTATGATGAGTGACTTGTTCCACAAGCACATTATTGAGGTGTATAGGAGGGAAATCATTGGTGAGCTTTTGTCTTTTTTGCCTAGTTGTAATGTACATGAGTTTTGTTTTTGAGGGTGAATGACATATGATTTAGTTCGGTCCATTTTACAAGGTCGTTGGTACTCTCTTGCAAAAGAGAGAGAGAGAGAGAGAGAGAGAGAGAGAGAGAGAGAGAGAGAGAGAGAGAGAGAGAGAGAGAGAGAGAGAGATTTGGAAAAAGAAAGAAAGGTTAAACTACAGTTATGCTTAGAAAAATATGAGAGAGAGAGAGAGAGAGAGAGAGAGAGAGAGAGAGAGAGAGAGAGAGAGAGAGAGAGAGTTTCATCTGTCCAAGAATTGTAATGATTTTAGAATTGTATGCCCGTCTTACTTGCGATCCTTCTGTTCGAATTTTCTGTTTTCCATCTAACCATACTCATCCACCGTTTCAATGCACATCCGTGTCACCCTTCCCCTATTTTGTTGTCCTCCAGCCTCCTATTTTCTTCTTCTTTTCTTTCGTTCTTTCTTTCTTTTTCCCTTTCTTTCTTTCCTTCCTTTCTTTCTTTCCAACTTTTTTGTTTTCAGATAGGCCCATCGTCTCCTTTTTTTCCCCCCTCTGTTCTTTCTTCTTTCTTCATTGATTCTCACTGATCATTCAATTCTGCATGTTCTATGACTGATGCCCTCACGGCCCCCCCCCCCCCCCCCCCCACACACACACCTATCCCTCTTCTATCTATCCTCTCCTCTACCTTTTACCTGCCCTCTTATACCTCTCCTTCATGTTTGTTATCTTTGTTAAAATGCTGCTGTAACAACCCCCCCCCCCCGGCTTTCCCCTTTTCCATCCCCACCTGTAACGAGGTTTTCTCATTTTATTCGAAATTTAGGTCGTTTCTGTATGAATATCCCAATCCTCGTAACAGTAATTCTGCGACACGTAGTCCCACTCGCTGTGACCTTTCTTTGAACAAAAAAATCGTTTAAAAAACATTTATACTTATCCTCACCTCCCCACTATCCCCCCCCACCCCCACCCCCCACCCCCCACCCGGTCATCTATCTCCAACCGCCTTCTCCAAAGCCCTTACACCCGTAAATCAGTCTACACCCACCCTTCCCCCCTCTTAACCTGTAAATTTTGCTCAGATACGTTACAGCCCACTCTTCTTCTCAACGCCTCCTCGCTGCTTAAGTTCATTAATTTTCATTAAATGTTTATTCATATCTGTTTTCATCACTCTTTCTTTCTATTATGATATCACTCTTTCCCCCACCTCTTTCCTTCGTCATTATGTGCCGTTTGTCGGCAGGCCTATATTGGAGGGGGGAACAAATGTAGAGCCTCTCCTTCGCAGCTGAACCACGAGTATCCCATTGACTCATCTAAAAATGTATGCTACCACCTGCTTTGAACTTCAACACGCTTATTCGAATGAGCAGTCGATGACGATGACGTTTTTCACATACACGCACTCCCTCCCCCAGTCCCTCCCCACCCCCCACTCACCTCACCCCCACCAAGTTACAACCTCCACCGCCTTTAAATACCCCCTCCATCTCCCTTCCACTCCACACACTCACCACTTCCTCGGCTCCTCCCTCTTTTAAGCTTGATGGTAAACCAGATACAATATTCCTTCACCGTGAAAAAGTAACTCGCATCCTGCGCTTCCCACATCGGTCATACACGAGAGTTAAGCCCCTTAGTTCAGCTGTGCCAGCATGCCCCGCATTCACGTCTCTGTCGCCTGATCAGCATACGAAGAGAGGATCTTTTTGTTCAAATATCAGAAAAATAACAATTTGCAAGTTGCCGTGAGCAGCGTCGCGGACCCCCGGATGCGAGGTCTTGGGGTTCAATTCCTATCAAGAGCCGTTGATTTGTAGCATTTTTCTGCCTCGACCGGCTCCTCCTCAGAGTTGAGTTTCCTATGGACTTAAATCCACCTAATGGATGCTTCTCTAATAGTGTTGCTCAAATTTCCTGACCAGCACTGCAGGTGTCTGTATCTCTCGGGCCTGGCTGATATTTATATATATTAATTTTCTACTCTTCACAAGAAAATGTGGCTTGTTTTGCTCTTTCATGATTTTCTTTTGCTTCTTAGGTGGCACCTTTGGTTGTTTTTTTGAAAACTCAACAAACATACTACGGTATTGCACACCAGCCTTTTCTGGGATAGCATTCTTCTTAAAACCGAAAGGCAGAGGAGTCAAATTACCACTTTCCGCGGTCACTGAGGAGAAACAATCAGGTTTCCAAATATCGGTATCTGACCAGGACTTATATGTTAGTGAGTTTCTCTCCCTATTGGCGATTGTCTCCACCTTGGAGACTATAAGCTTGCTGAAGGCTCATTTTGAGTAGCATTTATTTTATTTTTCCCCATTCACCCACTCAAGCACATGTCAGGCAGAATTATCTACCACTGCAGATATGAATGCTTATCGCCCCCTATTTCTTAAATCTAAGACATAAGAGCAAGCTTTGTTTATAATTTAAAATAATACTTTGTTTATAATTATATATATATATATATATATATATATATATATATATATATATATATATATATATATATATATATATAGATCAGTATATTTAAAATGCCTAAAACAATTTTTTAAGTGCTCAACATATACATACAAAAAAACAACAACATCCAAACAAAGAATTCAACAACAATCACGTAAAATATTTCCCAATATTTCGACCACTTTTGGTCTTCCTCAAGGGACTTTAATGACTCTCATACATACATATATAATGGAAGTAAGCGTAGAGTAAAGCCTTGTCACGCAGTCTCAGACCAGAATGGGAATAGTATTATTATCTTCATCATTCTTATCCTCATCTGTCAGCATGAAATAATGTCTCAGGTACATAGCCCTTCACGCCCTGCTCTCATGGTGACTTTCGTTTCGATTACCTCTCCACGTCTATGGCCTTGGTGTGGTTCTGCAGGGTCCTGGCAAGTTCATGGGGACTGTCGTTGGGACGGACGTGGTGGCGCCCTCTGGAGGGATAACTCACACTAGATCCGCTACTAAAGCAAGTGTTGTTGGCCATTAGGGAATGGACAGGGATGTAACAAATGGTGGTTTTATAAGAAAAGAACAGTTTCTGAACACATACACATGTTACAACACATAAAACCTGTAAAACACTGAACAAAAACTTCTTCTGTTAGTGTTTACTCAGCATCACTGTATGTATACAGTGTGGTCCAAATTGTTATAGTATAATACTTATTGGTAAATGTTCAAAATGACGACCATAGAAAAAACGTCTGAAGAAAAAAGATAAACAATTGTCTGTTGAAAAGAAAAAAGAAAAACTCACACACATTGCATGCATTTATTATCAAACAAAACGGTGTAGGAACTGTGTTAGTTTTTGTATAAATACTTACATTACTGCCACGCTGTTCTATATAGGAATCCATCACTTGCTGTACGAAGTCTTGGACATAACCCTCAGGTTGTCTGCATTCCCTGTTCTAATTTTGGGGGATGGCGTTTTTTTTTTTTATGTCTGCCCAAAATCATGGTTCAAAAAAAACACACACTGAGATTACTCCAAAATGGTTTCTTTCAATGGCATCGGTCGGGTCACAGCTTTGCAATATCAGAACACACGCACAGGTGAGAAAAAACAAAATGAAAAAAAAAAAATCCCGGAATTTTCTGCAATGATCCAAAAGGGTTTGAATCTTGTAGACCCGGTCTTCCTGGATCACTTCACTGGCATGGCTGCATTGTCTTGAATGCAGAAATAAAGAAAAATTGAAATACAGAATAAAAGTTTCAAGTAAGTAACAACCCACAGTTGGGCACCAAAACACACACGCACACACCACCGCACCACAAAACCACACACCCCACACCAAAACCACACCACACCTACCACCCCACACAGAAGCAGCCCCACTTTGGGCACTACTCACACAACACACACACACACACACACACACCACCCACCACCACCCCCACCAGTATGGCTCATGAAAACATACGACCGGGAAAGGAGGTTTTCACTCGATGTGGAGGACTGTTTTTGCGAGCTCTGTTTTGCCGTCAAATTTTTTCTTGGCTGTTCGTCTAGTGCCTTTTATTTGTGTGTCCCTAGCTGAGCCACGCTTCGGAGTGAAGTTTGTGGTGTTGGGTGGTGGGTTTTTTCTAGTTTTGGTGAATTGTTTGTATTTTGGTGTTTTGTTGTTCCGCGTTTTTGTGTTGGGTGTGTGTGTGTGTGTTTTTTTTTTTTTTTTTTTTTGGGTACCCCCTTAACGGTTTGTTTTTTGCTTTTCCATTTGCACGTGCAGCTTGTGCTAAAAAATGTGACTCCACCCCAACGATTCAGCTATTCTTTTTGGGTTTTTTTTTTTTTTGGCCCCCCCCCCCTTTTTCGGCCCCCCCCCCCTTTTTTTTTTTTTTTTTTTTACAATGGCTATCTTACAGCGAGTGGACCTGTTTTTTTAAAGATAAAGACTTCCCTTTTTTTGATAAGAAAATTGAACTAAAGTGAAGATGTTTTTCTGCTAGATTTTGTCTGGCTGCGGAAAGATTTTGGGTGGCAAGGAAACATGTTGGTGCCCAGTGCTCAAGGTCTTGGAGGATTCCCTTGACTCGAGCTGCTAGGACTAACTTTTGATTGGGGGGATTGTTAAAAATGGATGTACTGTGCCCCCTTTTTGACAAGATCCATTCATTTGAGAGGGAGCGAGGTGTTGAAGTTCCCTTTTTAAAAAATGTTTTTTTTCGATCTTCCAGTCTCTATCGAACGCGATATAGAGAGTCCTTGTCAACTGGGATGTGTTCTCAGATTTTCTCCCCTAAGGAAAAGATAGGGACGGGGAGGAAAAGCAAACCCCGTTTTTTTAAAGGGTCGACGTTTGTGTTCATAAACCTTCCATTATTCCAGACAGGTTTGTAAAGGTGGGTAGTTTCACTGCTCCCTTCCAAAAGGAGCAGCAAGGTGTCCGGACCCCAGTGGCTCTAACTGCCTGCATCAGGACACCACGACCCCCTTGTAAAATCTGGTGACTTGGGGGGTTTCTGGCAGAGTGGCCACAAGCGTGGTGACCCGGCCTGTGGAACTTTCCCTACCCTCAGGTGGGGGGCCCTATCTCTGAATCAGGGCTGTCTCGATTGAGCAACAAAAAAGGGTTTTAAGGTCACGGATGAAACCAGCCGTCGGAGACGAACAGGTGGGGGAAAAATTTGTTTGAGGAGGGGAAGATGTTTTTAAAGACCTCAAAAGATGGGGTTTCCCCGAAATCGGACTGAAAAAATTTGACAAGGGCAAAGATTCGTCTACACCTCGCCGCGGAAAAACCCGGCAATACGGTGCGCGGGGGGAAGGCCAGCGTTCACGCAGCCCCGGTGGCAAGCGACAGAGGTCAGGGGACGAGGATTACTTCGCCAGAGGTGAGGGGGCCAAAGGCAAAAAATGTTCCCTTTTCCGGGCCCCTCACCTGACCGCCCCGGTCAAGGGGGGCAAAGTAAAGGGTGGGGGAGGGGGGGGTGAATTTTCACCGGCGAGTGTGACGTTGACCTGCGGGACGGCATGCGCGTTTACACGGATTTTTTTTTAGGGGATTGCGTTTGGGATTTGAAAAGGCTTGGTTACGGATTTTTCCTTAGGGCTTTGTTTCGGGATTGACGTTTTTTTCATTAAAATTCCCGGGGGTTTTGCGTCGTGTTGGAAAAGAAAATCAATTTTTAAACATTTTAAAGAGAAAAATATGATGTAATTTGTTTGAAAGAAACACATATCACTATGTGTTTATGGCAATGGAAAAAAAATGGGGAAAAGGGTGAACTATTAAAAATTTATACTTCACACAGTTGGGGTAAAGGTTTTTTATTTCGGCACAAGGGGTTGAAAAATTAAAGATAGTATAAAATTTCAAGACGGTTTTGGCCTTGAAATAAAAACAGCAAAAAAAAAGTGTCTTTTGTGAATGTATATGCTCCAAATAATGACAATAAAAAGAATATTTCTTGATAAACTGGGAGATGTTATCTCTAACGTTCAGTCAGAGCACTTGTTGATTGGGGGGTTTTCAACTGCGTATTAGAAAACTTTTGATATCACCTCTGGAGAAAAACATGCGAGGGCCAGTAAAGAAATTCAATGTTTTAAATAAAACCCAGACCGTATGATACTGGAGACTGTTTCACCAGTAAAAGGGAAATTTTACGGGCAAAAAACTTCCCCTTTTATTGCACGTAATTGGATTATTTTTCCAATGAAAATTTGTTTGACAAAAAAATGATGTAATATCATTCTATCCCTTTTAAGATCACAGAGGTTGCTCCTAAAATTAAAATTCCAAACTTGGAGGGGACCTGGGCTGTGGAAGTTTAATAACCATTTTTGAATGACTTAAACATGTCACAAGAGAATATTTTTGATAGATGTTTATTTTTCGTATGGAGAAAACACGATTTTAAAAGGGAAATGGGAATCCAAAAAATGACGATTAAGGTTTTCAATATCTATGCAAAAGGAAAGAGCATCAACAGAAGAAATAAGTTAGTGAAAAAAAAGGGGAAATTTAAAAGGACATAGATTTTAAAGATTGAAAAAAAAACCCTAATGATTTTCATTATCAAAAATCAGCGACAGCATTAAATGAAAGAATTAAAATTTTTGGGAAAAACTTATAAAGCACGTGCAGACAGGTAGATTGAATGAAATGGTTTTGAAGAGGGGAAAAAAATAAAAAATATTTTAAAAATTTGGGAAAAATCAAGAGCAAATTCAAAGATAATAAAAGAACTTCGTGATAAAATGGTAAATCGTTACCAACGTAAAATAATGAAAATGAGCGAGATATTATTCGAAGTTGTACAAAAAAAGGTAAGAGAGGAAATATGGAACAAATGGTAGAAAACTTTATATCTGATACTTCGGTTTCCAAGTTTTGACTCTCAGAAGGATAGTTGTGAAGGCAATTAACGAGAATGAACTGTGACAGCTCTTAAAACCCCTCAAAAATGGTTCTTCACCAGGAAGTGATGGGCTTACAACAAAAATTTTTGAAAGTATTTTGGTGTCATATAAAAAGTTTTTTAACACATCATTAACTTGCATTTTAAAAGGGACACTTTTCCCTTTTCAGAAAAAGCAGTCATTACGTTAATTCACAAAGGGAAAGATCTACCTAGAAATGTTTTTTAAAAATGGGGACCAATTTCGTTAACGAATAGCGTTTTAAGCTTTTGTTAAATGTTTGGCAAAACGTTTTTGCAAGTAATAGAGATTTTGTAAGTGAAGATCAGGTTGGGTATATAAAGGACGTCGGTAGCGGGGCCACTGAGCTAATTATGATATTATTGTCATCTAAATGTTAAAAATATTCCCGGTTGCTTTTAAGTATTGATTAACCAAGCTTTTTATGTATACAAAAGACTTCTGTTAAAGCTCTCAAAAAAATATGGGTTTGGGGGGAAGAATTCATTAGATGGTTTCAAGTATTAACCTGATACTTTTTGTTGTGTTTTGTATGGTGGTGGACATCAGAGTATTTTTCGGTTGAAAAGGAATCCACAAGGTGTCCTTTTTCTCCCTTTGTTTTTGTGTTGGCTATAGAAATGTACAAAAAAGATAAAAACTGTAGAAACATTGAGGAATTTGGGGGGGGGTTCAAGAGATAGTTCTTAATGAAAAAAAATTCGCTTTATGCAGATGATGTTACTTTATTTTTGACAGTCGATGACATGATGCGGCATTTATATATCAATGTTTTTTTTTTGTTTTTTGGGTTTTGGGGTTTTAAAAAGAAAAAAATCGCAGCATGTGGCTAGGGATAGAAAACTAGTGCAGCAGCTTTTAGGGGTTTACGTGGAAAAAAAAACTAAAATTCTGGGTATTTATTATGAGAAAGATAGATCGGATCTTTAGTTGAGGATAATTGGTTGCAAAAAATAGAAACTATTTAGAGAAATTTTTCCTCCTGGGAAAAAAGAGTTTAGGAATGGGTAAAATACATATTTTTAAAAAAATTTTTATTTACAAAAGGTTTGTTTTGCAAACATTTGGATTCCCGAAAAAGATCTTACGATATAAATCGCATGTTTTTAGATTTCTCTGGCGTAAAAAACATTCAAACGAAAGGGATTTTAAAAAAATTAAAAAAAGCATAATGGCAGTGAATATGAAAAGGGGATTGAAAATGATAAAATTAAAACAGATGCAAACTGCTTTTCTCCCGTCAAGGGTTTTTAAAAAATTTGTAGGCACAAACAATGAAAGATGGCTATAATTTCCCGGAAAAAAATTTCTCCCTTTGGTGAGAATGTCTGTGTTTTTTTATGCAAATACTAAAAGCGCACTTTTTTAAAGTTTTAGACAAGTACATTCCCTTTTTGGAAAAAAATTTTTGAAAAATGGTTAGATCTTAATAAACATAAAATGTTCACCCTTTTCCCCCCTTTTAATGGGGGAATAAACAAACATAAAAATATCGAGGAAATTCCTTTTTTCCCTGACTGGATAAGGGCAAAAAACTAAATGTTAGTGACATGTATGGTCCAAATGGGATGCTTTCATACCAGGACGTGGTTAACAAGATAGGGCCTCCCCTGAAGGTTTTTAGGTTAATTTAGTGTCACGGCCTACATACTTTTAATATAGGGTTAGTGAAAAAAGATAGATTGACAAGATTTTTCGAACCCCCTCTTTTTTTTAAAAAAGCTATATTTGCAGGATTTCCCGGCAACTTTGTGTTTCTAAGTTTACAGAACCATGGGCAACCCTTTTTTTTGGGCCAAAAAAATTTGGGTGGAGTTAAATGAAAAAGTATGGAAAAACCCCCCTTGTGCACAAAAGAAACCAGACTGGGTTTTTCAAAGGGGAAAAATTTTTCAAAAAATTACCCGACTAAAAAATGCTATGCAAAATGAAATTAGGGTATCGAAACTGTTCATATTGCAACGATGAAAATTATTACATTGAACATTTCTTTTTCCCCTGTCATAAAGGGTTAAATTGTTTTGGAAATTTGTCAGTCAATACATATTAGTGTATACAAAAACAAGAATTGTGTTTTTGAAGAAAACGTGCTATTTTGGAAAATTTTTGCAAGAAAAAAATTGACAGACATATACTACTGAAAATAAACCTTTTTTTGATACTGAAAAAGTGTATAAGTATTTATAAAAAAAAAAGGAATTAGGCTGCCAATTTTTCATATTCGAAAATAGATGGTTGAGGAAAATTTAAAAAAGATTCATACATGCATTCACTTTACCAAGCACCCGCACCACGCACACACAGTGCAACGCACGCGCCATTACACGCGCACACTACGCACGCCCACAACAATTTCGCGCGTGCGTGCGCACAGAGAGGGGGGGGGGGGGGAGGGGGTGAGATGGGGGGGGGGGGGGGGAGGGGAGAGGGGGAGGGAGGAGAGAGAGAGAGAGAATACACTAGTTAAAATACATACAGGTTTGTACATTTTGGGGGTTTTTGCGGGTGTGTGTGTGTAAAAACAAAATGAAAAACTAAAAAAAATTAAGTCCTCTGTTTCATTTATGTTGGTTCCGTTTCCGTATAATTAAACATTATCAGAGTGAGTTGCCAGTACACCACCATTAGTACTTAACAACCCCGAATTGTTCAATTGCCAAAATATAAAATCACAAAAATTGTATTTTGTAAGAAACATAAAACAGCTTTGGGGTTGTAAAAGGGTTGGTTGTGAAAGAAAAGAGAAGAAGAAAAAAGAGAGACCAAAAAAAAAAAAAAAAAAAAAAAAAAAAGGGGAAACCGGGTTTTTTTTTTTTGGGAGGGGGGAAGGGGAAAAAAAAAGAAAAAGGGGACCAAAAAAAAAAAAAAAAAAAAAAAAAAAAAACAATTTGGGGCCCCCTTTTAGTTCCCCCCTGGGGGGCCCCCTCTGGGTTTTTTTTTTTTTTTTTTTTTTTTTTTTTTTGGCAGAGAGAGACGGGAAGCACCAAAAAGGAGAGGGGAGCCAGGAAAAAAAAAAAAAAAAAAAAAAAAAAAAAATCACCACCTTAGGTGCTCCATTGATCCGAGAACTGATGCCACAAAAAAAAAAAAAAAAAAAAACATACTGACCAAGACAGACACGACAGGAGCATCATGAAGAGAATATCTTTTATTTCTCTCTCTCTCTCTCTCTCTCTCTCTCTCTCTCCTCTCTCTCTCTCTCACGCACGCACGCAACGCACGCACGCACGCACGAACGCACGCACGCAGGCACGCACGCAGGCACGCAGGCACGCACGCACGCACGCACGCACACACACATACACACACACACACACACACACACACACACACACACACACACACACACACACACACACACACACACACACACACACACACACGACAGTGATATTAGGCCATTTGTACATAAGACCGACAGACAGAGTGACTTGCCACAAGCTGAAGACTTTAGTTTCATCATTAAATGCTTTTGATTATCACCAAGGAACTAACAGTATCAGATTTCTTATAACAAACTTGAGAAATAACTATCAAAACAGTGCTTCAAACAAATTATGTCTAAGTGTTTTGCATCATCATGACAGTATATGGACAGCATACATGTGCATTAGTAATAACCCTGCAGACCAAGTCCAAGGATTGTACTAATATACACATGCTAAGTATCAATCGCTACGTATATGTATATACTTTTCAAGTTCAAAACATAAACGCTTACTTGATGTTGAGATGTGAGATTATGAATTTCAGGTATTCCCCTCAGAAAGCATGCACAGAATCAGCAGAAACTGCAACAGTGTTAACAGCAGCAGCAGCAGCAGCAGCAGCAGTAGTAGCAGCAGTAGCAGCAGCCGCAGCAGTAGCAGCAGTCCCAGCAGCAGCAGCAGCAGCGGCGGCGGGCGGCAGCAGAAAGACAGAAAGGGGAGGCGGCCAAGGATTCGAAATTTTGGTGTGATAATGGTTTTGACAATGCAGCAGGGAACAGATGTCTGGGCAAAAAGCAGTTGTGCCACAGTGGAACATCCTTTCTTTTTAGCTTAACCTCCTTTTTTCTGCATTATTTTGAATTCTCACCAAGAATCGGTCAAAAGGCTACTGCTCTTCCCACCTTCCCAAACACACACTAGCTGCAATCCCACCCTCTTGCCGTATCTCTGATTCCGCCCGTCCCCCTCTTCACCAATCATTTACAGTATCAGCTTCACATACAGCACAAGAAATGACCTCTCACCAGAGCTGACGAGAAGGCGTGAAGAGATCACGCGTTCTTCCCCCAGTCTCAAAACATTTAGGGTAATTGTTTACTCTCTGCCTGTTCCAAATCCATAGTGACTGCAATTTCCGTGTCATCGTCTGCTCCGAGCTTTTTTCTTGTGGCCATTACAGGCACGGTATGGTATTTCCACGTCACTCTCTGGTTCTCGCGTGATGTGGAGATTGCAGACACCGTCAGCTTGGTGTCATTTCCTGTTTCTGTCGTGGACATACCGGACTTGATCCTTTACAGAAAGAGAGACTCTTTGGGGGTGCGAGGGAGAGAGCTTTGTCAGCACAAAAAAAGGAGAGAGAGAGAGAGAGAGAGAGAGAGAGAGAGAGAGAGAGAGAGAGAGATTGATTGATTGATTGATCTTTAATACCCAAGGATGAAGATTTTAGGCCAAAGCCTAGTCTTACAATCTGTCCTTGTCAAGCATACATTATTTCAGCACATATCATTCATACAGACAATTCAACATAGCAACATGATAATCTAATTCTACAATGATAAGCAAACTATTCATAAAAGCACTAATGAGATGGGGGATGGTAAAACAAAAGGAAACTTACAAGCAAACAAACAAACAAAAACTACAGAGAGAGAGGTCAGAGGAGGGTGGGGAAGAGAGAATGGTAGGTAGGGGGAGGAGAAGAGGGATGGTAGACAGAGTGGGAGTGGGGATGAGCGATTTTAACGGAGTAGGTTTTATGTTGAGACGATTTATTCAAAGTATGGTTCACAGAAGATTTAGCGAATGGACGCTAATCATTGTAATCGAATAATTTAACTACTGAGACATAAAATGTTTATGCAAATGTTCCTTGAAAAGTTTTAAAGTATTCATGTTTTGTAGATTCGGTGGAAGTGAGTTCCAGACATATGGTCCAGAGTAAGCTAGGCTTGTTTTGTATAGATCAATGCGTGGGTAGGGAAGAAGGAATTTCGTCGAGCCAGAAAAGCTGTTCGATCTTGTAAAAAAGGGCATTGATATAACATGGCATAGTATCTGTCAAGATTGTAAACATA
>CM031616.1:34938479-34966075 GCA_018398815.1 Conus ventricosus | reverse complement strand
CTAATTAACACTTAATTTCTTAAATAAATTAGAAGCTGAAGCAGACATAATTTTGCCTCGAAGATAGGCACAAGTTAGGGCTCCTTGGATCCATCTTTAGACTTTCTGCTGCTAATGGATAGTCATTATGCAGGTCATGAGTTCATGAGGATATTCTAAGTCAACTTCTAGAATGAAGCCGCGCTGCTGATCAGGCGTTAAACTGTTCAACCACTTTAATGCCTTTTGAATATTATTCGTACCTGTGTACATTTAAAGTTACGTAATGGAAGTGATTGCGCCATTGCCCAACCATACAGATTGTTTGCGTCTAAATACATGAGATAGTTAGACCTTTTACTCGGATCATAGTCGTCCAAGTATTTGTTGTTTGCTTTACATAATGATGCGACGCCATACTAATTCCTCCACGCAATCCGTTTTCTATCATCTGAATCATTGGTAAATCTGACAATAAAATCAATCTGTACTCCAGTAAACTTTAAGAAAGCGTCCCAACTCATCCCGGGCGCAGAAATGTAATGCGCGGATCCAGGCTATAATGTTCATGCAGGTCTTTCTATAATTTTCAAAGACGTCCGCCAACAAACATACATCAGCCATCAAGTATGAATCATGATAGTCTCCCATCGTTTTAACACTCTAACTTCTGCCACGCATCTTGAGCATGTTGGTAATCGGAGTCGCTGATGTCCTTTCCTCTAAGACTAGAAAAGAACGCGCCTTTAGGTGGAAGTGTATCTTCATCAAACCTTTCCCAACTGTTCATGTACTCATAAGGGTAAACGCCCTTTCTAACAAGAGTTGGGTCAAAATATTCTTCCGTTATTGGGCAGGACTTTAAGGACATGGCCAGTGACTCTAATGAACCCATCATGTGCTGCATAGAGTCATAAAAAGACATGTTATTTAAAGTGAAACACATGTACTTTTCTGATGACTGTGCAATGCATGCTACCCTGAAGGCATCGTCCACTGCTTTCATTATAAGGTGGGAGTCGTAACCTCGCAAGTTATGAAAGAATACAGGCAGCTTCCATGTCTTAGGATCAAACTTTAGTTGAAGATTGCATTTGTTATGCGCCGCTCCTCTGAACTTTCCGCTAATGTGATCATGGTCTCTTACTGTTGGATTCTCTGCGTCTGATGAGAGACCTAAACCGCAAATCCAACAATGTGTGGCTGAGTCATACTGTTGTTGGGCTTCAGGTGTCATTATGATTTCAGATAAGTTTAGATTATTAGAACAGTCATTACGCACTTTCTGCATGCGTTCTAAGAAGTATTTGGCAGCATTAGGCCCTCTATATAATTCTGGTGCTGAATGGGCGCCATCCGACCTGACAACAATGAAGGCAAATGAACAAATCTGATGATTACTCATTAAGACTGTTTTTCGAAGTTTTTTGTGGCGCTGGCCCTTCATAAGGAACAATGAGTGATTCGAAGTCTGCGTAAACAACTATGGAGAATGTTGCAGTTTTTTCCAGTTTCTTAAAACTAACTTTAGATCCAGGGGGGCGTAATTAGTTCTGTATTACAGTCAACTGGGCCGATACAATGTTTCTTATGTTCGCTTGCGGCTTGAACAGATGGCATTCTTGTTAAACATTTTCTGCAGAATTCTTGTTTATGCCCATTCTTTGAAGCATGCTGCATTAGTTTACTCATTGTTCGAATCAATGTGTAATGCGGTAGCCCCGCTGGTGAAAGCATCAGTAGTAAGTCAACATGATTTTTGTCTGGCTCGCCAATCGTTGGACTGTTCTTGGACACTTTAATTGGCACCAAATTTGTTTCCTCATCCCATGTGTATACATTAACAGTTATTGTTTGTTTTGTTCTTCAAACCGATCAATTTGGTCTACACTAACAGGAAAGGACACCCCACTAAAGTTAAGATCATTGATGTACGGGTGATAGTTAGACACTCTCTCTGCGTTTTTGCGGACGTAATGCAGCCTTGCAAGAACACACCACATAAAACATTTGTTGTCTGTATTCTTTATGTTTAGAACTGCTCTTTTTGCAACTAATGCTGGAGGTAGTGGAATGTAAGCCTTACCAACAATCGGCGCATACTTAGCCTGTTTTAATCTGATCTCTAAGGACTTCGCCCTCTGACCAACCAGAGCCTCTCATTTTGGCTTCTTCAGCGGCAGCGTCAAACTGGCAAGCAGTTCGTCTGCCCAACCGGGTGTTAAGTCATTACGAGAAAGAATAGTCTTGTTGTTTAGTTGAGACCCAGACTTCTAGATTTTCTTCATTTATTGTTACATAGTCGATTAAAACAGCTAACATTACTTTAACTGGCGGGTCTATTGTTAGTTTACTTGGAACTTGAGAAATAGCATGAACAACGCTTGCCTGTACGTTTGTGGATCAATGACTTCTAGATCAATATCATTCAGTGCTCTTGATAAACGCTCTCTCTCAAGCATTCCTTCAAACAATTCGTCTTGTCCTTCATATATCTTAGCCATGTTGAGTTCTTTTCTAACTCAAAATATTTATTTAAATTAAAAAAAAATAAATTAATCAGAATCAATATCAACGGTCTTTTTGGCTTGGACTCATAAACTAAAGTATAAACACCCTTCGGTGTTGTTAACTGTGAGCTGTTTAGAACAGAGTTTAATGTCTCGTTTACTTTTTTTAAGCATTCCTTTTTTATCTGCTCGGGGTCTGGCTGTTGAGAAAAACTTGCCCTCGCCTTTCTTTGAAGATCAAACTTTTGTCTTTTGTAGTCATCAAAATCGGCCTGTAAACGATTAAATTCTTCATCCGTGATGTTTGAGTCAACAAGCGCTTTATTTATTGTCAGTTTAAACGAACTAAGTTTAGCCGTTATTAGTTGAACCATAGCTGTGTGCTTTTGGAGTTTAGTTTTTAATTTTTTGCCAGCCGCACTTACAGCTAATGACATAGACCGAAAGCTAAAGACAAACCGCCTAGAGGTAAAGCGCGGGTGCGCCTATGCCCGTTGCTAGAGACCTACACTCGTTCCTGCTGATAGAGGCACTCTATTGGATGCTCCCGTATTAACATAATAACAGCATTACAGGCAGCAGAATACCTTCGTTTGGGTTAGCTGTATTTTGAAAGGTCTGTGCTCAAGTACATTGTGCAATTTGCGATAATGATGTTAAACTAAAGGTTCTTTATGTTAGGGGGTTTCTACTATCTCTACTTATGGCGGCGCAGAGGCACCCATAGGATAAAATTGAACAGACATGCTTTTTTATAAAATAAAAATAATTTTAGTATTGTATATCTTTTAACTGTTATTTTCAAAATTCCAGCTGCGCATCATATATTAAAAACAAATCACATTAAGCGGTTAATCGCTTCTTCTTCTTTTACAATTTGAATGTTTATTACGTCTCCTCACAGCTCTCCCGCTTCCATGCAACGATTCTCCCTTGTGACCTTATCAATCCATAAAACCGAATATTGTTGTTAAATAAATCAACAAGTCATACACTGTGAAGTGTAATCTTTAGCCACAAGGTCCAACTGTTGATTTCTACACCTCCCACCTCATACAGTTTTCTTATTCAACAAAAATGCTGATGAAGTTTAAGCCCGCTAGCATAGATTGTTAGGACTGCCCTCAATCGAACATTGTAACTTTCGTTATTTTTGATTAAAAAAACTTTCACTTCCTCATTTGGAATGGTTCTTCATTCTTCACACAAGCAATAAAATACCTTTAAGCATCTTGTCTGAGGCGCTAACACTATATACCAATAGTGTCCTGCCCCTGCTTCCTAGGATATGTTGGTATGAAGAATCACTCTTTCGTAATATATTGCTAATTTAGACTGATATATGGTGCATCAATCTGCCTGCAAATAAGGTTTGACTAACAACGTCCAAACTCAACGTGTTGTCAGAAATGCTGTTCCTATTGCTTACGGTGTCCTGTTGACTGATCATGTTTGTATTCGTTAAAAGTTAGTTCAATAAGACAGTCTTCTTTTAATGCACCTTGAAAGTATGGCGCATGCGCTTTTAACACTCAAAATCTAAGGGAAGGAAAAGCGATTTCCCCAAACGCAAAATTTACAGCCCACATACTTTTTCCGTCTTTAGTATCTGCGCACCTATTCTAAGTTTTTAGTGCTTACGTCAATTTACTATTCCTTGAAACGCAAGATCAGCCCTTCAATTCCCGGTTAGCCAAAGATCAAATAGGATAAAAATATGTCAAGCATTGTTTGTAAAGAAAATATTTCTTGCCCCTCAAGTTTTATAGAAATTTTCTTAACAATTGCCCGACCCATTCCTGGACAACTGTCCTGTTTGTGTCCAGTTGTTGAAAACAAGTACTATATTGACAAGTAAGACGCGCAGCGCCTGGCACAATAACTTCCACTGCTCCTCGTCCGTAAATTTGAACATCAGAATTTGATCTGCATCATAGTAGATGGATATATTTGGACAGTAATCTTCCGTTTTTTTCCCTTCACGCCAAAGGTTTCTTTCAGTCTTCTATGCGGGTCAAGAATCGAAGCCATATGCATGAAAGCATTTTTTTCTAAAACAAAAAACAAAAAAATTAATTATAAAGAAACATGGCACATTGAAGATGAAGATTATGATTTTTTAGAACGTTAACGCACAAGAGTGATTCCCCATGGAGGCCGGCATCGCTCGGGGCGTCCTCATTGCAATGAATTAGCAGAAATCGGGAGTACATTACCAACAAGTTCGGGTATAAATTAACAGAAAGTAAGGCCAATCATATACCCAAAGTTTAGGCCAATAAACCTCCTGAATTTATAGACCCTAATGATAGAAGTAAAGAATACCATTTGTTTGTGAGGACGACCACGGACCACATGTATCAGCTACAAACTAAAACAGACCCATCAAAGTTTTTAGCCGTGGGTTCATTAGAATTAGACCTCAGTGTGAAAGAGCAAAATCGCCTTGCCTTGTTAGGTACAAAATTAAGGTCGGAGGCAGTCTCTAAACTTCAAAACACACTCAAGAACTCCAACCAGAATAACCAATTGCAAAACAAGAAATTAAAAATACAATCAATCAGCAGTGAATTCCTAATGTAAATAGAAGCATAATCCAGTTATTCAGAAGAAACAGCGAAAAAGACAATACACGACTCACCGCTACCCATGCGGAGAAATAGCGGCCCATGAACATGCAATAAGACCGTATCAGAGGCGAATTACCAACCCAATTAGCAAACACACAGTGAACAATCAATGGGCATATAAGAAGAGAAAAAGAAAAACACGTTGAGGGCTGATGACGACCATCATAGGGCATGATAATAATGAAAGAATCCACCCAAAGACTAAAATCTTGAACCAGAAAGATTCAGCAGACTATACGTGGCTAACTACTAACCAGACCAATTACGAACTTCAAGTGAATAGAATAAGAGGAAATATCCGAAAAATTTTATATGAAGACAACAACCTAGCAGAACGAATCCGAACACGTTTAAGAGCAGGGATCCATTGGCAAGCGTTAATAACTGCCTTAGGATTTGCAAAAAGTACCTTGGTGGTGCTATTACAGGCGGCGGTGGAGGTCAAAGTCCAGTACTCCGCCGCCTCGCCTCCAACCCTGAAAATCATGGGTAAAAAAAACAGCTTGGCTCATCTTTGCAAGTTTATTACAAAAATTAGCTGTTAATGCCGTGGACTCTTTTAACCAGTAATATTGGAGGAGTATTGTCAGCTGGCCTTTTGTCCTACTGCAAGCAAAGTAGTTTGGCTTTATGGCCGAGCACTATTGGACATTAGGTTCTTTAATAGTTGGGTTAATATTTAGAAAGATAAAGACCAAGTAATCCCTAGGCCATTAATCCACGAACAAGCGCTGTCTTTTCATATTCATGGTCCATCGCGAACAGAGTCCGCTGAGCTTTGCTGAGTCTTCAATGACTTATGGGGTTTGGACTTCGGGATTTGGGATGACTTAATCTTGGGTGTTCTTTTATTGTTTGTAATAATACTGGCTCAGAATTTATGTCGTTTTATTCCCACCCTTCTGTCATTGCCTGCTATAAGAATTTCATTATATAGTTTAATTATGTACCTATCAGGAGTCTGAGGTCAGAAGGCAGCATGTATAAACCATTGCCAACAGCAAAGTCTACTTCGATCTTCGTATGTAAAACATGTATGGTACCTTTGAATACTTGAAAGGTAAATCAACTTTGTAGAATTAATGGCCGTCCACTAAATTAGCTAAGTATTTTTTTGTGCTTCAAAGCCAGTAGAAAGATCAGTTATGCTCGATCATGCGTGTGCTTGCGAACCTAGCAAAACACCAAACGGTAAGTACGAAATAGAGTCGTATATTTCGTTCCTATTCCCGCTCTAAGTTAAGGCCCTAAGAAGCGACCCAAGGATAAATGTTGTCCAGCGCTTTATTATGCTCTGTGCCCGATTGGACCATGGCTGAAGCAATTTTGAAAGGAGGGTTTCAATGACATAATTTATACTTTCTGTGCGTGCCCCGACAAATAAGGGGTGCCCTAGGCCATGAACAAGATCCAACTTTTGTCTAAAGTCTGTCTTGATGTTAATATTGAATTCGTTTACAGATCCTTTTCAAAAGCCTTCATGTCTATCTGTTGCTAGAATGTGATTAAACGAAATTGTCATTCGGTAATGGTGCTTGCAGTTCAGTCAAATACGTCTAAAGGTGTAATAAAAATGAAAATCTGTACACTGACCCTCACCAAAAGATTAGGATGATTTAATGAACAGCAACGACACCCCCACACCCAATGATGCAGCAAGACACCGCACAGTTAACTGGTTTGATAAAACAGCAACGGACTGACTCAAGCCACGCTTTCTGGTTGTGCTCGTTTGTCAAATAGGGGGGGTTAAGATAGCCTCTTCAATGGAGTACTCCCCTTTTTATGAAAAGTGGCAGTCTGGGTCACAGCAAATCAAGAGAATCAGTTGCATATTTGTAAATTGTAGTGCGGCCCAACAGAATATGGTGCAATCAGTAATATTGAAAGCACTCCATTTGTTATACTGATTACAAAAAATTTAGTAACAATAACAACCCAGACCTGTGCCTCTTTACGTTTTTAGAAACATGCATTGATAACAATTGCGGGGCTAAAACGGCCGCGCACCATGAAATATTTTACAAAGTCTAAGGGTTTAATATAAGCGAACCCACGGGGAATACCATAAATAAGATTACAAAAGTTGTGGGGCTCAAATCTAACCAGTTAACAAACCCTGATGTTTATTAGGTTTTTGCTCACTATAAATAAGCAATGGAGTAAAATTCGGCAATAACCTCAAACTTAACAATGGCAAATCAACAAACAAAATTAACATTATGAACCTGAAACAGCAGATTACTTATTTGAAAAAGAGCAAGTTCTAAAATGTTAGGCTTTAAAAGTTACACTCATTTCACTAAAAAGAATTGTTGTTGCGTCCAAACCAAACTAACTTATAAGGGAAATCCCTCGATCTTGCATTATATTCAGTACTTTATGTTTCAGTTTGGATGAGGCTGCGCACTGAAGAAAACTTATATGAATGGGAAGGCCCTCACATTATTATAAGAGCTTTACGGCGGTGAAAGCTGCATATTGCGATTATGAAATTAACAATTCCCTAAATTACAGTTTAAAAGATTAGTTTGTGGGAGGGTTGATAATTAAGATAAAAATCAAAGACAAAGCGGAAAGTTGTGTAATGGATAACTGCACATTGTTTTTGGAATACAATTAATACGCTACTAAAAAATAATGTCGCGTGGGCCAAAATAACCAGGAGTTACATAGGCGCCTGTGAGGTGTATACCTAAGAATTAAAGACCTTGCTACGTTGCGGACTTTGAACAGAACGGTGAGATAGGCCTTGGTATGGTTTGGAGTAACACTAAAGATGGTGATATAAACGCAAATTGGTTGGCGACAGCAAAAAGTTTCCTACACTAAGAACAACTGCGCAATCTAGAAGCAAATAATGTTTGGCCAGTATGAATAAAAATAGTTCGAAAACCTGACCTCAAATTGCACTTAGAACCATATTTATAAAGGGAAATAAAATTTGACATTCATAAGCCCATTTACATATTTTAGAGCCGTCAAAAAAGTAATCAGAAAAGCATGTTCAACGCTGGCCCTTTACATGTAAGACTTTATCAGAGGACAATAGTCCGAAAGAGATTGAAATAAACAGCCGTATGGGAATAAACAGTACATCCTCCACAGAAGAGAAATCAGTTTTGAAAGATGCTTGCTACAAAATTTCAGATCATTTCGCAAAAGAAAAAATAGGGAGACACGTTCACATAATATTTAGAAATTTCTGATCTTAAAAAGAATGTAAAGGAGGGATGGGGTTTGTGGGCAATAAAGTGACGTCCTTCTAAAAGGAATTCTAATAAGGCAGCAAAACTTAGACGTTGAAAAACTTAGAAGTTACCGTCGTCATTCTTCACAAAGGTGGAGGAATTTAAGGTCCTAACAACCAGCAACAAAATCAATATTAGTCCTAAAAAGAAACTCATCTTACAGAACCAGAATTGGGATTAATCTTACACTAAGAACTAATAGGAGTTTATTATACTGAACAAGTTTTAAAGAACAGAGGGGAAAAAAAAAAAAGTAAATTGTAATAAAAACAATACCTGGATTAATTAAATTCTGTTATAAAACTTATGGAGCAGGTTAATCTTTATGATAAAAATCCCCTCAATGGTTCAATGATTTGTGGGCAGACTGGTTTGTTGAAAAACAATATTTGGTCCTAGACCTATTACAAACAGTTATCCGTATAATTTTAATCATATTGTTTTATCTGTCCAACACTAAATGGAACAAAGCATATCATAATAGAAGGATTATATTGGACAATGATGACATATATTTAGATTGATCCTAGCAATAAACTGAGTGTGTTGTTTAGAACAGATTATAGACTGTTTGAAGGAACGCAGACACATTATAATTATAGATGACTGTTCGGCAGAAAGAGACATAGTTTAAAAAAGAGCAACCACTATGTCAAAACAAGCTTTCAGCGGGAAGGCATGCCAGGATAATAGAGTGGCTTATATTATGCCAACCCTAAACCACCGTATTATAAAAAAGACTTTAGATCAACAGAAAAAGACAGTAGTGGTATTCACATGAAAGACCGCCCACAATTAGCATCATGATAATCGCGAAATACTTTACATGAACCTGAATCAGGCCCCCCATCGGAATAAACAAACCAACAATCTGAAAAGTTAAGTAAAAAGAATTAAAAACGGATAACCCAGCACAGTATGTTTGTTGTAGATAACGTTATTTTTTTGGTTATTGACGTCTTACCATGACAGAGAACAGTAATATGCTGATTCTAGGGGCACATTCCTCCCGAAAACTGTCTGTCTGCTGTTCTGTCCCTGGTCTCCCTCTTCTCTGTCTGTCTGTCCTGTTCTGAGGAACTTGACCTGTATCGGGTATTTTGTCAGGGGTGCCGGTAATTCTCTCTCTCTCACTTCCCCACAGGAAAAAGTGGGCTTTTAGGCCACTTTCCGCCCACAAACTCGGTGGTTAGAGCAAGGAGTCAGGATTGGCATTTATACTTCTCTAGTGCCCTAGTGGTTCCAGGGTGTTACGCCGAGATGGATGTCATTAGCCGCCACAAGGATATCCCAAAGAACCATCAGCCCTGGTCCATGCGGATGTACCCTTAACTAAAATTTGATGAAGGGATTTTCCGAACCGCCATAAGGGTGCCTCCTGTAGGAGCGCACGGGAACAGAGTGCGAAATGCTGCCGAACGGCGAGCGCTCTGAGCTCAATGAGCCCGGGGGCACAAGACGGGGAGGTCTTGGATGCCTGGGGAATCGGCCGTTTCTGACCGTCATGGAGAGCCACCTAGAGACAGTGCCAGCTGAGAAGTCCTTTCCGTGTACTGGGGTTGATGTTGAAATAAGGAGACGTCTTGCGAAAACGCGCCTGGGCGCGAGCGTTTCCCATAGTGTGATAGACCGCGAGAGGGCATAAGGGCTATGTCCGAAGAGGTGTCTACCCTAGTTATCCGCCAGCGGGCGTATGACGAGTAAGGAGAGGCACTACCGGGATATTGTTTTGTCCTGGTTCTTAGCTAGAATTCGGGAAGGAACTTAAGAGAGAGGAGCCGTCTCTAGGAAGGCTATGACTCTGGGTCCCCGCAAAGGGCATGGAACTCACCTCGCATTCTGACGGAAGCGAGGGCGAGGAGGAAGGTAGTCTTCATTGACCAGAAGGTCGAAGGGAATGGAGGAGGAACATGCACAAAGGGGTTTTCCTGAGACGTCAAGTAAGTGAAGAGGCCCCAAAGGGGAAAAAGTTTAGGGGTTTGGGGCCTCACAAAGACACCCCCTCTGGAAATCTTTTGGGAAAGCAATCTTCTCAAGGAAGGTCCGCCATTTGGAGGTTTGGTGTGCAGAGGGCGACCTGTAGCCCCGGAGGGAGCTAGCAGAGGGGTTAAGGTGGGCGGGAAAATTTCCTATTGGTTATTGAGGGGGTTGTGAGAGACAGAATTGTTTTTGCCCCATGGCCCCATTTCCTCCATCTGTAAATGTAAAGGGTCTGTGCTGTTGCGAGAGGACGGGTGGGTTTCCGGGAGCCCCTGAGGGCCCCGCGTTTAGAAGGATATTGAGGCGGACGGGATCTGCCCGTTCGAGGGGTGGATTAAAAGCTGCTAAACCCGGGCGGGCACAAAAGCCAGGGGGAGGCAAAGCATCTGGGGATTGGCGGGGGAGACCCAAAAGGGGTTCCCTGAGATGTCCCACCTGGTTTTCAACCAAAGAGGGGGGCGTGAGTGGGGGATTGGGTCCGGTAACAGGCTGAGTGGGCCCCCACGGGGCTATGGAAATGAGCCTGGGCCTCGAGTCTCGCCTTCCTGATCCCCTTGTGGGGATCGGGAAAGGGAGGGAGGCGTAAGCTTTGGGGCCGGGGCAGGGAAGGGATAGGGTGTCGATGGGGAAGCCGGGGGTCCGGGCGGAGAACTACACTGGCAGACGATAGTTGAACCCGTGTGGAAACAGGTCGATCAGGGGCTGAACCAATGTTCCAAGGGTTTGTTAGGGTACCCTGCTGGGGGTCCATTCCGTGTGGAGGAAGATTGGAGGGCTGGGTGTCTGCCAGTATTGTGTGTCCTGCTTGTGTTCCGCAAAGAGGGTGCCCCCCTGGTGTGACACCAGTGGGAGGGGGGCCCCTCTGTACGGGGGAGGGGGCGATGGGTGTCCCCCCCCCCCCCCCCCCCCCCCCCCCCCCCCCCCCCCCTTGTTGATGAACAAGCTACCGAAGGTTGTCCGTGAAAGGAAAGAATCGGGGGGACTATGGACTGGAAGTGGAGGGGGCGAGCCTGACCCCCTCCAGTTCCAAGATGTTGATGTAAAAGACGAGCAGTCAGGGATCCCAACCCCCGGGGTGACTGCTCCCAAAGGGCCCCCCAGCCGATTTGGAGGCGTCTGTGTAAAGTTCCGGGGCCCGGGGAAGGGAGGAGATGGGAATCGGGGGGCCAGGGTGGATGGGCTGAGCCATCCCCCGTGGCCCAAACGACCAAGGCCCGGGGGAAATTTTTGGTTCCAGCGTCGTTGGTCTGGGACCAACGACGGGGGAAAACCCCCTCTGAAGCGTCGTTTGGGAACTCTGTCTAGGGGAATGAGAGGGACGGGGACCCCATCTCCCGAAGGGACGAAGTGTCCTTGCGAAGTAAGGGGGAGAGTCAAAAGGGGGGAAAAGATGGGCCACTAGGCGAGCGGAACCCCGGGGGCGGGGAGACTCCCATGGAGGTGGTGTGAAGTCATGCCCGAGGGTGAACCCGGACTGGGCGAAGTCGCATTTGGAGGGGTTTGGGTGCGAACCCAGGAGGAAAAAAAGGGTGTAGTAGTTTGGAGGGGGGGATTGGGCCGGGCCTGATGGGACCCCGAGTTGGGGGGGTAGGTAGGGGTTGAACTGTGCACTCTCCCTACCCCTCAGCTTGAAAAAAAATGGAACACGAACGGCGTGTAAAAGATATGAGCATGCGCTTGGGTGGCCATAGTCAGCATGAGTGTGTTGTTTTCGGCCCCTAGATGCCAAATGAGGCGATCTTTTTCACACTGAACTAGAACGTAAGTTTTGGGGGTCCCTTTGCAACCCGTATGTTACCTTTACCCCAGGTCCTGAAATGCACACTTTCCCGAATATTTATTGCCGAGCCGGACGGGGGAAAAGGCGGGGAAACAAGTTCCCCTCTTGCGCAAACGAGGGGCTTGGGGAAAATGGACGGACCTTGAGAAAAATCAATACTTCAAAAGCGAGGGGTCGTCTTAGGCTTGGGCCCCTTTTTCGGAACCCTTGCGAGCGTTTCAGTGCAAGTACAGACGCTTTTCCCGTTCTATGGGAAACCCCCATCTTGCAGACGAGACGTAGGTAGCGTTTGAAGTGGGTATAAGGGTGGAGTCCCATGGGCATCCCCAGTTACCTCCGGGCTTTTTGTGGCAGAGGGGGATATTAGGGCGTTTTGGGGGGCCCTGCGGGGGGGCAGGTGATGTGGGATAGGGTTTGAGGGGAGTAGTCCCCCTTGTTTTTCGCGTCGAATAGCTGCCAAAAAAGCGATGGTCCTGCCCCGGGATGACCGCAAGGCCCATTGGCGTGGGAGGGGTTGGACCCTGACGCACGGCCGAGAGATTGGCCTGTGATAGTCAGATCTCACGCCCAAAAGGAGTTAAAGTGGCCCCGGTGCGCTGTCCGCCCCGCCAAAAATGATGCGTTTCTTGTGAATAAGAAAAGGGTTTTGGGGGTTTCCAAAAAAGCTAGGTCTGGCCCCTGTCGTCGCATCTGAAAAACAGAGGCAGTGCCCTAGTCCCAGGAAAAATCCTATGGGCTGCGTTAGGGGGGGTGACAAAAAGTCAATCCCCCGGGGGAGGGGGGGCCCGTGCACCCCTGGCGAAAGTGCCCATTTTCCCCCCAAGGGGGTGAGGGTCTGGGGGGCGATATCCTTGGCCGTGATGCTGGGGGGGGGAAACCCCGGGGTAACGGCAAGGAAGGAAAAAAGTTTTCAGAGGGAGGGGATTCCCTTTAAAAAGATCTGGGCGCCAGCTTTCCAAGGTGGAAAAGTCACCCGACTGGGGGGGGAGCCCCCAACCCCGTCCTCGGCTGTGGGTCAGTGTTCCTGAAAGGGATGTTCAGATCCCTTGGGGGCCCGGACAGGGGTGCGTGGGGTCCCCCCCCTATTGGGTAGTGGGGAATACGGGAGGGTCCTGGGGGCTCCATACTCGGAGGCAGACTTAGGGGATCGCCGATCGGACAGCGCCCGAGAGGGGGGGGGCCAGGTCGATCCGCTGAAAAAAGCCCGGGTGCCACATGCGACGGAGATGGGCAGAATGGGTTTCAGCCCCCAAGCCCCTGTTCTTCGGGGCATGGAGCCACCGGTCCCCGGGTTTCGCGGGGGTGTGGCGGCCCTGGGGGGAGGGTTTCCCCGGGGCCCGGGTAAAGGGGCACCGGGGTGGGGTTTGCGAGAAGGAGAGCTCTTCGTTCCCCCCCCCGGGGGGGCACTGCCTCCTGCGTCTCCCGGGTGGGGTCCATGCCCGGCCCCCCGCATGGGGGGGGTGGCCCGGGGGTGGGATGTAGCCCAGCCCCCTGGCCGCGTGAAAGCGATGGAAAGGGTGCAGGACGAGCCCCTCAAAGGGGCCAAAGGTTACCCTAGTCCCGTGGGGATCCTCCCCCCGGAGGAAGGGATGGGACGTTGCCCCAAAAGGGGGCGAAAGAAGTCCGCTCCCAACGTCCTGTACCCCAAGGGGAAAGTGCGACAGTCGATCGGGGTGGTTTCGACCGTCGGGGGGTGAGGGCGCAGATCCGACCATAGTCGATGCCTGCGTCCCTGACCCGGAGTTGTGGTCAGGTGGGGGAGAACCCACCAAAGACTGCCCACAACTCCTCCACCGGAGTGATGACGCTCCTCGTGTCCGAGTGGTGGCTGCACTCGGACACGGTTGGGGAGAGCGTGATGGGACAGCGTGACGGTAGTGGGGGGGCAAGCTAACGCCACGAGTCCTCTGATCGAGTGACGGGCGGTGATTCCGGTGTCGTATATAATACTGTCGCCGTGGAATTGTATCGCAGCGATAGTATTATCACGTGAAATATTGTTGCAGCGACAATATTTGCTGGAAACATTTGTCGCGCGACAACTTTTCACGAAAAATGTCCTATAGAATATTGTAGCTGTCCATAAAATACTGTCGCTCGAAATTTTGCGACAGCTTTTTGCGACAGGACACTGTGAAATATTGTAGTCAGTGAATACGTCGCTTGCGACACATTTTCACGTGAAATCTTACTGCTAGAGTTAACATTTCCTGTTGAATATGGTCGCAGCGTTAATATTTCACAGCGACGATTTTTTCTGCGAAGTGAAAAAAACGTCGCCGCGGTTGAGCGTTAAAATATCACAGAAAATAATGCAGCCTGCCATAATAAAATAAAAAACTGTCGCAAGTGATTTTTTTATCATAAATGTTTTCGACGAAAGTCAAATTTCCATTCGTGTGTGTGGTGTGTGGTGTGTGTGTGTGTTGTGTGTGTTGTGTTGGGTGTATGTGTGTGTGTGTGTGGTGTGGTGGTGTGTGTGTGTGTGTGGTATGCGTGTGTGAACGTGTGTGTGTTAACGAGGTGTGTGGTGTGTGTGGTGTGTGTGTGTGTGTGTTGTGGTGTGTGTGTGTTGTGTGCTGTGAAATGTGATGTTTTATTATCGTAGGCCTAGGACATTCAGCACAACGAAAGTAGGGGAAGATTGGGCAAGTTAGAACCCCTAAGAAATGCAGCCCTACCTCCTTCACTAATTTCACTTCACTCAAGGTTAATTATTTGTAAAGCTTACCATAAGAGCTTCATATAGTACAGCCATCAAATGGCTATCTTTATTTCAAAAAGTTCTATATAAGAAATAATAAAATTCTTAAAGAAAAGGAAGCCCACTTTAGACATCATTTCGGGTTAAATGGACCAGGGTGTGGTAAATATTGGGCCACGGGCCTATATTAACCGACACGCATTAGTCATAAACCCAAACCAATATTGTTTGTCTGTTGGTCATAATAAGATGTGTGAGCTTGTTCGATAATCCATTTAAAGACACCTACGGTCTCAACATATTCATAAACTAAACTTAAAAAGTAAATGATTATCCTTACATTGTCAGAACAGAACCACAAACATAATAGAGTCTAAAAGCTAATACAAGACCAAATCGCAGAACAGATACTTTCAGTTGTCTTGCTTTAATTGCAGTGCTTCTAGGGCACTTAAAATCATGAATTTACAAATAGTCAAAGTAACCCATTTTAGTCACAAGTAACCCAAACGTTATCAGACGCCATAATACAGAGCTTCAGGCATCATTTGGCTTTGTTTTACTGCAGTCCTTTTAAGGCATTCAAAGCTCCAAGAAAGCCGTGATTTTGAAATCAATTAACATAGTAATTTGGTTGAAAGGATAATCCATTTCTTTTCTAAAGCGTTTTATCTAGTTTAATGAAACAAACAACGCAGAAAAACATGCAGAACGTGACGTTCAAAATGGGTTTTCTTTCATTACGCTCGTTTTAAGGCACCTAAGGCCTAAATATAATCATGTTCAAAATGTGAAACATAACACATTTATATAAAGTATCTTTTGTTTTGGATGGCTTCTTTGAAAGAAGACAAACGAACTAATGTTCGAAAACAAAAAGAAATTCAAAGCACCGTCAATATTTGGATATGTTTCTTCTAAATATGTGGATGCCCATTCGGTATGCATGCATGCATGCCGCACGCACGCACCACACACACACACACCACACACACACACACACACACACACACACACACACACACACACACACACGCATACACACACATCAGGCTCTATCAATAATTACTGATCACTGAGAAAAAAACAACCGCTATCAACGTCTAATGAAGTGGGTATAAACTGATCACGTAGGGTTAATTGAGCTACTGGCACAACTTAGCCCATCAGGGGGAGTTCATCTTATCCATTTTAACCATGGTCATTAAAAATCCTCTACCATGACAGAACATCAAAATATTACTCTGATGTTTGTTTCAAGGGCGTTTATAATATGTTAGAATTCGTTGAAACAGAAAACAAACAATTCCTATTATTTTAGCCATGTCTTTGATTCAACAGAACCATAGAGGTAAAGAATTAGTACAAAATGTTTCTAATGCTTACTGTTGGTATCCTTTCCCGCGACCAGCCATGGTTTTCTAGCAGAGGAAGTTATGCATGCTGACAATGTAGCACACAAAAGATCTGAACTTATCTTGTCATAGTTTTCTCAAATTAGCACAAGCCCAATTTATCTACTGGCCCGCATTAACCAATCTTCCCTTACAGGGTAACAAACGAAAGTAACTAACCTTTCAAGTAGGTCTCACATTTCTGGACAAGACACATTACTTCTAACTGAAGGCTAAAAACATCTTTCATTGGAGAATTGTTTATTGCAGCCTAGTTGGTTGTACTTTTTTTTTTTTTACAAGGGGTCCATTTCTGCTTACTTATAAAAGAGTGAGTAGAGCTCTCTGCATTGATCATTTTTACTTACTCTTTCAAAGAAAGGAAAACTGTGTAGGGCCCTTTTAAATGAGTCACAATTAGCCCTTTGTGAATTATCATCATCATCATCATCATCATCATCATCACAAAATAACAAGATGCTCTGCGATCTGTGATTTTATTATTCAGCCAGCACACACACACACACACGCACGCACGCACGCACGCACGCCACGCACGCCACGCACGCACGCACGCACACCACACACACACACACACACACACACACCACAACAACACACACACACACACACACACACATACACACACACACAACTGCCGACAAAGCTGGATCTTGAACCTCTGAAGTCTTGCGGTAGACGACAGAACCGAACTTTTCAAACGATGATGTTCCTTTTGACCAAGATGAAGACATGTGTTCGTTTTGTGATACCGCGAAGTTAAGAAGTAAAAAGGTCACATAGTCCAATAAGGTCGAAGCGGTTAAATAGCTAATGACGAAAATTTGTCAAATATCATTGTCTAATTATTTCTCTTTGTTCGTCGTACACTATTTAGGCCTATTAATAATGAGCAGTCCAAAAGCTGCAACTTGTAATAAGTATACTATAATGCCATGGGACTACTACATATCATTTTTCTTCTTCTTTTTTTGTTTGTTTCTTCTTTAAAATAAGATTCAAATCAGAAATTCGGAGATATTTGAGGTAGAAGGAAAGGAGTTTTAAGAGTTGGGTGTAGCATGTAATGAATTAGGATATCCATAATATAAGAATGCGGCTATTATACGATTTTGTGTCTCTCGTTTTCTTCTTCTTCTTCTACTTCTTCTTCTTCTTCTTCTTCCTAAAATACTGGTTCACTCAAAAACGAGTAGGTCACCAGCGCGCATGTTAAAAAGTAAAATAAAATAACATAAATAGTGCGACTCAGACTGTTGGCCCCTGGAGCAAATTTGGCAACAAGGGGTCGCACTCGATATTCAAGAAGTTAAAAGCAATGGCCAAATTCAGGCCCAGGTAACAGTAAAATATCTGGGGAAGTAAAAATAGAAAATCGTCAATATGCAGATCTCAAAACTGTCGTATCAGTTTGTTTTTTGAATGAGATTGCATTTGTGGCAATCTTGATGGCACCCGGCAGTGAGTTCCACAGCCGTACAGAACTGGGATAAAAAGAATGTAAGTGGCTGTCAATATTTGATGCAGGTATGGTATAACATTGACCGCCACTCCTGGTGCTACTTTTATTCAATACTAGTTGTTCCATTGGAATATCAATTACTTTAGCTCTGCCTTTGAAGAAGATGTTAAGTTTGATAAAAGCTCTTCTCTCTTCTAAGGGTTTCCATTCTAATTTCCTCATGTTCTTCCTAGTATTCCCCTTTTCTCTGATGTGGTTCCCTGTTACGAACCGTGCTGCTCTCTTCTGAATCTTTTCGAGGTTATCAATGTCCTTTAGATGGTAAGGATCCCAAACTGAGCAACCATATTCCAGTACTGGTCTAACCAGTGTTTTGTAGCAGTCGTCTTTAACCTTTTGGGTGCAGTCATTGATATTCCTGTATAAGAAAGCTAAGATGTTATTTGCTTTCTTACATACTAAATTGTAATGTCCTTTCCATTTGAGACGACTATCTATAATCACGCCTAAATATTTTGAAGCATTAGTTTCTTTAAGAATAGTATTATGGATAGAATTATCTGATCTAATTGGTGAGCGTTTGTTACATATACGCAACACTTGGCACTTTTGGGGATGAAATTCCATTTTCCAAGTTCTTTCCCACTCTTGTAAAGCGTTTAGATCTTCTTGTAGAATGCGTGTATCATTCTTGCCTCTGATTGTTCTATATACTAAGCTGTCATCTGCAAAAAGCCTTATAGTAGTTCCAGGAGAGAGATTTTTAAGAAAAACAAGGGCCCCAGAACAGTTCCCTGTGGTACACCTGACAAGACTGGTTTACAATGGGATGACGACCCTTCCACAACAACTTTCTGCGTTCTCCCAACGAGGAATGATCTAGCCCATCCATGATCTATCCATATGTCTTCCCATGATTATCTGTATTGACATTCACATAGCCCTGTTACCCTATTATGTAATATTATGGGGATAATTATATGATTTGTTCCCTCGGCTTTGACCTCCTCTCTGCCCCATTCATCTCTGACCTATCATACCTCCTTCAACGGATTTGTGTCCCTCCTGTATCTCTGACCTATCATACCTCCTTCAACGGTTTGTGTCCCTCCTGTACTGTAAGGGAGTGCATGAGTGAGGAAATGTATGTGTGTGTGTTTGTGTGCGTGTGTGCCCAGGCATGCGTATGTACATGCGTGTGTGCGTAGTCTCTCTCTCTCTCTCTCTCTCTCTCTCTCTCTCTCCTCTCTCTCTCTCTCTCTCCCCCTCCTCTCTCTCTCTCCCTCCCTCCTCTCTCTCTCTCTCTTCTCTCTCTCTCTCTCTCTCCTCTCTCTCACACACACACACACACGTGGAACACGTCAACGCGCATGCGCGGGAATACACCCACAAACTCAAACACGCATAAACATATCTGCAAAGAGATTGTTGCGTAACTTGCAGGGTTTGTGGGGAGAAGTCTCAAGGGTTCTATTCAATTGTCAAGGGGAAAGAGTATCGTCCCACGAGAAGATGTTCAGAGTGGGCGGGGTATGTAAAGTGATAGCTGGGGTATCCTAGGAGGGAGGGAGGGAGAGAGAGAGAAGAGAGAGAGAGAGAGAGAGAGAGAGAGAGAGAGAGAGAGAGAGAGAGAGAATATGAGAGAGAAAGAGGGAGGGATAGAGAGAGAGAATGAGAGAGAGGGGGGAGGGAGAGAGAGACAGAGAATGAAGAGAGAGAGAGGAGGGAGGGAGAGGAAGGGAGAGAGAGAATGAGAGATAGAGAGAGAGAGAGGGAGGGAGAGAGAGATTGCGTGATTATGGACAAATGAATCACAACTATATTTGAGCATGAATGCAGTTGTTTCAGGTTCCAAACACACACACACACACACACACACACACACACACACACCACTCACACTCACACACACTGTCACGCTCTCTCCACATACACGCACACTTGCTTGCACGTCCAGAGAGAGAGAGAGAGAGAGAGAGAGAGAGAGAGAGAGAGAGAGAGAGAAAAGGGGGGGGGGAGGGGGCGGGAAAGGCAGAGACCAACTGACAGTTTGATGGACAGAGTGAAACTAAAAAGAGTCAATCAGATAGAGGGAGGGCGATACATAGAGAGAATGAGCGAGCAAAACAAATAGAGACAGAAAGATAGACCGACAGTCAAGCAGACACAAATAAAATATAGACAGAAGACAATGGGGCAACTGATACGTAAAACCATGAGAGAGGGAGGTGGGGGCGAGTTGGGGCAGAGACCGAACATGTTTTCGACGTCGTATTTTTACGAAAAATACTGTCTCAGAGCGACAACTTTTCTACGGCAGCAATTTTTTACATGAAATGCTGTCGCTGCGACATGATTTTATTTTTAGGCAGCGACACGATTTTGTGGACATTTCTCGTGAAATCCTGTCGCGCTACCAATTTTTATGAAATTATGTCGCTCAGCGATAATTTTTCATGAACCAGCTGCAGTATTTCCCGGGAAATAATGTCGCTGCGACACGATTTTATGAGCGACAGTATTATATACGACACCAGCCGCGAGTCGTCACCCGTGCCGGTCCGCGCCTCGGTAAGGTTCCCCGGGGGCCGAGGGTCGCGGGACGCAGCCTGATAGGAGTCTCTGTGTGCGACCGAAGGCGAACAGGCGATTTGGCCAGGGAGCGGGAAGATTTTGAACGGGCAGGTCCTTTCAGGGGAGCCTTGCTTTTGGATTTCTACAGTGTAGAAAGAAAAACCGTTGGCAATAAAGGCCGATTGCCTGTTCGCTTCCGAACGCAACGATCGTGTGTCCGCCGGACGGGCAGAGGAGGTATCGTAACGATGGTCGCGCGTCCCCTGCGCGGAACCCTCCTCCACACCGGCCGTACGCTCATCATAGGTGCGAGCGGATTGTCCCCTGGAATCGACACGCGGGTCCTCCGGGGCAAGGGAGCGACTCCCGAACAGAGGAGCGGCTCGACCCGTTAATGTCCTTCACCATGTTGGGCACTGGTGGCGAGACAATCACGGAACGCACGATCGCAAAGAGGAGACAAAGAGGTGGATCGAGGGACAGAAAAGAGCTCGAACCACCTCGTGAGGGGCACTGGGAGTGCGGTAAATGAAGATGAAATCGCGAGTGCCGAGAAGAAAGCACAAACGCGAGAAACATGTGATCGAATAACTAATGTTACTAATGGGGTACTACTAAGTGTGCACAAGTTGGTAGATCAAGAGATCGCAAGACAAACTCTATACCTGTAATAATGATAAATAAGGTACAGGAAAATGAGCCCGGGGAAGCCGAGTACCGCCGAACAAGGTGTGTGAGGTCAGGCAACATGGCGGAGACGGCAACCGGCGTGGCACAATCGAAGATGGCGGATCGATTGACCGGGAAGGGATCGATCGTCAAGAGTGACGCGCAATGGCGCACAAGAGTAAATACCCCTGGTGTACCTTGTAATAATGCTAAGGAGGTACTAATAAATGTGCACCAGTTAGTAGATGAGGAGATCGTTTAACAGTGATAAATTTGGTACAAATAAATGCGCACCAGTGGGCAGATCAAGAGGTCGTACTTTCGAAGATCGAAAGAACGGAAGGCGAAGTCGCGAGTGCCGAGACAAAGGCACAAAGGCGAGGATGGCGCGGTTAAATAGGTTAATAAAGCGCACCAAACCAAAGCCCACCGTCTCAAGAGTAAAAGGGTGAAGCGAGCAAGCCACAACAAATAAGCAAACACAAAGCTATCTTAACACAACGGCAAAGAGAAGGCGAGACAGAGCACAAGACTTATCTTGCTTGGACGGCAGGCCGAGAGAGGATGAGGTACGGGAGGTTGACACTGGCTTCTTCCTACGGCGGAAGCGGGTGGGCATCACGTGACTGTCTTATTACTGCATTAGCCACACAAAAACTTCGGCCTGGCAGAGCTGACTAACTGCCGTGAATGCTATTGTCTGACATGGTACAGTATATGACGCCAAACAGCTAAGTGAGCAGCTACAATCTAGACTGTCGGCTCTTGAAGCAAGATTTTCCTCACAAACGGAAGAGCTAAAACACGAGATCGAAGATACAAAGACAGCGCATGAGGATCTTAAAACTGCGTTACGACAGCTGGAGCTCAAACTAGAAAGACAAGATAGACATCTGAGAAAATCTAATGTGTTATATGGTATGCCTGAGAATTCAAGTGAACAAACTGATGTGTCTGATGCTGTTGTATGTTTATTACGCAATTTTTTTCCCAGGTAGAGACTGGCACACGTGTGACATCGACTACGCACAGAGGCTTGGTTTGAGCAGAGAACCGGGTAATGGCAAACCTAGGCCAATTTTGATCAAATTTGTATGTTTAAGAGACGCTATGCTGGTGCTACGTGATACAAAAGCAAAAATGAACATGCAAGAGGCAGGTCTTCGTGTTCGTGCAGACCTGACCATACAACAGCGGGAAGAAAATTTCCAGTTACAGGCAACAGGGTTTGCATGCCTTCTATTCCAAGGGCAAGCTGGTCGTGTCCGGGTCCCTTGGAAAGAGCAGTACTTTCCCTCACGATGTCCGTCCTTCCCATCTTCACCCTGCCTCTCCAACATCACGTCCCTGCCTGCTCAACCACGTCCCTATATGAAAGTGCCCTCTGCTGTTTCTTCCCAGAACACTGTTCCCAGTGATATCCGGCCCCGGCATGGGAGGTATCTTTCACACTCAGGAAGACAGTCCCGTTCCCCCTCCTCGCTTCCTTCACCTGAAGGCCGCAGTACGCAGGGTGAGCAGTTCGTTCTGGAGATGCCATTGCAGCAGCTGGTCCATTCTGAACCTGGCACCGCTTCCAGACCGGACGAGACTGACGTCACCAGCAGTCGGGGTGTGGACCCGCATCAGGACGCAGACGACGACGGTCATCGAGGCAATTGGAGCACTGGGGCTGTTCTTGGTGTCGGAGGTGTCCAGGCGTCTCCCGCGGCAGCGGAACATGTCGACACTGTGCCGTCAGCAGCCAGTTCTGCTTCCTGTCGTGTGGGAGATTCACTGCCTGCCTCTTCACACTCCTCCCTGGCTCCGCGGGCTGATCAACCACGTGACGTGTCATCTGGGTCATCACACCGACGAAGTGGATTAAGACGGCACTCCTCTGGCAGTGACGTTGTGACAAAAACTACCAGCAAAACTAACAGCGATGACAGACGTCCTTGCAGCCAACAAAACGGACGTCAAAGCTGTGAACCTCGTTGCTCATCCTCGCTGACGACAAGAAATCGTACTCTGAGGCGTCAGTCCACGCTTGACGCCAGTCCGCGCCAGAGCAGTAGAAGGTAGGGGTTAGGTCAAGGCTCATCACTTTGTGTTAGCAGGAATAAACGGTGTGATTCTACTAGTTCTAATTCAAAACAAATTTTATCTTTTATGACATTCAATGTTGAAGGCTTACGGACCATCACAGATGAATGTGATCTCACATTTTGATAAATGAATATGATTTTGCTTTTTTGTGTGAAACCTTTACTAAATCAATTCTTCAGTCACTGTTCTCATGTCATAAAGTCTTTGATTCGGCGGGCGTTAAGCTCAATGATAACATTCATGGTCGTTTATCAGGTGGGGTAGGTTTTTTGGTTAGAAAGAATTTATGTCATTCTGTTGAAAGAATAGAGACTGAGATAGATAACATTGTCTCCTTGAAGCTTTCTAAACATATTCTAGCCACAGAAACTGATTGTTTGTTGGTAGGCTGTTATTTGCCACCTGAAACCTCTCCTTACTATGAAGAGACTGACATTTACAATGGTGTTTCGTTAGTAGAGGACTGCCTGCTTGAACTTATGAGAGAGCATAGTGATTTACCTATCATTATCTGTGGTGATCTGAACGCAAGAACTGGCTCCCTACAAGCCGACTTTGGTGATCCAACTCAGAATCTGGCAGATCTGACTGATTCAGCAGTTGATGAGAGAATTGCACGTGTTTCTCGTGATTTGTCCGTTAATGCTTTTGGTCGTCTGTTACTAAATGTCTGTGAAGAATTTGGTCTGTGTATTTTGAATGGTGTTAAATCTTGTGGGTTTCCTGGCCACTTTACTACGTATACTTCACCCAATCGCTCAAGTGTTGTAGATTATTTTATTGTTTCCCGCACCCTGTTGCCATTTTGCCAGAGTTTTAATGTAGTGCCCCTGATTGAATCAAAACATACAGTTGTTGAGCTTAAATTCTTGGCCGATTCGACTATTGTTTCCACTGCACATCTTCCAAAACCAACTGCACAGGTATGTAAATATAAGTGGAAAGATGACATGAAAGACATATTTTTAAATTCATGCAGTCACATGAAATTAAAGACAAATTAAATGTAGCCACTGACCTGATAAACACTGATGTGAACCTAGCCCTTTCCCAGTTTAATGATTGTCTATGCAAGGCTGGTGAGAGTATGCTGATCACATATACTGTGGGTGCGGAAAAATTGCGGATTTGGTTTGACCTTGAGTGTCGACAAAGTCGTCGACTCCTGTGGCAACGTCTCCGCAAATGTCAATATTCTAACTTTGTGGAAGATAGACTCTTTTACTGTGAAAAAAGAAGACAGTACAAACAACTTTTAGCAGATAAAAGGCGAACGCATCGTGATAGTATCATTATAATCTCAACAACTGTTCCAATGACCCACGTAAATTTTGGGACACTATACGTGCTGTGCGTGCAAGAGGAGCTACTGGTATAAATGTTTCAAAAGAACAGTGGTATGATCATTTTAAGAATGTATCTAACTCTGTAAATGATGTTGATTCTTACGATTTGTCTGACGAGGTTGTTGGTGAACTAGGGAATTCTGTATTTCTTGACTGTGAATGTCTAAATGTACCGATTATTTCTCACGAGATACACTGAGCTATTGGTGCCTTGAAGTATCACAAAGCAGCTGGGCCTGATGGTCTTATTGGAGAATTTTACAAATATAGTTGGGAACAGATTTTACCATTTCTCACGAAGCTTTTCAACAATCTTTTTGACAAGGGCTTATTTCCAGATGCTTGGTCATTGTCAATTTTACTACCATTACACAAAAAAGGTGACCCCTCTGTTCCAGATAATTTCAGAGGAATTTCTTTGCTTGACATTAGTAGCAAGCTGTACAGTTACGTTTTAAATAAGCGTATTACTGACTGGATTGAAATGAACAATGTTATTGGTGAGGAACAAGCTGGCTTTAGACCAGATCACAGTACCACTGATCATATTTTTACACTTTTCTCTATGATTCAGAAACAGCTTTTAAGGTACAGGAAATTATATGTTGCTTTTATTGATTTTCGCAAGGCATTTGACTCGGTTTGCAGAGATAAATTGTGGAAAGTATTAGGCAAGCATGGTTTGAATGGTAAAATTTTTCATGCCTTGCAAAGCATGTACAGAGTTGTCAAAGCACGTGTGCGCGCAGGAGCAGATCTAACCAAGAATTTTTTTGTCCTAAAGGAGTAAAACAAGGTGAAGTGTGCTCCCTGTATTGTTCTCACTTTTATTAATGAGCTTACTTGTGATATTACCAAACATGGTAGACATGGCATTCAGCTTGCCCCAGAACTAATAGAACTATTTATTTTGTTATTTGCAGACGATGTTGTTCTATTTTCTGACACCGTTATTGGTCTACAAACCCAGCTGCACATACTTTTGAAAGCTCAAAGCGTTTGGACCT
The DNA here is from genome assembly GCA_018398815.1 of Conus ventricosus. Classification (NCBI taxonomy): domain Eukaryota; kingdom Metazoa; phylum Mollusca; class Gastropoda; order Neogastropoda; family Conidae; genus Conus; species Conus ventricosus. The sequence goes on along the minus strand of CM031616.1, from coordinate 34,940,680 downwards.
TGTGAATCTTGACAAGTCGAATATTGTTGTGTTTCGAAATGGGGGTTTTATTGGTGAAAGCGAAAAGTGGTATTTTAATGATTATGAACTGAAAATTGTTAACATGTACAAATACCGAGGTATTCTTATGTCCACCAAACTTTCATTTTCTCATACCATGTTGTTGGACTTAGCTGGGCATGCCAGCAAGGGTGTTTCAGCAATTATGAAGTTATTGTGGTCTATTGGCGAATTCTCTCCAAAAGTGTTTTTCAAACTTTTTGACGCGCAAATTCTGCCTATCCTTACTTATGGTTCAGAAATTTGGGGTTTGTCCAAAGTCCAAGACCAAATTGAAAGAGTACATCTCACAGCTTTAAAGCGATTTCTTGGTGTAAGTTATAAGTCTCCAAGACAATTAATTTACGGGGAAACTGGAAGGTACCCCCTCTTTGTTGCTACTTACTCCAGATGTATTAAATTTTGGCTGAGATTGACAAGATTAGATAATTCAAGGTACTCAAAAAAGGCCTACAATATGTTGTTGGAGTTGCAGCGTCATAATTATTCTACTTGGGCATGCAGCGTACGCAACATTTTGTTTAAATATGGATTTGGAATCGTTTGGGAGTCGCAAGGTGTTGGAAATGTTAAAGTTTTTATAGCAGAATTTAAACGTCTTATTGACTGTTTTAAGCAGGACTGGAGATCTTCGTTATCTTCTCATGATTTTTTGTACGTGTATTCCTTCTTCAAACGCGATGTTATTTGCTCTGAGTATGTGTCTTTAATTAAGAATATAACTGTGAGAAAGTCTTTTGCGAGGTTTAGAATAGGGATGTCCCATTTGAAGTCTCACTTTCTTAAGTTTCAACCTGGTCGTAATACTGATTCTCGCTGTCCTTTTGTTGTGACGTTGAAGAGAGTGAAATGCACTTTCTCTTGATATGTCCAATGTATGAAGATATTCGTGCCCGGTTTATTCCGCACAAATTCTGGAGGCAGCCATCTTTTTTTAAGTTTATATTGTTGATGTCAAGCACAAACCAAAAACTGATAAAAGAAGTTGCACTTTTTGTTCACAAAGCTCTCTGTATTAGAAACTTGAATTCATAATGTGTACATAAGTAACTGTGTTTAGTTGCTTCATTGCTAATTGTGTCTTGACTGGTTACATTTTCTGTATGTTCAAATAGTTTTGTATATACTGTTTTACGCTGGCGAATAAGTATGATTTAGCTGTGCTTTTTTTTTCCCTTGCGTGCTTGATCATGTGTGACGATCCTTTATGTGTTTTATTGTGATTGGCTGGTGGCCTTTACAATTAAAGAATCATTCATTCATTCATTCTCTCTCTCTCTCTCAGTCTCCATCTCTCTCTCTAAGTGTGTATGTGTATGTGCATATGTGCGTGTGTGTGTGTGTGTGTGTGTGTGTGTGTGTGTGTGTGTGTGTGTGTGTGTGTGTGGGTGCGCGCGCGCGCGTGTGTATGTGGGTGTGTGTGCCTGCCTGCGTGCGTGCGTGCGTGCGTGCGTGTGTGTGTGTGTGTGTGTGTGTGTGTGTGTGTGTGTGTGTGGAAGACAAAGGAAGCAAAAACAGATAAGCATTTATTATGGATTCCAGAAGTTTCTTCCCTTCTTTCTTTTCTTAATTTGATGCAGTCTTCCTTTACAGAAATAGTTCACTCCCTTTTCTGCCGTCAGTCTTTCGGTTTTTTTTTTTTTTCCATTTCTGTCTTGAACTGTTCTCCACTCAGTGCTCCCATTTTGTTTGTTCGTTTGTTTGTTTTTCATTCAAATGATCGTCACTTCTCCTGCATTCTCTCTACGTTTTGAGTTTAGTGAGCTGCCACATGATTCACCAACTCTCATTCCTTTCTAAATATAACCATCCCATTCATGACTGTCTCTCTCCCCTCTGCCTCTTCCTTCACCCTCTCCCCTCCCCCCTTAAATGTCAACTCTCCCGCTCTCTCACACAAATACCCTTCCTACCCCTACCCTCCCCCCACCCCCGACCCCTCCTCCTCCTCCTCACTTTCACGAAAATCAAATCTGATGTCGATTAGTCTGTGAAAGGGACATCACTTGACTGTTGACTTGAAGCCTAAGGAGAGCACTGGTCTGTTGCGTGCCGGTTTCCTAGCCATAGGACGCCTTGACTTTTATTTTTTGCGCACGTGCCCGGCGCTGCGCACTTGGGACACAAAGGCCGCCATCATC
>CM031616.1:34923479-34933479 GCA_018398815.1 Conus ventricosus | reverse complement strand
TTTTTTTTGGGGGTTTTTTGGGGGGAGGGGTGTTTGGGTTTGGTTTTTTTTTTTTTTTTTTTTAAAAAATTTTTTTTTTTGGGTGTTTGGGGTGTTTTTTTGGGGTTTGGTTTTTTTTTTTGGGTTTGGGGGGTTTGATTTTTGGGTTGGGAGGGGGGGTGTTTTTTTTTGGGGGTTTGGGTGGTTTGGGGGGTTTGGTGTAGTTTGGGGGGTTGGGGGGGGTTTTTTTTGGGGGGGTTTTTTTGTTTTTTTTTTTTTGGGGGGTTTGGGGGGTTGGAGGGGTTTGGGGGGGGGTTTTTTTTTTTTTTTTTTTTGGGGTTTTTTTTTTTTTTTGGGGGGGGGGGGGGGGGTTTGGGGGGTTTTTTTTTTTTTGGGGGGGTTGGGGTTTGGTGGGGGGTGTTGTGGGGGGGGGGGGGGGGGGGGGGTTTTGGGGGTTGGTGTTTTGGGTGTGGGGGGTTTTTGGGGGTTTGTGGGGGGGGGTTTTTGGTTTTTTTGGGGTTTTTTTTTGTGTTGTTTTGGGGTTGTTGTTGTGTTTTGGGGAGGGGGGGGGGGGGGGAGGGGGGGGGGGGGGTTTTGTTTTTTGGGGGTTTTTTATGGGGGTTTTTTTTGGGGGGTTTTTTGTGTGTGTTTTTTTGGGGGGTGTGGGGTTTTTGGGGTGGTTGGTGGTTGTGGGTTGGGGGGTTTTTGAGTGGGGGGTTGGTGGTGTGTGTGTGGTGTTTGGTGGGGGTTTTTGGGGGGGTTGTTTTTGGGTTGGAGGGGGGGGGGGGGGGGTTTTTTGTGGTGTGTGGGTGGGGGGTTTGGGGGGGTTTTTTGTGTTTGGGGGGGGTTTTTTTTGGGTGTGGTGGGTGGGTGGGGGGTTTTTTTGTTTTGGTGGGTTGGGTTTGGGGTGTTGGGGTTTGGGGGGGGGGTGGGTTTTGGGGTTTGGGGGGGGGGGTTTTTTTTGGGTGGGGGGGGGGGTTGGGGGGGGGGGGGGGGTGGGGGGGGGGGGGGTGGGGGGTTTTTTTGGGGGGGGGGGGGGGGTGGTTTTTTGGTTTTGGGGGGGGGGGGTGGGGGTTTGGTTTGGGGTTTTGGGGGGGGGTTTTTGTTTTTGGTGGGGGGTTTTTTTTGGGGGGTTTTGGGGGGTGGGGGGGGGGGGGGTGGGGGGTTTGGGGGTTGGGGTTTTGGGGGGGGGGGGGGGGGGGGGGTGGGGGGGGGGGGGGTTTTTGTGGGGGGGGGGGGGGGGGGGGGGGGGGGGGGGTTTTTTGGGGGTGGGGTTTTTTTGGGGGGGGTTGTTTTTTTGGGGTTTTTGGGGGGGGGTGTGGTGTTTTGGGGGGTTGGGGGGGGGGGGGGGGGGGGGGGGGGGGGGTTTTTGGGGGGGGGGGGGGTTTTTTTGGGTTGGGGGGGTTTTGGGGGTTTGTTTGGGTGGTTGGGGGGTGGTTGGGGGGGTGGGTTTTTTTTTTTTTTTTTTTTTTTTTTTTTTTTGGGGGGGGGTTGGGGGGTGGGGTGGGGGGGGGGGGGGGGGGTTTGGGGGGGGGGTGGGTGGGGGGGTTTTGGGGGGTGGGGGGGGGGGGGTTTTTGGGGTGGTTTTGGGGGGGGGGGGGGGGTGGGGTTTGGTGGGTTTGGGGGGTTTGGTGGGGGGGGGGGGGGGTTTGGGGGGGGGGGGGGGGTGGGGTGGGGGGGGGGGGGGGGGGGGGGGGGGTGGGGGGGGTTTGGGTGGTGGGGGTTTTTTTGGGGGTTTTGGGGGGTTTGGGGGGTTTTGGTTTTTTGGGGGGGGTTTTTTTTTTGTGGGGGGGGGGTTTGGGTGTTTGTTTTTTTGGGGTTGGTTGGGTGGTGTGTTGTGGGGGTTGTGTTTGTTTTTTGGTTGGGGGGGGGGGGTTTTTGTTTTGTTTGGGTGTTTTTTGGGGTTTTGGGGGTTTTGTTTGTATTGGGTTTTGTTTTTGGGGGGGTTGTTGTGTTTGTTTTTGGGTTGGGTTGTGTTGTGTGTTTTTTTGTGTGGGGGGGTTTTTGTGGTTGTGTTTGTGGGGTTTGGTGGGTGTGTGTGTTTGTTGTTTTGGGGGTTTGTGGGGTTGTGTTTTGTGTGTTGGTTGGGGTTTGGTTGTTTTTTTGGGGTTTGGTGTGTGTGGTTTTGGGGGGGTGTGGGGTTTTTGGTTTTACACAAAAGGACTTTTAAAACCAAAAATAAAATTTTTAAACCCAACATCGCCACCCGTCATTCTCTCATCACAAAATGAACATTAAAGAGAACTGGGGGAAAAAAGGGGGAGGCGCGGACAGGGTGGGGGGAAAGGGGGGGGGGAAAGGGGAAAGGGAAAATTGTGGGGGGTGAAGACGGGGGGCCTCACATTCCGACGTTCATACTCAAACTCTCATCTCTCTCCCACAGAAACCCCCATCAGCTTTCCCTGTGCCCCCGGGGACGTATCCAATAAAACCAAGGGGAGGTTAAAACCGGGGGGGGGGGGGGGGGGGGGGGGGGGGGGGGGGGGGGGGGGGGGGGGGGGGGGGGGGGGGGGGGGGGGGGGGGGGGAAAAAGGGGAACGGAGGGAAGGGGCCCCCATGATTTAAATGAGGGAAAAAAAAGGGAAGGGGAAAAAATGCATTTGGGGCGGGATTGGGGGTAGTGTCCCTTTATTTTTAATTCTCTCAGCTGTACCCGGTTGAAAAAAAAAGTGTGGAAATGGGGGTGGGGAAAAGCTTACAGAGGTCCTTTTGGGAGGTTTTTTTCATAATGATGTTTTTTCCAAAATTGTTTCCCTCTTAACCCAAGATCGATTTAAAAACCCCTACCGGGAACCGGGTACATGTTTCCCGGCTTAAAGTGTTTTTTGTTCAAAGTTCCCTTTTTTTGGCTTTGAAATTTTCAGACCTATGTAGATGAAAACTTTTCCCACGTATTGTGTGAAACCCACAGGGATTACAGTATAGGAGATAGATAAAAATTTCAGTTTCACAGTAAAATTTTGGCTATCTGAATAACCATTAGTTGTGTGACTGAAGAATTGTCCCCCTTCTACAATCTCTCTCCCCTCCTCTTCTTCTCTCTCCCTTTCCTCTCTCTCTCTTCTCTTTTATATATTAAAAAATTTAAAAATATAAAAATACAGACGGGGACAGATATAAAACTTGTTAAGAGAGGAGAAGAGGAAGGGGGAAAAAAGGAGAGAGGGAGGGAGGGGGGGAGGGGGAGGGGGGGGGAAAAGAAAGGTTTTAAGCGAGTTTTTTTCCCAAAATAATCACGTTTTTATTTTTTTTTTTTTTTGGGGTGTTGCTTTTGCTGTTGTTTTTGTTTTTTTATGAAAATTGAAATTGTTGCTCGTTTTTAGATTTACAATTCTATTTATGCGCAAAATTTTCCCTTTTACATATTCGTGGGGAAATTTGATCGTGTTGCCAACCACCTAGCGTATTAATTCTTGAAGCTTAAATGCTGTGAAATGTTAAAGTAAAATTTTTGATGGAAAGTTTTTAACCCGCCACGGGTTAAAAGGAAAGGGGTTTCGCGTTTTTTTTTTCTTTTTTAGTTTTGGTTTTTTTTTTGGGGGCAGGGGAGGTTTTGTTTTTTTTGTTTTTGTTTTCACAAGCCATGCCCCAGTGCTCTCCCCCCCCTGTCATTTGCTGCAAATACCACAAAAGCGCCAGTCCAACCCCGCTTTTTAACAAACTATCAAAATGCGTGAGCCCCTCAAGAAAACCCCCGAAATGCAACTTGATGGGGAAACCACGACGGGTTTAAGGTTAAATTTTAACGTAACGGCCCCGGGGCCCAAGGACAAGGAACCGCGACAAGTCCCCAAATTCGAGGGCCCGGTTTTCGCATATGGGCTTTCCCTTGAAGCCCTATTCTCTCCCAAGTCTGGCCGAGGTTTTATCAAATCCTGGTTTATTGGGCCACGATGGGCCCGGTGTTTCGCCCCCCACAAACATAAGGCTGTCTTCAAGACCACCAGGCAGTCTTCTTCGTGCTCGAATGGCGATGGTCCTGTGCCGCACGAAGCCGCCTCAAAAAGGGAGTGGGACGAAAGTCGCTGGAGCGCTGCACGAGTCCCTAAAATTCGGCGGTCCACGCAGACTACGGCCAAGAGGGCCACATGCCTACCTGACACGGAGCACGGTGTCCCTGGCCACAGTAATTGTCAGGCAGCGCCATCACCAATCGGCCCACATCTCCAAGAGCCATCACCCGGCGCGACACAGAGTAGATCCGCCGTCACCCATACGACTGGAAGGATCGCTGAGCGGCCTGACAGTGACCTCTCACATCAGTGTCACTCAAAGGAGAGTTGCCGACTCTCCCTTGGCGTCCACTGCTGTGTCACCACGCAGCGAACGGACCACAGACATCGATCCCGATCTTACATACGCAAGACCTCCCGCTATCACGATCCTGCTGAAAAAAAATGACTAGCAGCGGAGCCAGCCTGAGGGAGGCTACTAGGTTATTTGAACTTCATCCTTTATCCTCTTTGTATCATTTACACACGCGCGCGCGCCCCACACGCACGCGCACACACACACACACACACACACACACACACACACACACGCCTTTTCGTTCCCCAATCAGCACATATGACGATACACGACAGTAACGACAATTTCTTTATGAGCAAAAATGTAACATCCAAAAGAAACGGTGCATCATTAAATTGAATAAACGTATAGCAAAATCATGAAGGTGACAGAAAATCAAGAGTGAAAGGGATTGTTTGAAGTTGCTTAAGGATATGCACTGTCCGTCACTGTCTATCCCACATGAATGCATAAGACACGAGAAACACTGGTAGTCGATGCGTGGATCTATGCATAATATAGCGGGGAAAAAAAGCAAACAAATGTGACTTCATTTTACACTACCGTCAATGACGAACCAAGCTAGCTTTACGCTATACGAATGTGATGACAAAGAACAGCACATTAAAAAATGTTATGTCAGAGAGGAGAGAGAGAGAGAGAGAGAGAGAGGAGAGGAGAGCGAGGGCGAGAGCGCGAGCGCGAGAGAGAGCGAGAGAGAGAGAGAGAGAACAGTATGGTGTCACAAATTCGCTAAGCGTACGGTTTCTTTCTTTTCAATGCACTGAACCATGTGTAGAACATGGACATAACACACACCAAAAAAGGAGTCAGCAAAAACAGTAACCAGGAGCCGTTACAGACAGTGGAGAACAGAAACAACGCACCTTCACGTGTGCAGAACGTCTGACTTGGCCACATCTGCATGAACCTAGGATTACTAGCGGGCCAACACACTAAAACGTTACTTTGAAGCTCTTGGTTCAACAACGGCGAATGTCCATGAGATAATCAAGGCACAAAAAAAAGACATGGATAGTGACTACCACAATCGCAACTGGAGAGGAGGTCGAGGTAGCGCTGAACATCATGTCTGACAATCTGGATCGTCCAAGTATTCTGCACTGCGGGGATGAGGGGTGTGGGTGGTTGAAGGGGTTAATTCGAACTCCGACAGTGAAGTTACATCATATCCAAACTGTCAAAGTATATATGGCATCCTCGGTTTTAATGGCCCATTATTCTGAAACCATTCATTACCTGAAAAAAACAGCATCGGGAATAAGAAAGAATGTGATCCATAATCGACTCACGTCCAGTCCTTGGGAACAACTCTCGGTCCAGCCGTCTGGATGGTCTTCAGAGGTCTTTGAAGCGAAGCAGCCATTTTAAGTGACCGGGTAGACCAAGTAGGGGACTCCTGAGAATATTGTCTCGTCCAGGACGGAAACCCAGTCTGTGAGAGACACAAGACGACAGACATCGGCCAATGGCCTGGTACCTTCATTCGTCAAGTCTGTAAGTAGCTGCGCACGGTAGTGATTGTCCTGTGAAACGAATTGCGGCAGAGACCGAAAGCAATCATTATAGGTTATTAGCCCTATTTTGAGTAACAATCCTGTCAAAGAATCGATAAACTCCACCGTGTTGGCTTTGGAGAAGCTAAACACCCAGTGCGTTGACATGCCAAACCTGGCGAACAATGTCAAGAGAGTCACCGCGATGTTCTTGTGGGGCATAAGCACGACAAACAGAATGAAGACAGAGATGACAGCGGGTTGAGTGGGATGCCGTCTCAGACACTGGAGTACATCCCTAGATATGTCCAGATGATCCAACGTTAAGGCTGTTGCAAAAATACTGAACAGAACGTTTTTGTGGGTGCACCGAGGAAGAAAAGCTTTAATAAATATCCAGTCGTGTTCGTACTTTTCCACTATTTGAAGCAATACAAAATTGACCAATTCCTCATTGGGATGTGGGTCCATCAATATAAATGCTTTATGCATATCCATAGATCTATATCCAAAGCAGTATACAAGAGCCATTCACCATACCTGAATAGCACATTTAACCCGTCAGTTACCATGGATCTTGCATCCCTCCAATACATGCCTTTGAACACAGCTTCCATTAATTTTTCTACTTCGAAAGGTACCCAAAGAGTCACAGACATTACGATCAGCAGCCGCGCTAGAAATGTAACCGATACGATATGCCTGACCAACACCTGCCTCACTACAGGCCAGTCCCTGACCATGACCGCCAAGATCACCGTGAGCTCCGCCTCATGGGGATGAGTGCAGCAATCGGCCAGCTGATGGAGACGATCCAATGCGTGCTGCGATGGGTCCTCGATGGGGACTTGAATAAACATAGTGCAATTATACGTTTTGGCCATACAGTGTGCCACCCACTTGCTCAAGGGTAATGAACGGAGAGTTTGTGGCACCGGTGCCTGACAGGCTAGCGTCTTCTTCAAGTACCAGAAGACCACATAGGACATCAGTTGAGTGTGCCCAATTTCGTACAAACGATGGAGACGATCGTGTTGAGCGCTCCACGTGGCCCCCACTATCGTTTGTGCCAGACTCTGCAGACCGGGAATGCTGAAGTGGTTCCACTTGCACATGACGTACTGAAAAGCAGGGTTCTTCTCCAGTTCTCGTCTCGAATTCACGGCTCCTGCACTGGACGGGTCTTCCAGACTCATGTACTGCGTGAAATGTCTCATCCACTCTGCGCTGAGGGCGGCGATCTGGGCCATTCTGCTCCGAATAAAACCGAGTCGGTCGTGAAGAAAGGTCAGTGAAAGCGACGGGGCAATGCTGTTGACTTCATCTTGACCTCCGTGGTATCTGTCAACAGATAAAGCACGTGAACCTTCAAACGGAACCTGAGAGCATCGCTGAGATTTAGTATGAATGGCCTGTATCCACATTTATCCCCTGGAGGAGATGACCTCTCGACTGAAAGAAGCTTGATTGACGAATCGTTCAGACTTCTCCCTCCAGTCAGCAAACTTATCTTCCCTACGGGAACTGATGTGAAAACAGGTGTACGGTTCACTACATACAACCCTATTTTTGTTTAAAAAAAAAAAAAAAAAAAAAAAACACGAAAACCCGACGTTGTAATTCATGTTTCAGACACAGCGTCGAAAACGTCTTTGAAGCGAGTGGCCGCTTTTACGGTGAAAGTCCTTAGCTGTTTCTCTGTGAAATGGCGGCCAGTGACGTCACTGCACATGCTGGCCCGGTATCCCAGACAGAATCAGCCCCGGAACTGATAGTTCCTCCGGTACGGTCTCGGCCAGCCTATATTGTCCTTGGAAAGGACGGAGCGGGTGGGGGTTTGGGGGAATACAGGCCGACTCATACTGCCCCCCCCCCCCCCCGCCCCCCAAACCCACCCACCCACCCCTCTCCCCCAAAAGACTGTCAGGGCTGGTTTATAACGTTTCATGAAGTCACGCGTTTTGTACAGTCGTTTATTCTGGCGCGCGCTTGCGAGCGATTCATTCCTGTAGGTCTGAATTGTCGTGTGTAATACGTCTCGCCCAAATACTAACACACGAATCACCCAAACAGTTTATGTGTGATTTTCGTCTTAAATTTGTGCTGAAAATTATGTGGGTCTTATTCATCATGAGCTTCATCAAAGACTGGACTATTTAAGGTTTCTCTTCTTTTTCTTTTTTCTTCCCTTTTTTTCGGGGGGGGGGGGGGGGGGGGGGGGGGACAGGGAAAGGGGGGTCGTCTGTCGGTTTTTCAAATGTACCATTACATACAGACTGTGCTGGGTCTAGTTGTTCGCTGGATCTTTAAACTTCCACACGAAAGGCAATTGTCAAGTTCTTTCTGTTCGTTCGGTGTCGAGCCTTTCTGTCTGTATAAGAATTTCAGTGGAAAGTAAGAGAGAGAGACAGAGAGAGAGAGAGAGAGAGAGAGAGAAAGAGAAAGAGAAAGAGAGAGAGAGAGAGAGAGAGTGTGTGTGTGTGTGTGTGTGTGTGTGTGTGTGGTGTGTGTGCTGTGTTGTGCGTGTGTGTGGCGCGGTTGTGTGGTGCGTGTGTTGTGTGTGTTTGGATCTTTATGACTGTCAGTGTATGTGTGTTTGTTTATGGCAATTGTCAAGTTCTTATTGTTCGTTCGGTGTCAAGCCTTTCCGTCTGTATAAGAATTTCAGTGAAGTGTGTGTGTGTGTGTGTGTGTGTGTGTGTGTGTGTGTGTGGTGTGTGCGTGTGTGTGTGTGTGGTGTGTGTGTGTGTTGTGCGCGCGCGCGCGCGCGCCGGCGCGCGAGTTCGCGCACATGGGCTTTGGAATCAAACGTGATGTATGGGGGCAAAAGGTATGTTTGGTAATACGTAAGTAGGCAACACATTTTACAGGCAAAATAAACGTGGTTGAAACGTGATTGGGTCAAACAGGATTGGGTGACACGAAACGGATTGGGCGGAACGTAACCGAGAGAAACGTAATCGGGCGAAACGTGATTGTAAGTCCAGCTGGATCTTTTGCAATGCAATGTCCCCTCCTTTCCCCACCCCATGCAAGCAACGGTCCATGTCGTCGCACAACCAACACTTCATTTTCAGCATTGGAAGATTTCCCAAGTGTTCAGGTTTGCTCGGCACATACATTGGCATCGCTTTCAGTCATCTGTTTTGGCATCAGTAACAATCATTTGCTGTACATACTTGATGCGAGGTCTTCTTATGGCGCCTCGTGGTCGGACAGACTATGGACAACATGAATTCAACTTGATGGAAGTGATCGGGATATCATCATGTGGGTGGACAAACTCAGACTGGGGAACGAGTCAGGGATATCCTCACAGCCCAAACTGTCCGGCGGGGGACATGTTGAGCAGAGGGTGGTGGTAGGAGGGAAGGGCTGCCGTACGAGGAGGGAGAGTAGAGGTGGGATGGGAGTTGGGGAGGGGGGGGGGAGGTATCAGCTTTAGGTGTGGGGACAGTCCAGGGCAGCGAGATCGGATGCGGAGGTAAGCTGCTCTTTTCCCTGACCATCGTGAGGAAACTCCCAAACGAAGCCGAGTTGTCTCCGGCTTCCTGCCATCCCTCTGAAGACACAAGCTCCAAATAATGGCGCCATGTTCGTATCATAATGTTCTTTCATTCCACATTATGCCAGGAAAACTTTTCTCCGCGTCTTTTGTGCGTGTTCGGTATTCATTATATTTGTATGACTTAGGGACGGATGAGAGGTGATCGGCGCTGTGTTGCTCTGATGAAGTTTTTTTTTTTTAAATTAAATCTACATCTTCCGAATATGCATCCGGGTTTTGTTTTTGTGTATGTTTTCATTTTTGTACTTACTTCTTATAGAACAGGGAGTACTTTAGAATGGGAACGAAGAAAATGCTGTCTGTGGTCTGTCTGTGTGTCCGTGGTCAAAATGTGTTCCACTCGCTCCAGACAAAACTACCCAGACAGCAAGGGTCCTAGGTTCCACCTAGGTTCTAGCTAGCTCCAGCTTGGTTGTCGTAGATATCCTAGGCTCATGGAACCCCATCTAGGTTCTACCTTGGCACTAGTTTGCCACCCAAGCAACGTGCTGCACCTAGGGTGCCTAGTTAGATTCTAGGTACATACTACCCGGTCACTCAAGTGAGCGCTGACCTAGGGAACCAAGCTAGGCTCTGACACAGCTCTAGCCTGCCACCTAGCACGCACGCTTTATCTCCCATGATACGCGAGTCATCAGGCCAACCA
>CM031616.1:34915612-34923379 GCA_018398815.1 Conus ventricosus | reverse complement strand
TACACCATTAACGCAACAAATGTGTGCTGAGTCATACGTTGTGGCTTCAGGGTCATATGATTTCAGATATTAGATTATTAGAACAGTCATTACGCACTTCTGCATGCGTTCTAAGAAGTATTCTGCAGCATCTGGCCCTCTATATAATTCTGGCTCTGAATAAACGCCATCCGACCTAACAATAACAAAAGCAAATGAACAAATCTGATGATTACTCATTAAGACTGTTTTTCGAAGTTTTTGTGGTGCTGGCCCTTCATAAGGAACAATGAGTAAATTCGAAGTCTGCGTAAACAACGTATGGACTTGTTTGCATCCGTTTCCAGTTCTTAAAACTAACTTTAGATCCTGGCGGGGGCGTAGTTAGTTCTGTCTTACAGTCTACAGAACTTTTACAATGTTTTATATGTTCAAGCGCGGCTTGAGCGGTTGGAATTCTTGTTAAACATTTTCTACAGAATTCTTGTTTATGTTCATGTTTTGAAGTATGCGCTAATAATCTGCTCATTGTGCGTATCAATGTGTAATGGGGCAGCCCTGCTGGCGAAAACATTAAGGAGTAAGTCCCACTGACTTTTGGCTGGTTCGCCTATTGTTGGACTGTTCTTGGACACTTTAATTGGCACCAAATTTGTTTCCTCATCCCATGTGTATACATTAACAGTTATTGGTTTGTTTTGTTCTTCAAACTGATCAATTTGGTCTACACTAACAGGAAAGGATATTCCATTGAAGTTAAGATCTTTGGTGTATTGCCGATAGTTAGTCACTCTCTCTGCGTGGTCGCGGACATGATGCAGCCTTGCAAGAACGCACCACATGAAACATTTGTCGTCTGAATTCTTTATGTTTAAACTGCTCTCTTTAAACCAACTCCCGAGGTAGCGGAATGTAAGCCTTGCCTACAATCGGTGCATACTTAGCCTGTTTTAATCTAATCTCTAAGACTTCGCCCTCTGACCAACCAGAGCCTCTCATTTTAGCTTCTTCAGCGGCAGCGTCAACTGTGTAAGCAGTTCGTCTGCCCAACCCGGGTGTTAAGTCATTATGAGAAAGAATAGTCTGCTGTTTAGTGAGACCCAGACTTCTAGATTTTCTTCATTTATTGTTACATAGTCGATTAAAACAGCTAACATTACTTTAACTGGCGGGTCTATTGTTAGTTTGCCTGGAACTTGAGAAATAGCATGTACAACGCTTGCCTGTACGTTTGTTGGGTCAATGACTTCTAAATCAATATCATTCAGTGCTCTTGATAAACGCTTCTCCCTCAAGCATTCCTTCAAAGAATTCGTCTTGTCCTTCATATATCTTAGCCATGCTGTCTTTCTTTTCTAAGCCAAAATATTTATTTAAATTAAAAAAAAATACTTAATCAGAACCATATCAACGGTCTTTTTGCGCTTGGACTCATAAACTAAAGTATAAACCCCCTTTGGCGTTGTTAATGTGAGCTGTTTAGAACAGAGTTTAATGTCTCGTTTACTTTTTTAAGCATTCCTTTTTTATCTGTTCGGCGTCTGGCTGTTGAGAAAAACTTGTCCTCGCCTTTCTTTGAAGATCAAACTTTTGTCTTTTGTAGTCATCAAAATCGGCCTGTAAACGATTAAATTCTTCATCCGTGATGTTTGAGTCAACTAGCGCTTTATTTATTGTCAGTTTAAACGAGCTAAGTTTAGCTGTTATTAGTTGAACCATAGCTGTGTGCTTTTGGAGTTTAGTTTTTATTTTTTTGCTAGCAGCACCTACACCTAATGAACATAGGCCGAGAGCTAAAGACAAACCTCCTAGAGGTAAAGCTGCGGGTGCGCCTATGCCCGTTGCTAAGAGACCAACACTCGTTCCTGCTGATAGAGCACTTATAGTCGATGCTCCAGTATTAACATATGTAACAGCATTAAAGACAGCAGAATACCTTCGTTTGGTTTTGCTGTATTTTGAAAGGTCCTGCTCTAGTTTTTGTTGCATTTGCGTAATGTTTGTTAATCTGAAGGCTTTTATGTCAGGGGTTTCTATAACAGCAGAATTGCCTGCTATCTCTTCTCTTGGCATTCCGGTGCTGTAGGCACATTTGGATAAACCTTAACAGACATGCTTTTTATAAAATGAAAAATAATTTAGTATAATACATAGTCTAATCTGTATTGTTGAATATTCAGCTGCGCATCATATAATAAAAACAAATGTACATTAAGAGGTTTATCGGCTTCTTCTTCTTTACAATTTGAATGTTTATTACGTCTCTCACTTTCTCCCGCTTCCATACAACTCATTATCCTCTGTTGACCTTAGGTCAATCCATAAACCGTATTTTGTTGTTAAATAATCATCAAGCCTAACATTGTGAAGATGTAAATCTTTAGGGCACTAGGTCTGCTGTTGGATTTCTACCCTCCCACCCCCAAACAATTTTCTTATTTCGTCAAAATGATGATAAGGTCTAAGCCCGCTAGCGTAGATTTGGTTAGGACTACCGTCAATTGTACATTGCACTTTTGTTATTTAGGATTAAAAAACTTTCACTTGCTCTTTTAACGGTTCTTCATCTTCACACAGCAATAAAATACCTTTAAGTGATGTGATGCAATACTAAACTAAAATTCCATATAGTGTCTGCCCTGCTTCTAGGATATGTTGTATGATGAATCACTCTTTCGTAATATATTACTAATAGTGACTTATATTGATCCCCAATCAGCTTTGCTAATTTAGGGTTGCTAACAACGTCAAACTCTAACGAGATGTCAGAAATGCTGTACTTTGCTTCGGTGTCTGTTGATTTGATAACACGTTTGTATTCATTAAAAGTTAGTTCATAATACAATCTGTCTTTAATGCACCGTGAAAGTAAGCGCATGCGCTTTTTAACAACTCAAAAATCAAAGGGGATGAAAAGCGATTTCCATAGCAAAATTACAGCTGCTACTTTTTACCGTCTTTATATCTGCGGCGCCCTATTCTAATTCTATGTTTTAGTAGTGCTTCTACATTTTCGATTCCTTAGAAACGCAAGATCAGCCCTTCATTCCGGATAGCCATAAGGATCCAATAGGTTAAAAATATGTTGCCTTGTGTAAAGAAAAATTTCTTGCCCCTCAAGTATTTATAGAAATTATTCTTAACGATTGCCCCCCAGATTCGTACAACTGTCCTGTATGGGTCTGTTGTTGAAGCGAGTTCTATTTGAAGTAAGTACGATGCAGCGCCTGGCACAATCACATCATCCGCCCCTAGGTCAGGAAATTTTGACAGTAAGAATTTGATCGCAACAATAGTAGATGGATTAATTGGAACAGTAATATTCCGCTTATTTTCCCCTTCACGTCCAT
Organism: Conus ventricosus; assembly: GCA_018398815.1. Taxonomy (NCBI): domain Eukaryota; kingdom Metazoa; phylum Mollusca; class Gastropoda; order Neogastropoda; family Conidae; genus Conus; species Conus ventricosus. The sequence continues at coordinate 34,920,050 of CM031616.1, read as the reverse complement.
AGGGTTTCTTTCAGTCTACTTTTTTCTTTCGGGATAAAGAATCGAGCATGAGCGTTGCCAATTTTTATAAACAAAATAAAAAGTTAATCATGTTAAAACATGCAGGAATTGAAGCTAAGATGAATTTATGAATGTTTTTGACCCTGGAGACGACATGAGAGAAATGATCCTTTAGACAAGCAATCGCTCAATGCACTCAATGCTGCATGAATTAACAAAAGTAAGGTTAAATCATTGTACCATAGTTTAGGCCAAGAACCTCCCGAAATTATAGACCCAAATGAATTTGAATAAAAAGATGAAGGCGATTTGTTTGAGAGGAGCGAACCAAGGAACAACTTGTTCAGCTTACAACTAAAAAAGACCCATCAAAGTTTTTACCGTGGGTTCAATTAGAAATAGAACTCAGTGAAAATCAAAATCGTCTTGGCCTTGATAGGACAAAATTACGGGCGGAGGCAGTTTCTAAACTTCAAAACACACTGCAAGAACTCCCCACAGTAACCAAATGCAAAACATGGAACCTTAGAAGAATTAAATCAATCGCAGTTGAATTAATAAATGTAATAGAAGCAGAATCCAGTTTTTTTCAGAAGAAACACGATAAAGACCTATAACACGACCCTCACCGCTACCGCATTCGCGAGAAATAACGGGGGCGCCCTTGAATCATGCTTTAGGAACATTAGAGCGAATTAACAACAATTTAGCAAAACTAATGTGAACTAGATGAGCATATAAAAAGAGAAAAAGAAAAACTCGTTGAGGCTGATGACGCCCAACTTAGGCCTGAATTAAAGAAAGAATAACCCCAAAGACTAAAAGATCTTGAACAAGAAAGAGAGCAAGACAGAAAGTCTAACACCTAACCGGAGACCATTACGAACACAAGTGAAAAGAATAAGAAAAACTATCGAAAAAATATTATATGAAGACACCGTACGCTAGCAGAACGAATACGAACCGCTGTTAGAGAGCATTGGAGTCACATAGCAAGCGTTATAAAACTGCCTTAGGAATTTGCAATAAGTACACTGGTGATGCTATTACAGAACAGTCTGTGTTTCGAGCAAAGTTCAGTGCCTCCGCCGCCATCGCCTCCATCTCCGCCAGGATAAATCATGGTAAAAAAACAGCTTGATCATCTGCGGAATTATTAAAAAAATTAGCCGGTAAAGCTATAGACTTCTTAACCGGGCATATTAGGGGGTTTTGTCAGCTGGGCATTTGTCTACTGCAAAGCCAAGTAGTTGGCCTTTATGGCCGAGCAATATGGACATTAGTTCCGTAATATTGGTTACTATTAAGTAAGATAAAGACCAAGTAATCCCTATGGCAGTTAAACCAGAACAAGCGCTGTCTTTTCATATGCATGGTCATCGCGAACAGAGTTCCGGTCTTCAACTCCTTTGGGCTTTTTGGACCACTGGGAATGATGACTTAAAACTTGGGTGTTTGCTACCTGCTTGAAATATTAACTGGCTCAGAATTTATTTCGTTTTATTTCCCCACCTTCTGTTCCTTCGCCTGCTATAAAGAATTTCATTATTATAGTTTAAATTATTTTATTCCTACCTGGATTCTGAGTCAGAAGGCACATGTAAAAACGCATGCCCAACAGCAAAGACAACGTGATCTTGCGTATTGTAAAACATTTTTGGTAACCTTTCTAAACTTTGAAGGTAAAATCAAACTGTATAATTAATGGCGTCCTCTAAATTTGCAAGTATAGTTTTTTTTTGCGCGTCAAAGCAGTAAAGTATCAGTTTGCTTGATCTTGCGTGCTTGCGAACCTAGCCAACACCAAACGAAATAACGATAGAGTCTTTATTCGTTCTATTCCGCTACTAGTAGGCCCCTTTAGAAGTGTCCTAAATAAATGTTGTCCATGCTGTTTTATGCTCTTGCCGGTAGGTACCCCAGGCTGAACAGTTTTGCCTGAAAGACAGTTTTGGAAAGGAGGAGCCATTCATAGTTATACATTCTGTGCGTGCCCCCCCCCGAACATAAAGGTCGCCTACACCATGATTAAGATCCAACGTTGTCAAATGCCTGTCATGATGTTAATATTGAATTCGTTTACAGATCCTTTTAAAAGCCTTCATGTCTAGTATGTTGCTGAGATGATTAAATGGGTTGTCATTTGGTAATGGCCGCTATGCAATTCAGTCAAAAAACGTCCTGAAGGTTTTAAAAAGAAATGAAAACTGTACCTGACCTCACCAAAGGATCATGGTGATTTAAATGATCAGCATACGACACACCACACCCATTGATGCGCAAACACAGCAAAGTTTAACAGGTTACTGAAAAAAACTGCATCGATGACTAAACCACGGCTTTCTTGATGTGGACGTTTTCAATAGGGGGTTAAGATATCGCTTAAGGAGTACATGCCATTTTAATAAAAGAGGCAGTCCAGGTCACAGCAATGTCAAGATTACAGTTGCTATATATTTTAAGATTGTAGTGCGGCCCAACAGAATATTTTGCATCATAAATTTGAACGCCACAATTTATATTTCGTCACAAAATGTTTGAAACATAAACAACCCAAGACCCGTACCTACGTTTTTAAACATGCAATTGATTAACGAATGCTGAGCCAAAATGGATGCACTTCATGAAATAATACTACAAAGTCGTAAGGTTACATAGACCTGAATCCAAGACCAATATTGAGTTCTAAAAAGTAAAATAAAGAAGGGAAGGTAGTTGCCTTGTAAACCAGTACCTGATGGTTATAAATGTTTTGTTCGCTAAAAGAAGCAAGAGAAATTTCGACTTACTCTCAAACTTAACCCATGCAAATCTAAAACAAATGGTTAACATCAAACCTGAAGAAGAAGTAGCACATACCTCTTTTGATGTAGAACTAGCAAAAATGTAAGGCTTTGCAGATGACATCATTAGATTTAGAGTTGTTGCCAGAACAAAACTACATATGAGGGAAAGAAACCGCGCTCGATCTGGCATTATCATTACTCTATGTTCATTTGGACGAACTAAACACAGATGAAAACTTATATGGATGGAAGCCGCTCAACTGTTTTTAAGAGCTCTGCGTCAGGAAAGCTGCATATTCATTATGAAAGTAATGACAATTTCCCAAATTACAGTTTAAAAGATAAGTTTGTGGGAGTGGTCGGATCATTTCATATAAAAATCAAAGACAAAACGGAAAGATAGTAAAATGTGGATAACCTGCACAAAATTTGTTTTTTTTTGGAAATAAAATATAAACTGTACTAAAACATGTCGCGTGGGCCAGAATAATTCAGAGTTACATTAGCGCCTGTAAGTGTATACCTTAGAATTAAAAGACCATGCAGATGTTGCGGACTTTGAACAGAATGGAGAGATAGGCGCTAATGTATGGTTTTGAGTACACTAAAGATGGTGATTATAAACGCAAAGAGGTTGGAACAACAAAAGTTTCCTAAACTAAACAACTACGCGCAATCTAGAGGCAAAATATGTATGGCCAGTATGAATATAAAATAGTTCGAAAGCCGACCTCAAATGGCACTTAGAACCATATTTAGAATGTGACAAATAATTTGAATTCTTAAGCCCACTAACATAATTTTATAGCGCGCAACAAAGTTTCACAGAAAAGCATTCAACTCTGGCCCCTTTACACGACAGTCTTAACCGGAAAACGACAATATCGAAAGAAATTGAAATAAAACGCCGTATGGTAAAAAGCAGAAACAACCTCCAGCAGAAGAGAAACGGTTTTAAAAAGATGCTTCTTACAAAATAAAGTTACAGTACAATCCGCAAATGAAATTGAGATGCGTTCACAAATGATATTTGAAATTTCTGTCTTAAAAGCTAAGGATAATGAAGGGTTGTGGGGCGTTAGTGACGTCCTATTTAAGGAATACAAATTAATCTGGCAAAACATAGGAGGCGTTGACAGTCTTAAAGTTACTGTTGTAAATCTCACAATGGTGAGGATATTAGGTCATAGACACAACAAGCAACAAAACAATATAATCTAAATAGAATCAATCTTAACAGCACAGAATTGGAATTAAATCCTTACACACTAGGGCCTTATAGGATTTTTATTATACCTGAACAAGTTTTAACAGAGAGCATGATAAAAACCATAACTGATTAGATTAAGTTTCTGTTATAAAACTATGGACAGTTTAAACTTTATTACAAAAACCCCACATTGTTTTCATTAATTTGTGGACAAACTGTGTGGAAAAACAATATTTATCCAACCTGTATAAACAGTATATCGTTATTATTTTAATCATAAATTGAGGTTTTCTGTTCTCCCCCGAAAAAAAAAAAAAAAACCAACACTTAAATGGAAAAAGCATATCATGATAGAAGGTTTATATGGACAGATGATGACATAAATTTAGTTATCCCTAGAATTAAACTGATGATGTTTAGAACGAGTTTATAACCTGTTTGA
>CM031616.1:34878112-34888112 GCA_018398815.1 Conus ventricosus | reverse complement strand
GGCGACGCCGACAAACAAGCGAAAATAATGCACAACGCAAGCCGATAAACAGTACCTTCTTTCGCTTGTAAACCACGCACCACTAATCCGATTAGCGCGTGCCGCACAGCCTATACACCGACACTGATTCAGCTATGAATTCCCCAGATTAAGCTTTCGTCCTGAACGCTTCCACGAAGGCTGGCTAATCCTGCAAATCCTGTACACTCTGGGTCATAATCCTTGTTCCAAAATCTTCACTAGTCGGGACTTAAAGAGTGGTGATGTTTGAACGGCGAGTGGTCGGTGCGAATTGCTCCGTTCCCACTCACTCGTTTAGTGTAACGTGCTGTGTGGAGCCTACTTCAGCATTGCCGTAGCTCAGGACCTACAACGTAGCTTAGACAATGAAATGCTTCTTGGGGCGGAGGAGGGAGAGGGGGGTGGGATATATGAGTAGGTAAATTACGTCGATGCTTCCATTAACTCCACCATTGAGGGGACATTCCGACATTTCATTCGCCTTTGGCACTTCGCTCTTTCTTAGACGTTTCGCCCTCAAGATTAGGGAGATTTTTCATAAGGTGTCCTCTCTCTCTCTCTCTCTGATCATAGGTACAGGTATTTATAGTATCCACACCTTATTTCTTTAGTGGCAAAGTCATTCAATGGTCAACATGATAAGGACAAACACACACACACACATACACACACACACACACACACACAACACACACACACACCAAGACACGCTCTCTCTCTCTCTCTCTCTGTCTTCTCTCTCTACACACACACACACACACACACACACACACACACACACACACACACACATACACACACACATACAACATCTACATGATCTATTGCAATGAACTACAAACACTGCACAAATGAAACAGACCAAGAACAGTACAGAAACGGCTTTAAAACGTAACTAAACACCAACAGAAGCAACAGAAACCAAACACAGCGTTGTTATTGCTTGAGAAAACAAACACGACGGTTCTCCTTACCTTATGTTTTAACACAGCAGAGACGACAAAAAAATCAAAGATGGTCGAACCATAATATCCTTCTCTTTACTCACGCCCACCCATACCCCCCCCCCCTCCCTCCCTTCCTCCCTTCCATCTCCATCCCCTCTTCATTGATATATTTTATTATTCACCAAATTTCCCATCTGGAGGAGTTTTCCTGCAGATCCGGGAAAATGTCAACAGAATAGTTGGACTGGATAAGACTGCGGATAAGGGATGGCTGCACTGGATATGACTGCGGGTCAGGTAAAGTGTCAACAGAACGGCTGCATTAGATACGAGTGCAGATCAGGCAAAGTGTCAACGGAACAGCTGCATTGAATACGACTGCAGATCAGGTAAATTGTTAAGTCTGCATCGGATACGACTGCAGGTCAGGTAAAATGTCAACAGAATGGCTGCACTGGATACGACTGCAGATCGGGTAAATTGTCAAAAGAACGGTTGCATTGGATACGACTGCAGATCAGGTAAAGTGTCCACAGAACGGCTGCATTGGATACGACTGCAGATCAGGTAAAGTCTCAACAGAACGGCTGCATTGGACACAACTACCAGATCAGGCAAAGTGTCCACAGAACGGCTGCATTGGATACGACTGCAGATCAGTTAAAGTGTCAACAGAACGGCTGCATTGGATACGACTGCAGATCAGTTAAAGTGTCCACAGAACGGCTGCATTGGATACGACTGCAGATCAGGTAAAGTGTCAACAGAACGGCTGCATTGGATACGACTGCAGATCAGTTAAAGTGTCCACAGAACGGCTGCATTGGATACGACTGCAGATCAGGTAAAGTGTCAACAGAACGGCTGCAATGGATACGATTGTAGATCAGGCAAAGTGTCCACAGAACGGCTGCATTGGATACGACTGCAGATCAGTTAAAGTGTCAACAGAACGGCTGCAATGGATACGATTGTAGATCAGGCAAAGTGTCCACAGAACGGCTGCATTGGATACGAGTGCAGATCAAGCAACGTGTCAACAGAACGGCTGCATCGGATACGACTGCAGATCAGAGAAAGTGTCAGCGGAACAATGGACTGGATTTGACTGCAGATCAGACAAACTCGAAGTGCCAGCAGAATGGATGGACTGGACGTGACTGCAGATCGGGCAAAGGATCAACGGAACTGTTGGAATGGATTTGACAGCAGATCAGACAAAGTGGTCGGGCGGGATAAGACGATAAGTTCAAGTCTCATTCCTGTGCACACCTCTTTCCTACTGCGCACGCTGAAGACAGAGGCATATTAAGACCCCAACTGCCCCAAAGTCTACACCTGCGCCTCCCTGGTCCACTAACAGTGGACAAGAATAATACATCTATCCCGTCCGTCTGTCTTGGTCAATCTTCATGGTCCTAAAACAGTTTGCTATTGTTCGTTTTTGGTCTGTTTCCTAATGTAAAAAAAATGATACTGATACTGTCATCGGATTACATCGAAAAATAGTTCGAAAAATTCTAACGTTCTGTGAATCACGTTTGTTGTATTGCACTGTAATGTGTTGTGTTGTATTTATCGTATTGTATTGTATTGTGTCGAATTCTGTTATATACTGCGGAACTAAAGTTAAGGGCCGGTGTCGTATATAATACTGTCGCTCATGAAATCGTGTCGCAGCGACAGTATTTCCCGGGAAATACTGCATTTTATGGACAGCTACAATATTCTATGGGACATTTTTCGTGAAAAGTTGTCGCGCGACATTTTTTTCCAGCAATTATTGTCGCTGCAACAATATTTCACGTGAAATGCTATCGCTGCGATACAATTCCACGGCGACAGTATTATATACGACACAGGCCTCTGATTTCAGCAGCTTTCCGTATGTATTTTTCATGCCAACACCGCGTGACGAAAAAATGGTCAACTTGGGTTTTCCCAAAGCCTTTCCCACTGCTGCACGTGCCTGACCATGTTTTGCAAGAATTGCAGTTCAGCAACACCGTTTTTAGGGGCAGTGAAAAGGTTGTCAAAACACGAGACTTTTCTTGAAACTTTGCTCGAATTTAGCTGAATAAGCAGTATTGCAGTAGGTTTTTGGCATTTTGCACGAGCAAACCATGGCTATACTGAACACTTCTCAACGAAAGTTGCACAGGAATGGGTATTTAGGGGCGCGCACCAGAGCTCTGATTAAGCATGCCTCCAAGAACGAAACTGACAACAGTGGATCGAGGACGGGCGTTGGGATGGCTGCAGGACGGCGTTTCCGGCAGAGAAGTTTCCAGACGGCTAGGAGTTAGCCACTCTGTTATTCAGCGGCTCCACCAACGCTTCCAGACTACCGGAAGTACTGATGAGCGACCTCGGTCTGGGCGGCCAAGATGTACAGATCGAAGAGACGATCGCTACCTCCAGGTCTTGGCTCTACGTCACCGAACCATCACCCGCAGGACGTTGATAGGCAACCTCAGGCCGCTACCAACGTCACCATAAGTCGCATGACGGTGACCGGTGTCGTATATAATACTGTCGCCGTGGAATTGTATCGCAGCGATAGCATTTCACGTGAAATATTGTTGCAGCGACAATAATTGCTGGGAAAAAATGTCGCGCGACAACTTTTCACGAAAAATGTCCCATAGAATATTGTAGCTGTCCATAAAATGCAGTATTTCCCGGGAAATACTGTCGCTGCGACACGCTTTTATGAGCAACAGTATTATATACGACACCGGTCGTCTGCGTGAGGTGCGCCTGCACTCAAGGAGAACTGTCGTCCGTGTGCCCCTCACACCACGTCATCGCCGGGCCAGGATGGCGTTCTGCCAAAACCATCGACGTTGGAACAGACAGCAGTGGGGCAGGGTACTCTTTACAGACGAGTCCCGCTTTACTCTGTCTTCCTGTGATGCCCGCATACGCGCTTGGAGACGTCCAGGTGAACGTTTCATCGACGCCTGTGTCCAGGAACATGACAGGTACGGAGGCGGTTCAGTTATGGTGTGGGCTGGCTTCCATCTGCACGGGAGGACCCCACTGTACCGTATTAGAGACAATCTTACCGGCGTACGGTACACTGCAAGCCATGGGTGCCGGGGCTATACTCCAAGACGATAACGCGACCCCTCATCGCGCTAGGGTGGTCCAAGATGTTCTGCAGCGTCAGCAGATTGTGAGGATGAACTGGCCAGCCCGATCACCCGACTTGGCGCCCATAGAACACCTCTGGGATATCCTTGGGCGCCGGGTGAGGGACAATCACCCCCCATCTGCTGATGTCGACCAGCTCTTCCGGTTCCTGCAGCAGGAGTGGATGGCAATCTCTCAACAGATGCTCCAGAACCATGTGAACTCAATGCGCTCACGGATCGGTGAATGCCTTGCAGCCCAGGGTGGGCACACCCGTTACTGAACTTGACCAAACTGAAAGAACTTTCTTGCAACTTTTCAAAAGGGGGTGGGTAATTCCGACGTTTGCTGCGCGAATGAAATTTCTTTGTTGGTGATTTTGTTTACATGAATCGAAAGGTTACATGTATTAATACATTTCAAGAGTTGAAGGTGTTGCTTTGATTTTTGGGGTTATGAGAGATGATTCTTCTTCTGGCCCTTAACTTTAGTTCGGCAGTGTAGTTCAATGTCCTGTGTTTTATTGCACGGGACTGCATTGTACTGTGTTGTTTTGATAATTCTTCTGTGTGAAATTTTGCATCGCTCACCCTGGACACATGATGTCGCCACAGACTAGTGCCATCTACACCCCCTCCCCGTACTCCTCATTTCCCCCCAATTTTCCCCAATTCTTTTCACACTACCTGCAAGTTCTATCGATGCATCTTTGTTTTTGTTTTTAACTTCATATTAAAATGTTATGACAAATATTTTATTTTAGTATGGGATATTATCTGGTACATTTCCTGTGTTGAAGAGAAATGACAGCAGGAGTATTTGGTGAATAACAAAAAATATCAATGAGGTGGGGAAGGAGATGGATACATAAACAGTAAACTCCGAACAATGAGGGCAGCCTTTACTCCCATGCGAAACACTTACGGGCTCATATCGCCAAACTGATGCTGCTTACAGTACCTATTCGCCTAGAACAGATAAAAATACAACCCACACAGAACAAACAGGAAACATACGGTATTAACTCACCTAGCTCAGATGCAGACACGACCCACAGAGAACAAATAAGAAAAAATACGGTATCAAGTCTACTAGCTCAGATGCACACACAACCCACACAGAACAACGAAACATACGGTATTAATTCACTTGGCTAAAACGCAGGTGTACACATCACACACAGAACAAACGAGGAAACATACGGTATCAATTCACCTAGCTCAGATACAGACACAACCCACACAGAACAAACAAGGAATTACACAGTATCTATTGCCCTTGGACAGATGCAGACACAATCTACACAGAACCAACGAGGAAACATACGGTATTAACTCGCCTAGCTTAGATGCAGACACAAGGTACACTGACCAATGTTGCACACGGTATCAATTCACTTACCACAGATGCAGACACAGGTCAGGGCAAAGTTTTAACCATATCCTAAGCTGACAATCAATGTTAGTGACATTAAAGAGGCGTCAACGCATGCAGATAGTCTATATGCACTACGCCTCACCTGCTAAGCCATCAGACCACATCACGCATGGTTACGGCTGTAATTAGCCGTAACTAGATACGTAAAATAACTGAATATTTATAACAAAGATCTGGGGCAGGAATGGACGAGGCCTAACAGATTCGTGATCTACGCATTAACCCAACGCGATTGTCTTGGAAACACATGCACAAAGCAGCAACAGGAGAAATGAACAAAATACAAAGTGACATGTGCTCAAGACTTTGTTCGAGATAACTTTGGATGTTAACATGTCAAACAGAATTCAGTAGAACAGAAAGAAAATAATGTTTCTGTGAAAAATTAATAATCCAGAGCCACCCTGCTCATATGAGTAAAAATTGCATCGTTTAGATTGGCGATGAAAATGCTTTTGGAACCCGTTGTTTATGGGGCCTCTTTATCTAGACATCAAAAAGCTGACACAATGGTCTCAAATAACAATCAAGGAAGACAACTTTTAACTCTCAAAGTGACACAGTAACCTGCCCATAACTCCAGATTAATATAGCTCATGGTGTCTATTCGCCTCACACAGAAGTAGACAAAAGGCAAACAGAAACAACAACAACAACAAAAAACATTCCCTGAGTCTATACATGATTTTCTGCTTCTCAGTATCAGTTTGGGCTGAGAGGACATAGCACTGGTATGCCCAAGTCTGGTCAAGCCTGGTTGTAGCACAGTCCAGCAACCATAAGGCTGTGATCAAGCTAAAAAGGGTGGAGAAGCTAGGTCTGGCACTGTTTGTCTGATTTGCCACGTGGTGACAGTACTGGAAAGGCAAATTCCGAGTCCTTTAACCTTTTGGCTGCTACACTTTACTGAAAGCATTGAAAGCATATCAGTTCGTGCTGGTTTGACGGCGAGTAATGATGCTTATCGTTGGCATCAAAGCCTTGGTTTGAAACACCACACACACACACACACACACACACACACACACACACACACACACTCAAAAGATCAAGATTTAAGATCAAACTGAACGCTTTTAAGACAAAGTTTTGCAAAAATATAACATGCCTTTGTGGTGAAATGATATCAAATTCCCACATACTTTTCCACTGCAAACAGTTAAAACCTCATCTACCACCTCTACCTAATTGTTCTCTGGATACGGTTGTAACCGATTTATCACTAATGTGCAAAATTGCTGTTTCATTGCATCAAAGTCCTATTTTTTTCTGTTTTGTAAAATGGGAACTGGTGTTTTAGTAACGTCCTTGTTAAGACCGTTATTCTTCGATGTTTTATAGTTAGTTATTCATTTTTTGCTGTTGGTGTTAATGTTATTCTTATAGATTATGTTTGTCTAATATCACATAATGTGTATAGACGTTAAATTGAAGACCTAACACATTCAAAAGCTAGCTTATCCTGTCCCATGTAAGAGAGAACAAGACAGTGGCGGCTGACAAGCTGGTGTCTGGGCATAACGTTCTGCTACAACTTTGGCGCTTTATTTGGGCAACGAGACGCTATCCGCCAGCGCTTGAAACGTTCAGTGCGTCGCACTCTGATGTTGTTCGCTGAGGAAAACAAGATGGCGACAATCGTAGTCGAATTACGGTGTTCATGTTTGCGTGTGTTTCTGATTTCATTTGTGGAATTGGTTCCGCTACAATACCGCCAATATCTACCTGATTAATTTAAGATCCATCTCCATCGTGTTATCGTCTTGGGTCGTTCGATACGGAAAAGAATGATCGCTGTTCGACAGCACGCGAGTTATCTCCCTTCTGAAAGCGCTTACTGTGAAAATAACGTTGCTGAGGCAAACAGAATGTTCTTGCCAAATTGAGCAAAATCTTTTGTCTGGACATCATGCTACTCATATGTCTCCCCCAACCCATCACAAGGACGCCACAGTCTCTCACACTGACAGGTATACAGGTCATGAAAAGCCAAGATATACAGAGATGTACAAACTGACAATGTTAGGTGTTAGACTATTTTTTTCAAATGGGAATCCACGTTAGTTTCCATCTTTGATTCATTCTTGTTCCGCGTCTGTTTATCTGTTTGCAATACAGTTTTGTCCTCTATGCGTTTACACGAACAGGTGGGGATACAGTGGCGTGAATGTCGTCTATGATCTGAAAAAATGACAGTGGCAAACATTTTGCCAGCGGGCGCCAGTGTGCCACACAGGCTGTGGGAGGTGTGCACTCTCTTAGAGTAAGCAGTATGAGACGGAAGCATCGCATCATTGATGATGAGCGAAAAGGTAATCTCCCTTTCCTGTACTCTGCCCTTGAAATGGGATGTAATAATCGTATATTACGTCAGTAACTGCCTTAATCATCATCATCACCGTATCGTCATATGTCAGTGCGTCCGTATCAACTCAAGGCCGTCACCATCGTCATCGACATCATCGTTGTCATTACTCATCGTCGTCTTGTGTTCGTCATCAAATCCTCGTCAAAATCGTAAGCCATGACCATGAACAGTCAATTTATTTTGTTTATAGCCCAGCCGACCTTGAAGGGCCATATCCGGGCTGCCACCAACAATCCTCCTCTCATCATCATTACTGCTGCAAGACAATTGCTGTCATCATCACCATCATCTCATCATATTCATCATCATCAACTTCACATCATCATCAATTCTCTTGGAGAAAAAAAAAACTGGCATCTGCAGACTGATGAAGGTTTCCAGGCCTACATGCCAGACAGAGGGAAAGCATACGAGTTCTGAAGCTGTTGTTTGCTGCCAGACATTTCGCTATGCTCCGTGTCACTGCGGGTCACTGTTCACCAGCCTGTGGGGATAACGACTTTCACACCTGTCCCTGTACCTTACGGCTCTACCTACAGGAAGTACTAGTAGTAACAATAGTAGTGCCAGATACAAAGATGTAGAGTACACCTTTCATCGCCGTCATACAGCGAGTATGAGATGTCATGAGAGTGACAAAGCGGAGAGAGCCGGATGGAGAAGAGAAGGGTGGAGGGGGAGAAGGGAGGACGGGGCCGGGTAGAAGAAGAGGAAATGTGGGTGGGTTAGGGTACACGATGCTAGCACCCCGGGTATGAATATTTCAAAGCGGATTCGCTGTTCCCACCCTAGACCCCAACCGCCCACGGAGGAATGTTTGGGTGTTGTAAAAAGGAGTGAGCGAGGCGATGCAGCCCGCTTTACCGGCGAAAAAGTAGGTCAGCTGGAGCATGTAACCTCTCGCGTTGCACGTGCAAAACAAAACGTTGTCATGCTCAGGGTAGGGAAAGGAGAGCAAAGAGCACTTACCTGAAGAGGAGACTGGCGGAGACTGACGATGACCCTCAGATGCAGTAGTAGACCAGTCAGGACAGGACCCTCTCTACAATCAGAAAAAAAAAATCACCACCAGAGAGACACACGCTGTCCTTTCCTTGCTTCGGCCAAGGGGTTGGGGGCGGAGCCTGCGGGCGTCACGTGCGCCAGTCCCACGTCAATCAAAGAAAGCACAGTGCCCGTGAAGGCGCCTTACATAAGAGAACGTTTCGAAGCCAAAAGTGTCCGCATGTGCGTGCGTGTGTGTGTGTGTTGTGTGGTGTGTGCACTCAGAGAGATCCACTGGGGGAGGGGTGGGGTGGGAGGGTGGATGGATAGAAGTAGGATGAGAGAGGTTTGGAAGAGTGAAGGAAAGAGACAGATTCTGGTGGGGAAAGAAAAAAAAAAGAGAAAGAAAGTGTGGCTAGGAAAGCAGGTGGGGAAGGAGGGGGGGTGGAGAGGGAGGGAGGAGGTGAGCGTCGGAGAGTGGGAGAATGATAAGAGGGACGGGAGGTGGGATTCCTCTCCGAGCGTAAATAATGTGTAGGGCCGAGGAGGGTAGGCCTATCTTGCGCCAGGCAGTTACCAAAACAGGGGAATGGTCTCCACGTGCAGGCCGGCAGATGTAATGGCTGTGTCTGTCTCTCTGGCACTGGCCGGCCGGCTGGCTGCTGCTTGCTGCTTCCTATACCATACTGCCTTGGGCTGCTCGCGATCGGTGCAAGGTTAAATTACTCATCCGTCTCCCGAACGGCTCACACACACACACACACACACACACCACACGCACACGCACATGCACATGCACACACACACACACACACACACACACACACACACACACACACACACACACACGCACGCACGCAGGCACGCAGGCACGCACACACACGCACGCACACACACACACACACCACACACACACACACACACACACACACACACACACACACACACGCGCGCACGCACGCACGCACGCAGGCACGCGCACACACACACACACACACACATGCACACACACGCTCCTCTCTCTCTCTCTTTCTCTCTCTCTCTCTCTTTTCTCTCTCTCTCTCACACACACACACACACACACACACACACAACACACACACCAACA
>CM031616.1:34855612-34873112 GCA_018398815.1 Conus ventricosus | reverse complement strand
GTCTTTTTATAAATAAATCAAGCAATATTGCAAGAGTATTATAATCGAACCTATCAACTTTTAATGTTGATTCAGCAATATCACAAAAATGGACGTGAAGTTTTTGTCAGAAAACAGTTATCCAGAAAATGTTGTTTTGTATTGACCTTTTTTTCAGCTGATTGACTGCATTCCAAATTGATCTGCTATTAGTATTCGATGGAATAAGTTGTTGACATTTGTTTTTTAGCAGCCCTTTTCAGATAATTGACACATTTTCTTTGGTGAGAGAGAGAGGAAGACAGACAGACAGACAGACAGACAGACAGTGGACAGAGAGAGAGAGAGAGAGAGAGAGAGAGAGAGAGAGAGAGAGAGAGAGAGAGAGAGAGAGAGAGAGAGAGAGAGAGAGAGAGAGAGAGAGGTGAACAAAACACACGCAACGTAAAACAGGACATCCAAGCTGTGAGCAGATACCCGTCCTTTTCAAAATAGAACGAAAAGTCACAGGGGAAACACAACCCCAAATAAAAGGATGCCTAACATGGGCACCCTGAAAATGTGCACGTCTTGTCCGTAACTGCAGGGTTCTCTCGATGTCGCTGTCAAAAGGCAGAGTGGACTACTGACTGGGGATACGATGAAAGCAGAGACGGGCAGTGACCACAGTCACCTGTCACCGTCACTTAGCTCGCACTGTGCAGTTTGCAATCGCGCATGAGTAGGAAACGGATTCCATACTTTGAAAGACGAAGATTCAGTTCTAAGTTTACTGAATGCACATTATGTACAAAAAGTACAAGATTGGCGAGTCTGCGATGTGCCCATACAGAGAGACCGAAATGGACACCGAGCACATACTACAGGACTGTCACCTCCATGTTACTGCCAGGCAGGACACATGGCCGGGACCAGTGGCTCCGAGGGCCAAGCTATACGGGGACCTGGCGGACCTTCGGAGGACAGCCAACTTCGTGCGGGCAACTGGCATGACCATCTGAGTGTTCGAGAAGAAGTTCTAAGTTTCATCAAGGGGAGCACCACTGCGTGCGGATTCGTCATCTTCTGCTACTGAGGGTTACAAACTACCAACGGTTCTCGCTACCAATCAGGGAAAGGGGTTTTTTTTAACCTTTTTTTTTTTTTGGTCAAAATATTTCTCATCAGCCAATATGTGTAGTAATATTTGTAAATAAAGAGAAAGCTTAACAATCTGGTTCCTGACTCAGCTTCTGTCCGTTTAAGTAAAAACTGCTTCCTCTTTGATATTAGATAAAGGACACTAATCTTACAGGGCTAGGCCTAGCTGTAAAAAAAAAAAAAAAAAAGTGAATCCCGCTTACTTATAGTCAGCCATTAGATGTTTTTGTTGTTCTTCTTGTTTATGTTTGTTTGTTTTTGTCTGTGTTTCTTTCTTTCTTTGTTTGTTCGTTTGTTTTGGCCAAGAAATAGTAACGTCCTCGGATCGAAGATGGACTCTCGGTATGCGAATCTGCTACAGAAGATTGATCACGTGGGAGAGAGTAAAGATTTGCCTATGGCTTCCTTAGCCAATCAGAAAACGTTACTACTTTTAGTACGGGGGGGGGGGGGGGGGGGGGGGGGGGGGGGGGGGGGGGGGGGGGGGGGGCAATGGCTTCATATGATTCCAAGAGACTTCTCCTTTGACCTCCAGGCGCTGAAGATGACAGACATCTCGTTTGTAACGAAGATGAAGTAGATTGTTAAACGGAAAGCAGCTGAATTAGAAGGAAGCAGATGACCAATTGACATAGGCTAGAACACCAAGGCTACATCAAAATGTTATGGTCTGCATAATTATGCGGCGATTGTTTTCAGTCGTGACAAACTCATAGCATAACTTTATCAGTCTCCAAAATCCACCCAAGTCGGAGTGTGGCTGCCCCCACATGGCGGGCTAATTAAAAACGGTCACACACGTAATGTTCTCATCCCTAGCTGACGCATTTGTACCATAGCTTTCAAGTAGTTCGGCTGTTCGGATGATCCCTGGAGTCTTTTAGCCAGGGCACGACGACGACAACAACAACAACACAACAACAACAACAACAACAACAGAACGGAAAGAAGCTGAAGAAGAAGGGGACAGATTACGTGAAGGTCGCATCTGCCATTCATTACTGTCTCTTTTTTGTGAAAGCTACTTTATTTGTCGGGCTAGGAAATTCTCCGAAGTCTGTAATCGGCATTGCGACTAGTAAGAAGAACATTCGGTATTCACTCACCCGTTGGGTTGCTAGGATGTTGGGAGGACTGGGATAGTAGTGTGACTGTGTGTGTGTGTGTGGGGGGGGGGGGGGGGGGGGGGGGTGGCGAGGGGAGGGATAGGGGGAGGGGCAGGGGTGATTGTAAAACACAACATCATCACAGTTCCAGTTTGATGTTTATGTATTGTTTGTTGGTGCATGGAAGTGTACGTGAGTGCAGTTACGTACCGTGAGAGACCGATGAGGCTTCGCTTCTGTCATGGGATGAGGCGCCATACCAGAGACAAGCAGACAAAAAGACAGTCACAATGCGTGCGCGCGTACTCTGTCTGTCTGTCTGTCTGTCTGTCTGTCTGTCTGTCTGTCTCTCTCTCTCTCTCTCTCTCTCTCTCTCTCTCTCTCTTCTCTCTCTCTCTCTTCTCTCTCTCTCTCTCTCCTCTCTCTCTCTCTCTCTCGTCTCTTCTGCTTCTCTGTGTGTGTGTGTGTGTGTGTGTGTGTGTGTGTGTGTGTGTGTGTGTGTAAAATTTCTAACAGCAAAACACGGCTCGCATTTTGTACACACACCCCACACACACACACACACACACTATTGGAAGAGATACTATTGCAGCATTTTGAAAAAGACATGGATGCACTTTATTTTATGGTTGTAGGGGACTTAAATGCCAGAACAGGTCACAAACAAGTTGTAAATGAAACGATGATAAACTATGCTAGCAGTATAGACGATGTTGATATAGATGATGAAAGTTGTGTACGTCGTTCTAAAGATTCAGCTATTAATAATTTTGGCAAAACATTGTTGAACTTTTGTTTCATGTTTGATTTGAGCATTTTGAATGGTTCTTGTAATGGTGATATTGAGGGCGAGTATACTTTTGTGTCTTCCAATGGTTGCAGCGTGATTGATTATTTCATTGTCCACAGTGATTTGTTATCAAACTTTGATTTGCGAGTTGGTGACTCTATTTATTCATGGCACTTACCAGTTGAAGTTATATGGAGAGGTAAGTGCTGTAATTTAGAGGATAAGCATTTACCACTGCAAGGTGAAGAAAAAGTTATATGGTCAGATGAAAAGGCAATTATATACAAAAATGAACTAGAATGTAATGAATTTCAAGAGAGTTTGCAGAAAGCCTGCCAGCTATTACATATTGATGTGAATGAGAGCCTTGATACATTTGTCAGTGCTTTGTGTGGAGCTGTTGCTTGTATGGTTCGAGTTATTGGTAAAGGTGTCAGGAATTATAATGATTGGTTTGATATTGACTGTAAACGAAAGAAACAGGAAGTTAAAAGGTTACTGAAAAGATTTCAGAGATGCAGAATAGTTAAGGAAAAAAACAAGAAAAGAGGAGAATATACTTTAGCTCGAAAAGAGTATACTACACTAAGGAAAATAAAGGAACAGGAGTTTGAAGAAAGCAGAGTAAAGAAACTAAGGGATTCTGTTGATGATTCGAAAACATTTTGGGCATTGATAAGATCTGTTAATAAAAACGTTTGTTTATAATGAGATATTAATACAAAATTGGCATGATCATTTTTGGGGCGTTTTTCATAATTTTGATAATAATGGTACAGAAGAAGATGCAAATTGGGTGCAAGAAGATGACGAAATGGAACCATTATTTAACAATCCTATATCTAGAGAAGAAGTCGTTGTTGGTATCAATCGTTTAAAATCAGGAAAGAGCGCTGGACCAGACAAAATCATAGCAGAAATGCTGAAGCATGCAAACTCAACTGTAATTGATTTTCTTGTTCGTTTATTTACACAACTATTTGAAAATGGTACTTTTCCTTTAGAATGGGCAAAATCGATTATTATACCAATCTATAAAAAAGGAGACGCTAATAATCCGGATAACTATCGTGGAGTAGCACTTACCAGCATTTTAAGTAAAGTTTACACTCACATACTAAACAAAAGATTAACAAAATGGGCAGAAAAAGAGGAAAAGATTATTGAGGAACAAGCAGGTTTTAGAACCAGTTACAGTACCACAGACCATATATTTACACTATACTCACTAGTACAGAAATATTTATTCTGCAATACGAAGCTTTATGTCGCATTTGTAGATTTCAGGAAAGCGTTTGATTCTGTAAATCGCAATGTGCTGTGGAATGTACTTCGTAAAAGTGGTGTGTATGGTAAACTGTACATAGCCATTAGAAGTATCTACAACTCGGTGCTTGCATGTGTACGTGTGAAGAGTGAGTATTCAGATTTTTTCGAGTGTTCGAATGGAGTAAAACAAGGATGTCTGTTGAGTCCGCAGTTGTTTTCTTTTTTCATCAATGAACTAGCAATTGAGTTATCTAATAAAGGTAGACATGGTATTCAGATAATACCCGGATCAGTAGAGATATTTTTGTTACTGTTTGCTGACGACGTTATTCTTTTATCTGGAACAGTTGTAGGTTTACAAAACCAATTAAAAGTCTTAAAAGAAGAAGCAGATCGTTTATGTTTAACAATTAACTTAGATAAGACAAACATTGTAGTCTTCAGAAAGGGTGGACATCTATCTTCAAACGAAAGATGGTTTTATGGAAATACAAAAGTTCAAGTAGTCAACTCATACAAGTATTTAGGAATGATATTTTCAACAAAATTGACGTTCAGTTACGCATGGGAAGAATCTTTAAGGAAGGGTAAAAAAGGTGTGATTGAAATTCTGAGATCCTTAAGAAAGCTGAATTGTATTGATTGTGGTATATTTTGGAAATCTTTGATGCACAGATAGAACCATTACTTACCTATGGAGCTGAAATTTGGGGGTTAGAAGAAAATTCACAGATTGAAAAAGTACACACGTATGCTATGAAGCGTTTTCTTCAGGTGCCAATCCATTCGTCAAACACTCTTTTATATGGAGAGATGGGTAGGTACCCTCTTTACATCAGATCTTTTGTGAAATGTGTTAGGTATTGGTTGAAAATATTGAAGTTTCCACAGTCACGTTTGTGCAGACAGGCTTATGACATGATGCTATTACAAATGGAAAGAGGCAGAAATAACTGGGCTAATAATGTAAAGAAAGTGTTATCAGAACAGGGTTTTGGCATAGTGTGGATGACCCAAGGAGTGGGTAACGAACAGCAATTTATTACAGAATTTAAGGATAGGCTCATCTGCTCTTTTAAACAGAATTGGCATTCAAGTATGGAAAGCAAAGAAAAGTATCGTTGGTTCTTCTCTTTTAAGAATATATTCCATACAGAAAAGTTTCTTCATGTTATCACTGAGAAATGGCATAGAATTAATTACGCAAGATTTAGGTTACGCACATTAGGTTTCAATGCGAATAAAAGATGGTTCGAGTCTGGAACATTCACAGAATTACCATGCCCTTTATGTGGATTCACTACTGACAATAAAAACACTTTTTATTTCAATGTATTGCATATAATGAAGTGCGTGTAAAATGTTCATTTTCCACTTTGGATGTTTTTGAAAGGCAAGATGTTGCTTCCTTGTTATCATCTGATGACGATGGTGTAATAAAATCAGTTGCTAGATTCATTGCAGAAGCAATGAAGATCAGACAGAAGCATTTACAATGATAGTGGATTGAAAACAGTACCTAATCCCGGAAAATATCAATTTAAACAGGTGGAGGAGTTCAGTAATATAGTCATGGAGTGACTGAGTGAATGGTCGAATTAATCTATTTCATTATATTTTCCCTTTTTGTATATGTGTTGTTGTTGTTGTTGTAATGAGAAAGTTCTCGTGTTTACTCTTTTCTACTTTTTCTACATGTTTTGATTGTTTTGATTTGATTGATCATTGCCAATAACTGGGTTACATTGTTTGCAATGAAAAGAGGAATGTGTTATTACCCTGCTATCCCCCTTGTCATAAGACCTTTTGGTAATGACAATAAAATGTCAAAGTGTCAAAGTGTTTCTCTCTTCTCTCTCTCTCTCTCTCTCTCTCTCTCTCTCTCTCTCTCTCTGTGTTGTGTGTGTGTTTCTGCATCTCTGTATCTCTGTCTCTGTGTCTCTGCACCCTGTCTTTCTGTCTCTGTGTGTGTGTCTCTCTCTCTCTCTCTCGTTGCCTCTGTCTCTGTCTCTGTCTCTGTCTGTCTGTCTGTCTGTCTCTCTCTCTCTCTCTCTCTCTCTCTCTCTCTCTCTCTCTCTCTCTCTCTCTCTCTCTTTCTCTCTCTCCTCAAATGTTAAGAATGTTTATATTTTTGTGATGAAATACCTTGTTGAATTATGCTCATTAATACTCACCCCCTTCGAATGGGGCTGTGGCCTTTTCTTGAATAAGTTATCGTTATCGATATTGTTATCTCTCTGCCTCTCCATAGGCTGATCACTCAGCGCCTTTCCCATAAACGTTTCTCTCAGACAATATGAGGAAAAAAAAGAGAGAAAAAAGACGGAGAAAATTACAAACGAGAAAGAACGATAACGAAGAAGAAAGATCACCAGGAAACAGAGAAAAGGAAAGAAAAAGAACTGAAGATGGGAGGAAGAAAGAAAGAAAGAAAGACAGACAGACAGATAGATAGACAGAAAGAAAGAAAGAGACAGAATGAAAGAAAGAAAGAGAGGAAGAAAGAAATGTAGACAGACAGATAGATAGATAGAAAGAAAGAAAGAAAGAAAGAAAGAAAGTCAGACAGATAAGAAAGAAAGAAAGAAAGAAAGAAAAGGAAAAAAGAAGGAAAGAAAGGAAATAGAAAGAACGAACGAACGAACAAAGAAGGAACTTAATAGAAAAAAAAAAGAAGAGAGAGAGAGAGAGAGAGAGAGAGAGAGAGAGAGAGAGAGAGAGAGAGAGAGAGAGAGAGAGAGACGAAGAGGCAGAGGGAATGAAAGTCAGAGGCAGATAAAAGAGGAGAACGAAAGAAAAAACAACACAAAAAAAAAACAGGCAAGAGACAGGGACTGACGGAATGTTGGAGAAGGAATGCAGTAGAGTTGGCCCAGGGCTGGCAGCGTGTCCCCCTCTCTTCTGTCTGGCACAATGTTTCACCCTGAGGAATTCGGCTAATACCGTGCACCACATCACAGCACTGCACAGCACCGCACAGACAGGCAACGTACAACAGCACGGCGCAGTACAGTGTACTGCAGTACAGTCTAGCACACTATAGTACAAATACAGCATACTAATTACAGTACAGTACAGTACAGTACAGTACAGTACAGAACCGTACAGTGCACTGTAACGCAGTTCAGTGCTGTATGATAAAGCCACAGAACAGCGCTGTACAATGCATAGCAGAGCGCAGTATGGTATACTGCAGTACAGTCTAGTACAGCCTAGTGCAAGAACAGAATAGTAAATAAAGTACAGTACAGTACAGTACGGAGCAATGCACTGCAATACAGAGCAGAACTGCACGAATACAGCACTGAGCAGCACAGTACAATACAGTACCAACAGTGCAGTACAGTAAGTGCAATGCAGTACGGTAGAATACAGTATAGTAAGAGTACAGTACAAGGAAATGCAATGCAGCGGCGGGGGGGGGGGGGGGGGGGGGGGGGGACATAGCTGTACGTTGTGATGCAATAGAGAACAGTTGTGTGCAAAGCAATGCAATACAAAGCACTGGAGGATAGTACAGAGCATCACAACATAGCTCAGCATAAAGAACAATTCAGTACAAACCAACACAGTACAATGCAGTACTAGTGCTGTGAAGTACTGTACAGTGAATACAGCACACTCTAATATAAAAACCGTACAACACAATAATACCACAATACAAATAGCACCGACAATTACGAAACGGTATAACACAATTATATTACAATAATAATCAAGAAGAGACTCCCAACGTGCAGGGTATGTGTAATTTGTTTCACAGAACGCGAAAGAGATCACAGGAACTATGTTAGTTTAGGGTGTGTTTTTTGTTTGTTTTGTTTTGTTGTTGTTACTTTTCTGTTTGTTTGTTTGATTGATTTCTGGCATTTTATTTACTTGGTATGAAGTTGATAGTTTTTAAATTTTTATTTTATTTCATTTTATTTACATTAAAAAACAACCAGCAGGCAACTGCGTAGCCATTAGATGACACTCACACTGACTAGTGAATTAGAGAAAGCAAGTCAAGAGGAGGGCGGGAGGGAGGGGGTTGGGGTGGGAAAAGAGTACGGGCAGAGTATTGGGCCTTGAATTGTCAAGGTGAAGGCCTTTCAATACAGGTGGACACACTCTGATGCGGCAAAAGCCGATTAGAGCAGCGAGGGAGGACCTGCAGCCGGGACTGAACTCACAGGATGTCTGCAAGCTCTGGCAGGAACACGAACGGAGAGCGGTGCTACCTACTGGTGTCCATCATCCTTCAAGGTTTTCTTCCCCAATGGGTTGTGCTCCCTTTGGCACGCTTCCACTGTGGAGGGAGCTCCTGTGTGTGTGTGTGTGTGTGTGTGTGTGTGTGGTGTGTGTGTGTGTGTGTGTGTGTGTGTGTGTGTGTGTCTCTCTCTCTCTCTCTCTCTCTCTCTCTCTCTCTCTCTCTCTCTCTCTCTCTCTCTCTCTATCTGTCTGTGTGTCTGTCTGTCTGTATGTCTGTGTGTCTGTGTGTGTTTGGGGTGGAAGAGGCGAGAGGGGGGGGGGGGGGGGAGGGAGAGCGAGCGTGGATGCACGTGTCTGTTATGAGTGAGAGAAGAGAGAGAGCAGCGTATGGATTGTGTGTGTGTGTGTGTGTGGGGGATGTGGTGTGTGTGGTGTGTGAGAGAGAGAGAGAAGACGAGTGAGGAGACGAGAGAGAGAGGAGAGAGTGAGAGAGAGGAGAGAGAGAGAGGAGAGAGATGAGAGAGAGAGAGAGTACGCTTAATTCGTTTCATCGTCAGGTACTTGAAGACGCGTAGGGTAAGGTTGCGCACGCAGGCTAAATTTGTCGCTTTCGCTTGCCCTACCTACACCTCTTTTTGACATTATTGAATTTGGAACTACATCCAACAGATGAGGACATGACAAATACTGGACCAGGGGTATTAGGCGCCTTTAGCTCTAGGGCCCTTTTCAAACATTACCAATGCAAAGCATTCTCACACAACACACACACACAAACACACACACAACAAACACAACACAACACGCACGCACGCAGCCACGCGCCACGCCGCACGCACACACACAACACACACAACACACACACACACACTACAATGCAATGCAATGCAAATATTCATTTCCTTTCCCCCTTTTGTTGATAGAGTATATAAACAATTGGCAACGGTCAGAGGCTATATACAAAAAAAATGCACGCACGCGCACACACCACACCACACAATCACACACACACAACACAACACACACACACACACACACACACACGCACACACACAGAGAGAGAGAGAGAGAGGAGGAGAGAGAGGAGGGAGAGGAGGTGGGGGAGAGAGAGAAGAGAGAATCATTTGTTGCAAACCGAGGACATTCCGTCAAGGGAGAGTAAGTCAATGAGAGCGAATGAGAACTTAAAAAAGATCATTTCCGCAGTGCAGAACGTCGCAATAGACTAAACACAGATAGATTTAGGAAGACGGCAGGCACGTTGTCTTACTCTTGTTATTATCGTCTCGTCTTTCAGTGTGTTTCGGGTCCAATGTTTTCTAATATTCTGTATCCGCTCCAGATTCGTTCGTTCGATTCTTTTTGGTAATGCATTTATCACAACCGTATAGTCTTTCTTTACGGCGAGTGCTATTTCGCTACGCTTATGAAGTCTCAAGAAACAGACACTGAGCCCGAAGTCTTCTTTACGAGTGATCACTTGCTGAACTGAAAGAAAAAACAGAAAGAAAGTAAATTCACAACCACAAAAAAATATCCGAGGATCACGAACGAGGATGCAACGAAGAGGGAAAGAAATTAGGAAATTCTGGAAATGAATCAAGATGATGCACAGAGAGAAGAGTAGAGAGAGAGAGAGAGAGATTGGGGAGAGGAGAGAGAGAGAGGAGAGAGAGGGGGCAAACAAAAATACAACAATGTGGAAACAAGACAGTTAAGCTTTAATCAGATGCCTTCTTTCGGTAATGCGAAAAGTCACTGGGAATCGCTGCCTAACAATACACCGGACCACACACACACACACACACACACACACACACAACACACCACACACACACCACACACACAACAACACACACACGCCCCCAAAAACCGCAAAACACACACTGAATAAAGTTCATATTCAGTATGTAGCGACAGATGGACTAGTCCCTCAAAGTTTTGGTTAATGCTTTAAATGCAGGCCTCTTTTTCTGTTAAAACCTAAATGTCAGAATAGTGATCGCATAGGGAAGTCCAAAATGAGGACAATTTCACAGATCTGTACAGAATGTGCAATGCTTTTCTACACTTTTAACTTTTTCATCTTTTAATTTTCACACGAGAAATTGATAGTATCTGTTTCTATTCATATGAATATGTTTATCCATTTGCAGCTTCTTTGAAGATAATCCTAGGGTGCTGCCTAATATTTTGCAAGCGAGTAGTCAAATGTAAAAGGTTAAAATGGATTATTGTTTCGTTTGAAAGTTTGAGCTCGGATTTTTCTTCTTTCATAGTAACATTCGAAAATTTTGTCATACATTTACTTACTGCAGATCCGACTAAAAAGTAAATATAGCGGATACAAGATTGATGAGTATAACTCAAGTAATATGTAATCTGCAAAATGTTTAGTTCAATGTTTACAGTGTTCTAATGTTATTCAATAAGAGTAAGAAACAAAGAGGGCCTGATGCGAACTTGAGGACACTGCCGGATCCGTGTTGTTATCAGATTTACTCCTTAGGTAAGAACAATGCTCAAGGAAACTTTGAAGATTAATCAACGAACAGTCCAGAAGTTTCCTCATATTGCATATGCTCCATTTTTGTGAAGAGTTTCTATGTCATGACATGATCAAACGTCTTTGGATATATCAAATGATATGTTTGTCTTTTGACACATTATTTGTGAGCTGTAGATCTATAAGCATGCGCTACTGTTTATTGTGGTGTTCCAGGGATAAATCCAGCTCGACAAGAAAAATATAATTTGATTAGATGACAGAACGTAATTGACATGCTAAAGCGTGCTTTTCTAAAATTTTGCAGTACAATGAATTAGAAATAGGGACTGACAATAATTAATGCACGCTGTGCTTGAGGCCCTTTATATATTTTCAGCTTTCGTGTTGAGTTTTCCTATACAATTGAGGAAAATTTAACTTAATGTAATTCTTCTATGAAGAGTATGGTCAATGACTGTAAAATAAACTGGTAATGCTTGAGTTAGCGATCAGTTATGGACTAAGCAGGTTTGTGTTATTCTTCTAGGATTAAGAATGCATGTTTCTTAAGTATGATAGTCAACCAATTCCCAAAGTTATACAAGATAGCATCCAGCTTTGGTCATGTTTCATCTAATGTCTCCTATCTCTTTTGCACTTGCGGGTAGCAAGCTGGTTTCTGGGTCTGACATCGAGAGCTGTATCAGCCCCTGTTGCAGTATAATCAGCCGTGGATGGCTGGCACTATGAGTTTGAAATCATGGCCATGGTTTTCCGATAACGGTCTTATTTGCGGCACAGTGCGCTTTGTTTATTCACAAGAACGTTAAGTCTGTTCACATGTTTTATTGCAAAAGTTCTTAGCTGTGCTATCACATGTGGTTTCTCACACTGTGGTTGAATTTAGAATTTGCTACACTCCTATCTATATGGATCAATGGTATCTTAATTTGTTAATACTGTGAGCATTCATGATTTATGCGTTTTGCAGAGGTCATGAATGTGTGTATTTGGTACAGAACTGTTCTTCGTATCGCTAGACAAAAACAATTATGAGCATTGACTGCATCAACCACATTCACTTTCTCAGTTAGTGCTGTTGTTTTTTTTTTTTTTAAACATATGAAACATGGCAAACGTAACCGAGCCATATTCAAAATCACTACAGAATATATCATGAATGAGAAAGTGAACAATATGGATATGGTTACTTATGGAGAGAGACCAAAACATGCTGATATTGGATTTGTGGTTCAAATTGAAAGTGCTCGCTTGTGCCAAAGATTTCGGTCGCGTTCTAGTTTACTGCAGCCAGAAGTCTGCATAAAGTGTGAAGGTCTTGATTGAATGTCTAAACTGTTTTACTTATTTACAGGATGTCGAGTGACAATACAAGCTTTATTTTTAACTTTTGCTTTGTGATTTGTTTTGGTGTGAAGCTGTGTGGTAAATTAATATGTTTGATCGGGCAAAAAATTCTATCAAATCTAAATGCCTATTCTTTCTTTTATCATCAAAACTTGAACAAGGAAGCCCAGATTCACATTTTCATTCAATTTCCTCTTAAATAATTATTTATATTTCATTTTCATATTTCTCTAGTTTCTGAGCTAGAATTTTTTGGTTAAATTTACCAAATCATTAGATTTCCCTAGCACTGGGAAAGCTTTGTTTGTATATTTTGGCAGTGAAGGGTTAAGGCCCGCAATAACTTCCGTTATTAGGCACTGGCACAGGAAACAAAATACCATCTGGATCAGGGCTTCCCTCCCTCTCTGTCGCTGTCTCCTCTACTTCGGTCTCTGTCTCCTCTCTCTCTCTCCTCTCTCTCTCTCTCTCTCTCTATCTCTCTCTCTCTTCTCTCTCTCTGTTTGAGTGTTCATTGTTTGTGTTGGTGTGTGTTGTGTGTGTTGTGTGGTTGTGTGTGTGTGTGTGTGCGGTTTTTTTTTTGCGTGCGTGCGGGTGTGTGTGTGTGTGGTGTGTGTGTGTGTGTGTGTGTGTGTGTGTGGATACAGTGCGTGCGACGCGCGGGTGTGTGTAGTGCCTGTGTATGTGTGTGTGTGTGGGTGTGGGTAGGGGGTGTGAATTAGTGAGTGTGAGTGTGTGGTATGCGCGCGCGCGAGCGTGTGTGTGATGCGGCGTTGGTGAGTGTTTGCTTGTGCTTGTGTGTGTGTGTGCTTTGTGTTGTGTGTGTGTGTGTGTGTGTGATTTGTGTGTGTGTGTGTGTGTGTGTGTGTGTGTGTGTGTGTGTGTGTGTGTGTGTGTGTGTGTGTGTGTGTGAGAGGGTGAGAGAGAGTGGTGGAGAGAGAGAGAGAGGAGGATTGAGAGAGAGAGGGAGAGAGGACATGTGGAGAGAGAGAGAGAGTGAGGACAAGACAAGACAGATATTCCAGAACACGGAAGATCGGCAGATTAGGGAGACACACAGATGCACAGACCTCAAAACCAGCGCATAAAGCCACTTCGCCAGTCGGACCCAGCCTCTACGACAGTCGCGGGGACATACCTTGTCGGTTTGCATTCCAGGACAAGTTCCTTCAGGTTCCCCCCCAAAATGACCCATTTATCTCCTACCATCCATTCCCACCACGCAACCAGCACCTTTCCCTTTCTTTTCCCCATCCCTCTTGCGCATGTCTTATATCTCCCCGCGGCATCTCTCTCTCTCTCTCTCTCTCTCTCTTCTCTCTCTTCTTCTTCTTCTCTCTCTCTCTCTCTCTCTCTCTCTTCACACAACAACACACACACACAAACAAACACCAACACAACCACACACACACACACACACAGATAGAGAGAGAGATGCACACACACACACCACACACACACACAAACACACCACACACACACACACACACACACACAACATACAGAGAAGGAGAGAGACACACACACACACCAACACACTCATACCACTCACATAGATAGAGGAGGGACACACACACACACACACACACCACACACACACACACACATCACTCACACACACACCACACACACACACAACACAGAGAGAGAGAGAGAGGATGGGGAGAGAGAGGAGAGGAGAGAGAGAGGCATTAATATATAAAGAATTAATGGACGACGGGGCTGAGGTGGGAAGGTCGAGATATGTGGGAGGCTGAAGTTTGTGCATGTGGAACAAGTGTCTGTTTTCGTCTGTCTGGCTGGCTAACTGTTTGTCTGTCTTGTCTGTATGTCTCTCTCTCTCTCTTCTCTCTCTCTCCTCTCTCTCTCTCTCTCTCTCTCTGTCACACAAAACAGAACACACACACACACATAACACACACACACACAACAAAAAACACACACACGAACGCACGCACGTCACGCACCGCACGCACTCACGCACGCACGCACGCACACCACACTCACACACACACACACACACACACACAACACACACAAAACACACACACACACCACACACAACACACGTAGGCGTGCAAAACAGATCACAAAGGTTTTATTGCTGACACTGTGTTGTGTTGTGTTGTGTGTATGTGTGTGTGTGTGTGTGTGTTGTTGTGCGTGGTGTGTGTGGGTTGTGTGTGGTGTGTGTGTGTTGTCAAGTAGGTAAAGGTCAAAATTTGTTTACAGATGGAACATTGAATACGCAGGAGAAACTGTTCTTTTACATCAAGCCATCGTAACAAAAAAAAGAAAGAAACTGATAATTAAATGATGAAAACGAAGAAATACAAAGAGGAAAATCGCGGAAAAAAGGGCGAGGGAGGTGGGTGGTGGTGTGGTGAAATCTGAGGGGAGTGAGGGGGGGGGGGGGGGATAGGGGGAGGGAGGGGGTAGGATGGAGGCGTAGGGTGAAGGGAGAGGGAGTGTGTGTGGGGGGGGGGGGGGGGGGGGGGAGAGAGAGAGAGAGATTCAATTCTTCAGTGCGAAGGATATATCATTTTTTTAACCTCATGCTCGCTCAAACAAGTCTACCCTTGTGCCCCACCTCTCTCTCTCTCTCTCTCTCTCTCTCTCTCTCTCTCTCTCTCTCTCTCTCTCTCTCTCTCCCCTCCCTCTCTCTCTCTCTCTCTCTCTCTCTCTCTCTCTCTCTCTCTCTCTCTCTCTCTCTCTCCTCTCTCTCTCTCTCTCTCTCTCTTTCGTTATTCTTCTTGCTCTCTGTCGCATGTCTCTCTCCTTGATTCTCATCTCTTCTCCTTTTCTCCTTCTTATCTGGCTCAGGGTCCTTCTGAAGGATATGTCTGGCACCGCTCCCTTGCTTTCATTCGTGTCTCTCTGGTCGCGCTCACCTTGATTTCCATTGATGGCCACACGTCTTCTTCTGCAGATTTGCTGTTAGGAGTCCCACAAGGGTATGTGCTGTGTCCCATTCTCTTTATCTTTTACACTCGGTCTATCACTGATTTAGTCCCCTGCACACCATGTCTCCCCATAGTTTCTCTGAAGATGATCATCAACTCTGTACCTGCACACCATGTCTCCCCATAGTTTCTCTGAAGATGATCATCAACTCTGTACCTGCACACCATGTCTCCCCATAGTTTCTCTGAAGATGATCATCAACTCTGTAAGTCTCGAGAATCGCCCCAGTTACTATTTAGCGCTCAGAATACATACACGGAAATGCATTTCTGAATATGAAAGCTTGGATGACATATCAAGATGTCAGATTGAATAATGACGAGAGAGAAATGATTTTCAGCGTACACTAAATGTTCGCAAAGTGCGCTTGCGAATGTGAAAGCTAAAAAGAAGAGAGGTGATTATTTAGTGATTGTATTAGATGCGCGCAGTGTGTGTTAAACAAGAGGATGTTTGTAGCCCTGTTCCTTGTTTATCAGTACCTGAATCCTGTTTCATGTTTCTTATTTAACGGTGATGTAAATCTCCGTATTGTTTTAAAAAAAAACAACAACGTTGGCATGGTGTACTTTGATTTGGTAGGTTCCTTCATTTTGCTATTTGCGGACGATATTGATTTGTCAACCTAAACTATGGTTGGTCTACGGACACTCCTAAAATGTTTGTACTCTGCAGTACAAAAATTTGAGGTTAAGATAACAATGCAATATACAGTACAGTTTTCGGTAAGGGCAGATATCAGACAGCATATGAAGATCGTTTCATGAAAGAAACATCTCAGGTACAAATCCCCTGTGTGTGGATATCATTTTCTCCTGGGCTCACCTTTACCTTAGCGTGACAAGAACTTATTAACTTAAGCAAACAAGCAGTTATGAGTGTGTTGAATGTATTACTTAAGTTTGAAAACAGTTCAGCAAATCTATCTTTTTGTGCTTTGCAATGAACAAGGTCAGCCAATAGTTCAGAATGTAGCTGAAATTGGGGTCATTGAAACAATGCAGGAAAATGAAAAGTACAATTTCGGCATAAAGAGATTGTGTGTGTTTGTGAGTGTGAGTGTGTGAGTGTGAGTGTGTGTGAGTGTGTGTGTGTGTGTGTGTGTGTGTGTGTGTGTGTGTGTGTGTGTGTGTGTGTGTGTGTGTGTGTGCGCGTGTGCGTGTGCGTGTGTGTGTGTGTGTGTGTGTGTGTGTGTGTGTGTGTGTGTGTGTGTGTGTCTTGACAGATGAATGTTAAACGATTTGGTTTTGTGCGAACTTTGAAGATTTCAAGTTCGCATTAATTTGATAGTTTAAGTGCATTGAAAACTGATTTAAAGTCGTTAAGAGGATTGATTACAGGCTGTTTGCCCAAACGTATGAAATGTGAAATGATTAGGATGCTAGAGATAAAATCACACCAGTCAGAAACAAATCGAAAATACTTGTTTTTGTAGGTTTAGTTTTTCGTTTGTATTGTTTAAGCAGTGTGTGAGTTGTGTTGAAAAGTGTCCTAACTTGTATAAGCAACGTATAGTAAATGGCAAGATCAGGACAATCATATCCAAAACATTGACAATTTTCTTCATAGAAATATTTCACAGAACCTCATACCCCTCAAAATTCGCAAAGGATAATTTTGCATGCCTCTTAAAATAAGAAAAGTGAAATTAGTTGTCTAGCATGTCTCTACTAAAGACAGACAAAAGGGTCACTGTGCATCTTTCTGTAACAACGGTAGAAAGTGTTGGACTCAAGCACAAGTGTTCAATTGTGAACAAACCCCTTTACGAGAGTCCCAGAATCCAATGTTTTCTTCTCTCTGTTTTCAATCATCTCCTAGGCAAGTTTAGGGATATACTCGTATAACGGGTTTTCTACGAAGAGATTTATAAAAGGTCCTGTAACCAAGTTTAGATTCAGTGTATCTGACACAGCAAGAAGACACAGTGAATAATTCAGGAAGGATAGGTAATGTGTCCTATGCTATGTACAGATCCGACAAAGAGGATGAATTTCACTCTGCTTCATGTTGCCCGGTGTTTAACGATTTTGATCTAGAGTAGTGGCATTCCTGCCAAGTATAATAACATTAGACCAGCATTACTATAAACAACACACACAAAACAAAAAACAAAAACAAAAAAAGAAAAACAGCCTGATCATTAATGCTGAATGTTGGTCGGTTGAAAGGCTTGACAGAATAGTCTTGCAGCGATCTCTC
>CM031616.1:34818112-34843112 GCA_018398815.1 Conus ventricosus | reverse complement strand
ACAAAGTCCACACGCTACAGTTAGGATTTTGCACTAAGCACTGTATAGTCCATGTAGGCGTTTTGAGGCCTGCTGTAAGTTTAAACCAGCATTTAATGTTAAACTGATAACTTATCAAAAGATCAACTCCCTTCCAATTGTTTTCCTCGTTTTGAGAGGTTTTCACCGATGAAATCACAATCTTCAACTATATGACCTCCCCTTGAGTTGACGTCACACTGCAGGCCCTGGCACTCACCCGTGACGCTATCTTTACGCCAGCTGGAAGCCCCCAAGGAGTCCCATTCCTTTGATTTTAATCTGTCTGCTTGGAGCCACCTGGCTTGTAGCTTGATGGCCATATGAAAGAAAATGAGGAGAATCAACTTTCAGACACAATAAATATTCTCAAAACAATCTAATTGCGCCAGTCTATAAGTACCCGACTCCTTAAACAAGGCCTTATCGCATTAATTTTTGGTGTGCAGCTACAAGAAACAAAGAACCAAAAATCGTCTGGATTTACCAATGTACGTAAAGGGGATTACGCGATCGTGAAATAATCCTAATCTGGAACTTTAAACCTTCCTCGCTCGGCTACATCCTTAAACGTCACCAAGATCAAAGCAATATAGCCGACAGACTGGGAACACGGCAGAGGATCACATCCATCATGGAATCAAAAATTTCATGACCACAGATGGCTGACAATGAGTCTGCAGTCGATCAATTTCATGACATTTTATGACGGTTGTAGTGGTTGTTAAAGGAAAATGAAAAGAGAAAGAAAACAAGGGTTAAAAGCCATATAGCCCAATCATTAACAAATCATGAATCGTCTTTCTCTCATGATAAATAATGAGATTCATTGTGTCCAAGCATAGCACTGTGGATTACGGCGCCCGTGCCCCTAGTTCGCTGATTTAACTTTCCCTGTACTAAATCAAAAACCCCATTCACAGATATAAGACAGAGAGGGTTTTAAAGCTTTAAAAAAATAAAAAAAAGAAAGAAATAACTGATCCACGAATTAGTTGAATATCACGGCAGACAACTCCACGACCGAGCACTCTCACACATTCAATATTTTATGGGCGGGGTGGGGGTGGTGGCACACAAAAAAACAAATAAACAAATGGAAGGAGGATCTCAGATAACTTTTTTTAATCAAACAAACATACACATACATGGCTAAAACACACACACACACACACACACACACACACCACAAACACACACACACTACACACACACACACACACACACACACACACACACACTTCATATGCACACACACACACACACACACACACACACACACACACACACACACACACACACACACACACACACACACACACGTAGATACGCACGCACACGCACAGAAAAGAGAGAGAGAGAGAGAAATTACAGATTCGTGAGCTGACGCCCACCTCCGGAAAATAGGGAGACACGAGTAGTAAATTAGGTCGTTTTACTTACACTGTTTGAAAGTTTGGTGGATCTTGACTACATCATAATCATTAGACTGTTTGTAAACAACTACAAGATAACAAATTTTTCGTCTGATCTAAAGTTTTACAGAGGAAAGGTTTTTAACGAAATTTCCGGTGCGTTTTTAGGAGTGCTTTAAAGGGTTGAGTGAATGAGTTGTTTGTGCGTTCTGATATGGCTCTTTGCGGTCGGCCGGGCTATAAGCAACATTACCTTACCTTACCGTAAACAAGTCTCATTTGTATTGCTCGAAAGAAAAAATATCCAACTCTCATCTTGTGTGTGTGTGTGTGTGTGTGTGTGTGTGTGTGTGTGTGTGTGTGTGTGTGTGTGTGTGTGTGCGGTGTGTTTGGTGCGTGTGGTGGACGTCACGGATTGGAGTGAAGGGATGAAGAAAGATTACTGGGTGGGTCGCAGTTACTCAAAGACGTGGTGTTATCTCCCTTGCCGTTACCTGGATGATATCGAAACGCACGTGCCGTATGAGAAAGAGTGCGCCGATAGTAAGTGAATGACGGTGTGGCTGAACACCAGAGCCGCGGGGAAGTTCACTATCCGTCGAAAACAACCACTGAGATAAAACTTCCAACGGCTGTTCTAACTTACCAGAGGAATATATCATTAGTTTCGTGGAAGGGGACGGAGGCTAGGATGGGGGATAATGGCTGAAAAACAGTTAAGCAGGAAATGTTTTCTCTTTTTGTTGTTTCTTTCTTTCTTTCTTTTTTTTTTTTTTTTTTTTTTTTTTTTTTGCCTTTAAAGCGAACACACATATTTTGCGTGTGGCTTGAGAAAGGTTGAAATAAACCGAAATATTGCCGTTAACTCATGGGTGTTTGTGGCTTCTATTTTTCATCTTCCACACATATTTTGCGTGTATCGAAAAGACAGTGAATTCTTAAACGGGCAGAACCTGAAACAGATAACAGATTGTTTACGCTTGGTCTTTGTTCTCAAACTCAGTCTCTTTTATTCAGTACAAAATATTTATATACATCACGGGCTACGTATACCGCCGAATTCTGTGACCTTCCTTTCGACTGGTAGAAAGATCCGACGGTATTTACTTGGAATCACGTAGCGGCGCGCGCGCACACAACACACCACACACACACACACACACACACACACACACAACACACACACACACACACACACACACACACAAACACACACACACACACTCGCAGACACACACACACACACACGCGCACCCACACACACACACACACACACACACA
This sequence comes from Conus ventricosus, assembly GCA_018398815.1. Taxonomy (NCBI): domain Eukaryota; kingdom Metazoa; phylum Mollusca; class Gastropoda; order Neogastropoda; family Conidae; genus Conus; species Conus ventricosus. The sequence goes on along the minus strand of CM031616.1, from coordinate 34,840,398 downwards.
CACACAACACCGCGCGCGCGCGCGCGCGCGCACACACACACAACACACGCACATACACACGCACGCACACACGCACGCACGCACGCACACACACACACACACACACACACACACACACACACACACACCACGCACACACTCACACACACCCACGCACGCACATTCTTCTCCATACTCGGAGAAAATGTTATGCTGACAACAATATGTGCATACAAAATTTATTCCAGACTGGACACAGTCCATAACACATTGGAAACCCGGCCAAGCGCTTCAGAAGACACTATGTAACACATGACAGGAAAGAAACCATGATGTTTATTGCCCAGCCGACCGCGAAGGTACTACCAGGACTAGAAGCCAGTTCAAGTGAGAACGATGACCGAGACAAGAAGAAAGAAGCCGCCAACACTTACAACAACAACAAAAAAAAAAAAGGAAAAAAAAAAAAAACAAAAAATGCAATTAAAAAAATGGGCCGTGTTACATTTTCCAAATGTGAAAATACCCTTTAGACTGGCAGATTCACTACAGTTTCACCACGAAAGAGATTTCACCAGTGGTTGCAATGCTGTACTGACGGTTTATATATATCCAGCACGGTGAAATTCCACATCTTCTGCCATTTTGCCGTTGCATTGTAACATTAACGAATTTGAGCTCAAGAGATGTTTCTTCTTAAGAATGTCGAGTCCGCAGCTTGAAAAGAGAGGGAAGAGTTCCGCTCAAAGTATTTCTCTTACAAGAATGAAGTTCCCGCTTAAAGAGGAAGAAGCGTACCAGAGGGAAGAGTTCCGCTTACAAGAGGGAAGAAGTTCCGCTTACGGCCGTGCTGCAAATGCATAAGCTTACATAACATTATGCGTTGTCAGGAAGAGCAAAACGTTTTGTTTGTTTTTTTTTTTTTTAAATCAGTTTTTTTTCTATATAAAAAAGGAGCAACATAGGACTCACGCAAAGTTTGCACAAGTACAATGTATTGGTTGAAACAGAAGGCTGAAGACGAGGAGCTGGGACAGTGCTGTGTCCAGGCCGAACTGGTGACACTTCCATAATCAATCATAGCTCCGTTTCAAACTTTTAACCATCATAGTCCGGCCGACCATATACAGCCTTTGTCAGGGCTGTTCAACTCCAGCAGGGAAAACAAAGTGACGTCCTGAACAGGTCAGAATATTCTGGGGGGAAAAAGCAAACAACAACAACAACAACAACAAACAGACAATGAATGACATTGTAGCTGAACTTTATGATTCACCTCACGGCCACAGTTTACCCATGTCTTTGTGTTTTCACAGAAGATCTGCTTTGGAACGTTTGAATTTTCCCATCAAAACTACAATCCATGATTTCTATTTTAAGGGGAACAAAAAGAAAAAAAAAGTGCAAGAAGAAGAAGAAGAACAACAACAACAAACAAACAAACAAACATACAAACAAACATACTGTTACATTCGGACTTTTACCAACTTATACAGAGTAAGCCTTGTACCACACATTTTGCAAATTACAATGAAACGTTCCGTTCATAAATTAGACTTTTTCTTTTTTTTTCTTGTATGCAACAGGAGCTAAAATACCGAGCTTTTTCATTTTGACCATTGTAAATAACATGGACACATATTTGTCGTAAAAATACTCGGAGTCGCCAACCTCCGGAAGTTTACTGACTGGGTCCATGGTGGCTCAGCGGTGTGGAATGAGAGGATTAGGCTGGGCTCAGTGAAACGTGGGGTGAACCCTGTCATTGACTGGACTCTCCTCCTCCCCGTCGTCTTTTGTCTTCCTCCCTCCCTGGTCTTCAGTCGCTCCCTCCCTTCCGACCCCTCATCTCTCCCCCTCCCCCTCCTCTCTCTGTCTCTCTCTGTCTCGTCTCTCTCTCTCTCTCTCTCTCTCTCTCTCTCTCTCTTCTCTTCTTCTTCTTCTTCTTCTTGCATTTGCTAATGCAAGAGGTGGGGCGTATGTGTGTGTGTGTGTGTGTGTGTGTGGGCGCGCGCGCGCGCGTGCGCTGTGTGTGTGTGTGTGTGTGTGTGTGTGTGTGTGTCCGTGCGTTAGTGCGTGTGAACATGCGTGCGTGTGTGCATGCGTATGTGTATGTGTGTGTGTGTGTGGGGGGGGGGGGGGCAGGTAAGGGGGGGGGGCAGGTAAGGGGAGGGGGCAGGTAAGGGGGGGGGGGGGGGGGGGCGATCTGTTCCTTTCCCTTTGCTCTTCACACCTGATCGCAAAAAAATAAAAATGGTTTTGTCGTTTGTGTGCTTGCCCCCCCCCCCCCCCCCCCCCCCCCCCACACACCTCTCCCCGTCCCCCTACCCTCGACCGTTTCGTTTTTTGTTTTATTGCCTTTGATCGAAAAGGAAACAGGTTAAGCGTGCTGGCTTGACTCTGTTTGTTTGTTTTATCTGTTTGTTCGTTGCTTGTTCTACCTCTTTAGTTTCGCATCCGGGGGCGTGGACAAGTGTAGACGCCGTAAAGATCAGCTGTGTGTAATACTAGTCGTCTGTGTGCAGTGACGTGAGAACTTCTTCCTGGGACGCTTGACATGTATACTGCGCAAAAAAAAGTAGTTTGGATGAAGAATGCAAGATTTGTCAGTGTGTTCGGGTTTACATTGACAGTGGGAAATAAGACCATACACACCTTGGTCTGGGAATAGTGATCGTCTTCTTCTTCTTCTTCTTCTTCTTCTTCTCCCCTATTTTTTCTAGTGTGTAATTACAGTAGAAAAGTTGCTGGTGTTAGAAATGAGTGACACAGATGAGATGGCAACAACAGCAGTATCAATCGTTGAATTCTGCTACTTCAGCGTCTGCTTCAACTACTTACACTGTAACAAGAAGCGTTTGTGCTGGTACTGCTGCTGCTGCTGCTGCTGCTGCTTCTGCTGCTATTGTCGCTGGTGCTGCTGCTGCCATCACCACCACCACCAGCACTACTACCACTGCTACTACTACTTTGTTATTAGACCTATCAGGGTGGGGTTGGGGTAGGGCGCAGGACGAAAAGGGCGTGGGGAGGTGTTGGGAGAGAGGCCTATTCAGTCTTGTGGTTAAAGCAACACTCGCTTCATACCTAGTTCAATACTCGCTTGCCAAAGCCAGATTGGATACGATTCCCTCTTCGGAATCAGCCTATGTCTTGACACCATCTCCTGCCGAGTCAGTGGGATAGCTCTTAAACGCCATAACTCTTAAACACCAGGTCCCAAGGTTCCGTGTGAAGGCGCACGCAGCCTTTCTCTCCCCCAAACAAAACAAAGCAAAAAAAACAGTGCAAGTTAAATCTCATTCCAGAGTAGGAATCATCTGCAGGTAGGATAATCACAGCAAAACAAAGGGAAAGAAAAATTGTGTTCGCTGGTGTCATATTCGCATTAGGTGGCTACCTTACTGGGAGGATTTAAAAAAGACAGTTATACACGCACACATTTTGCCAATGTTAAATTTCCGAGTTCATGCCCGGGGAACGCTGGAACAGGGAATAAAAGACCTACTTCTTGCTGAAAATCAAACAACTGGACTGACGAGTCGTCAATAGAATGTAAAGTAAGGCTGGCTATATTTGGTACTGGTGAGTGTGCGTGTGTGTGTGCGTGTGTTGCGTTGTGTGTGTGTGGTGTATGTGTGTGTGTGAGAGAGAGAAGGAGAGAGGGAGAGAGAGAGAGGAGGAGAGAGGAGGAAAGAGAAAGACCTTCTTGTAAAACCTAAACGATCGGACTGAAGGGTCGTCAAATAAAATGTAGAGTATAGGTTGTGCTACATTTGGTGGTGTGCTATTGCTCTGTGTGTGTGTGTGTGTGTGTGTGTGGTTGTGTGTGTGTGTTGTGTGTTGTGTTGTGTGTGTGTCTTTGTGTGTCTGTGAGTTGTGTGTGCGTGAGCTGACATACTTGAAGACGGAGGTCAAAGGGAGAGGGAGGGACTGCGGGTTGGGGAGGAGGGAGGGGGGAGGCGTCGGGGGGGGGGGGGGGGGGGAGTGTGGTAGACTCTGTTCAGATCCATAGGGCTGTATCGGTGGGGTTACAATCTTTTCACCACTTTACTTCCACGTGTGAGTGTGTGCTTACCAGTTGTTGTTTTTTTACTGAGAGAGTTGCCCAAGGCAGGTAGGCGATGTGTCTACTTTTCAGCATGTGTGTGAGTGTACAGCAAAACAATGATGGATGACGACATGCAGTGTGCAGAAAGTGTTGTGTACGTGTCCTGTTTACAAGGAGCACAGATTGTATACATATCAAAAATCGGCACCGGCTGTCCATTCTGTATGATTCTTTTGTTTGGTTCAGTTAACTTGTTTTATTTAACGTTTCTTCAGCACAGCTAATGCCAGATGTCATATCAATAACATGAGCTCTTCATCTCCGCTCAGTAATTTTCATACATATTTGTTCAAATGTATTCTACAGAACCTAAAATACAGGTCGGGAATCATTAATATCATTAACAATCCAGCTATTTCAGACTTCTTTAAAAAAAAAAAAAAAAAAGCTGCAATATCAGTTAGGTACCGATCATTACAAAAGATGGCTTTCATTTTGACCTTGGATGCGGATTGCACTTTCTCTTTACAAGTCCTCTTCATACAGAGCATTCAAATTTAAAATAATTTGCCTAAGGGGCCTATTGTTTATGTTTTCATGTGACTGACTGAAACGTTTTTGTTCAATATTTTACTGGATTTTTACGAATGCAAGGAGCAAACAACAGCCAAGGTCAATAACTTTTACTCACTATTCCCTTCTTCAACTCAAAAAAAAAAAAAATAGTTTACCAGATTTCTTCGGTTCTCTGACTATGTGCCAAGGTCTGGGTCTCTCAAAATGGATTCCTGCGTTCTGCAGTGTAGTCAGATCTGTCGGTGTTGTTGTTTGTTTTTAATCTGTCTTCACTTCTGTCTCCCTCCTCTGACAGCTCTCTGGAGGACCGTTTTATCAAGGCTGTTGGATCTTGTTACATGGCCATACCAGTGTTGTTTTCTTGTCTTCAGTGGTGTCAGCAGAGGTTTGTATGGTCGAATGTGCCGTTTGATGCTTTGATGCACCTGTTCGTTAGCGATATAATCAATACACATGATGCTCAGTATCTTGTGGCAACGATTTCATTATGAGATAATCAAATGCCCAAAACTCCAGCGAATGATGCTTACGACGGCGAATCGCATAGCACAGAGGCCAGTGTTCTGTTTGACTTATCAAGAAAGGCAGCAAGGACAATTCAGTGCCAAAATAAAAACCTGTATGGAGAGACAGTAACTGGTACCATTCCATCTTCCTGCGCGCATGTAAAACGTGGAACTCTCACATCGGATGTCGAAAGAAGACTCGATTCCATTGATAGTGTTTTTTCTGCCTTTTGTGCTATGTGATTTGCTGTCGTCAGCATCATTCCTTAGGAGTTTTTGGAATATAATCATCTCATATTGGGAGAAAGAAATACACACTTGTTTGTTATTTACTGTTTACTGTTCCGTGGCTCAAGCAAGAATTTCTTTCGTACCGATCAAACCGGATACCAATGAAACCCAGGTTACTTGCGTTTGTTTCTCTTCGTCTGTGCGTTCCGTCTGACTATATTCGAAATCAAAATGGTCGTGCCTGTATTGAATAAACGTAAATCTTGTGTTTATTCATTTCCCCAGTGCTGTTGCTGTACACATGTGTCGGAACAGGGAACATGGGCAAGACTGGAATATCGTTTGGGGAGGAGGGTGAGGAGAATGTCTCTTTCTTAACAAATCTTAAATAAATGTTAGCGAACCGCCCAGAGAACGTGGACAAACGAGTCACAAGACAAAACACAACGCGTTTCGACCTCTTAGGTCTTCCTCGGGTGATACATAAACGAATAAAACAACGAAAATTCGCTTAGCTTTGATCGCTTCAGATCGCTTAGGGTTCAGCGCAAGGAAGAAGGCGTTGAATTTAAAAAAAAAAATCTGCAATATCATTTAGGTACCGATCATTACAAAAGATGGCAACTAGGTCTCTTTCTTAGTTCTGTGCGCTTTTTGTTGACATATATGCTAAGCGCTTAGGTGTCGTAAGCATACTTCCTTTCAGAGTTATGGGTATGCAATGATATCATGGGAGTGAGAGCTACCCTATGCATTCGTTATTTCTTGTTTACTGTTCTCTGTCTCCTGTGATGTTTCCATTATCAAATCAAACCGAAGTTACCTGTATTCTTTTTTTGTTGTTTGTTCGTCTCCATGTTCTGTTGGACTACATTCAAGATGGAAAAAAAAAATGCTGAGCGAGTCTTGAATGAATGTTGATTTATATTATTTCTCCTGTCGTTGTTGTTGTGTAAATGTATCAGGAGCGGGATAAACGGGCAGGCTTGGAACATCATGCAGGTCTTCCTGTTTGTTCTGTGCCCTCTTTCCTGTAGGTTGCGCTATACCATCTACCAGCAAAATTGAAACTGTTCACATGTTTTTTTCCTGAACTGATAGACATGACGTATTAATCCGTATGTGGTGAGCTAAAATCGAGTCCGAAACTGTCTTCCTCCCGATTTCTGATCATGCAAAAAAAAAAAAAAAAAAAAAAAAAGAAAAAATAAAAAGAAACACGCATACACTTTTTTCCATTCATTTCATGACTAGTTAGCTGGGTGTTACATAAATGTCGATGACTAGTTAGCTGGGTGTTACATAAATGTGATTTTTTTGTTTGTTTGTTTTAATCGAAGTGTTGAGTTGCTGACTGAATGGTTTCCGACACAGCATACAGTCATCTGCCTTTCAATGTCATATTCACCCTCAAAACATTAATCTGATAGGGGCACGCAGATAATCGTGAAAGAGTGCATATGCGACAACCCACGTAAGTAGCCCATTCTCTCAGTCAACCACGCACGCCGTCTGTTACCAGAGGCAATAGAAAGAAAGACTTAAAACTAAAGAACACACACACGACACGCGCTCGCGCGCACGCGCTTTTGCCCGCATTCACACACACACACACACACACACACACACACACACACACACACACACACACCCCGCACGCACGCACGCACGCACGCACGCACGCACCACACACCCCACCACCACACACCACGCACGCACCACACACACACACACACACACACACACACACACACACACACACACACACACACACACACACACACTTTTTTGTGATCATACTACATACCAATGATCCATTTGTCTGAGGGAAACAGAAACTATTTGATTTAGATCAATCACGGTGTACATGAAACGAAAGTATGACAGACCCAAGGTCCGTTGACACTGGCTAAACAAGCAGGTGGAACTGAGTGCAGGTGAAGCCGAAAGATTCTATAGAAATATTTGAACTAGGTTGGGCTGGTTTGAATCTTGCTGACTGAGTCACACACACACACACACACACACACACACACACACACACACACACCCCACACCCACCACACACACAACGCACCCACGCCGCACGCACGCACGCACGCACGCACCACAGAGAGAGAAAGAGAGAGAGGAGAGAGAGAGAGAGAGAGAAGAGAGAGAGAGAGAGAGAGAGAGAGAGAGAGATTGGAACAGAAAGGGCACTTGCATTTTCTAGCGTGAATAAGCTGTATCACTGCACGATGCACAAGGGGCCTGGTGGTTTAGTCACTCGCCTTGGAAAAGATCAAAGAACATGGGTTCCCGGTTCGCGTCTTGTGTGGAGTTCCCCCTCCCCCTCCACCCCACCCCACCCACCCCCCGCCCCAACCGCCCGCTGGCCTTCACCCTCATTTATGCCAGGCCCTATTTAGTGGTCTGGGTTCCAGTTCTTCGGATGAGGGTGACAAAATAAGAAAACCGTCGAGCAGCTTGCATTTTGCACAGGTAAAGAACTCACGACAACTAAAGGAGTTGTGCAGGGCTACATTTTTTAAAGAAAAAGTCCACTCTAAGAGGGAAAACAAAGATATAACAAAGAGAAACAAACAGAAGTGGCGTTGTGACGAGCTTTTTCGGGGAGAGCGGCCCAAAGTTCACATAGAGACACTAGTTGTGATGGGGAAATCATACAATACAACACAATAAAATACGTTACGATACAGAACAGTACAACTCAAGACAGTGAAAATATAGTACAATAGTACAATGCTGTACTATAAGTACAGCACGACACATATCTATAATACAGTACAATGTATACTAAACAATACGTGCTATAGAAATACAGTTCAACATCATGCATACAGTGCAAAGCAGTGCAATCAATGGAAATACAATGAAGTACAGCACAATGCAATACAGGACAATTATGTGCAACACAATGCAATACAACACAGTAAGTACAAAAAAACAGTACAATGCAATGCAATGTAGCGGAGAACAGTACAACAAAGTCAATACATAAGCTACAGTACGACACAGCGTAACATTACGTACGGTATGATACACAATGCAATACAATGAAAACATATAATAATAGGCAGTTCAGGATGCGACACGTCGAGGAGATGTGACACGATGCAAGGGATTGCTATGCAGTGAAGTGTCGTACATTATACTGCAGAGCAGTATGATGCGATGCAATACAACACAATGTTATGCAATGCAGTATAAGACAACACAATACAATGCAATACAATACCATGCCACACAGTAGAAAACATTGCATAGTATTATAACAGAGTACAATGTAATACCATGCCACACAGTAGAAAACATTGCATAGTATTATAACAGAGTACAATGTATAATACATGCCACACAGTACAAATACATGCATGTATGAGTATTCTAATCAGAATACATATTGGTTTTAACGAATAGTATTTTCAACATACGGTACATAATACAAGATGCAAAGCTTATAAACGTACTCCAGTTTACCTTAAATACGCGTGAGATATTCCATAAAGAGGAAAAACCGTTTTGCGCCGTTATAGCCGTTAGTAACGGCTATTCTTGTAAGCATCGGCCATCTTCTGTGACCCATAATGAACATACCTACAAATTTTCAGAAAGATCGGCCAAGTACTTTCTGAGATATTCCATATAAAAAGAAAAACCCTTATGGGCCGTTATAGCCGTTAGTAACGGACATAATGGTAAAATAAACATCGGGCATCATCCGTGACCCATAATGAACATATCCACACATTTTCAGAAAGATCGGCCCAGTAGTTTGTCTGGAGCGAGTGGAACACATTTTGACCACGGACGGACAGACAGACACACAGACAGCATTTCTTCGTTCCCGTTGTAAAGTACCCCCTGTTCTATAAGACCTGGGAGTACAAAAACGATTCAGAACAGAATGTTACAATACAAATGTACAGAATGAAGCCGTCTAAAACCTATGAAGTAAAAAATAATGCTTCACTGCGGTTATGACAAAGTCAAAATGACAGTAATACGATTCATACATGTACAGCTGGCAGGAATCCAGAGAGGAACATTTTGGTCAGTGACAGGCTAGAGAGAGTTCGTTGTTTGTTTAGCATCACATGTGCAACAGTGTAAAAGAGACGGGACAGTGAATCGACATGGTTCATGAACTGAATGTCCATGATAACAGGATTCCAGGGATGGGTTGTAAGAAGAATAAGAAAGGCCGGCCGGCCAACATAATAGCCAAAACCAAAAAAAAAAATCTTAAATAAATGTCAGCTAACCGCCAAGAGAAACGTGGACAAACGAGTCACAAGACAATTGTCTTGTGACTCGTTTGTCCACGTTTCTCTTGGCGGTTCGCTAACATTTACTTAAGATTTGTCCTGATTTCCGCCTGCAGTCGTCTCACTTTGCAAAAAACAAAACAAAAAACAACTTTGCAGCAAACAATATACTGCAGAAATAGACAGAAATGACATACATCCACTACAGTAACAACTGAATGGAATTCACATCTGCACCAAAAGTAGTTGAACATAAAAAAACCTACAAAAACAACAATTTAATATGACATACACGTACGACCAAAACGATTAAGTGAACATACATCTACTGCAACAACAAACACAACGAGTGTAACATGTTTTCAATAAATGTAAAAAGAACTAACAATTTACAGCCATTAATATGAATGTTATTGAAATAATGGAGCCAAAATGATTTAATAGAACACATCTACAATAATAACAACTGAATGGAGCGCATCTACTACAAAACGTAATGACCATAACATGTATCTTGCAGCAAAAACAAATGTGGTACAAAATACAACAAACACACACACACACACACACACACACACACACACACACACACACACACACCCCCACACGCACGCACGCACGCACGCACGCACGCACGCACGCACGCACGCACGGCACGCACGCACGCACGCACGCACACACACACACACACACACACACACACACACACACACACACAGACACTGGATACAGCATACATTGGATGCAGCACACATTTGCGGCCAAAAAAAAACGCCTATATCACATATCACTGGCAAGTTAAGATCAGCATGGCAGCGCACCGCACAACTTCTAGAAACAAGAAGATAACACACATTTGCATCGAAACCAGATGAAAATGAACATATGAAAGATGTGAGTTGGCGACCGTGAGCTGAGGAAATCGCCATTTAACCAACTATTCGTTGCGTACCGGAGTCGCAGAGTGAACCAGGAAAGCGCAGAATCAGACATGCCAAATGCATGATGAAGACATGTATGCGAGACGTAACATAAGATGATCAACAGTGTCCAATGCTTCGGTGACATCAATTATGGAACGATAAGAAATCTGATCATTCTTAAGGGTAAGCACAAGCGAATTCACAATCTTGAGAAGAACTGCTTCCAGAGCGATATACGAGGTGAACCACAGGTTATTGTATTAAAGGGTCAGAACTTTAGAGTAAAAATAATCTCCTGTATTATTTTAGAAGGGAAGAGCAAATTAGGTACATGTCTGTCATTTGTGGACATCTCTGGACCACGGATGGTGGGTGGTGGAGCGGGGGGAGGGGAGAGGAGGGGTAGCGGGAAACGTTTGTTTGTTTGTTGTTGTTTGTTTGTTTGTTTGTTTGTTTGTTTTTGTTTTTTAATGAAGAGATGCCATAACTGCTGTTTGAAACAGAGGAAACAACTAAGGAGGAGCAATCTATTGATGACGAGTTAGAAACTGGCAGAAAGTGTTATAAACTCTGAGCAAACAAGGAAGGGCCAAACGTAGTAAGTTCACATTTTGATATCCGTTTTACCATTCATTCAGAGTATTAAAAAAAAAATGTTAGCGATAAACCGTTGCAACCGCTACGCTAAGAGTGTGTACGATACACCGGTTACTTATTACATATCGCAAAAATCCTGTCAGTGAATTAGTCTGCAAATTTCTGCAGTACTTCTTCACATGGAAGGGTGGAAAATGGAGTCGTTGATTGTGCATAAGAAATGTCTGTGATGCTGAACACGTATTTGGATGTCGTGCTTTTGAGGAGGTTAGCCACCGTAGAATGTAGATGTGTCTTGCTGTGTCATGTTGTTAATGGCTTTGTTTATTACATGACCTATTTATGCAGTGTGACATAAAGACCTCAGGCAAGAGAACCGAAACCTACAAGGGATGATAAAACTTTTTCAGATCTTGAAGAGTTCCAGTATCTGCCACTAGTTTGTGTTCCAGAGAAGAAACAGTTTTGTGCCTATTGTGCACAGTCCATCCTTTTGCACACTCTTGTATCTTTCACAATGTGAGGAGCCTCTATCGTGCATACTATGTAATGTGACACTTCCTATGACACGTGTTCTTCAAGAGTGTTGGGATTTCCATGACGTAAGACACAAGCAATTCACAGAAGATTCCGTGTAGACCTTGCTCTCTGCTGACAACAACAGCAGCAACAACAGCAACGTGGGGACCTCCAGGGACGCCAAGGAAGGAGAAAGGTGCAGGGAAGCAGTGAGGATATTATGGAGGACAGAAAACGACCATGGCGGTGTCCATCTCTTTGACCATGTTGAGAGAGAGAGAGAAAGAAGAGAGAGAGAGAGAGAGAGAGAGAGAGAGAGAGAGAGAGAGAGAGAGAGAGAGAGAGAGAGAGAGAGAGAGAGGAGGAGGGGGGGGGGGCGAGATGCGACGAGAGGCACTGTGGGTTTGGGCAGCGTGTTTGTGCGTTACGGATGGGAACTTTACTCAAGAATCCGAAGACTGTCATCTCCAGAGTGCATGACCTTGACCCTAACCCAAGCCAGACCCTAACTCTTATTTTTAAATCCTAACCTTACCTTACTCTAATTCCTGATAGGAACCCTGACTTTAACCTTACTGACTAAGATCCTCTATATTCAGTTTTTTAAAAATCATTGATAAATTGTCTTGCAGTGTGGAGGAGCAGGGAGTTATCCTCTCCTTTCTCCATCCATAAAGGACGTCCACCGAGGGTATGTCGGGGGGGGGGGCAGTCAACGACCCCGCAGACATCATGATGATGAGGCCGCCTCCTGATACCGATGTGAAGAAGGAGGAGGAAGAAAGGTGCAGCAGGGAGACTGTGAGAGTGTAGTGAGGGAGAGACGATGACCATGCGGGACAACACGGCTGTGTCCAGCTCTTTGATGGTGCAAGGGATTGACGGAAGCTGCAGCAGAGGGGCATGGTGGTGTTGTCGGGGACAGGAGACTACCATGCAGGACATCATAGCGGTTGTCCAGCTTTCTGATAGAATAAGGGACAAAGAAAAGCGCGGAAGGACAGTGAGAGTGTTGTGAGATTAAGAGACGACAACAAAGACATCAACGTGAGATCCACCTCTCTGATTAAAGAAGGAGAGGAGAAAGCTGAGGAGAGACACCGAAAGCGTTGCTGACGCAGGAATCGATCACATATCACATCATGATGGGGATCCTGCTGTCTGAGGAAAGGGAAAGGCGAAATGAGACAATGAGGGTGCTGTGAAGTTCGAGAGACCTGTCACGCTATCCACATTCACACGTCGTCATACCATAGCCTGCGTAAGCGCCTTGGACGTGATACACAAGACCAGAGACAGCCACCCAGACACTATGGCGGGGTCCACCTCTCTTATGGAGGCCAGTCAGGTCTTGGCTACTGCTCTCCAACAGATGGACGGCATCCTGGCTCGTGAGTTAAAAAGAAAATAAATTAAGGGAGAGGGAGGAGAAGAGATAGGTTTCCAGGTGTCGGTGGACGGCGGGGGGTGGGGGGGGGGGGGATGATGCTGGTGATAAGAATGGGTGTGTGAATGAAACAGTAGACTATGGAAGCATGTTAGCTGCCAAAAGGCCATGACAACCGTTAAGGAAAACAAAATCATGACTTGTTTTTACATGAAGAAAAGATGCAAGTGATCACTTGTATTTTCATTTTATAACAGCAACGTCACCGGTAAACGGTTTATAAGACAGGAAAAAGCGTGTGGGTTTTTTTTTTCACGTGAAAAATATCTGATGGGAAACAGTGATTTATTTAAGGAAAAGCAGCGATTAATCGCGACAAACAGTTGCGAACATAGATTATTACATGTAAATTACGCAACAATCAGCTGGGTTTTTTTATCGCGTCAGATAGTAATAAAAATAATTTATGATGTAAAAAATTACTGTCCTCGTGTAATAATTACTGTTGTGGTGATGATACCTATTTTCTGCACGAATCGAGGCAGTAATTGTAATTGTTTTCGTGATGAAAACTACTGAAAATTGTACGAAAACAGAACTTCAGAGATTTTTACAGCCAGTATGTTCCCACACAAAAGGGTAGGAAGGTATACCGTCGGCTGGGCGAATGGATGGACTAGTCAGCTTGTATTTAGTACAGAAGGGATTCCTGAATGAAAGAAGGTGTGGATGGATAGTTAGGTGGGGTAGGAGAAGATGTATATGTAAATGGAAGGAAGCGTACTTGGAGAATGGAAGAAAGGGCATAGGCTTGGAAAAAGGTGAGATGATCAAAAGAGGAGTCGACGGGTAGAATTATAAATGAATGACAGGCTCGGAGAGTGTCAATGAAATTTAAAAGCTTTGGCATTGTTGTTGTTGCTGTTGTTGTTGTCGTCGTTGTTGTTGTTGTTGGTGGTGGTGGTGGCGGTGGTGGTGGTGGTGGTGGTGTTTAATTGTTGTTGTTGGCTTGTCCTTCCTCCATTTTAGCGCCTGTCTCCTGTTTTCAAAGGCCTGAACTCTTAGCACAGACAATCTTCATCATGTCGTTGAAAGATTACTCACCAGAGACAGCACCGCACTGCACCGCCAAGTCACTTCCATCATGTTTAGCAGTGCCTGTTCTTATCCAGCGTTAGCGGTGTCTGTTCTTATCCAACATCAGCAGGACACCCTGGAAGCCATTCACTTATCACAATAATTGCTCTACCACCCAGCCAGTGCAAAGATGCACTGGGAGAAACGATCGGTATCTCGCCTCGTTTGTCAACTGTTCGTTCATCTTTGTTGGAGTCCCGTTCGCTCACACAGAAAACTAACCACATCTAGATGAGAGCATCGTTCAGTTGGCTGGCCGCCCATTCAGGTCACCACGTATATCAGCTTCTTCTTGTCCGCTGCTCAGCGAGGTCGCCCTACTGCCTACACGTAGACTGCGCTTCCAACTTGAAAAATTACCGCTATCAGTGGCGAAGTGTGTTGTTGAACAGATGGATAATGCATCAGCAGGAGGCAGACGCAGAAGCAATCAGATCAAAAGGAAGTGCTGAGTTCCTGATGTGCTCGCCATGGAACTCCAACTACTGAATTCTTAGATACTGATCCTGTCTCATCTACATCTATGGTCAGTGTGTGTGAGTGCCCCTCCCCACCCTTAGCCCCACAACCCCTTTTCTAACTCTTCCCCTCCACCCCACCCCACTCCTCTATAAATGGGAGGACATCACTATGTCAGAACATGGTAACGTTGTCTTGATATCTGCCACTGTGTCTTTTCAGCAAGCCTTTGAGTTCAGTTTGGGCAATGTAGATTCTCATTCGATCAGCTCTCATTGTCTGGCCACTCAGGTTCGAACAAGGAGGTCTCAGACGTTCAGAGTCAGACCAACGGCTCACACGCAGAGAGCGACCATGCTCCAGAGGTCAGCGAGGTCAGCCGTGTCGCCTGTCTCCTCAGCGAGCTAAAGAGCGTCCTACAAGGGAGCGAAGACACCATGGGAGAGGTCAGGGACAGTGTGTCACGTGAGGTGCTGGATTTTTTTCGGGACTGGCTGTTCTCCCCTGACTACTTCCTGTCTGTGAGTATGAAAGTGTTTTTTTCGTGAGCGTGGGTATTTGCCTGACTGTATGTCTGTTTATGTCTTCTTCTGTGAGACTGTGTGTCTATCTGTGCGTCTGTCCATGTGTCTGCCTGTGCGTCTGTCTGCTGTCTGTCTGTCTGTTTGTGTCTGTCTGTGTCTGAGTGTCTACGTGTGTGTGTGGTGTGTGTGTGTGTGTGTGTGTGTGTGTGTGTGTGTCGTGTGTGTCTGTGTGTCTGTATGTGTCTGTGTGTGTCAGTGTCCCTGCGCACAAGTGTGTGCATGAGTGTGCGTACGAATACGTGTGAGTACATGTGAGTGTGTGTGTGTGTGTGTGTGTGTGTGTGTGTGTGTGTGTGTGTGTGTGTGTGTGTGTGTGTGTAAAAGTGCGTGTGTATGCGCGCGTGCGAGCGCGTGTGTATGTGTGTGTGTCTGTGTGTGTCTGTGTCTCTGCGCACAAGTGTGTGCATGAGTGTGCGTACGAATACGTGTAAGTACATGCGTGTGTATGTGTATACGTGCGTGCGTATGCGCGCGTGCGAGCGCTTGTGTATGTGTGTGTGCTTGTGTATGTGTGTCAGACGGACGGAAGTTTGGGGGAGTGTTTGACTGGTGCAGGCAAAAGTAAGGAAGGTGGTGGAGGAGGGGAAGGGGGGAGGGGGCGACACAGAAGAAATGAGAGCGCCTTTCCCATCTCCCACCCACCACCACCACCATTCCCCTGAAAGGACTAGTAGTCAAATTGCCAATGCGCATGTTGAGCGTCCAAGATTCGAACTCAAAGCCTTTGAACAGCAGCACTGAGGACCTATTAGCGGAGGTAACCAGGCAACCCTCTGTCAGTTTAGATCAGGCGAGATTTCAGTTCATTGTCCACACTTACAAGAGAGCGAGGTAGCACACATGATTTACTGAGAACAGTAATGCGCAATGAGGACCTTGTAACACCACACCTGCACCACCAGAGCCACAACACGTAAACGGGCAGCGAAATTTAAATTACTTTCAATGTTAGACCCACTAAATACTCGAACTCAGCACCCCATCCGACTGCGAACGTGTTGCTCGTCCTCTGAGCCAAATGGGTAACGCATCCTCAGCCCACTTAGATGGGAAGATTAACCCCAGGCAGGTTATTCATGGCCCAGTCTACTAGCCCTCAAGCACGCCCACTCAGACAGGTGTTCGGAGATAGATAGGCGAGTGTAGTGAGTGGGGAGTGCTGTATCTTTCTTCCAAGCAGTCTCCCTGTCTGCTCCATTTCCTTTGAAAAGAGTTCATGACAAGCTCAGTATTCCTTCACTGACACGTTGCTGGCAGAAAGCGAGAAAAAAGTTTTATTGAATCAGTAAAAAAATATATATATAAAAAATGAAAACGAAGGAGAAGAAGGAAGAATATGTAAAACATTTTAAAGTTTCAGCTCCCTACCCTCCCTCAACCCTCTTCCTTATTTCTCTGAACATGAACGGCAAGGAGTAGAGGAAGGAAAACACACAGTAGAAGATTATGAAAAAAGGGAGAAATAAAAGGTGGAAAGGAATAAAGATGAAACAGGATACAGAAGGAACAAAAGTAAGTCCAGTTCAGTGTTAGTTCAGTTTCATGGAGACGTCACTGCTTCCAGACTAGTCCACAGATGCTACACCACATCTATTAAGTTTCAAGATCACACTGTGCATAATTGAAAGCTAAAACATAAATGAATTAATGACTAAGACGAGAGAATTTAAGAACAGCATATGAAGAAAATTAAAGAAAGAAAGACAGACAAAGAAACAGACAGAAAGAAAGAAGGAAAGAAATAAGGACGGACATAAAGAAGGAACAGTAAAAAAAGAAAGAACAAAGTCAGAAGCGATGAGAATGAATGAAAAAAGAAAAAAAAAAGATAAGAGGGCAAAAATAAGGCAAGAAGGAGTAAAGGTTGGAAAAAGTGGCAGAAGAAGACTACAGAGTGAAACATGGCAAAATGGAGAAAGAAAAGAAAAAAGAAAATAGGAAAGAATGAAAGGAGACAGATGAAAGTATGGAAGGAAAAAAAGGTTGGACAGAATGAAGTAAACACTAATGGCAAGCAAAGATAGAACACATAAAAGTAAAAAAAAATTACAAAGAGAATGAAAGAAAGAAATCAGAGCAACAACATATTAATGGCAGCAGGAACACATTTTGTCATGTTAAACCCATGAGGCATTCGAACTCCACACCTGGTCTGACTGCAAACATTCACTGAACTCAATGGTTAACGCAGCCACGGCCCACATATATGGTGAGTGTCAACCTCGGATGATGTCAGTGGAGGAAGGACTAGCGCACAGCCCAAACACACTCACAGCTTGCTTACAATCTCATTCATATATCATGCATTCGTCACATCAAACCACTAGTAAAGTCTATAACTTTACTACACATGATCATAGAAAGAAACATCAATGCATATGGAATCAAACAAAATAAAACATTCTCTCTTTCCTTGAACTTCACAAAATCATTTATCTAAATCATCATTAACTAACCCGGGTATAAATAGATTTCTACTTTACCTGGCCAGGTGATCTTAACTATTCACGAATCACTGTCTTTTTCTTTTCCCTTTTTTTTTCTTTTCACTGTCACTTTCACAACACGACACAACTGCTGGCACTGGTGTTGGTCTGCTTGCACTGGTCAGGCTAGACTGCTGGCACTGGCGTTGGTCTGTGGTTCTGCTTGACGAAGTGATGCTGCCAGGTATGAGGTCGAACCCCGGTTCAGATGGAACAGTGACTATCAACATCGATCTGTTCTCCTTTCTTTCTTCCTGCATTAACGCATTGCACTCTCTCTCTCTCTCCTAGTCTGCTCTATTAAATGGACATGGTTGCTTTTCTTTTCTTTTTTTTTTCTTTTTCTTTCATTAGTTAGCAACTCTCTCTCTCCACATCTCTCTTTAGTCCTTCCTCTGCAGACTATCTCGTGCTAATCTCTCAACTTGGTTCTCTTCTCTCCTCCCTCATCTCTCTGCTTCTCTCTCGAGCAGACCTACACTCAGAACCTCTCTCTCTCTCTGTCCCTGTTCGTTCTCTCCATTCTCTCACTCACGCATTACTTTATGCCCTAACTCCGTGTCCAAGGGCCAGTACCATTGGTCAGTATTTTTACCACCTCGTACCCGAAGTTATCTCCCTCTAATTCCATTGGATATTCAAATCATGACAGTCATGCCTACACGCCTTACTCTCTGTGGTGGTCAACTGGTCATTTAATTGATTAGCTTGATTTCACCCCACCACCTACACCTTCTCCCTCTCCCTTTCCGGCATCGTCGACCTAATGGTGGGCATTGGTCGTAAATTGGCTGTATGAGTCTGGGTAGGCGCCGAGACGTCTGACCAGACCTATCGAGACCTGTCGGTCCAGCCACTCCGACTGTCTACGTGGAAGATTAGGATTAGCCTCTCGCTGTGCTCAAATTGGCCGGATGAGTCTGATCCGGGCGTCGAGACTCGTTTGACCAGACATCGAGGCGTCGGTCAGCTACTTAGTCCATCCGGCTAGACAGACCGTCTCCGTGGAACCTCTCCCCTATGCTTAATTGGCTGGACCCGCCATATGGGGCTGTCTGCCGGCGCCCAGAGTATTTGCGTTAGAGCTTATGTCCAAACAACCTAGCTGGCGATGGACCACGACTGTGGTTGTGTTTATTTTTGACCGTGACAGTTAGCTTCACCACTTTCAGGTTGTTTGTGGCTCAGTCCACTGGCCCTCTAATACGCCCACTCAGGCAGGTGTTAAGAGATAAATACACGAGTGTAGTGAATGGGGATGTTGTATCTTTCATCCATGCAATCTCCCTGCCTACTTCCGTTTCTTTTGAGAAGAAGAGTTCACGGTCAGCCCAGTATTATGTTACTGCCACGTTGCTGTCAGAAAGCAGAAAAGATCCTGTTGAATATATAAAAAAAATTCTCATAGATTCGGGATCCTACCTCACCCTCAACCCTCTTCCATCCTTCTCTGAAGAAGAACCGTGAGGATTGTGAGAAGAAAAACACAAATACCAGCAGAAAAATATAAGAAGGAAAAAGGGAATAAAGAAGGAAGGGCATAAAGAAGGAAGAAAACTGAGGAATAAAGAAAGGATGTAGGGAAGGAATAGAAAGAAAGGAGGGAAGGAAGGTAAACAGATTGAAATAAATGAAGATGAAAAAGGAGGAGAAGAAAAAAAGAAAGAAGAAAGAAAGTATGAGTGGCAGAAAAAAGTAAAGAAAGTTTTTAAAAAAATGAGAGAAAGAAAAGAAAGCAAGAAGATTGAAAGAAAGAAAGAAAGGAGAAACGAGAAAAAAAAGGATGAAAGAAGGAAAACGAAAAGGAAAATGAGAATGAAGAAGAGACAGAAAAAAAGAAATACATATGAAAGGAAGAAAATATAGAAGGAAAAATGAACGGACAGCAAATGGCAAGAAAAGATTTTTTTTTTAAACATGAAAGATAAAAAAATGACATAAAAAATTTAAAGAAAGAAATCAGAGTCACAACACGTTAATGGACTGCAAAACTGACTTTTTTTATGTTAGACCCTCGAGGTATTCGAACTCAATTGCTGGTCCAGCTGTGAACTTCCACTGAGCCAAATGGGTAAAGCAGCTACAGCCCACGTAGATGATGAGATTAACCCCGGTCAGGTTATTCATGGCCCAGTCCACTGGCCGTCAAGCACGCCCACTCAGACAGGTGTTAGGAGATAAATACGCGAGTGTAGTGAATGGGGAAGTGCTGTATCTTTCTTCCAAGCAGTCTCCCTGCCTGCTCCGTTTCCTTTCAGTAGAGTTCATGACCAGCCCAGTATAACTTTGCTGCCACGTTGCTGGCACCTAGTGAACACAAATTTTTGTTGAATCACAAAGAAGAAGAGCAGGAGAAGAAGGAAAAAAACATTCTTAGAGATTCAACACCTTCTCCTACCTCAACCCTCTGCCTTCCTTCTCAGAAGAACGGCGAGAATTGTAGGAAGGAAAACACAAATACTAGCAGAAGACATTGGAAAGGAGGAAATGAAAGGATAAAGGGAAAAAAAGAAGAAAAGGGATAAAGAAAGAAGAACATTAAGAAAGAAAGAAAAAGAAAGAAGGAAAGAAAGAAAAGAAAGAAAAGAAAGAAAGATAAAAAAGGACGTGGGGAAGTAAGGAAAGAAGGTAAAAAAAAGGGAATGTAATAAATAAAGAAGAAAGAAAAAGAAAAAATAGAGAAGGAGGAAAAAGGGAGAGAAGAGAGAAAATTACGGGGAAGAAAAAAATTTTTTTTTTAAGTTGAAAAAAACATGATAAGAGTAACAAAAAAAAAATTAAAGAAAAACCATTGAGATAAAATAGAAAAGGAAAAAGAAGGAACGAAAAAATGTAAGAGAGGAAATAGAGAAGGAAAACGAGAAAGATCCAAACGAACGCGGAAGTTGAAAAGGAAGAACAGAGGGAATCAAACAAATGGGAAGATAGAAAGCATGGAAGTTTGAGAGGGGAAAAAAAATACAAAAAAAATGAAAGAAAAAAAATCAAGTAAAAAAACAAAAGGCATGGAACCAAAAACAAAAAGGGGAGAGAAACATCAAAGAAAAGAAAGAAGCAAAGAAAAAAAGGGAAATGACAAACAGAAAGAAGGTAAAAACAGAGAACAAAGAAAAAGAAAGCTAGAATCAAAAGACAGAAAGAGAGAAAGAATCAACGGAGCTAAGAAAGAACAAAAGGGATGAAGGGGAAAAAAAAGGGAACAAAGAAACCAGCAGAAAGGAATGGGGGGGGGGGGGGAATGAAGGAAAGAACATGGAAAGGGAGGGAAAAAAAAAAATGACGAAAATAATGGAAAAAGTAAGGGAAAAAAGAAGCAAACGACCGGAGAGTCTGATTGAAGGGTTTCTCCATCAAAGCTAGGCAGGTGCAAATGCTTATTTTACAAGCACGTGATACTTTTTACACTCTACTTCACACTGTGAGGGAAGGATTTGATAGCTGAGGAGAAGGTACAGTCTGATACACCCCCTGTTTGTGAGAGTGGAGCACAGTTAGAGGTGAAGAGGAATGGTGTGTTTGATGTATATCTATATAAAGCCTGAACCTTCCTTCGTGTCACAACATTGTAGTTTAAAGTAGCATTAATGTAGCATTTTGAAACGGCTGTGCAGGACTGATGTTTGAGTGTGCTTGTGTGTGTTGTGTGTGTTTTGTGTGTGTGTGTGTGTGGTGGTTTTGGTTGTTTGTGTTGTGTGTGTGACTGCACAAACAGTCAGGGATAGTCCCTTATCTTGATTCAGATATTTGAAAGACATTTGGCAATTATACTTCTGTAAGAAGAATGAGAAAATAATGAACATGAGAAGACACCAAGGTTTTTTTTTTTTTCTCCATCCGACAGATCACGGGGAGAGAGAGAGAGAGAGAGAGAGAGAGAGAAGAGGGGAGAGAGAGAGAGAGAGAGATGGGGGGAGGGAGAGAGAGAGAGAGAAGAGAGAGAGAGAGAGAGAGAGAGAGAGAGAGAGGAAAGATGAGACAGACAGACAGACAGACGACAGACAGCAGAGGCAAAACCAAAGAGAGAGAGAGGAGAGAGAGAGAGAGAGAGAGAGAGAGAGAGAGAGAGAGAGAGAGAGAATGAAGATGGGGGGTTGGGGGAGAGACAGACAGACAGAGGCACACAAAAGAGAGAGAGAGAGAGAGAGAGAGAGAGGAGAGAAGAGAGAGAGAAGAGAGAGAGAGAGAGAGAGTGAAGATGGGGGTGGGGGGGGGGGAAGAGAGAGAGAGACAGACTGACAGCCCAAAGGGCCAACAAAGGAGAGACAGAGGAGAGAGAGAGAAGAGAAAAGAGAGAGAGAGAGAGAGAGAGAGAGAATGAAGATAGGGGGGGGGAGGTGCAGGGACTTGTAAATGCCCAAAAGAAAGAAGGGGGGAGGAGGGTAGGAGTAGGGGTACCTGTTGGTCAGCACTTCCATCTGTCACCGCTACTTTAATCATCACGTGGGAGGAAGTTGCGCCCCCTGTCTCTGGCTTCATGCATGTATCAAACAGACTCACGGAGATTATGTACGGGTGAGATGACCTTGTGCGTGTTAAAACCCCGACGTGCCACGTTTGACTCAACCAATGACAGGCGAAAT
>CM031616.1:34795612-34805612 GCA_018398815.1 Conus ventricosus | reverse complement strand
GTGTGAGTGTGTGTGTGTGTGTGTGTGTGTGTGGTGTGTGTGTGTGTGTGTGTGTGTGTGTGAGTGTGTGTGTAGTGTGTGTGTGTGTGTATGTGGTGTGTGTGTGGTGTGTGTGTGTGTGTGTGTGTGTGTGTGTGTGTGTGTGCGTATGTTTGAGTGAGTTTTGACTGCACACGCCTGCTTGCGCATATGATTTTGCTTGTGCATATGTTCATACGAGCGCATGTGTTGTTCAGCCGATGCTTGCGCTTCCATATAGGGAGCCTTTGTACCTGTGTGTGTATGGGTGCATACGAACACATGCTTATGCCCGTACGTGAGCAGGATAAGTGTGGACATATGTGCAATGGAATATCAGAGAGAGAGAGAGAGAGAGAGAGAGAGAGAGAGGAGAGAGAGAGAGAGAGAGAGATGAACAGATAGAGTGAGCCGAGCAAGGAAGATAAACGTGTCTGGTACGCGGCTGCTTCGAAAGCAGTGGTCACATGTATGCAAGATAAGATGGGGTGGCTGGTATGGGAGTATGCTAGCGTCGAAAGGCGATGATAGTTGTTTTCCTCAGGAAAACAGCAGTTCACTTCTGGGAAAATAGCGAAAAGATGGAAATCCTGACGACCATAACTGTATATAGATATATATAATAGGGATCGCAACCGTTATCCCTGTTTTCCTGAGAATCATAACTGTTTTCCCTGCTGTCCTTGGGGTGACCGCTGTTTTCTCTGTCTTCCTGGAGATAATAGCAGCTTTCGTTGTTTTACTGAGGATAATAACTGTTCGCTCTGGGGGTTTGTTTCTGAGGAATACAATCGTTTTCACTATTTTCCTGATGATAACAACTGGGGTTGTTTTTTTTCCTGTTTTTTCTGAGGAGGATGACTGTTTTCCCTGTTTTCCAGGAGACAATAACTGCATTCCCAGTTTTACTAAGGATAATAACTGTTTTCCATGTTGTCCTCATGGTAATAGCTGTATATTGCTGAGGATAATAACTCTTTTCCTGTTTTCCTAAGAACAATAGCTGTATTACTGAGGATAATGGCCGTTGTCCCTGTTTTCTTGAGGTCAATAGCAGTTTTCTTTGTTTTTGTTTTTTTAATAATTACTGTTTTCCCTATTCTCCTGAGGATAATTACTGTTTTCCCTATTTTCCTGAGAACAATAACTGTTTTCCCTGTTTTCCTACGGAAAATGATTGTTTTCCTGTTTTCATGAGGATAATTACTGTTTTCTTGTTTTCCTGAGGATAATAACTGCTTTCCCTGTTCTCCTGAGGAGAGTGGCCGTTACGCCTGTTTTCCTGAGGATGATCACCAATATCCCTGTTTTCCTGAAGATAATTACTGCTTTCCTGTTTTCCCTGAAGATTACAATTGTTTTCCCGATTTTCCATGGGAGAATAACTGTTATTCTTGTCTTCCTAAGGCACACAGCTGTGACTGCTCTATACACTGACAAGCGCGAATTAGGTCAACAAAATAAAGAAAATAGTTATGATGCCTAGATTATCACTGTTCTCCTAGTTGTAGTCGAGTTCCTAAAGGTTAATAGTTTTTTTTTCCCTCGAAAAATCAACTAACCAAACAAACAAGCAACCAAAAACAGGGAGAACAGTAGTGATTTTTAGGGATAGTACCGATGACAATTGTTTTCCCTGGGAAATTGGGAAATCCGGTGAGATACATAGAGAAAGCAGGGAAAACAGAGATAACAGCTTAAGAAGACCCACTGAGGCATATGAAGCTAATATCTCCCAAAAGTTGGCCTCCTCCTCCTCCTTCTCCTTCTCCTCCTCCTTCTTCTCCTCCTCTCCTCCTCCTTTTCCTTCTCCTCCTTCTTCTTCTCCTCTTCCTCCTCCTCCTTCTCATCCTCCTCCTCTTCCTTCTCCTTCTCCTCCTCTTCCTCCTCCCCCCAAAAAACTCCCTTCCTCCTCCTCCTGTAGTTCTGAGAAGAATCGTTGAGGCGCTGCATTAAAGAACTGTTCACCCAGTTTCTTCAGCTTTTCAGCTTGTTGGCGTTATATGCAGGAATACGAGAAAGACATAATTATAGAGAACGAAACGATTGAAATAAAAGTATACAAAGTTTGCTAGAATGTGAGTTTACTGGGTTATCGAAAGGCTGTTTGCAATATGTAATTTTAGATAAATATACCGCGTTATATATACTGAGAGGCAAAGAAAACGCAATTCCATTGTCAACTGACAATTTTATTGAAATGAAACAAACACACATCAAAGCAAATACGTGTGACAAAAGTGCGACCACTGTACATTAGTTTGCCTATAACAGGTGCACATTCGCCTGAAGTGAAGCCCATTTAGGCGCGACAGAAGGAATACACTGTCAATATCTGGTGTGTCCCCCTAGAGCACGAACACAAGCTTGCAAACGTCGGGGCATTGAAGCGCACAAACGACGGATGATACGGATCGGTATCACGTTCCAGTGATGCTGCAATGCTTGGGTGAGCTCAGCAACGGTAGTTGGGGGATTCTGCTGACCTTGCACACGTCGTCCAAGTTCGTCCCACAAATGTTCAATGGGATTCATGTCTGGGGACACGGAGGGCCACTGCATGACATCCACATTGCTGTCCCGAAGGAAATTTCGTGTGAGAACGGCTGTGTGGGGTCGAGCATTGTCCTGCTGAAACACTAGTCTGTTGCCACCATGCTGTCTCCAGAGAGGAAGAAGAACTGGCTCAAGAACAGTGTCAATATAACGCCTTGCCGTCAAGTTGCCTGGCACAAACACAAGCTCCGATCGAAATTGAGCATTAATGGCACCCAGACCATTACCCCTCCACCCCATAACGATCTCGCTCAATGACACAGGGTTGCGCAAAACGTTCACCCTGACGTCGATACACACGATCACGGCCATCCGGGAAAGAGACATTGAACCGGGATTCATCCGAAAAAACAACATTCCCCCAAACCCTGTTCCCCAGAAAGCCACCTGCGGCAGCCCATCGCTGGCGTGCTAGTCGATGGCGATGGGTTAAGATCTGACCTTGGTATGGTCGACGTGCCCGTAGCCCTGCTGCTGCCAGACGCCGACGCACGGTACGGCTGCTGATTGGTCTTTCTCTAGTCCCAATAGTGTTGCGGGCTGTTTGTGCAGCTGGCTGGAAACGATTCCGGAGGTGCTGCGTGACAATGTAGCGGTCCTGTCGTGCCGTCGTCACACGTTGGACGCCTGGGCGTGGACGGTCGTTTACACTTCCAGTGTTTTGGTGCCGAGTCGCAAGACGGGTTATGGTTGATGGGTGTACATTGAAATGTTGTGCGGCCCTGATGTGAGCAGTGCCTGCCCTCAGCATGCCAATGGCTTGATTTCTCTGGTCTGTAGTTAACCGCGGCATGGTGCGGACGAGTGTCAGTAAAGCGCCAATGTGTGTTTTTATAGGGGACAGTCATGGGCTGTTTGCATGCAATCACAGTATGCCTGTGTTGCACGTGTTTTGCAGTTATCAGTAAAGATGTGTTGGAGTGGTTTACTCATGACGTCATGAACCCAACTGTGCCTGTCAATACAGATCGTCGCAATACAACATACGCGTGCTAGGTTGCATGCCTCGTGCATAATTCACATTATTTTGGCTGAGGTGACATTTTTCGGGGACGAAATGGGGATTGCGTTTTCATTGCCTCTCAGTATACATTGTTTTTTAAATAGATGATTGGTACATTGATAACATACAAATGACATACATTCCTATGAGATGTTCATGCCATGCTTTGTCTTGAATGATCATTTCTCAGTGGTTCGTTCGCTTCCTTTCTTCGAATTTGAAATATTCGACTAATTCATGAATTACAAAGTCGTGTGTGTGTGTGTGTGTGTGTGTGTGTGTGTGTGTGTGTGTGTGTGTGTGTGTGTGTGTGTGCGCACACACACACGCGTGCACATACACACACACATGTGCACGAGCACACACATGTGCACGTGCACACGCACACACACACACACACACGCGCGCGCACGGCGCGCGCGCGCGTACACACACAACTACCTGATGATAACAGACCTTGTCAAATTAAAGATGAACATAAAACCCCTGCACTCGCCATACGCACGTAAATGTTTATTGCACCGACCAAATTTTTGCCTTGATGAGGTTTCTTCAGGGTCAACAAGCGAGTGAGCAACGCGAAATAAAACATTAAACAAGGTTAAAGCGAATACTGACACTGCCACTGACACTATATATACTTACACACACACACACACACACACACGCACGCACGCACACACACACACGCACACACATGTGCACGTGCACACACACACACACACACACACACACACACACACACAACACACACACACACACACACATGCCTCTGGCTCGTTCCACTCCTCTCCCTTCCCCCACCCTCCCAGTATGCCTTTCTCCTACTCCCTCGCTCCATCTTCGTCCCTTCAAAGGTACATTTCACCGTGAAAAATACCTGATGATTGAATAGAGCGAAGGTGTATCGGCAGTTCACATAAACAGCAAATAACTAGAGACATATCTTCATAGGCATGACAGACGGGCATCTGAAGAGAGAGAGAGAGAGAGAGAGAGAGAGAGAGAGAGAGAGAGAGAGGAGAGAGAGAGAGAGAGAGAGACGAGACAGAAGACAGACAGACAGACAGACAGACAGACAGAGGCAGAGAGAGAGAGACAGACAGACAGACAGAGGCAGAGAAAATAAGAGACAGACAGAGGCAGAGAGAGAGAGAGAGAGACATACAGACAGACAGACAGAGGCAGAGAGAGACACAGAGACAGACAGACACACAGACAGACAGATAGACAGGGGGACAGAGAGAGAGAGACAGAGAGAGACAGTCAGACATACAGAGAGGAGAGAAGAGAGAGAGAGAGCACATCAATTAAAAGATGAGACTGGGGGCCGGTTTCTTCTGAATTCAAATGGGGCACGCGGGATTTACGTGCAAGTCAACATAACTTTGAAAAAAGATTAGATACACGCCCAAGGCAGATGTGCTATTCTGCAGCCAATCATCTAGGGTAATGAAGTGGCAGAAGAGAGAGAGAGAGAGAGAGAGAGGGGGGGGGGGAGGAGAGAGAGAGAGGGAGAGAGGGGGAGAGGGAGAAAGAGGGAGATAGGGGAAGGGAGAGAGAGGAGAGATAGAGATGGAAAGAGAGAGAGAGAGAGAGGGAGGGGAGAGAGAGGAGAGATAGAGATGGAAAGAGAGAGAGAGAGAGGGGGGGGGGAGAGAGAGAGAGGGAGGGAGAGAGAGAGAGAGAGGGAGGGGGAGAGAGGGGGGAAGAGGGAAGAAAGAAACGGAAGAGAGACAGACAGACAGACAGAGAAACACAGAGACAGACGGACAGAGAGAGAGAGAGAGGAGAGAGAGAGAGAGAGACGCTTCAGACGCTTCAGATACGTTTTTATTGACAATGGCCTACATGGCCTTTATGTCAAGGGGGTGTACATCAATATTTGCAGCGCCGAAAAACAAGTTTATAATGCAAAGAAACAAGAATTGTAACGGATTACTATACTAGTAAAGAAAACAAAACCATTTCTTACCAAGGTCATCAAACTTGCGGAATACATGAAAAACTCAAACATTAGTTCTTAACGAACATTTCTTTTTCCTAACATTTGATGCTTCTGCCACATACTTAGCCAGTAGAGTTATTATCCTATTATTGTCAGAGGTCAACAAACTACATAGGTTATGATTTTCTGTCGCAATAATATTAAAAAGTTGAGACTTCTGTCTGATATCGTTATAAGCCGCACAAGAGAATAGAAAATGATCTTCATTTTCTCTCATAACATCTGTACACATTACACACAAATCGTCCACAATGCTTTCGGGATTTAAACCATCTTTTGTTTGCATTTAGTCCAAGTGTCCTACTTCTAAATCTAGCAAGCATATCCCTGTGCCATTTATTAGTAACTACAGTCAGAAATTTTTCAGGTTGTAAATACTTTTAAACGAATGGAACCAGGAATACTTCATATCATCTTCCATCTTGGAATGCCAATTTTGTTTATAACATGCGATGAGACGGTCTTTAAATTCCAACATAAATGCTCTTTTTCGCCAACCCCCTGACTAAGCCATACCACACCAAATCCGTTTACTGTCAAAACCTGTTTTATAGTAGCAACCAGTTCTGCTTTCCTAACTCAAATTGCCGCAGTAACATTTCGTATGCTTGTCTACATAATCTGCTTGTAGGTAGTTGGGTAAGTTTTAACCAATATTTAACGCATTTCCCAAAAGATCGAATGAAAAGAGGATATCTTCCAGAATCGCCATATGCCATTGTATTTGATGAATGCAATGGAATATTTAGAAAACCGTTTAATCGCAAAAGTATGTACTTTTTCCATTTGCAAAATTTTCTTCAAGTCCCCAGATTTCTGCTGCATATGTTAACATTGGTTCTATTTGTGTATCAAATAACTTCCAAAATAAAGAGGGATCAATTGCATTTATTTTTTCATTGCTCTTAGAATTTCTATTACTCCTTTCTTCCCTTTCTTAAACGTTTCAGACCATCCGGAATGTAAACTTAACCTCGTTGTAAAGATCATTCCGAGGTATTTGTATGCATTGGTTACCTTTACCTCAGCATTAGAGTAATACCATTTTTCTCTTGAGACAAGTAACCACCCATGCGAAAAATTATTATATTTGTTTTATCTAAATTAACAGTTAATTGTAATCTATCTGCCTCACACTTCAACACATCAAGCTGATTCTGTAGACCAACAGCAGTGCTTGAAACTAAAATTACATCGTCAGCAAATAGCAACATAAATAATTCAACAGCTCCAGGGATCATCTGTACGCCATGTCTACCTTTTCTGGACATTTCAAGGGCTAATTCATTTATAAAAAATGCAACAGCTGTGGACTCAAAAGGCATCCTTGTTTTACGCCACGTGGACATAAAAATAAATCCGAATAAGCATTCTTTTCACGCACACAAGCAATGACCGATTCGTATATCCACAAAGCGCCAGGTACAATTTACCATTGACACCAGTTTTTCTCAGGACATGCCATAACATATTTCTATTTATAGAGTCAAACGCCTTTTTAAAGTCCACAAAAGCAACATATAGTTTAGTGTTCTTCATGAGAAACTTTTGTACTAATGCATACAAAGTGAAAATATGGTCAATAGTGCTGTATCCTGCTGGAAAACCTGCCTGTTCTTCAACTTCTTCTCCTCTCTCTGTGCCAGTTTGTTAATCTTTTGTTCAAATATAAGTGTACACTTTACTAACAACGCTTGTAAGAGCTACGCCTCTGTAATTATCTGGACTATTTGCATCCCCTTTTTATAGATCGGTACAATAATTGATTTCGACCATCCCTTGGGAAATGTTCCCATTGTCAAATAATGTGTTTATAACGAAACCAAAAAGTTTAGGACAGAATCATTTGCATGTCTTACATCTCACTAATTATTTTATCTGATCCAGCACTTTTTCCATTTTTTAGATGCCTTAATACTTGATTTCACTTCTTCTAATGTGATAGGATCATTAAATAAAGGTTCACCCAACGTTTCTTCGACTTCAACGTCTTCGGTATATGCAATGTCGTGTTCATTCTCAATGAGTTGAAGACACTACAAAAAATGGTCGTGCCACTGTTGTGAAGAGAGAGAGAGAGAGAGAGAGAGAGACGAGAGAGAGACCAAGTGTTAGAGGAGGGTGTGTGTGTGATAGAGATGTATGTGTGTCAGCGACAGAGAGAGAGAGAGAGGGGGGGGGGGGGGGGGGGGTAGCACGGACAAATATGAAAGGCGTGGAAAGGGAGAGTGGGGAGTGTGGGGAAGGAATGGGGATAGGGGTTGGGGTAGAGAGGGGCACAGAAAGCGAGACACACGTATCTTGGACCGGGAGACGGATCATTTGAAATGGCAATGACAATGATGCAAAGAACTGTGCCGTGTGTGTGTGTGTGTGTGTGTGTGTGTGTGTAACTATGAGAGACTAAATGTACGCTTGAAAAACAAAATGACAAGCATGTTTCTGCGACTTGCTTGATTTTTCTTTTTATAAGTTAGATACCTTCTCACACACACACACACACACACACACACACACACACACACACATATATATATATATATATATATATTATAATATATATATATATATATATATTATATATATATATACAACCCAGACAACAACACAAATAGAAATAAGAAAAACAGGAAAAGAAAAACCATATGGTACAACCCACTATACGAAGGGAAACTCAAAACAAGCATAGGGAAAGAATTCTTTAAAATTTTAACAACTTCGTTCCCAAAAGAACACACACTATATAAAATATTCAACAAAAACACCGTCAAACTGTCGTACTCATGTATGCCCAACCTCAAAAAATTAATTGATGCATCTAACAAAATGAAAACCAACACAGCAAAGAAGGGTGAAGAAAGGAAATCTTGCAATTGCATCAAAAAAGAGCAGTGCCCCCTAAGCAATAAATGCCTTTACAACAACATTGTATACCAAGCCACTGTGACATCAGAAAATGAAAAAGAAACATACATAGGGATAACTGAAAACCACGTCAAAACCAGATATGCAAACCACAAACAGTCATTTAATAAAGAAAAATACAAAAACCAAACAGAACTGAGTAAATATATCTGGAAACTTAAAGACGCAAACACAAACTACAATATATCCTGGAAAATCATAAAAAGAGCATCATCATGCAGCAATATTTCAAAAATGTGCAACCTATGTTTAACTGAAAAATGGTTAATACTATGCAAACCACACTTAGCAACTATAAAAACCAAAACATAAATAGTAAACAACTGCAGGCATAAATGGAAATCGTTGTTAGTGAATACACCCAAAACAAAAACCTGAAAACCTCAAAAAACACGTGCAGCCAACCCGCACGTGCAAACAACCGCAAACGGGAGCTCACACGCTATATAACACCGGCGGTGGGCAAACCAAAATCATCCTGACGACAGCGCAAAGCTAGAAACAAATTTGTAGATTGCCTTTTAAAAACCTTATTTTAACAAATGTTGCCCCCCAAGGAGTTGAACACTCTCAAAATCATTTTAGGAATTTTAATCACATTGATATATATATCACCGAGAGCAAATTAATCTGACCAAGTCAATGATAATCCCTTAGACCATATATGATCTACCTTTTAAGTTTTTGTTTCCAGAAATAAAGATAGAAAGTGAATTTGTTGACATATTTTGACGTTGTTGTCTTGCTTTTTGTCCACATGCATTCGGCGTTAAGAACATTTAGAAGCACGTAGCTTAGTATCGTCCACTGACTGTTTGATTCGTTGTAGATAAGCTATTTGGACATTTATGGTAGAGTCATTGACGCGAATTGAACATTAATCCGCAAATAATACACACGTTTTTTTTTTTTTCCAAAGTCAAAATATTGGTATATAACGAGAATAGTAGAGGACCTAAAACAGACCCTGGGGGACGCCATATCTTACTGGGATTGTGAGACATTTGCATGAACTAATAGTTATTGTATTTTTCTCGATGCAAAGGAGATATTACAAGTGCAGAGATGGTGATGATTTTGTCGTTTTTTTTCCCTCAGATCTTTAGTGCTCTGTCGTTTTTATGGACAGAAACTATCGGCGATGACAGAAAAGTAATGGAATTTTTCCAGTCAGGATTTCATACAGGTGCAACAACCTTTTGAGTGTCGCAGTTTTCCCAAGAGTCCTTTGTTATGATGTTTTAATCGTTCACTATGTGGGAGGAACTGTCTTTTACATTCATTTGTGATTTTAAATTCCTTTGTCATCTAATTGACGGCATCAGAACAGACACAGAGACAAGTTTATAAGATATTAGATCCACATATACAAGTTTCCGCTTGACTGGAGTTACGATGTTTAGTTTGTTGATATGAGAGAGAGAGGAGAGAGAGAGAGAGAGGAGAGAGAGAGAGAGAGAGAGTTTTGGTTTCAGATAGGTATTTTTCAC
>CM031616.1:34780612-34790612 GCA_018398815.1 Conus ventricosus | reverse complement strand
TTTTTGGGGGGGGGAAAGGGGGAAAAGGGGGTTTTAAAGGCCCGGGGGAAAAGGGGGAAAAAAAAAGGGGGGGGCCGGGGGGGGGGGAGGGGGGGGTGTTTTGGGGGGGGGGGAAGGGGGTGGGGGGGTTTTTGGGGTTTTTTTTTTTGGGGGGGGGGGGGGGGGGGGGGGGGGGTTTTTTTTTTTGTGTGTTTTTGGGGGGGGGTTTTTTTTTTTTTTTGGGGGGGGGGGTTTTTTTTTTTGTTTGTTTGTTTGGGGGGGTTTTTTTTGGGGGGGTTTTTTTTGGGGGGCCCCCCCCCCCCCCCCCCCCCCCCCCCCCCCCCCCCCCCCCCCCCCCCCCCCCCCCCCCCCCCCCCCCCCCCCCCCCCCCCCCCCCCCCCCCCCCCCCCCCCCCCCCCCCCCCCCCCCCCCCCCCCCCCCCCCCCCCCCCCCCCCCCCCCCGGGCCCCCCCCCCTTTTTTTAAAAAAATTTTTTTTTTAAAAACCCCCCCCCTTAAAACCCACCCCCCGGAAAAAAAAAAAACCCCCCTTTTTTTCCCCCACCCCCCAAACCCCCCGGGAAAAAAAAAGGGGTTTTTCCTTTTTTTTTTTTTTGGTTTTTTTTTTGGGTTTTTTTTCCCCCCCCTTTTTTTTTTTTTCCCCCCCCCCCCCCCCAAAAAAAAAAATTTTTTGGGGGGGAAAAAAAATTTTTTAAAAAAAAAAATTTTTTCCCCCAAAAAAAAGGGAAAAAAGGGGAAAATTTTTTTTTAAAATTTTAAAAGGGTTTTTGGGGGGCCGTTTTTAAAAAAAAAAAAAAAAAATTTTTAAAATTTTTGGGAAAAAAGGGGAAAAAAAGGGGGGGGGCCTTTAAAAAAAAACATTCCCAAAAAAAAAGGGAAAAAAAACCCCCAAAAAAAAAGGGCCCAAAGGGGAAAAAAAAATTTAAAAAAAAAGGGGAGGGGGGAAAAAAAAAAATGGCCCCAAATTTAAAACAAAAAAAAAAAATTGGGGAAAAAAAAAAAATTTTAAAAATTTTTTAAAAAAATTAAAAAATTTTTTGGGTTTTTTAAAAAAAAGGGGGAAAAAAAAAAATTTTTTTTTAAAACCCAAAAAAAATTTTTTTCCAAATTTTTTAAAAAAATTTTTTTTTTAAAAATTTTTTTTGGGGGGGGGTTTTTTTAACCTTTTAAGGGGGGGAACTTTTAAATTTTAAAAAAATTTTTTTGGGGGGTTTTTTTTTCCCCTTTTCCAAAAAATTTTTTTAAAAATTTTTTTTGGGTTTTAAAAAAAAAAAGGAAGGCCCCCCCAAAAATTTTTAAAGGGGGGGGGAAAAAATTTTTTTAACCCCCTTTAATTTGGCCCCCCGGGGAAAAATTATAAAAATTTTTTTTTGGCCCCCAAAAAAAAAAATTTTTTTTTTTTAATTTTTTTTAAAAAAGGGAAAATTTTCCCCCCAAAAATTTTCCAAAAGGTTTTTTT
The DNA here is from genome assembly GCA_018398815.1 of Conus ventricosus. NCBI lineage: Eukaryota > Metazoa > Mollusca > Gastropoda > Neogastropoda > Conidae > Conus > Conus ventricosus. The sequence continues at coordinate 34,789,155 of CM031616.1, read as the reverse complement.
AAACCCAAAAAAATTTTTTTTTTTTTTTTTAAAAAAAAACCAAAGGGGGTGGGGAAAAAAAAAAAAAAAAGGGGGGCCCCGGGAAAAAAAATTTTTTAAAAAAATTTTTTGGGGCCCAAAAAAATTTTTTTTTAAAAAAAAAAATTTTTTTTAAAAAAAAGGGGCTTAAAAAAAATTTTTTTAAAAAAAAAAAATTTAAATTTTTTCCCTTTTTCCCAAAAATTTTTTTTTTTAAAAGGGTTTTAAATTTTGTTTTAAAAAAAAAGGGGTTTTTTTAAAAAAAAAAAAGGGTCTTTTTCCCCGGGAAAAAAATTTTTAAACATTAATTTTTTCCCCTTTAAAAAACCGGCCCCCTTTTAAAAAAATTTTTAAAACCCCCTATTTTTAAAAAAATTTTAAAATTTTTAAAACCCTTTTTAAAAAAAAAAATTTTTTTTTAAATTGGGGGAAAAAAAAAAATTTTTTTTTTTTAAACCCCCCAAAAACCAAAATTTTGGGTTTCCCGGGGTTTTTTGGGGGGGGGGCCCCCCTTTTTTTTCGGGGAAAAAAAAAAAAAATTTTTTTAAAAAAAGGGGAAAGGGGGGTTGGGGGGAAAAACCTTTTTAAAAAAAAGGGGAAAATTTTAATTTGGGGGGTTTTTTTTTTTTTAAATTTTTGGGGGGGGGGGGTTTTTTTTCCCCCCCTTCCCCGGGGGGAAAAAAAAAAAAAAAAAAAAAAAAATTTCCCCCCCTTAAAAAAAAAAAAAAAAAAAAAAAAAAAATTTTTAAAAAAAAAATTTAAAACCCAAAAAAAAAAAAAAAAAAAAAAACCAAAAAAAAAAATTTTAAAAATAAAAAAAAAAAAAAAATTTTTAAAAAAAAAAAAATTTTTTTTTAAAAAAAAAAAAAAAAAAAATTTTTTAAAAAAAAAAAAAAAACCCCCCCAAAAAAAAATTTTTTAAAAAAAAAAAAAAGGGGGGGGGGGTTTTTTTTTTTTTCCCCCCCCTTTTTAACCCAAAAAAGGGGGGGGGGCCCCCCCCCCCTTTTTTTTTTTTAAAAAAAGGGGGAAAGGGGGCCCCAAAAAAAAAAAATTAAATTTTTTTCATTTTTTTAAAAAAAAAAACCCAAGGGGGGAAAATTTTTTCCCCAAAATTTAAAAGGTTTTTTTTTTTTGGGGTTTTTTTTTTTTCCAAAACCCAAAGGCCTTTTTTTTGGGGGGGTTTTTTTTTTTTTTAAAAAAAAAAAAAAATTTTTAATTTTTTTTTGGTTTTTTTTTTTTAAAAAATTTTCCCGTTTTTTTTTAAACCCGGGGGTTTTTTTTTTAAAAAAAAAAAAAATTTTTTTTTTAAAATTTTTTTTTTTTTTTTAAAAAAAATTTTTTTTTTTTTTTTTTTTTTCCCCCCCCTTTTTTTAAAACCCAAAAAAAAAAAGGGGAAAAAAATTTTTTTTTAAAATTTTTTTTTAAAAAAAAGGGAAATTTTCCCTTTTTTTTAAAAATTTTTCCCCCAAAACCCCCCCCCAAAAACCCCCCCCAAACCCCCCCAAAAAACCCCCCCCCGGGGCCCCCCCCCCCAAAACCCCCCCCAAAAAACCCCCCCAAAAAGGGCCCGGCCCGGGGGGGGGAAAAAAAAAACCCCCAAAACCCCCCAAAAAAACCAAACCCCCGGGGGAAAAAACCCCCCAAAACCCCCCCCCCAAAAAAAGGCCCCTTTTCCCCTTTTACCTTTTAAAAATTTTAAAACCCCCCCAATTAAAATTTTTTTTTTTTTTTTTTCCCTTTTTTTTCCTTTTCTTCCTTTTTTTTCCCCCCAAAAAACCCCCCCCCCCCGGGGGGCCCCCCCTTTAAAAAAAGGGGGGGGCCCCCCCCCCCGGGGGGGGAAATAAAAAAATTTTTAAAAAAACCCCCCCCAAAAAACCCCCCCCCCAAAAAAAAAAATTTTCAGGGAAAAAAAAAAACCCCCCCAAAAATCCCCCAAAACCCCCCCCCCCCCCCCCCCCCTCCCCCCCCCCCCCCAAACCCCCCCCCACAAAACCCCCCCCCCCCCCCCCCCGGGGGCCCCCCAAAATTTTTTTTTTAAAAAAAAAAAAAAATTTTTTTTTCCCCCTTTTTTTTTTTTTTTTTTTTTTTTTTTTTTTTTTTTTTTTTTTTTTTTTTTTTTCCCCCCCCCCCCCCCCCGGGGGGGGAAAAAAAGGGGGGCCCCGGGGAACCCCTTTTTTTGGGGGGGGGTTTTTTTTTTGGTTTGGGGAAAAGGGGGGGGGTTTGGGGGGGCCCCCCCTTTTTTTTTATTTTGGGGGGGGGGTTTTAAAAATTTTTTTTTCCCCCCCCTTTTTCCCCCCCCCCTTTCCCCCTTTTTTTTTTTTTTTTTTCCCCCCCCCCCCCAAAATTTTTTCCCCCCCTTTTTGGGGGGGGGAAAAAAAGGGGGGGGGGGGGGGGGTTTTGGGTTTTGGGTTTTTGGGGGGGGGGGGGGGGGTTGGGGGGGAGGAAAAGGGGGGGGGGGGGGGTTTAAAAAGGGGGGGGGGAAGGGGGGGGTGGGGGGGGGGGGGGGGGGGGGGGGGTTTTTTTTCAAAAAAAAAAAAAAAAAGGGGGGGGTTTGGCCCCCAAAATTTTTTTGTTTGGGGGTTTTTTGGGGGGGGGGGGGGGGTTTCCCCCCCCTTTTCCCCCCCCGGGGGGGCCCCCCCCCCCTTTTTTTTTTTTTTCCCCGGCCTTTTGAGTTTTTAAAAAAACCCCCCCCTTTTGGGGGGGCCCCCCCAAACAAAAGGGGGGGGAAAAAGGAAAAAGGGGGGGGAAAAAAATTTTTTTTGGGGGGGGAAAAAAAAAAGGGGAAAAAAGGGGGGGGGGGTTTTTTTTTTTTTTTTTTTTTTTTTTGGGGGGTTTGGGGGGGGGGGAAAAAAAATTTTTTTTTTAAAAAAAAAAAAAAAAAAAAAACCCTTTTGGGGGGGTTTTTTTTTTTTTTGGGTTTTTTTTTTTTTGGGGGGCCCCCTTTTTTTAAAAAAAGGGCCCCCCCCAACCCCCCAAAAAACCCCCCCCCCCAAAAAACCCCTTCCCCTTTCCCCCATTCCCCTTTTTCTTTCCCCCCCCCCCAAAACCCCCCCCCCCCCCAAAAAAAATTTTTTTTTTTTTTTTTTTTCCCCCTTTTTTTTTGGGGGGCCCGGGGGGGAAAAAAGGAAAACCCGGGGGAAAAAAAAAGGGGGGGGGGGGGGAAAAAAAAAACCCCCTTTTTTTTTTCCCCCCCCCCCTTTCCCCCCCTTTCCCCCTTTTTCCCCCCCTTTTTTCCCCCCCCCCCCCCCCAAAAAAAAACCCCCCCCCCCCCCAAAAACCCCCCCGGGGGTTTTTCCAAAAAAACCCAAAACCCCCCCCCAAAAAATTTTTAAAAAAAAAAGGGGGGGGGGAAGGGGGGGGGGAAAAAAAAAAAAAAAACCCCCCCCCCAAAAAAATTTTTTTTTTTTTTTTAAAAAAAAAACCCCCAAAAAACCCCCCAAAAATTTTTAAAAAAAAACCCCCCAAAAAATTTTTTTAAAAAAAAAAACAAAAAAAAAGGTTTTTCCGCCTTGGGGGAAAAAATTTTCCAAACCCCTTTTTTTTTGGGCCCAAAAATTCAAAAAAATTTTTTTTTAATTTAAAAAACCCCCGGGGGGAAAAAAAATTTTTTTTTAAAAAAAAAAAGGGAAAAAAGGGGGGTTTTCCCGGGGTTTTTTTAAAAAACCCCAAAAAAAAAATTTTTTTTTTTTTCCCCCCCCAAAAAAAAAAATTTTTTTTAAAAAAGGGGGGGGGGAAAAAAAGGGGGAAAAAAAGGGGGGGGGGGGGGGAAAAAAACCCCCCAAAAAAACATTTTAAAAAATTTTTCCCCAAAAAAAAGGGGGGGTTTTGGGTTTTGGCCGGGCCCCCCCCAAAAAAAAAAAAAATGATTTTGGGAAAACCCGGGGGGAAAAAGAAAACCAAAAAAAAATTTTTGCCCGGGGTTGGGGGGTCCCCAAAATTTTTTTTTTTTTTAAGGAAAAAAAAAGGGGGGGGGGGGGGGGGGGGGGGGGGGGGGGGGGGAAAAAACCCCCCCTTTTTGGTTTTTCCCCCCCCCCCCCCTTTTCCCCGGGGGGGGGCCTTTTTTTTTTCCCCCGTTTGTAAAAAAATTAAATTTTTTGGGGGAAAAAATTTTGGGGGGTGGGTTTTTTTTTGGGGGGGGGTTTTTTTTTTGTTGTTGGGGGTTTTTTGGGTTTTTTCCCGGGGGTTTTTTTTTTTCCCCCCCTTTTTTTTTAAAATTTTTTTTTAATGGGTTTTTGGGGGGGGGCCCCCCCGGGGGGGGGGGTTTTTTTTTTTTTTTTTTTTAAAAATCTTTAAAAATTTTTTTTTTTTTTTTTTTTCAAACCCCCCTTTTTTTGGGGGTTTTTTTTGGGTTTTTTTTTTTGGGGGGTTTTTTTTTTTGGTTTTTTTTTTTTTAAAAAAAAAAATTTTTTTTTTTTTTATTTAAAAATTTTTTTTTTTTTTTTTCCCTTTTTTTTTTTTTTTTTTTAATTTTTTTTTTTAAAAAAAGGGGGGGGGTTTTTTTTTTTTTTTTTTTTTTTTTTTATTTTTTTTTTTTTAAAAAATTTTTATTTTTTTTGGGCCCCCTTTTTTTTTCCCCCCCCCCCCCCCTTTTTTTTTCCCCTTTTTTTTCCCGGAAAAAAGGGGGTTTTTTTTTTAAAAAAGGGGGGAAAAAAATTTTTTTTAAAAAAAAAATTTTAAAAATTTTTTTTTTAAAAAATTTTTTTTTTACCCTTTTTTTTTTTTTTTTCCCTTTTTAAAAAACCCAAAAAATTTTTTTTTTTTTAATATCACATCGTTTATAGGTTGAGAAGAATATTCTGCTTTCAGTGTTGTGACTATTTGCAGTGAAAGGGATTTCTTTTTTTGTTGTTGTTGGTCGATAGTTGGCGAATAGTTTGTATTATTTGTGCGCGTGTTTTATCGAGCAAGGTATTTCTGCTGTATAAAGCACCGTATAAAGGATAGTTTTAGTAGTAATAGCAATGGTGGTGGTAGTAGTGGTGATGATGGTGGTGGTGGGAGTAGTAGTGCTAGTGGTATCATTGCAATAATGTTATTGTTGATGTTGTTATATGTCATCATCATCATCATCATCAATCATCATAAGTAGTAGTATCGTTGTTGTTGTTGTTGTCGTCGTCGTCGTCATCGTCGTCGTCGTCGTCATCATCATCATCGTCGTCGCGTCGTCATTATCGTCTTCGTCATTATCGTCACCGTCATTATTATCATCATCAGGATTATTCATTTATTTTTCTAAATTACAATAGTAAGAATTATTATTATTATCATTATCATCATCATTATTATTATTATTATTATTATTATTATTATTATTATTTATTATTATTATTATTTATTAATATCATCATCATCATTATCATTGTTATTATTTCATTACTATCATTTTCATTATTATTATCCTCATCATCATTATCATTATCATTATCGCTTTTTGTTGTTTTTAGCAGCAGTGACTGCATCACTATTACTATTATCAGCAGCAGCCACAGAACTGGTAATACCAACAGCAGAGTCATCATCTATCACTATCGCTCTTCACTCTCATCGTCATCATCGTCACCATCCTCATCATCCTCATGATGACAGCAGACCGGACTTGTCTGTTGGGCAGGCCAGCGGCTATCTGCCGGACACGGTGGAGGACAAGGTACGAAAACTGGAGGCTGAGAAACAGAGCCTGACTCTGCAGGTGAGACTATGGCACCGTCCTCTGGGGCCACACACCACAGTTGTGTACCACCAAAAACGCTGTCTAACCCACGTCAGCGTGATGAGGCATAGGGCAACCTTAAAACGAAGCCAACGTTAAAGCCTACATCACCTGTGTCACAGAAATACCATACACACCAGTCTTTTTACAACCACTCATTCCGCAGTTTTGACAGCCAAATTAAAAGCATATATCATCTGTGTCACAGACCAACACACACAATCATTTTACAACCAATCATTTCACAGTTTTGACAGCCAAAATAAACCATACATCAGCTTTGTCACAGAATAACCACACTCACCAATCATTTTACAATCAATCATTTCACAGTTTTGACAGCCAAAATGAAACCATACATCAGCTTTGTCACAGAACAACCGCACACCCCAATCATTTTACAACTAATCATTTCACAGTTTTGAAAGTAAAGATTAAACCATACACCATCTGTGTCACAGAAAACACACACACACACACACACACACACACACACACACACACACACACACACACACACACACACACACACACACAATCATTTCACAACTGATCATTTCCCAGTTTTGACAGCCAAAATTAAACCATACATCAGCTGTGTCACAGAACAACCGCACACACCAATCATTTCACACCCAATCATTTCACACTTTGACAGCCAAAATTAAACCATACATCATCTGTGTCACAGAACAGCAACACACACCAACCATTTCACAACCAATCATTTGCCAGTTTTGACAGCCAAAATTAAACCATACATCAGCTTTGTCAGAGAACAACCTCCACCTAATCATTTCACAGGTTTGTGTGCTGATGACATTTCTCACAATCCATGAATGCATGAACCATCCCCCACTCTGGTGTCAAATCTCATGCCTTAGAACTCATCCTTGTGCCAGCTGTACATTTGCAATCAACTTGTTCCATTCCATTCATTTTACTCATTCGGAAACTCTTTTCGTTACATGGGTATGTGCAATTGAGAAGAAAAAAAACATAAGTAGATAGATAAGTAAACAGATGCATAAAGAAAATAAGTATAAAGGAGGGGGATCAATTTTCAGACACATAAACAAGTTGAGAACAATTCCACTGTACTTTTCGCTATGTTCTCAAACATTATTCACGGCCTTGGAATATAAATTATTGGAGTCTGCAGCAGTACATTGATGGCTATTTACACACGCACACACACACGCGCGCACATACATACACACATACACACACACCCACACACACACACACACACACCACACACACACACACACACACACACACACACACACACACACAACACACACATCATGATAATAATAATATTAATAATGAGGAGGAGGAGGAGGAGGAGGAGGAGGAGGAGGGGGTAGCATGACGACGACGACGACGACGTCGACGACGACGACGACGACGATGATGGTGATGGTGATGGTGATGATGATGATGATGATGATGATGTAGGTGATGATGATGATGATGATGATGATGATGATGATGATGATGATGGTGATGATGATGATGATGATGATGATGATGATGATGATGATGATGACGATGACGGTGTGATGATGATGATGATGATGATGATGATGATGATGATGATGATGACGATGACGATGGTGATGGTGATGGTGATGATGATGATGATTATGATTATGATATGGTGGTGATGATGTGGTGATGATGATTGATGATGATAGATGATGATGATGATGATGATGATGATGATGACACAGGTGAACGTGCTGACAGAGCAGCTGGAGGCCCAGAGCGAGAAGCTGGCGGACCTGGAGCTGCACGTGGCGGACAGGACCACAGACTGACGCAGGCCCATGACAGACTGCAGGCCGTAAGCCTGGCTGTCCTGTCTGTCTGTCTGTCTGTCCGTCTGTCTGTCTGTCCTTTCTATCTAACTCTCCTTTCCATCACTTTCTCCCCTCTGGCTCTCTGGTACCCCTTACTATCTGCCCCCTCCATTTGGCTTGTCTGTCTGTGCGTCTCCCTCTCTCTCTCTCTCTCTCTCTCTCTCTCTCTCTCTCTCTCTCTCTCTCTCTCTCTCTCTCTCTCTCTCATGCTAGTTTATTCTTCTATCTCCATTTTGTCTGTATGTACTCTCTGTCTATCGGTCCGTCTGTCTTCTCTCCCTGTCTCTTTCCTCTGTCTGTCTCTCCCCTCTATCTGTTTGTCCTCTCTGTCTGTCTCCTCTGTCTGTTTATTCTGTATGTCTCCACTGTCTGTCTGTGTGTCCTCTCTGTCTCTCTGACCTCTCTGCCTGTCTGCCCTCTATGTCTGTCCTCTCTCTCTCTTCTTTGCGTCGTATCTGTCTCTCTGTTCCCTGTTTGAACTCTCTGTCCGTCTGTCCTCTCTCTCTTTCTGGCATCTCTGTCTATCCTCTAAATCTGTATGTTTTGTGTGTGTGTGTGTCTGTCCTCTCTTTCAATCTGTCTTCTCTGTGTGTCTGCCCCCTCTGTCTTACTGTCTCTGTGACTTCCTGTCTGTCTGCACCCTCCTCCCCCTCCCCAGCCCCCGCCCCCCCCCACCGGCCGATATGTGTGTATCCCTTCTATCTGTTGGTATCTCTGTCTGTTGTCCCTCTGTCTGTCTGTCTGACTGTCTCTGTTTGTCTGTCTTGTCTGTCTTTCTGTCTGTCCCTCTGTTCCCTCTGTCTGTATGTTCCCACTGTCTGTCTTTTCTCTCAATTTGTCCCTCTGTCAGTTTTTCCTATGTGTGTCTATCCTCTTTGTCTGTCTTTCCCATCTGTCTGTCTCTCTGTTTGTCCTCTCCTCTCTCTTTGTCCTTCTTTTCTGTCCCT
>CM031616.1:34773112-34778112 GCA_018398815.1 Conus ventricosus | reverse complement strand
TCTTCATTACCTTTGACAATATTAGTGTTATCATTAGTATTAGTATTATCATTATCATTAACAATTTGTTAAACAGGAACTGGTGAGTCGCAGCAGTTTGGAGAGCCGGAAGCTGGATTTGATGAACGAAGTGGCTTCCCTTTCCGTCAAGGTCACTGACCTTCATACGCACATCCGGACCTGGAGCAGCGTTATCGGTCAGCTCAGGTGAGATGGGGAATAAAGTCTGTGATTTCCTAGCTCGTGTGTGTGTGCTGTTAGATATCACGTCTCAATGTTATCAATTCCTTTTTTTTTATAAAGAGGAAAACAAAACAAAAACAGAAAAAAAATGTGTGTGTGTGTGTGTGTGTGCGTGCGTGCGTGCGTGCGTGCGTGCGTGCGTGCGTGCGTGTGGGGCGTGTGTGTGTGTGTGTGCGCGCGCGCGTGGTGTTTGTGTGTGTGAAATTTCTATTTTCAGCTCTAGGAATGTACAGCCTTTGTCAAAAGAAACGCGAAACGATCTCCAACGAAGCGACCCAAAAGGCTAGTTTGAAACGGACCATAGCTGACCTGGACGGCAGACAGTTCAATGTCACATTTCCCGTGTTTGGTGTCTGCGTACGTGCAAAGCATGCATAGTCGATAAAAACACTCCACGCATGAGTGTATCCGGAGAGAGAAAGTGACAGAAAGAGGGACGAAGAGACACAAAGTGAGAGAGGGGAGACAGAGAAAGAGAGACAGAGAGAGACACAGAGAGAGGGGGAGAGAGAGAGGGGGGAGAGAGACAGAGAGAGGGGGAGAGAGAGAGGGGGGAAAGAGACAGAGAGAGGGGGAGAGAGAGAGGGGGAAAGAGACAGAGAGAGGGGGAGAGAGAGAGGGTGGAAAGAGACAGAGAGAGGGGGAGAGAGAGAGGGGGGAAAGAGACAGAGAGAGGGGAGAGAGAGAGGGGGAAAGAGACAGAGAGGGGGAGAGAGAGAGGGGGAAAGAGACAGAGATAGGGGGAGAGAGAGAGGGGGGAAAGAGACAGAGAGAGGGGGAGAGAGAAGGGGGAAAGAGACAGAGAGACGGGGAGAGAGAGAGGGGGGAAAGAGACAGAGAGAGGGGGAGAGAGAGAGAGGGTCTGAAGAGACAAGGGACATGACAGAAATCAACTCTGTTTGGATTTCGAATTGGTCCTGAAAAGGACCGAGGTAACAGCAGAACGGGACATGGGATAGTGCATGCTGTCAATATCTGGTTTGACGTCCTGCGTTGTTGATGACCAATCGCAGCGGTTCGGCATGGAGACCACTAAGCGCTGCAGGAAAGCTGGTGGAATTCTGTTCACTGTCGGACAATTTCTTGTTGGAGTTCGACGGCGTTTCCTGGTCGGCGGGGTTGTTTGTTAATGCTGCGCTTCAAGTATGCCCGACTTGTTCCATGGGATTTAAGTCTGGACTGCAAGCTGGCCAAACCATTGTGGGAATTTGATTCCGTCGTAGAAATTGTTGCGTGGCTTGTGCAGCATGTGGCCGGGCATTGTCATGTTGAAACTCGTGAGCCTGGTTTCTTTGGAAGAAAGGGACGACAACTGGGTGCAGCACCTGATTGATGTAACGTGCTGCATTCACCCTCCTCCCCGACCTCGCTGCAGCTGAAAAAAAAACCGGGCCTACAAGCTGTTGACCGTACAGGCCACCCCACATCATGACTGATGGTCCACCCCAAAAATTGTGTTCCTTGATGTGACGGGCATTAAAGCGCTGACCCCGTGGTCTCCAGACCCGATCATTGTTATCAACCTTGTCAACGCAGACTCGGCATTCGTCACTGAACAGCACTTCATTCCATTCTGCTGCCCAGTTCGCGTGTTGATTGGCCCAGTTCTGCCGATGGAGTCTGTGTTGTGCAGTCAATCTCGAACCCCGATATGGACGGCGACAAAAAAGGTGGTTTCGACGCAGCAGACGAATTATTGTCGATGGCGACGTGTTGTTGTGCCTGGCAGTGGTGGGGAAACGCTTTGGTAGGGTCATTCCTAAATGAGCGCACCACCTGTCTCTGTGTCCGTGCGGTCAACGCTTGTGGTCGGCCTGCTCGTGGAGCGTCTGCTGTGGAGCCAGTCACCAGATAGCGGTTCCTCAGTCGATAAATTGTCGAGTGGTGGACATTCAGTCTGGCTGCGATCACCTGGGCTGACGAGCCTGCGAACAACATACCAATGGCCCGTTCTCTGTCATTTTTCGTGAGACGCGGCATCTTTGCTTTTTTACCTGTGTGTTGCACCTTTGATGCGCTCCTGTTTTTCAACCCATTTCAGTTTGGAGATGTGAGCAGTATTCTGAGCAGGAGCATCTTTTTCACGGTTGTGTCTTGGCTACAGTGTAGAAGCTTGAACAACCGCAATAGCAGTTCCCACGTGCCTCACTAACCACACTGACCACAGCCGAATCTGATGAAAACGAAAGCACATAAGAAACCAGTCTTCAGCATGCCTGACCCACAGACCCAGACTCCACACTATAGTCTGTTTCCAGAAGCGACAGTAAAGGATTGTTTTTCGCGTTTCTTTTGACAAAGGCTATATAAACAACAAAAAGGAAAAAGCCACAATCTTTCAAACAGAACTCTAGTACCCAGTCCAGACAAGGAGACATGGGTCTGAAATTATCCGAGAATAAAACAATCAGCCGACAACCTTCATTTTAATTCACTCGACACCTCCTGAACAATAATCAGCAAATACATTAGGCAAAAAAAAAAAAATGCATTCTGACTTCTAATTCTAAAAGACCCCCTCCAACTCTCAAAGATACCCCTCTCCTTCTTCCACGCTGTGCACCTCCCCTACCCCCCTCCCCCCCCCCCCCCCCCCCCCCCCCCCCCCCCCTCCCCCCCTCAGCTTCCCTTGATCTTAATCCGACAACATTCATTTCCTGCTTTAAAGCTTCTACTGTTTTGTCTGCATCGAAGATTAAATTGGAAAAAAATAGATGGGAAAAAAACTTAAACAGACACATCGTTTTCTTTTCTTTATTAACTTAAAAAGAATGGTGCATATGTATATATGTAAATGTCAGACTATATGATTGTGTTTTATATGGTGTCATGTCTTAACACAAAAACATGACTGAGTAGTAGGATGTGGTGACGTGTTTTAACATCAAAGCACACTGTGTTCAATATGGTGTTTTGTCACGACATCGAAAACTATTGAGTATGCTTCAATGTCGTGACGTGTTTTAACATCATTCACTGACTCTGTTAGGGTGGTGACATGTTTTGATATCACACTGATTATTCATTGTGGTGACATATTTTAACATGGAAATTGCGCTGACTGTCTTCAGTGACAGTGATTGTATTCAAAGATGATGACGTGTCATAGTGTCAGGGGTACATTGTGCCATTGATGGCGTGTTAAAGCGTCAGAGACACTGCCTTCATTTAATAACATGTTGCAGGTTTATATGCACTGCTCAATGTGATGTCATGTTACAGGATTATATGCACTGCTCAATGTGATGTCATGTTGCAGGATTATATGCACTGCTCAATGTGATGTCATGCTACAGGATTATATGCACTGCTCAATGTGATGTCATGTTACAGGATTATATGTACTGTTTAATGTGATGACGTGCTACAGGATTATATACACTGCTCAGTGTGATGACATGCTACACGATTATATACGCTGCTCAGTGTGATGACATGCTACACGATTATATACGCTGCTCAGTGTGATAACGTGCTACAGGATTATATACACTGCTCAGTGTGATGATATGCTACACGATTATATACGCTGCTCAGTGTGATGACATGCTACACGATTATATACGCTGCTCAGTGTGATAACGTGCTACAACGATTTTCTACACTGCTCAGTGTGATGATATGCTACAGGATTATATACACGCTCAGTGTGATGACATGCTACACGATTATATACACTGCTCAGTGTGATCACATGTTACAGGGTCAGGCACAACGCTTTCAATGTAATGGAACATTGGAGCGTCACAGACATTCTATTCAATATGATGACGTATTACAGCGTCAGACACGCTGCGTTCAATGTGATGAAGTGTTGCAGCGTCAGGCACGCTGAGTTCAATGTGATGACGTGTTACAGCGTCCGACACGCTGTGTTCATTGTGATAACGTGCTAGAGTGTGAGAGACACCGTGTTCGATTTGATGACACGATGCAGCATGAGACACACTGTTTTCAATGAGATGACATGTTACGGCATCAGATACACACTGTGTTCAGTATGATGACGTGTTGCACCGTGAGACACATTGTGTTCAATGTGATGACGTGTTATAGCATTAGAGACATTGTGTTCAATGTGATGACGTGTTATAGCATCAGAGACATTGTGTTCAATGTGATGACGTGCTATAGCATCAGAGACATTGTGTTCAATGTGATGACGTGTTATAGCATCACAGACATTGTGTTCAATGTGATGACGTGTTATAACATCACAGATATTGTGTTCAATGTGATGACGTGTTATAGCATCAGAGAAATTATGTTCAATGTGATGACGTGTTATAGCATCACAGGCATTGTGTTCAATGTGATGACGTGTTATAGCATCACAGACATTGTGTTCAATGTGATGACGTGTTATAACATCACAGATATTGTGTTCAATGTGATGACGTGTTATAGCATCAGAGACATTGTGTTCAACGTGATGACGTGTTACAGCGTCCGAGACACTGCGTTCATTGTGATGACGTGTTTCAGCGTCAGAGACACTGCGTTCATTGTGATGACGTGTTTCAGCGTCAGAGACACTGCGTTCAATGTGATGACGTGTTTCAGCGTCAGAGAAATCGTATTCAACGTGATGACGTGTTACAGCGTCAGAGACACTGTGTTCAATGTGATGACGTGTTTCAGCGTCAGAGACACTGTGTTCAATGTGATGACGTGTTACAGCGTCAGAGACACGTGTTCAATGTGATGACGTGTTTCAGCGTCAGAGAAATCGTATTCAACTTGATGACGTGTTACAG
>CM031616.1:34755612-34765612 GCA_018398815.1 Conus ventricosus | reverse complement strand
CAATACAAAACAAGCATACTGCTGAGAACAATATCGAGGATCCGAGGCCATTGTCCGAAGGTGCCGTCTTGGTTCAGTGGACGGCTGAAAGGCTTTTATCAGCCAACATCAGCATGCACATCGATCGGTTCGCTAGTATTTATAGTTTCAAAGAAGATAGTAAGGTTTTCCACACACACACACACACACACACACACACACGCACACACGCACGCACACACACGCACACACACACACGCACAAGCACACGGTCTGTCTGTCTGTCTCTCTCTCTCTCTCTCCTCTCTCTCTCTCTCTCTCTCTCTCTCTCTCTCTCTTCTCCCGGAAGGGCAAGGGCCAAATGTAGTTGTGGAAAAGTTGTGGAAAAGCAGCTTATCTGTTATTCTTGGGAATAAAAAGTATAAATCAACCAGTCAGTCAGTCAATCAATCAATTGATCTGTCCATCAATCAATCAATCAACCAACTAATCGATCAATCAATCAATTAATCTCTCTCGCTCTCTCTCTCTCTCTCTCTCTCTCTCTCTCTCTCTCTCTCTCTCTCTCTCTCTCTCCTCTTTCTGTCACACACACACACACACACACACACACACACACACACACAGAGAGAGAGAGAGAGAGAGAGAGAGACAGACAGACAGACAGAGAGGGAACCAGGTGGTTGGTTACATACACTCATCTTGTTTCCAAAAACACGCAAGTTAAAAAGGAAACCTCATCAATAAACATCGCTTCCACTAAGACAGCTCTCTCTCTCTCTCCTCTCTCTCTCTCTCTCTCTCTCCCCTCTCTCTCTCTCTCTCCTCTCTCTCTCTCTCTCTCTCTCTCTCTCTCTCTCTCTCTCTCTCGTGCGTTCCACTACGTTATACCTGGCTCCAAGTTTCTGCCATTTTGCAAAGTCCTCCTCGCCTAAAACACATGAGCTGTTTAACTTTCAGCCACAGACGTGTTTTCAGAGGTCTGTATTTGTTTGTCTATCCCGTCATTTGTTGACTTGTTTACTTTCCAGCGCTCATCACCAGGGGTGGCCACACTGTTGGTGTTTCTGCAGCCAGTGATGGTTGTTTTGATTGTTCAGTTGTTTATGTTTCTGCCAGCCTTCGTCAGTATTGCCAGATGCGGTGGTGGTGCGCATATGGAATTGATTACGCGCAGGGTTTACCATCCGCAGAGTGAAAAGCTTGAGGGATGCAGTTGTCTGTTCGTTGGTGGTCGTCATGATGGGGGGAGGGGGGGGGGGGTGATGAGCATGGTGTGATTATTGCAAACTCCTCGTTGTTGTTGTTGCTGTTGGTGGTGGTGGTGGTGGTGTTATTTGTAGTGTTACTTTTCACCGTACTCAGTCTCTGGTGAATTTTTTTTGTCCAAATATAACGTCTGTGATGTGTGTGTGTGTGTGTGTGTGTGTGTGTGTGTGTGTGTGTGTGTGTGTGTGTGTGTGTGCGCGCGAATTCTCTCTCTCTCTCTCTCTCTCTCTCTCTCTCTCTCTCTGTTTGCGTCTGTGCGTGCGCACGTGCGCGCGTGCGCGCGTGCGTGCGTGTGTGTGTGTGTGTGTGTGTGTGTGTGTGTGTGTGTGTGTGTGTGTGCATGTGTGTGTGTGTGTGTGTGTGTGTGTGTGTGTGGTGGTGTGTGCGTGTGTGTGCGTGCGTGTGTGCATGTGTGTGTGTGTGTGTGTGTGTGTGTGTGTGTGTGTGTGTGTGTGTGTAGACCACAGGTCAGAAGGTAGAGGAGGAAGCAGTGGCTGTGGCAGCGGGTATGAGGTCAAGGAGCACACAGTACACATCAGGGACCTGCCCCGTCCCAACAGCCTGGAAAACATGGCCCTCCACACGGTAAGGGTGTGTGTGTGTGTGTGTGTGTGTGTGTGTGTGTGTGTGTGTGTGTGTGTGTGTGTGTGCGTGCGTGTGTGAGCGTCCGTGTGTGCGTGCGTGCGCGCGCGTGTGTGTGTGTGTGTGTGTGTGTGTGTGTGTGTGTGTTGTGTGTCTGTGTCTGGTGTGTGTGTGTGTGTGTGTGTGTTGTGTTGTGGTATGCATGTGTGTGTGTGTGTGTGTGTGTGTGTGTGTGTGTGTGTGTGTGTGTGGTGTCGCGCGCGCGCACGTGTGTGTGTGTGTGTGTGTGTGTGTGTGAACCCTGTGACCAATTCTCAGAGTTGTCTCCCTTTGGCAGACGCCGGCTGACGATCAAGGGAAGAGAACTCCGGGAGCCAGAGACCACCGCCGTCACGGTACGTTGACTCTCCACAGCAGTGGTAGCTTCTCCTGCACGTCGTCCTCCTGCCGGAAGGAGGGCTCCAAGGCCATCGCCCGCAGCATCTCCATGCACTCCCCATCCTTCTCCTCCACCCCTCGCCGAAGGTCCGGTTTCACGGCCCTGACCCGAGCCTTCTTTCGCTTACGGTCAGCCGGAAAACACAGTCAGTCCGCCCCCAACTTAGGTGAAGCCACGCCCTCTGGATTGATTGGCATGTTTCTTGCCGTGTTGCAAGTCCTGAAAGCTCCGCCTCCTTCATTTTGCATGGCAGGGGATCCCCCCCCCCCCCCCTTCACCACAGCGTGCCGCTTGTAGTTTTTTTTTTAATTCTTTGCTTTTTTTTCTTCTTCTTTTCTTTTCTTCTTTTCTTTTCTCTTTTTTTTTTTCTTCTTCTTCTTCTTTTTCTCTTTCTTGATATCGGTGTTCGGCTGCTGGCTGTTCTTGATTGCGACTGGTCAACAGTTGATTGTGACTGGTCAACAATTGATGGTGACTCGTCAACATTTGATCGTGACTGGGTGAACAATTGATTGTGGCTGGTCAACATTTGATCGTGACTGGGTCGACAATTGATTCTGACCGGTCAACAATTGACCGTGGACTGGTCAACACTTTGATAGTGACCGATCAGCAACAACTGATTATGACTGGTCCACACTTGATTGTGACTGGTCACAACAGTCGAGGGCGACGAGCCAGCGGTCGAGTGTGGCATGTCAACAGTTGATTGTCGCTGATCAACAGTTGATTGTCGCTGGTCAACAGTTGGGTGTCGCTTGTCAACAACTGATTATGACTGATCTTGATTTGTTACCAGCTGTTTATCGTCACGACTTGGTGGTGTGATCGTCACGACTTGGTGTGTGTGGTCTGGCTTCTAATCTGGCACTGAGGGTGTGTGTGGTCTGGCTTATAATCTGGCACTGATAGTAAAGCTGACTAACGAGGTTGCTTCCAAATGGCTCACTGTCTTTAGAAAAAAAAAGGTCAAAACCTCTGCTGGTGCTTCGTTTGAACAGTGTTGTGCTCTTTTCTTCCCCGTCTTCTCTTCTCTTTTACTCTTGTTTGTGTGGCGCAGGTTTGGCTTTTCGTTTTGGTTTGATTTTTTTAGTTCAGTTGGTTGGGTGTTGTCGTTGGTGTTGTTGTTGTTGTTGTTGTTGTTGTTGTTGTTGTTGTCGTCGTCGTTGTTGTTGTTGTGAATGTTGTTGTTTTTTTTTTTTTTTTTTTTTTTTTTTGCTTTTAATATTGTGGTGGGCTTAACGTGTTTCACTTTCAGTTATATCCCAACTGTGTCCTAACTGAAATCTTTCTCTTTTCTTTTTTTTTTCTTTTCTTTATTACTTGCGGTGTATAAAGTGCTTTTTTTTTTTCTTCGTTTAGATCACAACTGTAGTTGCTCTGGGAGCCATAGTCGATAGTTAAAAAAAAAGAAGAAGAAATATTTGTTTTAAGCCAACGGCTTAGTATCTCTCTCAATCCACAGGCATTTCTTCTTGCACTTTGTCATTTTACCCTGTGTCTGACGTCATAGACTACCAGTGGACGAGTTGTCGTTTCCTGTTGATGATGGTCTTCTATTGATGAAATCATAGTCTTCTGTTGAAGACAGTCTTTCATTGATGGGGTGATAGTCTGCTGGTGGTGATAATCTTAACTGGTGGACTAGTTCATAATTATACGCTGCACCACATCCGCTACGTTTTGAGACCACACTGCGCATGATTAAAGCTGATGGATAAATGACTTCATGACTCAGATGAGAGAATTTAAGAAGATAGTCCCGTGGCTACAACTTAGCAGATGTCTGACCTACGCATTAGCCCAACGCATTAATCAAACTAATTCATCAATTCATCGTAGTCTATGGGTGAGATGATGGTCTTCTATAAATGAAATGATGGTCGTCTATTGATGAAGCTATAGTCTTATGTACATGATACTTTTTTAATTAATCAATGAGATAATAGTCTGCTTATGAAGATGGTCTTAATTGTTGAGAGGGTAGTCTTCCACTGATAAGATATTAGTCTTCTGTGGAATACAATCATTGATGAAATGCTAATCTTCAATCAGTAATAATAATCTACTGCTTAAATGATGATATTCTACGTGATGACAGTGTTTTATTATTCATATAGAAGTATTCTATTGAGGATATTCATCTGTTACACTCAAGTAGTTATCCGTTAACATCTTATTGGCTCTCTGTGGCAAACGCGCGCACGCGCATGTGTGTGTGTGTGTGTGTGTGTGTGTGTGTGTGTGTGTGTGTGTGAAAACAAACAGTAATAACCTTTTCAAGATGCAATGTGCCATGAACAACTTCTGTGTGTTTTTCTTCTTTGTAATAGCCTCAGCTTTCTACAACCCCCCCCCCCCCCCACACACACACACACACACACACACATACCTTTTTTTTCTTTCTTTTCCTTTTTTCTTTCTTTTTTTTTCTTCTTTGTCTTGGTTGTGATTGGTGCTGGTTGCCTTTTTTTTTCTCTAGCTATTGTTTCACAGGCATGAAATACCAAGGTGGACCCCTTGAAATGAACACTACACTGTGTAGTATTATTAGATGGAGACGAGTGATGGCGTGTTGGTGACTCCGACGAGCTGATCAAGATGCGAGCGTTATGTTACCAAGGTAACTTTCCGGATCTTATTCGTAAGCGTCGATGAGTTCTTCCGGTCACGTTCGGGTTGTCTGCTAAGACTGGTTCATTATCCTACATCTCCCTTTCAAGTTAAAAACAGTTTGCAAATTGAAAATGTTCTTCACATACTGGTTACTGTCTTTTCTCCCTCCTTCTCTCTCTTTTTTTTTTTCTTCTTTTTTTTTTTTTTTTTTTTTTTTAACTAGATAGTGAAAACTAACACAATAACTCAGAGAACAATAACTAATGACGGGTAAGATAACGAGTGTATGAAAAATTCATAGATTCAGTTTCTGTGGTTTCTTGATGAGCCTCCCAGAGCGAGTATGTAGCTGTATAGGTGTGGTGAGTATTTGTGGACACAGTGATTGTGTTGAGGTTGATGACCGTGGTGACTGCCGCACAGGACTGCTGTCACTGGGAATGAAGGCTGCACTGCTCTGGCACTTTGGTGTTGGTGATGGTAGTGGTTCATCAGAAGTAGACACCAGGTGTGATCTGTTTCGACGTAGAATGCTGCTGTGGGTCCTAACAATGTAGGAACGAGGATTGTTGTGTCTGGATATGACTTCTCCTGGAGTCGCCATGTCCTTGACAAACACGGTGTCACCTTTTGTCAGTGGTGCAGCTTCTTTCGTTGCATGCCGTTTGTTGTAGTTTTGACGCTGTTGTTCTTTTGTTGCCTTCTCTTTTTCTTGTATTTTCTTCATGTTTGGCGTTTCTGGGGCAAGATTTGATGGGTTGATGGGAAGTTTGGTTTTCAATTTTCTTCCCATGAGTAGTTCACTTGGGGAGTAGCCATTCTGTAGTGGAGTTGCCCTGTACATGAGTAGAGCGATGTACGGGTCTTTGGATTTCTTCAGGAGCTTCTTAATGGTTTGTACTGTGCGTTCGGCTTCTCCATTACTTTGAGGGTATCTGGGTGAGCTTGTGGTGTGGGTAAAACCATATTCTGCAGCAAATTTTCTGAATTCGAAACTCGAAAATTGTGGACCATTGTCTGAGATCACAACATCTGGAATGCCGTGAGCTGCAAAGATGCTCTTGATCTTTGTGATGGTCTCTTTGCTGGATTGTGTCTCAAGACAACGTATTTCAGGCCATCTGGAAAAGTAGTCGACCACCACAATGTAGATTTTTCCGTTGAGCTCGAAGAGATCCATCCCAACACGCGACCATGGTCTTTCCGAGAAAGATGATGGTAGAAGGGGTTCCTTAAGCTCTGATCGGAGCTTTGCACAGGTAGAGCATTTGGTCACCATTTCTTCGATTTGACTGGAGATTGAGGGCCACCAAACTGAAGTCTGTGCGAGTGCTCGACATTTGGTAATACCCAAATGACCTTCATGTAGTCGACTCAGGGTGTCAAGTCTCACTCTCTGGGCATGACAATGCGATTATCGTACAAGAGGAGATCATCGACGATTGTGAAATGTTGTCGATTAGTCCAGTACTGTTTCAGTAATGGAGATTCTGGCACGAATGTTGGCCAACCTGTTCTACAGTACTCTCTGACTTGAGCTGTTTCAGCATCAGCTTTTTGCCGTTTTCTGATTTCTTCCAGTTTCTGAGATGATGCTGGCAAGATTTCAATGGCTTGTTTGGCGTGTGCCACAGTGAGCTCAAGAAAATCGATGTCTGCATCTTCAGGTGGACTTGCAGGTGCGCGTGATAGAGCGTCAGCTGTTATTTGCTCTTTCCCTGAGACATGTATCACTGTGGGGTTATATCTCATTAGACGTAGGCGGAAATGCTGAATCCTGGGTGGCATCTTGGCGATTTCTTTGGTGCTCAGAAGTGGGACAAGAGGTTTATGGTCAGTTTCGATCGTGTATTCTAGACCCTGAATGTATTCGTTGAATCTTTCTGATGCCCAGGTTGCTGCAAGTGCCTCTTTCTCAATTGTTGCATAGTTTTTCTCTGCGTCATTGAGTGACCTTGAGATGAAGCTGACCGGACGACGTGATCTGTCTTCTTGTATTTGAAGAAGAACTGCACCAATGCCTGTTCCAGAGGCGTCAGCTGCGATGATTGTTTTGCGCTTGGGGAAGTAATGTGCAAGTACTGGGGTTGAAGTCAATAGCTTTTTTATTTGCTGAAAAGCTGTTTTTTGAGGTTCACCCCATAGCCATGCAGTGTCTTTGCGGAGCAGTTGCCGGAGTGGTGCATTCAGTTCTGCCAAACTGGAAGTAAATTTGGCCAATTGGTTGACCATGCCCATGAAGCGCTGCAATTCTGTGATCGTTGCGGGGACTGGGAAATTCATGATGGCCTTTATTTTGTCAGGATCAGCATGAATTCCTGAAGCATCAACAACATGACCGAGGAATTTCACAGATGCTTTAGAGAACTCGCACTTTTCATTAAGCGTTAATCCAGCATCTTGCAGAACTTGTAGGACTTCTCGGAGTATTTGGTCATGAGTCTCCTGGTCAACTGCATGGATAAGGACATCGTCCATGTGGCAAATGACTCCTTCTCTGGCCCCGAGGATTTCAGACATGGCTCGTTGAAAGATTTCACTTGCAGAGCTGATGCCGAATGGCAGGCGATTGAAGCAATATCTACCAAAAGGAGTGACAAAAGTGGTGTATCATTTAGACTCCTCTGCGAGTGGGATTTGCCAAAATCCACTTTTAGCATCAAGTTTGGTGAAAACTTTTGAATTTGCCAGCTTTGCGAGACTTTCATCAACTGAGTGCATGGGATGTATTTCTCGCTGAACTGATTTATTGAGTTGAGTCAGATCAACGCACAATCTGACAGAGCCATTTGGTTTTGGAACGACCACTATTCCTGAACACCAGTCTGTTGGCTCTGTAACAGGAGAGATTACTCCTTCTTCCAGCATTCGATCAATTTCTTTTTTAACCTTAGGAATGAGTGGATGCGCAATTTTGCGAGGGGTAAAAATACACACTGGCTTGGTGTCAGCTTTTAGATTGATTTTATATGGCTTTGGGATGTAGCCAAGACCTTTGAACAATTGAGGGAATTCTTTTCTGTAGTCTGGTACAGATTTGTCTGAGACGGATTCAACACGCTTGACTAAATCTAGTTTTACGCATGCTGACTTGCCAAGGAGCGAATGTGGCTGTCCTTTCAGCACATAAAGTGTCTCAGTGATCTTGTTTTCCTTGTTCTGGAGTGTCGCCTGGATCGTGCCCATCACTTCTAATGGTGTGTCTCCGGGACCTTTCAGAATTTTCCTTGTTTTATTCAGCTTTTTCTCTTTCACCCATGATTCTCCAATGACTGAGACTGAAGCACCAGTGTCCAACTTAAAATTGTGTGGCTTGCCATTGACGAGAATTTCCGCTGACCAGATGTCATCATCATCATGAATGCTATTAATATATCCTAAAAAGTCATCTGATGAAGAGTAGTCATCATCTTCTTCAACAAGTTCGTGGACTGGTTTTGGTTTCGTCGATCGACAGACTACTTTGTAGTGACCTCTTTTTCTGCAGAAACTGCAGATAGCATCTTTGGCAGGGCAGATGTCACGTCTGTGTGGTTCTCTGCCACAGTATTTACAGTGATCAGACCGTCCAAGTTTATTTTCTTTGAAGCACTTTGAAGTTGATGGATGAGGTCGGTAGTCGATCTTTTTCTTTATGAATTCGATTTTCTCATTTCCTCTGATAATGGGCTGACTTTGTTTTCTTTCTTCGGTTTGTCTGCTGATTTGCACAGCTTCAGAGAGAGTCAGTTTGGCTTTGGCTTGCAGACTATTTGAAAGATCATCATCAATGACCCCTACAACAATCCTGTCACGAATCAATTCATCTTTCAAAGGTCCATATTCACATTCTTCGGCCATTTTATATAAGTCCTGAATGAAACTGTCAATTGGTTCTTCTGGTTTCTGAACACGTTTATTGAATTTGGCACGTTCTACAACCACATTTTTGCGATCACCAAAATGTGTTTCAAACACTTGTTTTAGATCGTCATATGCAATAGTTTCTTCATTTACATTTGTCGTTTGTAAAATATCATCGGCACAATCTCCCATTGCATACAGAAATGTACTAATTTGCTCTGTGCGACTTCGGAGTGCGAGGCCTGACGCAATCCGGTAGCGATCGAAGCGTTGACGCCACTTTGGCCAGTTGATTGGCGATCCATCAAAAGGTTTCGGCAGAGGCAGGTTTGGATGGCGATGAACATGATTTTCTTCGGCCGGTTCCATGATTTATACGATCGGTTCGAGCTTACCTGCTGCCACCATGTAGTATTATTAGATGGAGACGAGTGATGGCGTGTTGGTGACTCCGACGAGCTGATCAAGATGCGAGCGTTATGTTACCAAGGTAACTTTCCGGATCTTATTCGTAAGCGTCGATGAGTTCTTCCGGTCACGTTCGGGTTGTCTGCTAAGACTGGTTCATTATCCTACACACTGCTGTACTCCACATTACAAGACATTCTCTACCCAGTTACTGTGTAATTTGCCTATTCACAGGACTCCTTTTCTTTCTTCTTTTTTCTTTTTTTTCGTTTTTTTGTTGTTGTTTTTTTTGGAACTTTTTTTTAGAATTATTATTATATGACTTTTATTTTTTAACATTGAAATGACAAAGTCAATGGATTAACCACGTCGTCCATTGTAGCTTTCAATCGATATATTCCAGGGGAAAAAAGTGTTAGGGGAAGACAACGCCCGTCTTTCTGTTGTTAAATGGAGTTACATTTTTCAGTTTATGGGTGAAAGAGAAAGAGGTGCAGAGATCAAACAATTCATTTGAAGCGCAGGCCTGGATAACGAAAGGAATATTTGACTGTCTTTATACCAGGCGCATCGTTTTCACGTTCATGTTTTGCCATTTTCTCTCTGATTGCACTGTGAAGCTGACTGGTGGGACAAAAACTGCTTTGAGCGTGCCCACCAGCGGAATCTGCCCCATGAAAACGGCGGGGTCATTCTCGCTGAACGTGAGCTGTTGCACAGATTACCTCCCTTGCAGATTTCCAAACATCATCTATCGTGAGCTCTTGCACAGATTACCTCCCTTGCGGATATCCAAACATCATCTGTCGTGAGTTTGGTGTTTGGCTAACCAGATGTGTCACTGAACATTGACTGAAGCATCTG
>CM031616.1:34740612-34743112 GCA_018398815.1 Conus ventricosus | reverse complement strand
AAACTTTGCGCCCAGGGGGCCCCAAAGATGGCAGTCATTTTGTCGGCTTACTGAGGGGTAAGGCTTAAAAAAATTTTCACTGCTTTACCAGCAGAACAACAGTCGATTCGGCGCGGAAAGGGAACATTGAGAAGGGATTTACCTCACAAGGGGAAGGGAATCAAAAGAAATTTCTTTCAGCTAGATTGCAAGCGGGGGAAACGTACACTCAGTTTGGTGCATTTTTAGATCACTATTTTGAAAAATGGTTGAGTTAAAGGGGTTTACGAAAAGGGAGTTCGCTAAATTTGAAAGAGCTAGTTTTGAAAAACAATTTTGTCGGGTTTGCGGCCCTGATTTAACCATCTTTTTGAAAGAGAGACACCAAACAGCAGAAGTTGTTGAATTTCGCAAGGTGTAAAGAGAGGCATTTTGGGACAAGTGCGGAGAAACGGGTCCGGGCACAGGGAGAAAGTGAAAGGGAGCCCAGGGGAGTTTTCTGCAAAGTCTGAAAACCCCATGGGGGGGGAAAAAGAAGGCAAAGGACTTTAGGGGTTTCATTTTCACAAGAAGGGACTGTGCGAGGGATTGTCGCAGAGGTTCCAGAAGGCACACCTTCAAGAGGGGATAAGGGTCGTCAAGGAAACGCCCTGCAGGGGAAACCAAAAGGGATTCAGTCAAGAGGGGGAGTGCGGGCCTAGGGCTAGCACGGACAGCATCAGTGTCGGGATGGGGGGCACTGGGCTGAGTGGTTCTTACCATTGGAAGAAGGGGTTTGGCCAGAGAGGGTGAAATGTTACAACACGGTTGTTCATCGGTAAAAAAACAACGCTGGTCGAGAAAGGGGTTTGACAGGGCAAACCAACCTGTACCTAATCGATGGCATGTAGGGAGTTTCCAGTTGCTAAGATAGAAGTCTACCCCTTACTTCCAGGCGAGTTGTCTGCGTTGGTGATGGAGAAACCCCTTCATGATTTATCTTTGGGAAATATTCCAGGGGAAAGGGGATCCAGGATCCTGAGTTTTGACGCTACGGGGCAGCTTTTAAAAACACGGGGCAAAAAGGAGGGAAAGGGGTTATAAACCGTTTTCGTTCCGGCAAGGAAAATCAGGCATAGAGGCGCCTGATGATTTAGGGCAGCGCAGAACAAACCCTTTGCTCGTGAAGTCTTGGAGTTGGCAAGAGGGGGGGAGAAAAAAGGGGGTTAGAGGGGGTGAACAGAATTTTTTTTTGAAAGGCGGGCTTTTTTACCGAGTGTTCACCAAGGGGGAAAACAGGGAAGGTGACCACTCAGTTAGAGGTACCACAGGTTTTTCGGACCTGTCCCTTCATGGGGCACGGGCCCCATGGGGGGCATCTCGGCACCACAAAACAGCGACCGAACTTCGATGACTTTCATTGGCCCGGGGCAAAGGGAGACACAAGCGTTCTGCTGTCATTACTTGTCAAAGGGCAGCCACAAAAGGGTGAAGAGGAAAGGGACCTCTTAAACACCTCCTTTAATTGACACACCCTTTCAGGAGTGGGTGTTTATCTGAGGGCCCCATCTCGCCCTGTTTCCCAAAATGGCACAGGGATGAGACACTAAGGTTTCAAGGAAAGTTTGCAACATCGGTCGAAAAAGCAATATGACAGGAAGGTGAGGGAAACAATCCCCCCAAGTGGAGATCAAATCCTGGGCTGCTTCCCACGGGGCCCCAACAACGCGATGCTTGGAAGGACCATTAAACCCTCACGGGAAAAGGGCGGGCGGGGTTACCGAATTAATGGAATGGGAAAAAAAAACTTTCCATGCGAATTTTTCTCCCAAATATATTCAGCGTGAGACTCAGCACATAGGCGCAGCAGCAAACTTGGGGAGGGAAGAACCCCAAAGAAGGGGGGTTTTGTTGCCTGAGTTTCCAGGGGAAAAAGTCATACAGGATTTGTCCACGTAAAAAGGGAGACAGTAGGGGACAGAGAATTTGGGCTCCTAAACAGTAAAAGGGCCCGACTGATAAACCAGGCAGGACAACTCTAGAGACATTACGGGGGGAGTTAACATCGCAAAAAAAACCCCCTACAGGAAAGCCTACCCGGCCCATATGCCCCCCAAGCAAGTGATCGAGGGGAGGGAGAAAAATGTTGGACCTTGGGGGTTGAACCGCCCCAAAACATCTATAGGCACCCCGTCCTTAGTGAGGAAAAAGTCAGGGGAGCATCGATTCTGTGCGATATAACGCTGAACAGTTCACCAAGGGCGATGCAGGGTCATACCCAACATGGAAAACCTGTTTGCTCAATCGCCCAAGCAAGAGCCAGTATTTCACCAGGGTGAAAGAGCAAGGTTCTGGCAAAAACCTTGATGAGAAATCAAAGAAGTCACACATTCTCCACCCTTGGGGGGTATACCAGGGCGAGTACTTCCTTTTTTGGGGGGTCAACCACCTCACTTTTCTCGGATGATGGGGAATTTTTACGGGGTTTTAAGGGGTTTTGAATTTCATGGACATTCTGATAGCATCCGAGACTGGAAGCATA
>CM031616.1:34703112-34728112 GCA_018398815.1 Conus ventricosus | reverse complement strand
TTAGTGAGGAAATGGTCACAAACTCACCTAACGAAGACTCACAGAAATCAGGAAACAATCTTCACATGCCTGCATGTGGAGAGAGAGAGAGAGAGAGAGAGAGAGAGAGAAGAGAGAGAGAGAGAGAGAGAGAGAGAAAATGTGTATCTACTATCATTTCAACAAAAAATCATTGACGTCTTTACTGGATGTTGTTAAAAAAAAAGTTTTAAAGGTAAGAAAAAGAAAAATCGAACAGGTCATTAAGATATACACTATAAAGAGCTCTTAAATTATTTATCGTACCGTGGTGGTTGGCTAACTTGTTTGGGTGGTCCAAAAAAAAAAAAAGTAACTTGTGCGTGCACGCGTGCGTGCGTGCGTGCGTGCGCGCGCGCGCGCGCGCGTGTTGTGTGTGTGTGCGTGTGTGTGTCTGTGTGTGTGCGTGCGTGTGTGCGTGCGTGCGTGCGTGCGTATGCGTGTGTGTTGTGTGTGTTTCAGAGAAGCAGGTCAGGGTTATTTGGACAGCGCCGCAGCCGGTCAGAGGTGGGGGAGGTGCCCAGGCTGATCTGCCCCGTGGACCGTGACGGCAAACAGCAGACCTCCCCGGTCAGTGCTGTTCTCATTGTCGTCGTCGTCGTCGTAATCGTCACCACTTTATAAATCATGTTTTTAACGTCTTGTTAGTGGGTGGGGGCAAAGGGAGAGGGTGGGGTATAGGGGTCAGACGACGCTTCCATGTCCAGCTGTGTTATCGTTGGGGATGTGTTTTTGGAGTTCGTTTGTTCGCTTTGCCATTATTTTGTGGGCTTTTTGTGTTTTTTTTTTTTTCGTTTTTTTTTTGTTGTTGTTTTTTTCCTCTTGCTCGCCGCAATATTCTTTTTCTTACTTATTTTCCCTCCAGCGTTTCTTTTTTTTTTTTTTGTGCATTTATTTGTCTGTTCGTCTTCAGTTTTGTAGTAGTGTTGTTGTTGTTGTTTTTCTCCCGTCCGCAGCAATGTTCTTATTCTTACTTTTTTCCCTCCAGCGGTTTTGTGTGTGTGTGTGTGTGTGTGGTGTGTGTGTGTGTGTGGGTTCTTCTTTCTTCTTCTTCTTCAGTTTAACGTCCTTCCACTAGAAGTGATTCAGACAATATTATAGTGTAGAGTGAGCTTGATGTAAAGAATGAAAGAGATGCATTTTTTGGGGGAGTGTAAATTTTAAAGTAGTACGTAAGAAATGTAATCATAACCCTCCACCCCACCCTATTCATCAGAACGTTTAACTTAAACAAAAATTATAACTGTAACAATCACAAATGCTAAAGATAAATATTAAGTGAACAGCCTAATAAACATTTAGAAATAGATTCAAGAGTAGCAAAATTGTTTAATATTCTAGATAGTGATAAAGGAGTCGATCCATCAACAAAACCCTCAATACCTGATTTATTAAACAGCTCTTTTGTTTTGGGACAATGAATCAGTAAATGATTGACACTTATAGAATCCCCACACATACATTTAATATCTTTGCAATATTTTGTTTTAAACGAGTTTAAGCGAAGCCTATGGATTAGACTTTCAATCTCCCTGGATGAGGAAATAAATCTTTTGTATGATGTTATCCCATTGTTTTTGTCATTATAGTTGATGCAATTGTTATAATAATATATGTCCGAGTTCCTCAGTGTTTTTGTTGCATTATCATGTTTTATTTATGATAGAGAAACATTCTGCCAGATCTAAGCGAACATTTATTGTTAGTGTGTGTGTGTGTGTGTGTGTGTGTGTGTGTGTGTGTGTGTGTGTGTGTGTGTTGTGTCTTCAGCACCATTTTCCTTTTGATTTTCATTCGTCTATAATTTCTTTAAAGGATTATTTCGCTTTTCCTTCAGCAACCTGTTCCTTCAGTAGCCTTTGGCTACTGTTTGATCAATTTTAGGCTTAATGATCACTGGTGTCTGTTTCAGGAGGAAGTCAATTCCACCCAGCAGATGGGAAGCGTTTCCAAAGAGACCAGCACTCTGACGGTGAGAACACACACACAACACACACACAGCAGTTTTTCTCTCTCTCACTCACACACACACACACACCACTCTCTCTCTTACACACACACACACACACAATATCACACACACACACACACACACACAACACACACACACACACACACACAACACACCAGCACGCACACATACACACACGATGTTCGAACGTGCGCATGAATCCAAGATGTTTTGATGAGATGATGTTAAAAAAAACCCCACTACATTGATATTGAAGAGTTTACGCAGATACTGCTTACTGTGCTCTGGACCCTTTTCCTGGATATCATTGAATGCCACACCTTCAATAACATGTGCATATTTCTTTGTTACAGTTTATAGTGTGCAGTTGCAGTATAGACCTATGGCCAGGAGTAATTAAATCTGTCTGTCTGTCTGTCTGTCTGTCTCTCTCTCTCTCCCTCTCTCAGAAGCATCACTGTGATACTGTTCACCTCGGCTGCCCCAGCCAGATCCATACCTGGCCTCTGATGAAATTCGAACCCACAACCTCACAGTTCCTGGTCCTCTGCGGTGACCGCTGTTCCAACTTGGCTGCTTCACGTAGCCCTGCTTTATTTGAAAAAGAAATCAATAGGTTCGAACAGAATGGAACAGCGGTTTCAGTTGCGTCGAGGATGGGAGGGACACACACACACACACACACACATATATATATATATATATATATATATATATATATATATATATATATATATGTGTGTGTGTGTGTGTGTGTGTGTGTGTGTGTGTGTGTGTGCGTGCGTGTGTGTGTGTATGTGAGCGCCTGCGAACGCTTGCATGCACGCGTTGGCGATGTGTGCAGGTTACACTGTGTGCAGAGAGATGTGGGGAATCCCCTTAACATCCATGACCATGTCACGATGGCCGACGATGACACGTGATCATAGATCCAGAACCGACCGACCTTCAACTCCCGTCTCTAGCAAACTGTATGCATCTGTACCTGGTGTTCTACTATCGTCTACCACTCTGGATCTGGATCTACGTATGACAATTCGCAGAAGGCGGTGGTCTGTTTTTTGTTTTTTTTTTACGATGGAAAATGGTCAGCCTGTTATGTTTTACACAAGGTATCTCTACAATCGAATTAGCGTCCATGGTAAGAGAACCAGACCAATGTGGCTTGCGTAATACTCCCCAGCCTAAATCGTCGCCGGCAAATGCATTTCAGTGTGGTCCATCCCGTAGACTACTTCTTCACAAACTCGGCTCTCGTGCTATAGAGTCCGTAGAAGAGGATTGTCCTAGTTTGGAATGTAACTATCGAACTAGCTGTTGCTGTGTCTTCGTTCAGCAAGTTCGGCCCAGTCATTCTGCCTAATTTTCGTGCGAAGATCACATCGGTTTGTGCTAGTCCTGTGCGGCGTGTGGAATGTTCTACATAATTATCATCGTCAATAAGTCAGCTGCAAAGTCAATGCACCTTGCTGGAACTGGTCAGCAGAAATACACGGTCGATGAGTCTGCAGAACGGTGGCATCTCTCACCCACCAGCTGACCACACAGCCTGAACAACGATGAATACAGCATTATTTTGAAGTCAGATCCATACAGCAAAGATGGCGCAGTGTACTCGCACACGCACACTTGGTCACCTGATCAACCCACGTGATGCAAGTTTTCCCGCCATGTCTTTTTACTGTTAATGTATTTGTAAACTGTCTGCATCTCCAGGTTCATGGTGACCTGACCGTCAGTGATGTAGATCAATGAGCCAGGGCCAGAGCACAAGTACAAATCTATACAAAATGTGTATTTTCTTTGATCATAAAATCTGTAGAATGCAAGGGTTTTGTTGTTGTTTTGGTATTGTTTTGTTTTGTTTTGTTTTGTTTTGTTTTTTGCCCCACAGTGTTTTCTGTCTGAAATAAAGACTGCAGTCCTCGCAGAGGTCACCACAGTGTAGCAACACTTGTTTTCATTTCAAGTATATTTCCCTATGAACTAATCTTAGACAGTCTTTGGTTTTTCTCGTTGTGGGTCCTTTTTTTTTTCTTCTTCTTAGCGTTCTAAATGCATGCTTGACACAAGACCTTAAGGTGTTCCCTAACTTGTGTTTCGTTTTTTCAAGACACGGAGCGCTACTTAAGGTCCCGCACCACTCTCGTCTTATCTTGGTGGACACCTCGGAACTGTGCAACGTTTGCACATACATTCTGCATTCGTAAGGTCCGAGTAGGTATACTTTTCTGTCTTTTTTTATTAATTAATTTATTTTTTTACGTTAACAGCGTCAGTTTATTTTTCTGTCTTTATTATCAAAGTGGACCCCCCCCCTCCTCCCCCCCCCCCCCCCCCCCCCCTCAAAAAATCTACGTAAGGATCATTTTTTCCCCAGCACGATTTTTCCCCCAATAAGCATACACTATCGTGAACTTTGTGGTTGTGACGTTACAAATGGCTTTTTGCCAAACAACGGACCAATGGAAATCAATGCAAATGGGAAAGTGTCCTAGTCTGCCGTGGTCATGGAATCCTTTGGAAAATACAATTCCCCCTTGTCACCAACCCCCTCCCCATCACACACACCCTCCCGAACCCCCAGCCCCCTCCCCCGCCCGAGTGCCAGGCCATTGACGATAGGCTCAGCAGATCCAGTCTTGAACACTTCGGCAAATAGGAAAGCAAAGTATGATGCCATGCCTTCCTTCGTGCAGTACTTCTCCTTCGGTAAACACAATTATATACGGAGCGGTAGATGGGGTCATCTTCCCTGAAGACTTGCTTTCTAGCTCTACTTAGAGGTGTGTGTGTGTGTGTGTGTGTGTGTGTGTTTTAACTCCCTGATCTGTTAGTGATTTCATTGTGATACGGCAAAATATTCGGTTGATGGCGCTAAAATGTTGCAAATGAGAGACAGGTGGTGGCGCTTTTTGTGCGTGTAACGGACAGAACGTCGCTGACACTTGGTCAGATCGGAGGATGATGCAAAAAAAAAAAGAAAAAAAACAAAAACAAAACCCGAAAATAAGAAATGCCTTCTGAAATTTACGACAAAAATAACAGTCGTAAGAACTCCCGTCATCCGATAGCAACAGCTTCTCTCAATTAAAAATAAATAAAACAAAACAAACAAACAAAAAGAAGTTAAAAAAAAAAGGCAAGTCAGAGTATTTATAGTGAAACAACTTGTAAAGGGATGTAACCTATATTTGTTATTGAACTTACTTATCAAATAGTTCATCAATTGATTATGTGGTTAACTATTTATTATATATGAGTTTCATGTGTAGCATTTTGTTTATCTATCTTTTGTAAATATCCATAGATGTTTTGTTTAAATGGGTTCTTTAACTGATCAGTGATTTGTTAACTCGATACGACTGAATTTAAAGCAGAGACTGAGATTGCAGATTTCTAAATGTATTGTGTTGACGAGTGCTTTTACTAGCATCATTTAACATGAGTCTATAGAAGTCTTTGCTATAGGAGTGCTATAGAAGTCTTTCTTAAATAGTGATAAAAATTGTCATGGTGTGTATGAACACTTTATATACCTACTCAGACTTATAATTCAGAGCTTTTTTTTTTTTTTTTTTTTTTTTTTACCTTTCAAAAATACAGTAATGGATGTGTATTTTGCTCACAGGTTTCACTGACTTGTAATAATGCGGCCGTGGCAAGTCTCTCGAATTTTCAAGGAAATATTCTTTTTTTTTTTCTCCCCCTCAGACACAAGAAGACCGTTGTGAGGGCAGCAACACTGTCTTGTAACAGCTGGGTTTTGTTGTTGTTGTTCTTTTCCCACTATATATCTTTTCTATGTTTATCTGATGTTTGTACTCACAGCAACTTTGTTCATTTTGTGAGAAAGTTTTGAGGACTGAGTGTTGATAGGCCGACGACAATATTGCATGAAATGAAAATCTGTTCAGGTGAGACAAAAATGGGCATCGCGGTCTACTTAGAGATAAATAGTTCTGTCCCTTTTTTTTTTTAACTTTTTTTCCCCTCCATTCCTTTCTGAGTTTGTCTGTTCTGTCTTCTTTCCATTCAAGGTTAACCGTGATATAGTTTAGTACAACCGAGTGTACACGACGTTTAATGAATGTTGATAAATTATCACGGAAGTTGGAAGACTCTTAATTGGCCTTATTGTTTATTGATTAAAGGTTGTTACTTAGGGGATAGAAGAAAGAAGACATCTACAACGGGTTAGAATGGAAAATGTTACTCATTTGTTATTGTTTGAAGCTCAAGAATTAAGCTGAACTGCCCTCAAAGTCTATGTGTCTGATATGGCGGGTGTACGTGTGTACACGAATAATACATACGTTTGTTATCCAATCATTTGTGTGTGCGCCTCTTTGTACCTGTGTGCTTGCGCATGTATGCTGGAAGGATATTGATAAAATCCTGACAGCTGAAAAAATAATGTGACAGTGTGTCGTCCACGTTTGTTAGCGCATCGTCGAGTTTGGAGACAGTTTTATCAAACAGGACACCTGTTGCAGTGCATCACCTGTCATCATTAGTTCCTGGACAATTGCATCATACAGGCCATCTGTTTAAACATTGTCCCCGTGACCGATAGTTGGAGGATAATCATATCATAAAGACATCTGTGACAGTGTTTATATCGTCACCGATTCTTTGGGATAATTGTATCAAACAGACAATCTGTTAAAACATTTTCCCCGTCACCGATAGTTGGAGAATAATCATATCACAAAGACATCTGTGAGAGTTGTTTTCTCGTCACCGACTGTTTGGGGAAAATGAGTTACTGAATGAATTACCGAGTCCTCTGCGTTAGAGGAAGAAAATGAGTTGCCTAGACCTCCGAGTTCTAGCGGAAGAAAATGAACTGAGCCAAATTCACCTCACTGGTCTTTTTTTTTTTTTTTTTTAACACGCGCGCCGCTCTCTATCCCTGCAAAGTTCAAATGCAGTTGCCCCAAGTTGTATTGTTTATTAAACCCAGTGATTTTTTTAAAACCAACCTTTTCTTATGTTTTTCATGTTTATGAGCCAACATTCGTGTGTGCGTGTATTGCAATTGAATCGATGACCAGTGGAAGTCAATTTTGTATATTTTGGATGACCAAGACTGAATACCACCAACACCCTAATTCTTCCCCACAATTCTTTTTAATGAAATATTTTTGATTGCTCCAACCGTATACATGCAATGTCGTAACATGATGTATACAGAAAGTATAATACATGTGCGGCACTGCATCACATAGCATTTAAATCACGCGACATTTCGTCACTATGAATCTATACACCCAAGCCTGCAGGCAAGCTTAGGGAATACAACCATTACATTCGCTTGTTTGCTGGAGTCAGTTTTCTTGAATTTAGTGCGGGGTTGGTATATACTGTTCTCCTGCATATGTTGGATCAGAACAATACCACGCTTCACACCACCGAAGAGACTCGGCAGCAACGCAACGTCTCGTCTGATGGGTCGCCTCATGACGACTTGACATTGACTGCTCTCAGTGGCTTGCCGATACCATGGCTGTGGCTGGAAAAGCTAATGTGCGTTTACTGAAGGTGTCTGGAACGAGCGGTGTGGGAGTAGTGCCACTAAAGATGAAACCAATAATAATAGTAATAAACACCTCACAATACTGATAATTATCGAGTGTGCACATCAATCCAGATCATATACCACAGCATAATTCGGCTCCATCTGCTGAGGTATAATCACATTTGCATGTTCTAGTACATCACGCATGCGTGTTCCTGCAAAATTATAGTTTTGTTCTAATTTATGCACCCTAAATTCAAGAAAGCCTTACTTACAGGTGAAATATTTTTCACCCAAAGACCAAGAGGTTGCTCTCCATGTAATACAATACTCCCAAATACTTAGTTGCCCCCAAAATGACGGCACATCAATTCAAACATACACGCACATGTACGCATATATACAGAGGTGAAGGCTGTTGTATTTTTCTTCCCTTTATTCCATCCATGACGATACACTATACAGAGGGCTAAGAGTTGTTGTCACATAAAGAAACAGAAAGAATTATGACACCTCACACCAAATAATACTTGACAGGGATGGTCTATGTACACATGATCTGTCACCACACACCAAACAAACTCCGCAACACAGATGATCTGTATATACACGTGATACACGTCACAGTCACAAAAACCACAATACAACTGCCACCCACCCCAACCCCTCTTTCCCTGTACACAGAATGCAGAAATTCACACAGTGTATGCAACAACAACAAAAGTAGAAACAATGTGAATATTGCCTGAAGTTGTGGAAGTAAAGTTCAGATATCTTACAGTGCAGACATCACATCAATACCCAGTAACATCGCAGAACACAGCCACACACACCAGGGGAGGAGAGGGAGACGGGGACAGATGGCGGATGTGGGAAATGGCAATGACCCTGCAGAAATACCTGAAGATAGCGTTAAGATGGAACAGATGGTATGGGAATAAGTGCACCAGCCTCATCTCTCAGTCATGAGTTGGGCATCTACTTTTTTTTCTACCCAAAATGTAAAAAAAAATAAAATAAATAAATCATAAATTAAAAAAAAAAAAAATAAAAAAGGAGGAAAAGGAAGGTCCGGAGCGCCTAAATTCGTCCCTGAAAAACATTGTATGCTGAAATAGTCAGTGGGACTAGTTTCACTGACAATACAACAACAAAAATTGGAGAAAAAAAAAACAAAAACAAAAACTTCAACACGACATATCGACGACATAGGCACACAAATCTCCGACAAGAAAGCAGCCAAGTTCCTATTTCAACCGACGATTTCTTGCTAAAACGGCCTTTGAGGGCTTTCCGTTTGTCCTCTAAATGCGTAGCAGGATTCATGGCAGCACCATCTCCAACAACAACAACAACAACAACAACAAAGTCAATTACATCAGAACCAAAATATTTGAGTAAACGTTCTTCCCAGCTCATTCACTAAACTTTTTCGTCCAAGCTCCAATTAAAACTCCCATGTTTATCAGATCCGCCTTATAAGAATTTACGAATGTGGTCTCCACGGTCGGCTTGCTTATAATATAAAACACATGGTCTGATTGATCAAGAGGGTCTGTGTATAAACCACACAGACAACAAACAACGACACTGAAATCCATCTTCCACAGGAACACAATTCCTGCAACGTGCACAAGTGGCAGTGACTATGCAGTGAGTGAAGATGACGTAAACTGATGACGTAAATTGACCGGAAAGAAGAGCCTGATATAGGGCCTAAGAGCAGCGGCTGTGTTAGGCTATAGCCTAAGAGGGAGTTCGGACTTTTGCCGGGATTGGAGATTGTGTTTTATTTCTCCCAATTTCGGTAATTCACGGGAAAATCGCTACTACTGTTCAGCTTTACTGCAAGAGGGAACCAACTGGAAAGAGAACGCCGGCAGGAGGCGACAAAATCTATACGTCGCACTAAAAACAATTTTATGAGCTTCAAATGGAGGTCATGAACCGGAAAGGGCAAGTATGGGTGAGGAATTCCGATTCAAGTAACTTGTTTTGCCTTTATCTTCAGGTTCTGAGCTTTTATAAACACAATTTAGAAATAGAGTTTGTTTCTTACCGCCAATGACATTGACAAACAAAGCACATGACAAGACACTTGTGTCTTGTCATGTGCTTTGTTTGTCAATGTCATTGGCGGTAAGAAACAAACTCTATTTCTAAATTCTGCTTCGTTCGCCGCCATCAGTCACTCCATTTTGAAATTTTATAAACACATCTGTGTGTGTGTGTGGTGTGTGTGTGGTGGTGGGGGGGGGGGGGGGGGGGGGGGGGGGGGGGGTTGATGTTTTTGTCAGAGGTACATAATTGGCCCAGAAGTCGGCAAATTAACTGCGTCCCCGCCTCTCCCCATGATTTGATCTACTGCTGCAGCTACACCCAGCACACCCGAGGATGTATTTACAGACAGATGACGGTGATGAATGCATGGTAAGGTCAGAATCGGTCCAACGCACACAGATAAAGAGAGTATGTACATCTTATGTACAGTCGTAACAGTCAGTCACCACAAGCCACTGCACAGCAGCAGCAGCAAAGCTCTCGTGCTAATTTGCGTTAATGCCACAACCTGTGCCACTCCAGCTGCCATGGTGCTGATCCTTGGCCTGTCCGCTATCTGCTTCTTGTGATTGTGTGTGTGTGCGCGCGCGCGCGCCCGCCTGCCCGCGTGCGTGCGTGTAGTTTGAACGCACCAGACATTTACAGTCAGTGTCGTTTGTTTGTTGTCCCCTCAGTAAAAATTACCTCTAACGTCAGTTCTTCATTGCTGTGTATCAGTAGTCCAATATTACAGTAGTTTTGTTGCTTCACTAATAAAGTCACAATTCCAACAAACCAGCGAGTTCAATACTTGCTTCCTGGAGTCGTTTTTGCTTCCTGGAGTCGTTTTTGTCTTATGGTTGGTTTTTGTTTTGCAGTTTCTTAAATAACATTGGCTAGTAGTGACTGCAGAAGATTTCATTCTTCATTGCGTATTTTGCTATCTCTGAAATCATCAATCAGATAGTTCTGTAGCTCACAATGCATGCCCGCACAATGCAAACAACACACACACACACACACACACACATACACACGTGCAGAGTGCACTCTATTTACAGTGAAAAGACTTGAATACATGTTTTATGTCAGTGACCTGAATCATTATCAAAGGATAACATTGCAATTTTGTAGAAAAATAAATCAAACACATCACTGAAAACATTCAATACGAAGGTTCTTTAAAAAAGATAAATCAGTAGTCATTTTGCACATGACACGGACTGTCTCGTTAGGCAAAATACATATACGACCAGGACAGTGCTAAGCATAATACTTGTCCAGAAAAGGGCGGTGACAATCGGCTGAGTGCAACAAACTTCCGTTCTCAAAATATGCTGCTGAAACACAGTTTCTCACCCATCATTAATCTCAGGGAGAAAAGATGGTAATAGTATATTCTGGAGAACTAATCTGCAGTGTAAAGCATTTTGCTGGACGCAGAATAAAGGCCTGCCATCTGATGATTAGAAATCGCCTCAAAGAAAGAAGTCATGCTTTCACTTCACATGAAACATTTTCAGTGCTGTATTTCAATCCTCATCGACCTCATTAAATACTGAGAGAAAAAATCATTCTTTAAAAATGTTTTCTAATCAAAAGAAGAAAAAAACCGGGGGGGGGGGGGGGGGGGTGGTGACAGAGAAGATCAGCTTTCACAAGAAGAGCACATGCAATACATGACACTTTTTAACAACTATTGTTAGTTTTCTTTCTAATGAGCAAACTTTGTCTCGTAAAACGGAGTACAAGAAATGTCAACAATGTCCAAGACCAGCATCTTCTTCCCTCTCCACTGAACATTGTTCCCCTTGGACTTCGCGGGTTCAAGAGAATAGGATCATACGCCTAAAGGCAAAGAATTTTAAGCCATCCACATGAGGCAAAAAAACGTAGAGCAAAAGCTTCAGCGACCAGGCTCCAGTCATTCTTTTCAACGATGCCTTGTTCTGAATTCCTTATTACAGTATAAATTCAACAACATACAGATTTAAATAATTGTGTGTGTGTGTGTGTGTGTGTGTGTGTGTGTGTGTGTGTGTGTGTGTCCAAGGGAAAAATTAACCAATTATTTTAATTCAAAATGGTGCAAATCCTTTCTGTTCAAACCAGCACTGTATGTCAAAGAGGTGGGGCAGAGGGGTGGTGATGAACGAGGGGGTGTTGACTCATATTAGTGACTTGATTAGTTTTCAGTTAGAAACCCGATTTCAGTGTCATGGCAAGGCTTTTTTTCTTCTTCTTCTTCTTCTGTAGGTAAAGTCTGAGATCAGCATTACTTATAACAACCCTTCAGTCACATTTAAACAAAAAAGCGAGTCCATCAGAAAAAAGCAGTGTATATTTATGTGCTGGCATTTTCATGTTTGTGGGCAATTACACACAAATGCAGAGAGACTGACCGACAGAGACAGATAACAGGAGTTACCTGCTTTAAATATTTCATTCTTTACAAAAAATTACATGACAGTGAGAGAGAACAAGAAGAAGGAGGAGGAGGAGAGAAAAAGGAGAAAGGAATCAACTGTACATCATATAAAATGACCAAAGGCTCTCATTTTCCAGAAACACCACAAAGATATGGAGAAAATTTGAACATTTTCAATCACATCACACTCTCCAATAAAGTAAAAGACAGATCCCCAGAATTAAAAAAACCCATGACATCAGTCAATGATTTAAAAACACAGCAGGAAAAAAATCTCCATAAACAACAATAAATCTCTCCGATCAAACAATATACGCAAATACAGACTGTAAAAACAAATGTATACAATATAGTGCGGACAATTTTGTACAAATAGATTTTAGTCCTCCACAGTCATATTAATCTCAGTAAAGCAACGAAGTTCCCCCCCCCCCCCCCCCCCCCCCCCCTTCAAAACAGAGGGGAAAAAAATGTAATTAAGTTGTTCTGAAATAACAAAATTAAATATTGTTCCTGCTACCCAGCTATACACAGCCATCTAACGTAACGATGTTAAGTGTATAACAAACTGAAAATGCATTAAAATCAAAATACAGTATTTTTTTATAAAATAACAAGAAAAAAACAAAACAAAACAAAAAAAACCAACAACACCAGCTGCTGTGATTGTAAAGGCAAAATGGTGTGAAAAAGACTAAAAGTTGTCGTGGGTTGAGAGTGGGAGGAGGAAGTAGGGAAAGGAAAGGTCTGATCGAAAACAGACAAGTGGGGTGGTGAAAGGCTGACAAATAACAGGAACAATTCCTGCCAGGAATATGGGGAGGATCCCCCCCCCCCCCCCCCCCCCCCCCCCCCCCCCCCCCCCCCCCCAAAAAAAAGAAAAAAAAAAAGAAAAAAACAGAAAAACAAACAAAAAACCCCCCAAGACATTGTCATTATGACACGAAGCACATTCACATAATGTCTTGTGTCCATCAAACTTCACCTGGAAACTATGTTCTTGAGAACAACAGAACAGTCCATGGACGTTTCAATGTTAATTCTATGATATGAAAAACAAGGTCCAAGCATATGTTCTTTCTTGACTCAATGTACTCATGAAGGTCAAAATCCATGGGAGTTTTTTCTGTTAATTCTGTAACAGTAAACAACAAAATCCATGGACCTGTTCTCCTATGTTGCTTCGACAGTGGATAAAAAAAGACAAAAAAAATCCGAAGACATGTCCTCTGTCAACCTGACTTGTTCCTTATTAATTGTGTAAAAGTGAGCAACAAAGATCTTTGAACATGTTCTCCGTTAATTGGGTGTAACAGCACCACTAAATTCAAGAGCATATTTTTTAACCCGGTGTGACAGTGCACAACGAAACCATGGACATGTTCGCATATTAACTTCGCAAGTTTGTGTACAACAAACCATGGACATGTTCGCATATTAACTCGCAGTTGTGCACAACGAACCCATGGACATGTTCGCATATTAACTTCGCAAGTTTGTGTCACAACAAACCCATGAGCAGGTGCTCAGTTAAACTGGTGACAGTGTGCAACTAAATCCAGGGACACGTTCTTTGTTTCAGTCAACTGGGTGACAGTGTGAAAACTAAATCCATGGACACGTTCTTTGTTTCAGTCAACTGGGTGACAGTGTGCAACTAAATCCATGGACACGTTCTTTGTTTCAGTCAACTGGGTGACAGTGTGCAACTAAATCCATGGACACGTTCTTTGTTAACTCAGAGTAATAGTAAACAACCAAATCCATGGGCACCTTGTCTGTTAATCAGAGTGACAGAACACAACTGGGGGACATGTTCAACACAGTGCTCATGCTGTGAAAACTTTCGTTGTCATCTCCCGTTGTCAAGTCAAAACATCACTGTGCAATGACAGAGACGTCCAATCAACGCTGATGCAAGCTGCCACCTTTCAATTAACAGGCCTCATGATCTAAACAGCCAATCACTTTCATCCTCTTGTTAACGTTACCTCTAAACAGCCCACAACATTCAGCCGATAAATGCTATGCTGCACTCGGCTGTTCCCTACATCCCTGTCCTACCCATCACACCTGATTGCATAGATCTGTTCAATGTTGTGCAAATTAATCATCTGCCGTACAAAATTCATAAAGCAAATCCCCTGTACAAAGTTCATGAAGCAAATTAATTTTGTGTTATACAAAAAAATCACAGAAGTACAGCAGAGTTCCCATTTTGGTTACTGGCATTGACATTAACAGGCACAAATGCAGAAATGAATTTCAAGAACTTAAAACAACCCCTCCCCCAAGCAGAAAAACTCTGAGGAACAGAAAATACATACAGGTTAAGAAAAAGCGCCCCACACCATTTGCAAAGAGACAAGTTGTGTCCTCAACAGCCTGTGATATGTGAACCATACATAGTGAGGTGACAGAAAAGGTCATGTCACAGATGGTAGTCACCAGCATGCCCAGAAGACCACTCCACTGTACAGTACAGACACAGCAGGACTAGCTTCAACAAGACACACATCACGCCAAACAATCAGTCGAGATGTCTTGACCTGACAATGGATGATGATGATGATGTTTTGACCAAGCAATGGACACTAACATCTTGACTGAACAATTGATGGTGATGTGTTGAACAAACAACTGTTGGTGACGTTTTGACCAAACAACTGTTGGTGATGTTTTGACCAAACAACTGACGGTGACGTTTTGACCAAACAATCAATGATGATGTTTTGACTGAACAGTCCACAATGTCGTTTTGACCAAACAACTGATGTCATGTTTTGACCAAACAATTGCTAGTGATGTTTCAACCAAACAATAACGTTTTGACGACCAACAAGTTGTGATGTTTTGACCAAACCACCACCAGTGGCGCTTTTGTCCATTCAATCATGGGTGATGGTCAGACCGAACACTCAACGGTGATGACTCACCAAAACAATGGATAGTGATGTTTACATGAATGACCAATAAATTAAGAATTAAAAGTTTTCAACCAAACAAATCAATGATAATTTTCATGTCACGATAGCACATCACCGTCTGCTGCAGCAGCTAGAGAATGTCATTGTCCATGTAGTGTTCACTTGCACTCCTCGTTCTAATTGCGAGTCGAAGGAATTGACAGTTCACATGGAGTGTGATTTCATCATCAGAGCTGTACCCAACTGGCTTACATTCTTTAAAAACGTCCTTTGTTCTAGTTCTCGTCTTAAACTCTTGCTTTTCCACTCAGTCTTCTCTCTCCCTCACACTGAACATTTGCTGAGCGGAAGTGAAACTCTGTTGATTAATGTTGCTTCTATCCTTACTTTACCCATGATCTATGTACCATTACACTACAGCTTCACTGGCAGGCCCATACAATACCACAGACAGAAAACTCTGCAGAGGAAAAGCATATACCTCATTTACCTGACAAGAACTCGATATCATCAAAAGACATTAAAAAAAAAAAAAAAATACAGATACAAAAATCGATGTATGTGGCCGAGTGGAAAAATAAAATCTACTGACTTTGCAAATATGATTGTAAACCTGAAGGGGCAAAAGAAAAACCAACAAAAACAAAAACAAAACAAAACACGATCAAGAAACAAAACCCAGACAAGCAGTTCTAAGAGGCAGCAGCAGGAGCCAAAGAAGATGAAATCCTCTCCAGTCCGTGGACAGGGTTTGGGAGTGGAATGCTGTTCAGGAAAGGGACCACGCACATCAGCGTGTCTGATCCCTTCACTATGAACTCCTTGTTAAAAATTAAGACAGCAAAATGTCTGTTTCCTGAGTTGATTCGATTGGAATCACAGCGAAGCATCACTACGTGTTCTCTTCTTCAGCATTCTTATGCATCAACAACATAGAAAACATTGTCCTTTCTCATCACAAAAAAAAAAAAGGAGGGGTAGCGTTAGAACAAGGGAAAAGAACTTGTTCGCTTTGTCCGTCTTAGACTAATGAAGAGCCAGGTTAGTAGTCTACCTTCTCAATTCACTTATACATCAATGTTATTTGTGCTTATCATATTTACCATATCACTATCACTAACAGGACAAAAAAAAAAGTCATTCGCACTTCATTTTGATTGTATTCAGCATATACATATATATATATCACTGTCTTGTTATGTATAACTGATTCCATTTCTCCATTCAAGGTTTCCGTAAAACAAAAATAATATAATGTACTTGAAATTTATCTTGGGTAAACACAGAACACAGGGTTGAGGGATAGTGGAGGTGGTAGGTTTGGTGGAAGAGATTGGGATCACATCTTTGTTTAACCCGCTATGCACCTTTCCAAATCAATAGCAGCACATTTCTTGCCTAACAGTTTACAACTGAACCCAACTTCACACTGTTATAGTTACCTTGCAACAATACGCTAAATGACTGCTTTAACACTGATGGCAGTCATATTTCACAATTATGGCACACTAGAACAACCCCCCCCCCCGCCCCCCCCCCCCCCCTTCTTAATTCCTAGGGTACTTAATTGTTTAACTAATGTTCAAGTCGAATAACAACCGTTTTTGAATTGCTCTCTTGATATGGTCTTAATACGTCTCCCACCATTTTCCATGACTGTTCTGGAACAATTTTGTAGATATGTATATGCTTCCAATATATGGTGTTCATTCTGTGTACATGATTTCACCTCTTAAAATCACATTCAGAAGCTACTTTCAGATATGGTTAATAATACCCAGATGAAGTTTTCCATGCTGGACAACCAATGACCCTCCACAGACCTTTATGATGTATATGTGTAGTACTGGGCAGCTATAGGACAGAGATGGCCCACTAAATCAAACATCTGTGATTTCTCTTTATTGTTGTTTTATGTCCCTACTGACTGCAGGAGCCATCGACACTAACTGTATCCAAGGTTATATTTTCTCAGTTCATATGCAGTGTACCATAATATCGCTAAGTGGTAACACATGCTTACAGACATGTTCATACAGTACTAGATACTATAGAATTGCTAAACAGATGTGACTGTGTGTCTCACATTTATGTGTACTAGCAACATTAACAAAGAATTCCAAACCTTCAGTCATGAGTTCCCTCCCCTAGTTCATATTTATCTCGTTTTTCGGCAGATGGTCTACAGGCTATGTTCATTTAAAAAAAATAACACAGCCAGGCAGATCACCGACAGCCGGCAAAAACACAGCAGCCTAATTTCTTTACCTATTTAGGTGTCATAAAGCAGCAGTGTACTTGCTTTCCAATCAGCATACCAAACGCATTCTGGTAAGTTGGCAATGGGAGAGTGCAAAAAAAAAAAAAGTATTCATGTATCATTCACATTACTTTCATTTGTGAAGTCAGTTTAAAAAAGAAAAAAAAACAATAGCAGCAGCTTGTCCCTCTATTATAATGTGCGTTTGCAAGACACCCAGAAAACACTCTAAAAACATCTGAGCAAGCAGCACACACATACACACACACACACACACACAGACTCGCACAGAGAAACCATGTCCTGTGCCTACAATGCACAGACAAACCTACAGCTCAGTTTCACAGGTCTGCAAGTTGAAGGCACTATTTGTTGCGTGGTCTTTTTCTTCATGATGTCCTACTCCAAACCATTTTCACCCTGCTGCACATTCATTAATTAAAGCGACACCTCCACCTCATAGACTAAGCGCAACAGCTGGAGCCTAATGACATGCCGGTATTTTTTTTTCCTTCTAATAAATATGTCTCAGCATGATGATATCTACACTTATGGTAATGGTATTCCACGTTCTCATGACATTCACCTTTCCTCGGACAACAAAGACATGTGGGTACTCCACATGATCTGAAATACACACACAGGCTGAAAAAACTGTACATTCTTTAGGAGAACCATTTCTCAGACAACAAGAACATATCGACATTCCACACCATTCGAAACATCATCAAAAGTTCAATAAAACTGTACACTTTCGAGGTGTAACATCAAACAACATGTACACATGTGCACATGGAAAACGTCACTTCACAACAACAATAGCAAGTTTGCATGTACAGAGTACCATTTCATCTATCCGGCAGTCAATGACCATGAATCACCCATATAGTCTGCTTAAGAAAACACACACACACACACATACGAAAGAGAGAAGCTGAGAGCAAAGAGAGTGGCGTGGCGCAGCACTTTGAAACCGAGAGCCAAACTCACTAACTTTATCAGTGTGCATCAACATGGCGGGGTTCATCATCAGCCGTCTCGTCACTGATGTGCAAGTGATATGCTTCAAACTCTACAGTTACCACATGCACCAGTGTGCACAGAGCAGACATTTCCAAATTCATGTTGACAGTTAGTGCACATGAAAGACTGTGACCCAACCACCTTTCTCATTCCGACCTGATCGTCGTAAAACCTGACACAACGTGCAACAGCTGTATGCGATGTGTGAAACGAAAGCAAGCTTTCAATACCTAACATCAATTCAGAAAAGAAAGGTGCTGTATGTCAGTACATACACATCCCTACACCTGAAGAAAAGGGACAAAAGAAACAAGCATACATCAACACATATACATACCTAAACCTAGCAACTGGCGGTCTTTTCAATTAAAAAAGGCACTTGATAAAGTGTGCTTTGTGCATACCTGTGAGTGACTTCAGGTTACAGGCTAGCCAGAATACATATTACAGCACACAGCACCAATCTAGAACAGCGGCTGAGCGCCCTGTTTAGAGGGAACTACAAATCAGGCCAACACAGATGAAGGTCATGAGGTCTTTGACTGTCAAAATCTCGTTCTGGCAGCCACTCATACCTGCGCCTAACCTGCCCCTATTCCTATGCTT
Source organism: Conus ventricosus (assembly GCA_018398815.1). Lineage (NCBI taxonomy): Eukaryota > Metazoa > Mollusca > Gastropoda > Neogastropoda > Conidae > Conus > Conus ventricosus. The sequence goes on along the minus strand of CM031616.1, from coordinate 34,709,317 downwards.
TCTCTGTTCATTTCACAAGTCTCCCTACCTTCACTCTTCCTTGCTTAATCCGTTCGGTCCATCTCCTATTCTGTCGCTTTCTCTAAACAATCGACCCCTAATTCCCAGCTTCTTCATTTGAACCCATCCCATTTCAAGGGCTCGTTATCAGTGCAGTGCACCATGCTTTCTGGTCAGACAAGACCCCGAAGACAGCGTTGACACAAAACCTAAACACGAACTGGTAGCCTTGTTCTAGCAGCAAACGGATAAACGTAGTATGGCATAGATTTGCGCGATACACCAACCATACCAGCTGATCAGATACACATACTGCTAGCAGAGCAGACATATAAATGTAGCAAAACTGAGCTTGCAAGACAACGCTGTGCCCGTGTAATCCATTCTAATATACCCCATTTCGCTTATGTCATCAAGTGAAGCAATGTCAGAATGCCATGCAGAGTCCCATTCAGCACTCCCTTCCCACCATCTGATTTCACTCTGACAAGTCCAGTACAAGACACCTGCATCACAAACACCCATGAAGATGATCAACCAACCCTGTCCCAAAGTCATCCAGACACCAGACACAACATCCAAACTGTTGAACCATCAAACCAAACTGGAACGGCCAACAATGTCAACACAAAGAAAGTGAAGCATAACAACAGGTTAAAATTAACAATTAAATAAAACGGTTAAAATTTTTTTTTTTAAATGACCCTCCCCCAAAAGCCTCACGCACTTAAAACCACATGAAATGGTAAGTGTATGAACCATCACCACAAGGACACAGCCTACCTATAAAATCAACAGACTTTATGCCACAAAATAAACACTGTGCAAACCGAATACATATGCATTATCCCTATCCTGAATGCTCATGTGAACAATATTGGTTGAAAAATTTAAAAAGTTCTGGAAAAAAACAAACAAAAAACTATACACTCTGGACCAACACTGACCAGAACACCTAAACCAACATCCCACAAGGCCGACAAATAAATAGGTCACTTCGCCTAAACACAGTGCAGTGCCGAACCATCACATCAGGCCACAGTTCACACAACAGCCAAAGCACACTTGACACTGCACTATTCTCCCTCATAATTCAAATAAATGCCACGCTTACAAGACTAGGGTTTTCATCAAATAAGCAGATGAATAACACGTAATGTGCTTACCCCAAAACCAAACTAAACAAGACCTGATGACTTTTATGCACATCCAGTGTATACTACCTTCCTAAATGAAAAAAATGCCCAGAGATCTGGTCTACAACAGACAGGCAATGCAGCAAGTTGTTTACTGCTAGACATGGAAAGTACATACACAACAATAAATAAATAACTCGGGGTATGAACCAAAATGCAGCCAACTGAAGACAGACATCCAGGAAAAGTGGGCCCCTTTTCCACTCCACATTTACATGCTGTCTATAAGCCACACAAACATAAGATTAGTCTCCATAATGCATCAACATATTCTATAAAGTTCAAATTGTAATTTGCGAAGTTTTGCAAACAACGTCACGAGGAGAGAATTGGCACAGATTGTTTGTCAGGATCTTTCAGAGGCATAGTGCAGCTCTGCAGAGGCCCCCCAACATGAGGAGGAGGAAACTAACATGTGAACTGACGTGTCCAGCATGATCCCACGTCGTCTGACCTGATGTTCACAGCTCGACCCCAGCAGGTGGTCTGACCCAACGTTTTACAGTATGACCCCAGCAGGTGGTCTGACCTGATCTTAACAGTACGACCCCCTGCAGGTGGCCAGGCCTGATGTTTACAGTACGACCCCACCTGAAGTATACAGCTTGCCCACAGCAGGATACCCAACTGAAAAAGTTTACAGAACCCCAGCAGATTGTCCGACATGTTTACAGCATGACCCCAGCAAGTTGTCTGACAATGTCTACAGCATGACCCCAGCATGTTGTCTGACAATGTTTACAGCCTGACCCCAGCAGTTTGTCTGACAATGTTTACAGCATGACCCAGCAGGTTGTCTGGACAATGTTTACAGCATGACCCCAGCAAGTTGTCTGACATGTTTACAGCATGACCCCAGCAGGTTGTCCGATGTTTACAGCCTGACCCCAGCAGGCTGACAATGTTTACAGAATAACCCCAACAGGTTGTCTGGACAATGGTTACAGCATGACCCAAGAAGTTGTCTGACAATGTTTACAGCATTACCCCAGTAAGCTAGCTGTCTGACCTAATGTTTTCACAATGGCCTTGGCACATTGTCCTACAATGACCACAGCAAGTTGTCTGACAATGTTTACAACATGACCCTAGCAGGATGTATGACAATGTTTACAGCATGACCCCAGCAGGTTGTCTGACCTGGTGTTTACAGCATGATCCCAGCAGGTTGTCTGACCTGGTGTTTACAGCATGATCCCACCAGGTTGTCTGACCTGATGTTTACAGCATGATCCCAGCAGATCATTTGACCTGATCTTTTCAGCATTACCTCAGCAATTGTAAGAGGACAGGTGACACAGCAACAAGACAGTGCACAGAAATAGAACTGACTGCAGCCCACAGGCCGACATATCTGGACACATCAGACACCTACGTCCACCAGCAGACAAACCACTCTTCGTACTACCTACACTTAACTTGTCCTGTATGTACATATATTCACTAATGGCTGGACATCATTTAACAGAAAACAATGAGAACACACCGACAGGAAAGGTTCTTACAGTTTGCAAGTTATCAATTTCAATTCCTGTTGCGTAGTGATCTGCATCTTTCTCAACTGCCCAATTTAAACAGTGTATAACAGCCTGTATTCATGATGGGAGATTCAGTCAATAACTTAAAGAGTCTTTTCAAACGGATCATTCACAATGTATACTTCATGCATCAACAATATGCAAGCAGTGAATGCCAGCAGTTGTACAACCTTTCCCTTGCATCACTCAACGTGCCTGTGATTTCACACATTTTGTCATATGCTGTAAATGGCTGGCTTGTCTGTGGCAAGCACCAGACTGTTTTTCATTCTGCTGCAATGTTAAAACTGTTACAAATACACCAGCCCCAAGACTTCCCCACTGACTGCAATTGTTCCGGTCTGGAGCACCTGAAAACTTGCAGCATACCAGCCGCCGTGGCGAAGTGGTTAGCGTCGCGGACTCCCGGCTGGGAGGTCGTGGGTTCGAATCCCATCAGAGTCATGTGGGTTTTTCTGCCCCGACCGGCTCCTACCCAGAGTTGAGTTTGCTGGCGGACTCAGTTGGGAAGACTGGGACCACACAGTCGAGTTTCATCCACTTAATGGATGCGTTTCTGAGAGTGTTGCTCAAATTTTCTGACCAACACTGCAGGTGCCTGTATCTCTGGTTGATGCTGGGATATATTATGAAAAGGAAGCGTAGAGTACAGCCCTGTCATGTAGTCTCAGACCAAAATGGGAAATCCGTAGCATCATCTTAATCATCCTCATTGATCAACATAAAAAAAAAAAAGTCTCAAATTCTATGGCCCTTCATGCCCTGCTCTCATGGTTACCTCAATTTCGATATCCTCTCTACGTCTATGGCCTTGGTTTGGTTCCGTCGGGGTCACCGGTATCGGCGAGTCCATGGGGGCTGTCATAGGACGGACGTGGTGGCACCCTCCGGAGGGAGAGCTCACTCAGCCGGCTCCGCGACTAAGCAATTATTGTCGTCAGTAGGGGGCTTAGTAGGTGGTGTCCTGCGTATGTTAGATCAGAACAGGCGCCACTGAACACCACGAAGTGACTTGGCAGCGCAGTGCAGTGTCTCCTCCGGTGGGGGTTGCACTCCTTGACGACTTGACATTGACTGCCTCTGAGGTGGCGGTAGAGGTGGGACGCAGAAAAAAAAAAAAAAAAAAAGGCTTGCGTGGCGGGGTTGGAAATGACGGCTGGTGCACTGCTCTGAGGTGGCGTACGGTGGACAGAAAAAAAAAAAAAAAAAAAAAAAACTTGCAGCATTGCGTATAATGTGCACAAAATTTCGACTTTTCTCTCCCTTCATAAACAACCCACACACTCTACAACCCAAATGGGTGTGTTCCAAGTTCCGCAACCAGCATGCCCTTGAAGAGAAATGGAGAACTGACCAATCTAGCGACATTCTCTTTTTCCCTTAAATAGACAGGGCGGGGCACGCAGCTTAGTTAAAGTGTCGTATCTCGCAAGGCGGGAAGAGCGGCGAAGCCAGGTTGGTCGCTGGTCTTGCACTGAAAGCGGCTTCACGTCCAATTGGCCCTTTGTGAGCGGGCCACACTTGGGTGCCAAGGAGCTGTTTTGTGTCTCTGCAAACACACAGAGAACAATGTGTTGGGATGTAATGGCAATCGCTGGCTCTTTCGCTTTAATAACTTAACAATCACCTCTCTTATACCTCGTCCTTCACACATGAACCCAGATTTTCTCTTCTTACCACTCTAGACATGGTTTTCATTCTCGCTGCTTAGTTCATCCTGGTCATTGGTAGCACCAGTGGAATCTCCCCAAACTATAAAACTGTTATCACCGGTGCTGATCCTTCCACATGTTAATGTTTACTACGTGAATTTTCCATGTTTATTCTACCAACTGTGAACTCATGTAATCCGACCGGCCTGTTTACCACTTTTATACCAGTAACTAATAAAACCCAGGCACACAAATGCACTGAACAACACAAACAAAATCATTAAAAATAAATGGTTTTAGGATAGGATTTCAAAAAAGGGGCCCAAGGGCCCCTCCACAAAAAGGGGCCATAGGTGAATAATAGGAGGCCTCAAGAGTGAAAATCAGATTTAAAGCTAATCACAATGATTACATATGGCAAAGTAACTAAAAACCAAAAAGAACGAGTTCAATTTATTAAAACGCGCACACACACCACACAACACCCAAGGTACACACAATTGCATACCATGGCCAAGTCTTTTCTGTGGTGATGTATCAGCTGTGCTCCTCTGGCACTCTACAGCAAGTGAGCATCTTTTTCATCATGAATCCGAACTCTAACGCCTACCCCAATTATTCGTCTCTTATATGAAACATATTGTAGATTTATTACATGTACCCTTAAAAAACCCTTTAACTGTGAAAAGTATGTGTAACCTTACACAACAACTGAAAAGCTTTAAACTAATAGGTAGCACCCACAGAACTCCATCAATTTCTACCCACCTCTGTTGCTTTCCACTCTGCTGCAGCAGCTGTGAAGCATGGTCATGATGGTGAGGACTTCACATTTGATGGTCTAACATTGAGGCTCTTTCAGCCTGTTTCCTGGCTGTCTTGATGGCATTTGGGCATCAAACCACGCTCACAGTCGGCAGTCGATCGTTCGTTTTCACATCTTCATTACTTGTACTCGCATTTCGGTTCACTGGACTTTCAACTTCCCGCTATCGGCGAGGAACCCTCGCTTGACTGAAGCTGGCCTAAGTGCTGCAATGAATTATCGCTTCCAGTGATGACTCTTTAGATTACGTGCCTTTTCTGAACGCGAAAGAAACAGAGTGTTTGGTTCGCCGCTTCATCGTTTGAAGCGACTGAGGATCGTTGAAAACCAGTACCGCTGATTGGACAACTGGTTCGGCCATGAAACAATTTGGTAGAAGCGCGTTCGGCTAAGGTATTGCTCGCAGGTTCACCAGGCAGCGGGAACCGCGTGGTGGCAAAAAGCAGTTCTTCCTTTTTTTTTGCGCTTTTGGGCCGCTTTGGGTTTTTGCGGCCTTCAGAAAATATTGCGGGAATCCGCAAGGGCCCTCAAATCAACATGTTAATGCACTACACAGTGTAGTTTGTTATTTAGGGCTTCCCTTCATGCATATATGTGGCATCCCGTCGTCTTCACGATTAAGGAAACTGTTATTAACATGAGGTCACGGAATAATAAAAATTAGTTGCGAAAACAAATGCTGTACACAGGGAACACCTGATCTTAATAATTCCATTCAGACAGTCAGTAAAATGATAATGGCTCCAGGATAACAGCCAACTAATATAAGCTTCATGGAGTGATCCACCAATGGCTCCAGGATAACAGTCACAACAATAATAAGCTATCATGGAGTGATCCACGAAGGTCCAAGGATAAAGTCCACAACTATAATAAGCTATCGGATGTCCCAAGCTCCCAAGGATCAGTCCAAAATCAAACCCACCAGCATCCCAATGGCTTCCCCTGCTATCAAGTGTGATCCACCAATGGCTCCCAAGGTAACAATCCCAA
>CM031616.1:34665612-34700612 GCA_018398815.1 Conus ventricosus | reverse complement strand
GTAACTATACAGAACACATCTGTGCACAGAAATGGATCATCCATCAAAAGAAGTCTCTCACCAGATATACGTGTCACATGCTTTAAAATAAAATATAAAAAAATTTTAAAAGATTTTTTTAAAAATAAACAGTTTGTCACTACTGTCATCCGTCTTTTTTTTTTTCTCTTCAAAGTATCCAAGGAATAATTGCTTCACTGCAGTCAAATCCATTACATGCATCAGGGCTCCCATTAAGAGCATTTTAGGCTGAAGGAATTTGGCTTGAAAGACAACATGGCAGATTGATTTGTCGAAACTTTGTAACAACCAACATGTTGTGTGCGGAGTCCAACTGATGACATTCTTCCATCACATGGTCATCAACATTTTAAATCAGCAGCAGCAATTTCTGGGTTACTTTCATTCCCTCTAGAAATTTTACGTTGAGGTTTACATATCCTTCTAAAAACCATTTTGGGGGTATGCTAATCTCTGAATACAAAAATGTGGGGAGCCCTGTTGCATGTAACAACTTTTCATTCTGTTTGATTTCATAAACCTCTCTATTCAGAAAGAAAGACATGCAAGACTCATACCTCTATCAAAATTAATTGGTTTGACCAAAACCTACAGAATCATCCATCTGATGGATACAAAACACACACCTGTATTCATGTCATGGACCTAATTTCACATCACCACTCATCCCACAAACCAACATCTATGTCATTATTCACCTAATGAATTAGAACATGTTATTTTCATGTCAAGGATCTAATGTCACATCACCATTCATTCCAAAGACTAACATTTACATCATTATTCACCAAAGGGATCAAAACATACATTTTCATTTCATAGATTTGTCCCATCACCATTCATCCAGAGTCAGCAAATACATCATCTTTCTCCTAATGGACCAAAGCCAATGTCATGGATCTACTGCAACATCACCATTCGCCCACAGTGCAAACACCTACATCATCATTCTGAATCTGGGATGGCCTTCTTCGGAGTCAAAAAGAGGTTTCCGTATCTTTTCTGCTTTACAACATAATCTCCCGACAAATTGTCCAACCTGCACTCAATCTATTTGAGTTTGGTCAGGACTTTTACCTCTTTTTCTCGTGTTTCCTGTGAATAACTGGTTTCATAAACCATACTTCCCTTAATGTCCTCGCTCAAGTCCTGGCCTCATCCATTATCTCATTTGAAGTCCAAGTGATGGATTGTTCCGATAACCTAACTTCAATGTCCACACACACACACACACAAAAAAAAACACCACCCAAATCATTTTCAACCTTTCGCTGAATGCTGGACTGTTAACTGCATAGTTTTTCATACTCATACAGACATGCCTACCCCAAAATCTTACTATCAGGAACAGATGTTATAAAAATCAGGAACAAATTGAAAATTTCAAAAATTTTCAGGAACACTCCGCGCGTGTGTAGGTTCACACACACACACACATTCACACACACAAACACCATAACAATTCTGCAAAACCCCTCTCTTTCAGGCAGAAAAAACAACTTACCTTTATTTACACTATGTACATTGCATGTCATGCATGGTTTTCACTGTGCAGACTTCAGAGACCTGTAGTAGGCACTCTTCAGGTCTGCATAGTCCGAGGTCTTCTATTGTTTTCGCCGCTATTTCTTTTATAATGGCTGTCCCCTTACTCCTGCCACATTGAAACTTCTTTGCCACATCAGAGTCTTTAAACATCAGTTTGAACGCTTTTGTAAAAGTATCCAAAACGGTGAAAGGCAGATTCAGTTCAGCAACAAGGTCGACGAGCATAACTTCGGCACGAATCACTTCATCTGTTGATTCTGCTTTGCTGGTCGACGAACTGGTGAAAAATCCAGAAATCTTGCGAGTGTGACCACAAGATATCTCAAAGTCCTTGTGTTTTTTGGATTCGACATGTCGACGACAGTCATCTTGGCCGCCATGTGCGATGGAGAACTCGCACTGGCAAACCGTGCACCAGCAAAAGTTTTCCCCTTTCCGTCCTTCTTGTAAACATGACCACCTCTCACTCTATTGTTTACGAAAGGTTTGCCGACGGCGATCTTGTTTTTTTCGCGGCTGCCGCTGGGGTCCATTTTGAGGTTCATCATCATCTGTCTCGCACACTCGCTTCGCAGTCTTCATGCTAGCCATGTTTGATAGTCGAGCGCGCTTTGTCTGAATCTCGGCTCCATTCGGTATGTTTCATCGACGGATATGGCAGTGTGAGCATGCGCACTGCGCTTCAATTCAAGCGTCCTAACCGTCATCCGGTTTGTCCCTCTGTGAAAAATTGTCCACTTGTTTGATTTCGTTTCCCCCCCCCCCCCCCCCCCCCCCGGAACACGCGATCCCTGACCGTAACGTCCGGAACAAACCTCGATTTTTATGTTTTTCCGTAACAAATACGGCTATTCCGGTACGGTAGGCATGTCTGCTCATACACAAACTTGAGAAAATCAAGAACTTTCTTTCTAAATGAAGAAATTTGGAGACAGAAAGAAACTGGAGATGAGGAACACGTGTCTTACCTGTGTGCATACAATAAGTCCACCCAGAAATCCAGTGAGGCAGACAGAGAGCACCACCCAAGTTTTCTTCTGTCGCAGATGAGGGAAGGTGTCCTGTACCGCTGTCATGACTGTCTCCAGCAAGGCAAACTGTTTACACACACACAGATTGGCTGATAACATCCATCTGTGATTCAACAACTATTGAATACTGACCATACCAATTAAACAATTAGTCATCCAAGTCCAATGTTTTAGTTTATTTATGATCATAGCCCAGTTGACCACAGAAGGTGTTCCCAGGGCTGTCAACAATATGGACCAAAAATGTCAATCTGGACAAGGAATTACAGTCACATACTAGTAAATTAGCAATGAACAAACGGTTGCTTAATATAGCGACATCTTTAAGGATGACAAGGGGGGAGACCTAACATTCTGCATAACTGATCGTGTCAGGTTTAACACACACACACAAAAGAAAAAAACTAAATTAATGAACCACAAACAAAAACAAAAAAAGAAAAAGATACGAGAGCAGACACAGCAGAAGAACAGAAACCAGGAAAAGGGAAAAAAAACCAACAACACCCAAATTTAAAGCAGAGAAAAGAGAGCCAACGAAAGAGGAAGTCTTTTAAACAAGAATGAAGGAAGAATATGTACTGACAGAGTCCCAGCATCACTAGTGAGACTGAGCCAGAGAAGACTGGCAACAACTCTGGGGTTTAAAAAACCAATGCTTTCTCCTTACACCACAACTGCCAAACCCATAAGATCGTTCATTTCGGCTTTATTCTGAAATTACTTTCATCAACGCTACTCAAAGACCCCCAACTAAGCAATTTGAAATTCTGTTTTTTTTTTTTTTAATGAATTCAGGATTTCAGGAATCTTTTTCTACAGCAGGAAAAAATGCAGGACGGGCAGCTATAGATGAGCATGAGAAAAGGAGACAGGCCCAGAAGGGGAAGAGACAGACTAAAGAAAAGGGGCAAAAAGTGTCTGACCTCACTGCCCATCCCAAGGGTGATAAGTTAAAGACGAGACAGGCCAGAGAACGCAAGAAGAAAGGTGGACAGAAAAACCCGAGGGTGTCCGACCTCACTGCTCATGAAAAGGGTGATAAGCATGAAAGAAAAAGAGACAGGCCCGGGAAAAGAAGCAGACAGAGAGAGAGATGGGCAGGACAAAACGAGAGGTGTCTGACCTCATGCAATGCAAGGGTGATGGCATGAGAAGAAGAGACAGGACCACAAGGGGGGGACGGGGCAGACGTGTCACCCACATCCGGAAACCGATGAAGCCAGGCTGGCCTGAACAACACTCCATGAACTTTATCTCTTGATTTAAATTACACTTCTCTTGGACATCGTACTTGAACACACACTTCATCATTCCCCCGAACAAAGTACTGGTCACAATGAAACCCCACCTGAAAATATTATGCATCACATTCCCAGACAAATATTTGTCATCATGAACCCCCACCTGAACACACATTTAACTTTTTCCCAAATAAAATACACCTTATCATGAACAGCACACTGAACAATTATGGTTCCATTTCCACAGATGAATATGGACTTTTTTATGAACATCACATCTGAACACACATGACATCTTTTCCCAAACTAGAAATGACTTCTTATGCACCATACCTGAACACATTTGGGACCCATTTCCACTGATGAATTGTACTTCATTATCAACCACCACCTGACACACAAGACACCATTTCCACTAAGAATCACATCATTATAAAACACCACCCGGGAACCACAAGGACACCACTTCCACTTAAGAATTACACATCATTATCAACCCATATTGAACACACAAAGAACCTTTTCCATAAGAATACATTTTTCAACCCCACACTGAACACACAAGACACCATTTCCACTAAGAATACACATCTTTCAACACCACACTGAACACAAAAACCCCATTTCCACTAGAAATACACATCATCATGAACACCACACCTGAACACACATGGCACCATTTCCACTAGGAAATACACATTATGAACACCACCCCTGCAACACACATGGCACAATTTCCACTAGAATCACTTCTTATGAACAGTAAACTGGACACTTATGGCACATTTCCCCCAAGAACACATTATCAATATGAACACCAACCAAACACAAACAGTTCCCTGATAAAATCCCGTCACTATGGACACCACATTGAACATACACATCAGATTTCCTGATAAATATACTTATTTTTCAACATTTATAATTAAACCAAAAACTTGTTAACAGTTTCACATGTCATGTCAGTTTAAGCTACAAATGCATGCACAGTCCCACAAAAAAAAAAAAGAAAATGAAAAGCAAGTGAGCACAAGTACATACACAAAGAAAACACAAGCAAGGAACCCCACACCCCAACCTGACCCTTTTTCCACCACCCTTTTCCACCTCATGTCCAGTTCCTTAGCAGGTAGCCGATGATGGGGAGATGACGAAACCAGCAAAGAAAGGAGGTCAGGATATTGCCCCCCCCAAATCAGAGATTCCTGACACAGCACAGAAACCAGCAAAGATGGAGGTCAGGATATTGCCCACACCACAATCAGAGAATCCCTGACACAGCACAGAAACCAGCAAAGATGGAGGTCAGGATATTGCCCACCCACAATCAGAGAATCCCTGACCCCAGCACAGAAACAGCAAGATGGAGGTCAGGATATTGCCCACACCCACAATCGAGAATCTGACACAGCACAGAAACCAGCAAAGATGGAGGTCAGGATATTGCCCACACCCACAATCAGAGAATCCCCGACACAGCACAGAAACCAGCAAAGATGGAGGTCAGGATATTGCCCACACCCACAATCAGAGAATCCCTGACACAGCACAGAAACCAGCAAAGATGGAGGTCAGGATATTGCCCACACCCACAATCAGAGAATCCCTGACACAGCACAGAAACCAGCAAAGATGGAGGTCAGGATATTGCCCACACCCACAATCAGAGAATCCCTGACACAGCACAGAAACCAGCAAAGATGGAGGTCAGGATATTGCCCACACCCACAATCAGAGAATCCCTGACACAGCACAGAAACCAGCAAAGATGGAGGTCAGGATATTGCCCACACCCACAATCAGAGAATCCCTGACACAACACACAAAAAGATCATATACAATGACAAAGTAATAACAGAAAGATGACAATGTTGACCAATCCACAATCACGAGGTCCCAAACAAATAACACACAAGACATTGTTACGATGATAAAGACAGCGGTGGGGATATAGTCCACACTCTTGACAAGTGAAACAGCACACATTATGATTAAGGGCACATGAGCCCAAAGCCTCTGAACACTTTTCTGGGCTAACTGCATTAACACACACACACTACTGACAGTGCCACCAGCATACATAGCAACAACAAAAAATTACTGACACTACACACATGTATCCACAAACAATGCACTGATCAAAAATAACTCACACCAAAGTACAATCACTGTACAAAACATTATAAGAACTTGTAACCAAATCCAAAAAGAGCTCCAACATTTCAAAAAAAAATCTTTCCAGCTGTACCTGCATACACCCTCTCTCCTTTGGATTCTTTGGACATTTATGCTGTTACAAACGGTCTTTTTTTTTCCATCCATCCAAGCTGTTTAGCACCTTCATTTCACCTGGTTGTTTTTCATCAAATATTCCTGTCTGATGTCATCTGTCTTTGAGAAATTTCAATGCCTGACCACTTCTTTCTTTGGTTTCTGGCTGGCCAATCATACACACAGTCAAACGCACTGCATATCTGAAGTTTGCATGGCTACATAACTCAAAAATTTTGGCTCTTCTGTCATTATCAAGTTGTTCATACAGCAAAGGAAGTAGCCCAATCACACAAAACTTACAATTATGCCAAATTTTGTGGACTTTCATAAACACTTTCTTGTGGCTTTAATAAATATCACTAAAATTTTAATCTGGCTTCATCTGATCCATAACTTCCCTCGTTGCAACCCCCCCCACCCACCCCCTGCAAACATAGTCTCTTTCATGAGCAAAGTATCTACAGATATGCCTATGCAGTCTTGTAGGAATGCATATTCTGTTGGCTAGTCTGTCAAATGTGTAGCGAATGGCTCTGTCTTACAAAATAGTCTAATGATTTGACTGTAATCAATATATTTATATGCTAATTATTCTAATGTAGAGATGGTTCATGTTTAGAAAGTTCAAATCTGATTTAAGTGCAGTTCATGTGCATTGATCTGCAGGTCGATCTGTAAGCCAATGGCCGTTTGGATGTGATGTTGTCACAAAATCCTCCAATTTTGACGTTATATATCAAATTTAAAAAATGATCGCATTGACGTGTAAGATTTAAATATATCACCATCTGCTTAGATACTCTACTGACCAATCCTAAAGAATTATACAAACACACCTCACATACGAACATCATCACCTGCTCAAATCCCAAAACACTGCGCACACACACACACACACACACACACACCAAAAAAGTTCTTCCCATCTTTCCAAGGAGCTAGCGATATAAATAACCTACACAACACACACCCTTCATGTCCACAGACACATCAGGAAAGAGGAGAGATGAGGAATGAGTGTACGGATAGCAGCAGACACGAGCACCCACTTGAAGCAGTTGTTGTGGAACTTGTTGTAACTGGCCAGAGTAATCAGACCACCCCACGCTGGACTGAGCGCAAAGAAAATCTGCACCGCTGCTGCCACCCATGTCTGAAACCAATATGATTCATGTGTGCAGGGTTTTGTTTTTCTAAACACACACACACACACACACACACACACTATCATATCCCAGTACATGCATCATCAAAACAGCCATATCTTACAGATATACACCATTGAAATCATTCATGGCTATTTTCTATATATGCATACTCATACACATACTCAAATGGCAGACAGACATCCACAGATACTTTGAGTGTTTCATCCGCTCTACACAGGTTTACCAAACCTAGTCATTTGCTGCTATGGTGATTGTGTGTGTGTGTGTGTGTGTGTGTGTGTGTGTGTGTGTGTGTGTGTGTGTGTGTGTGTGTGAGTGTGAGTGAGTGTGTGTGTGTGCAACGAAGTAAACAGAAGTTGTTGACTGAAACTTCAATTAAAATTATGAACAGGCTATGCACATAGCAGCTGTGCTGCTGTACAATCAGAGCAGTCATGAAACCACACACACACACACACACACCCTCCTCCCCCAGCGCTGACGGAAGTTTGTTGGGGTCAAGTGGAACAGTCAAATGTAGTGAACCCAACAGATAATTTCTGCCAAAAACAGAAGGGTTGGCAGATCTGTCCATACTATCTGTTGTATACTATTTGTGCACAAAATTAAGCATACAGCGTTCATATCGATACTAAATCATTTTTTTTAAATGACAGTAATCACATGGTAAATAACACCTGATACTGTTTCTTGCTCAGATAAAAGTATTACTAGTTCATATGACAAAATAAACCAATCATTTTGCATCTATCCTGGCACAATTAGCAGAAAAGAATATGATCACAGCCACCAATCTTCACTGAGGGATATTCCAGGAAAAAGCCTTGATCTTTGATTTCAATTCAAATTTGAATTATACTTCTGAAAGCAAATGACAAACCATCAAACCATTTACTTAAAATTAATTAATCATCTCAACAATGACACACTTCTGTGTAAGTCTCCTTCCAATCTTAGGTAAGCTGGAAACAACAGTGGTGAACAGTGTAATGGTTGGAAAGCATTTATGGCTGGCTCTGAATACTGACCTTGGCCATCATCAGTTTCTTAAAGTCGGGAGTGAGGTAGTAGATGATTCCATCCTTGGCTCCGGGCAAGGTGATACCCCGCACAAACAGAATGGTCAGTACAACGTAGGGGAACAGAGCTGTGAAATACACCACCTGTGGACAATCACGTAGAACAGTCAGTTTAACATGAAGGGGAAAAAACTTAGAAATACCCCACTTGTCAACAGATAAAGAATGATCAGTACAAAATAAGAGAACAGCGCTGTGAAATACACACACACAGAACGATCAGTTCAACATAGAGAAACAGAGGTTAGAAATACATCTCCTGCGAACACACACACAAAACGGTCAGTTCAACATAAAGAAACAGACCTGTGAAATACACCATCTATGAACACATTAAGAACGGTCAGAATAAAACAAAGAGAACAGAACTGTGAAATATACCACCTGCACACACACACACACACAGAATGGTCATGGCAATACAGAAGAACAAACCTGTGAAGTACACCACCTACACACACACACACACACACACACACACACACAGAGTAATAGACAGCACTCTTCGACATATCAACAGAACATCTTTCCGACAAAGACTGACCCTCACCAATCATTTCATCACTACAGGTGGACAGTTTCACCATTTTGTTCTGACAGTCGTAACTGATGCTGTTAACAAAAAAAAAAAATTACCACTGACTTAGACCCACTTACGGAGAAATGCAGTTATCAATCAACAGATCATTAAACCATGAATGACTGTAAGAAAAACGCCGATACCTGCTGGCACTTCATCGACAAACCAATCGCTTGCATCTGAACACTGTACAAGAAAAATTTCCCCTTTTTTCGAACAGGCTCTGAAAATTTGATTAAGATTTGCAGCGTTCAGCAAAGGCCAGAGATTCAAACCATCAAATTACTATGAACTATCATGTTCTCCTTCATAATACTTTTGAACAGCTGCAAACAATTCAAAAAATAAAAACATGCCCCTGAAACGCACATGGGCTATAGATTCATGTTTTTTCCTAGAATAAAACCTTGCTTGTAATCCTGTTAATTCCAGACAGCACTTGTATCAATGCAAGAGAGATAACTTAAAAAATAAAAATAAAAAAGTGGCTAGCATTAACCAATCTTGAACCAGAAACATCAAACTTTATCATTGCTTATCTTGAAATCTGATTTTTGTTATCAAATCAATATTCATCAATTAGTATAATACTAAACTCTTTTCTTCACCAACCTTTAATCATAGAAGTCTTTACATAGCTGCCAAACTTCTGGAGTCAAAACTTGGGAGTCTGGAGTCAAAACTCCGGAGCCAGGGGTGAACGGGGTGTGTGGAGTGAAACAGGGGCAGTTCGGCTTATGATTAGAAGCATTTTTAACTCCTTTGTTTAAGATGACAAATTGGAAAAAAAAAAAAAGGGGGGGGGGGGGGGGGGGGGGGTATCGAAAATGCATATTCCATACTTGTAATTGCCAACATCCATATATCATCATTTGGGCTTTGTTCTGCAAAATGTCATCGCCCCTGTTCCAAAATGGCTCTTCAAACACCTCAGTTTTGAACAAAAATTTTGAAATTCAGAATTGTGTTCCCTGAACTCCGGACTTCCAGAATAATTTCTAAATTCTGGAAATTCCAGAAAAATACGGGAGGGTTGGCAGCTATGTCTTCATCATATATTACCTTGCCAACAGACTTGACCCCCCTGCTGAGAGCCAAAAAGGTAAGAGACCAAGCCAGTAGCAGACACAACGCCACCTGCCACTGGACACGACCAATGTCCTCAATGCCACTGCTGAGACCAAGCATTTCCACCCTGAAAAACCAGTGCATACCTCGTCACGTTACAGCTTTCACAACGATCCTGGTTCTCACAATTCTACACAATTGCTTTAGCTACATGCAGTGTTTGTCACCCACATTCTCTGTTTGGCTACACATAACTACCATGTGAATCTGCCTGCAAGCTTTAGCAAGTCTTGTTGTGCCGTTTGGCTGAATTTCACTGCTTATGCAGTGGCACCGAAACCTTCTCCACACTTCCCATCTAAAATGCACTTCAGTTTTCATCATTTCATTCTATGACTAAGAAAAGAGACCGCTGCGGACCACAGCCATCCTTGCAGAGAAGGACGGGTGAAGGATTTGACATGGTAAGTATACCTAGTTAGACTATGAACAAAATCTTTCTGTTTTAGCATCATAAACTGTACCTTGTCAAACTGAATGCATTGCACGAAGAAAAAGGAGGCATACGGCTTAACGGTCTGAAGTGGACATCTTTTGGTCGAAAAGGATGGAGTGTTCATCTTTTGGTAGGAAAGGATGGAGTTAGCTGTGATGAAGGAAATGCCCCTGTTATCATCAGCCATGGTCAGCCCCAAATCCCTGAACAGATTTTCTGCAAGTCCGAAGATTGTCTCCAGGACACGATGAAGGGGAGCAGTAAGCTGAATATCGCCCGAGGGGCAAGAGCCCTTATCTCATGCACCCTGGGGTTCACGATGGAGAAGTCCTTAGGAGCCTGTTTCTATATCCCACAAGTACTTTTTCTTTAAATGTTGTGCGCACAGATACTGTGCTTCCACACAAGATCACACGAATCCTTCAAAACACTTTTTCAGCGTGTGTTATTATTGCTGCTAAAATCTCCAGAGAAAAAGCTGGCAGAAGCACCCACCATGCTGCCATCACATTTTGGTTTTTTTTAAACGCATGGCTTAAATGTTGGACATACATGAAAAAAAGACATTTTATCCTCTCTGTTCAACAATCAATATTTCACAGTATCAAGGCAGAAAATAAAAGTAGGAAAGAAAAAAAAAGCATAGAGCAGGCCAACACATCTCTGCAGCAGATCAATTTCTTAAAAGTTCCCTCATGTCCAACTGAAACAGTGACTTTTGATTTCATTTCTTCTTTAAAGTCCTGTCTGCAGTGAAATCTTTTTCAACACTTCGTTAAGTAGCCTTCCTTCCAAAGATGGACACTCACTCGTGCTGCCTTCATAATTACTTTTGCTAATATGTAGCGTAATATCCCACATTGTTAAATCATAACAGGTACTCCTCAATACCACTACAATTCCCTGAACAGCAGTGCAAGATTTCCTGAACTGCCTGATGTAACTACCCTCTAATAAATTTGAAATGTAATTAATAGCAAACCGCTAAGAAAAGGTAGACAAACGAATCACAAGACAAAACACGACGCGTTTCGACCTCTCAGGTCTTCTTTTGTCTTGCGATTCGTTTGTCTAGGTTTTCTTGGCGGTCTGCTATTAATAACATTTCGAATTTGTTTCGATTTTCCCCTGCATTCGCCTCACTGTGCAACTGCCCTCTAATATTGATACCACTATTAGCATTGCTGGAAAGGAGCAGCGCCTGGGTATGGCAGAATCAGAGCGAGAAGGGAATGCGACTACTGCCATTAAATGATCGCAGAAGATGGTATAAATTTTTTTTTTTTTAACTATTTTTAAAAAACTACATATTTAAGGGGAAAAAAAATCATAATACATATTCTGAGAATTGCCCAGAAAGTGACTCACTCAAAGAAGTCCTGGGCAGGAGGGGAACGGCTGCTGATGTTCTGAGCGAGGTGGGTGATGTTGGATTCTGCGGCCGCTGTGGCATTGTAACAGATGTTCTGGTAGTACACCGACCCATTGACTGCTTTGCATTCATCCGCTTCAATGTAAGAGTAACAAGCTGAAACAATCAGACGTTCTTCACATGTATTACCACCCTGTCACATGTCACGTGGTGAAAGATGAATATAAACATCAATCCAACAGCAAAAACTTTCATAAACAAACAGAAAAAATATGACCGAATCTTCATACTGGCACTGCAAAAGAATCTGCCATCTTTCTGAACAACAGTTACAGGAAAATACTCGACTAAACCACGAGTTCAATCGATTTTCTCCATTTATTAGAAAGAGAGTGAATAAGCTGGCTTCAGATGAATCCTGTGTCAATGTACACACTTTCTTTTTTTCCTGATGATGTGAAATTGAGGATTGTTTCGTTGCATGAGCTAAAACATACATGGTTTTTGTACGTTACAATGCTAATGTTGCTTGTAGCCCAGCCGCCTGCAAAGGGCCATACCAGGGCTGTGTACATTACAAAGCAACTGTCAACTTGAATGGTGCAATATACAAGCAAACTGTTTAATTTCTTGAAATTCACAACCTGAAATTTCAAGAGAGAAAACAATACTATGCTCATGTGCATCAACATATGAACATCAGACTACATCAGAGCTTAATCTAGGATTTTTGAAGAAGGGGGGCAGTCCCCCCCCCCCCCCCCCCCATATCAAAAAAGGGACCCCCCCCCCCCCCCCCCTTCCCCGGGCCACTTCTTCAGCCAATCATCTTGAAACCGGTGTTCCCTTGCACTCTTTTCGGGCTGCTTCTCCGAGCTTTTGGATGTAGTCGCGATTTCTTCATGATCTTCTCCACCCTCGCATGGCAGAGAATCTTCTTTTTTTTTTTTCACTTTTCCTCAACGAAAGTCGAAGTCGAATAGGGTCGGTGCACACTTCATTTTGGAAAATATCCAATATGGCGCCTTTAAACTCATTACTCTCGCAACTTCTCGTCGGTGATCGAGATGGAGGAGATGAACGCCGCAGATTGGTTGATTTACACTAAAAGCCAATGAAATATCAAGAAATCGTTCGCTCCTGCTCAGTCCTAGTTTCAGTTTTTCAAGCAGACGACAAACGAGCGCCCGCAACGATCAGTGAACAGGGCGGGCAGTCCTGCAACTGTGCGGGAGTCTGCCCGCGTTAAGACTCGATAATTGCGGGAAGGAACAGATATTCGGGGATTGTACCAATCCTGCACTCTAGATTAAGCTCTGCTACATGACACTTTTGTGTGTGTTGCCTGATAAGGGTCGAGAGAGAGAGAGAGAGAGAGAGAGAGGAGAGAGAGAGAGAGAGGAACACATCACTGCAGAACTGTAAACAATGTTAGCTGTAACTTAATGTCAAAATAAAACTGGAGATAGATTCTAAAAATTGATTTAAAAAAAAAACTGTTTCTATACTTTCTAAACCAGGGCTTCTGAAAACGCAAAAAATTGCGTACAGTATGCATAAAACTCTACGGGACGCACTGGGTATCCGTGTAAGGGGTCCCAGGGACCCCTTCAAATTTTGGTGAAGTCAGACATAAAGTGAGAAAAGACTGCTTCAACATCGTAAGTTGGGTGCCGTAACATCGTAGGTCTGCTACACTTCGGACCGAACCCATCCCTTTTCAAGTTTGAACAGTAACAAAGCGAGTAGGGCAGCCTCCTAACAACATACGTCGGTCACTTTTGTCGTCTGCTGAGGCTGACTGACTAAGCTTAACGCTAGGCCACAGCATCGTTTTCAGTTGACCGAATTTTCCTATTTTGAGCCATGTGATGTCACGATGACGCTTTTCATTTTCCCGGCAGGAGAGAGGCATTTCCGCGAAGCCTTTGTTTCCAACATGTCTCTCGAAGCGTGGTTAACGAAATCATCGTCGCAAAAGCGAAAAAGCGTGGCAGAGGAGCAAGATCGAGAACGGATACAACTTTTGATGTTTATTTTGTTGTTTTATAGTGACGATGTGTCTGTGACAATTGCAGTGCGCGTGCAGGGATGCAATTTTTTAACGTATATTTTGTTGTTTTTATTGTGGTGTAGGAACCCCTTAATGTTAGCCTGGGACCCCTTAAAAATCTGATGAAGGGGTCCCTGGGACCGGAAAAGATTTTCACTCCAGCAGAAGCCCTGTAAACAGTATTTAATCCCCAGCTGTGGCCAGGAGCAGATGGAATATTCACACACACACTTACATTTTGTCGCCCAATCAGGGTGGCACCGTTCCCACGGCAATTCAGAGGTAAAGGAACGGAACAAGAAGAGAAAGGCCCAGCCTATGATTACTGTGTAGTACAGCGACACCATTAATGACACAGCAATCATTCCATAGCCCAGACCTGAAACATTCCATCAACAGCAATCATTTAATAGCTCAAACCCGAAACATTCCATCAACAGTCATAATTAATTAGCTCAAACCTGAAACTTTCCATGAACAGCAATCATTCATTAGCTCAAACCTGAAACATTCCATCAACAGCAATCATTTAACAGCTCAAACCTGAAACATTCCATCAACAGCAATCGTTTTAACAGCTCAAACCTGAAACATTCCATCAACAGCAATCGTTTAACAGCTCAAACCTGAAACATTCCATCAACAGCAATCATTTAACAGCTCAAACCTGAAACATTCCATCAACAGCAATCATTTAACAGCCCAAACCTGAAACTTTTCATCAACAGCAATCATTTACCAGCTCAAACCTGAAACATTCCATCAACAGCAATCATTTAACAGCTCAAACCTGAAACATTCCATCAACAGCAATCATTTAACAGCTCAAACCTGAAACATTCCATCAACAGCAATCATTTAACAGCTCAAACCTGAAACATTCCATCAACAGCAATCATTCATTAGCTCAGACCTGAAACATTCTATCGACAGCAATCACTTACTAGCTCAGACTTGAAACATTCCAACAAATGCAAAAAAATCCATAGCCCTGACCCAAATATTTTATCAATATCTAGAAGAGCACTCAGGAGTGTAAAGACTTCCACCAGGGTCAAGCAGTTCTCTTCACTTCTAATAAAGTCAACAAAGTCCATGCCCAATAGCCTCCAAACCTTGTTTCCAACCCACGCAAAACCTCAACAACTTCATCCTTGGGCCACTTATCATTCTTCCGCTAAGGCGTTTTGCTAAAATCAGTTAGGTAGTTTTCAGGTAATCTTCCCAACAGACAGACTGGCAAACAAACAACAGATGTCCATGGATAAAAAAAAGGACAAAAAAAAACAAAACCATCCTCTTCCCACATAACAATCATTCCAACACCAAAACCAGAAATGTTTCCTCAACATTAATCAAACAGGCTTAGCCTTGAACATTCCATCAAAAACAATCATTCTATAATCACATGTTATTCCATCAGCAACAATCAATCCGTAGCTGAAGCCTGCCACATTCTATCTGAGCTAACAATTCATTTCATCAATGAATATGCATCTGAAAACCTTCCAATATTCATCAACACAGATCTCACTTTCCTGTGAGAACTTCTCAGCTCCTCCACCGCTGAACCTTCAGTTAAGCAGATCAGCATGCATGGATTTGAAAGACAGTAACTGTATAACATTGCCGCTGGTTGACCTGAATGATGTTATTAGGAGCGGATAAACAAACACAAGCATGAAAGCTCCAGAACTGCTGTTGACGAGTGCCCTCTCATTTTCATGTAGCTTCCTGGAGGTTCTTCTGTGGGTCTATTTTAAGACTGAGTCCCAGCATGCTGGGGCATCTTTCTGACTATCCCAATGAGTTAACCGTGTTGAATTTGAGAGAGAGTGGACTCTGAACCTCACAGAACAGGGTAAACAACAAAGAATTGCTCGACAGTTTGTTTAAAAGGCAACATTGGTAAGCAAAATCATGGATGTGTGTCTGCATGTTTGTGAGACTGCCAAGAAGTTGCCAACTTTTTACATACTTTCAGTCTCACAACTTCCACAAACCACTGCAGTTTCAGTTTTCTCTAAACCCCGAGTTTCATCTAGTGGCATGGGCTATTCAACTTCCAAATGGCTGCAACTTTTCAATAATGTGTCAGGAAGTAGAATGCATACAGTGCTTGAGTTTGTCCATCTCTCTTTATATGCCTGAGGCTGTCCTTTCTGCTACAGCCCTCCACACAATGGATCTTCTCCGATATGTTGTGCCTACCTGGCCACCACATGCTAGGCTTTGGTATAAAGATGGGCTTGTTTTGCAAAATATTCCAGGTCACTGACACACTTACCAAAGGAGGCAGGGATGCTTGCTGGTGAAGGGCATTTCCTTATGACATACATTCTTATCAAGGTAAACTCTGAATGCGAGAGAATAGCTTCCTTCTCTCGTTAATGCTTCCTGTTCACCTACTGACCAGCTCGGTCAGTTAATTACTTCATCCTACTTTCCCCTTGTTCAGTCTCTGCCTGTTAACTGCCTTCATCCTTCACTGACCCTTCAACATTCCCCTCGTCCTCCTACATCACTCCATCCCACTTTACTGCCTACTGCATAAAGCCAGTGTGCCTTCAGACCCATACACCCAAAAGTTGAAACACAAGAGTATCTTCTGGAAAACTGTGCATTGTAGAAGCCTCCCTTCATGAAAGTTTCTTTACTAGAAGCTGCAATCTCTTATCAGATTATTCATATTCCAGCATCAATATGTGCCATCATATAACATTTCAAAGTTTTAGTGGCAAACTTCTGTTTCTCTGCTGAATGAAAAAAAAAAAGTAAAGAAAGACAAACAATCCTTGATATTATAATGCATGCATACATGCAACACAATTCTTTTATTACCTGATTTAAGATAGGTAATGTATTCTTCATTTTTTCTGTTCTGTTCTGTTGTAAACAGCCGCACAACAAAACAGAACAAAAGGCGCTCTATGGTATGTGCTGTACTGACCATAGAAGAGCGGGCAGATTCTGTCAAAGATGGCGGCGGGTCCCAGGGCAGCAAACTGGCCGAAGGACAGCTCCATGAACATGAGGGGGAAGCCCAGCAACAGGAACATGATGATGAAGGGGAACAAGAAGGCACCTGAAATCATGAAACTTCATCACTCACTAACAGGCACCTGAATTCATATCACTTCATTACTATCAGGCTCCAGAGATCATGTCTTTCATCTGCCAGCTTTTTCAGTACATCTTGCTAATATGCTTGCAGCAGGTGCCCCACTGCATCCACACACATTGCAATCACAAATCAGCTGATCAGTTGTAATTTTGATCTGTTTGCCTACCTTGACCTGGACGAAGATAAATCTTAAATATCACTCTATATACAAAGTGAAACCCTAACCACTGACTTCAGAAGCTGTCTGAAAAGAAGAAATAAAACACACAAAAACCGGGTGTTCTGATAAAATTTCAGTGCTGTGTTTCAGTCATGGTAGTTTGCATTGATAATTGAACAGTGCCACATTACTCCAGAACTATGCAAGTTAGTTTTTGAATTTGAGAACTCTAAAAATAACAGACTTTGTTTACAGGATACTGCAATTTTGACGTCTTTGAACCAAAACTGCTTTTACCATTTATGTTCAAACATGGACAATTTGCAAAAACATTTACACAGTAAAATAAGGTTTGAGGTTATCAAAGCATTGTAATGATACAGTATGATATGGAATTTTAATATGTTGATAAGCAGTTCATTTTGTGATAATAGAGTTGAGTTCTCCACGTCCTGGAAGAGACGTTTTGCCGATATTCAGAGCCGAAAATGAAGTGCCTCTTGGCAAAAAAGAATTCCTAAGGTAAGAGATTTAGTGAAGTGTCCCTTCATTCAAGTATATCAGCCCCCCCGGCAAAACAGGCTGCCCAGGCTGTAAACTCGGAGGGTTGAAAGGCCTTAAAACTGCACTAGTTCCAAACCTTTCCCACATGCAAAAACTACTGCTGAACATCAACACTGTTTTTACCCCCATGCCAAACTTGTATGCATGCATTATGTCCCAAGGGAATGCATCTCTGATCAAATATGTCAGCCAGTCACTCTCACACTCACACACACACACACACGCTTTCCCTACAGCTAGCATCCCTGGTCAAACAGATGAAGCCAGTGACATAATTTTGACAAGACAAATGGAAGAATCTTTTAATTCAGAAAGAAAAAAAACAAACCCTAAGACACAAGAAAATCTCTCACACCCACATCCATTTCCTCCCTTCTCAGCACACCTAAAAGCAAACAACACCAGCAAAGCCAGACAGCAGGCAAACAAGCCTCCCTCACCCCCGCCATTGGCGTAGCAGAGGTAGGGGAAGCGCCACACGTTGCCCAGACCCACGGAGTAGCCCAGCAGAGACATGAGGAAGTCAAAGCGCCCTGTCCAGTTGCCGCGGTTGTCAGGGTCCTGGGGCTCCCCGACCAAGTCATCGTCCAGCGGGTGTGAGCACCGCTGTACTGGACACATCCTGGGCCAAGGTGTCCGGAGGGTTCTGCCGACAACACACCATGGATACTGCTTCAGTTCTGTTTTTATGCCCCCGTAACACACACACACACACACACGCACACGCACACACACACGCACACGCACACACACTCACACACACATTTTTCGTTTGGCTCAAACCTTCACTGAAACGTTGACTAAGCTCTAAACATTTTGATCCTGATTTGCATCTTTACTTGTATCATTCTCAACAAAAATGGATTGATGCTAACAAGCGAAGGTCTTTCTTTAACAGCAGCCAATGGCATATATATGCAGCCACAGCAACTACGGAGCAGATAAGAGTCTAACATGCTTTAACCATCTCTTTAAAATTCATTTAAAGTGAATTCTACTTGATTCAGTGTCCAGACGATCGAGTTGTCACTAACATTCCACCGACACATTTTCATCCAACAAAATTTTTAATTTCCTTGTGAATGGGGTTGGGCCTAGTCAAGGCATAATGAAACTGAACTCCACACTCTCTGATCCCATTTCTCAGCTTTAAAACTTTGTCAGGCAATTGGCCCAAACTGTACTGATCTGCATCCTGTAAGGCAGTCTTCAGCCAAAAAGCTGGAACCAGGGACAATGCAGCTCCCTTCCTATAGACAGGATCAGTTTCCTCTGATGAAGCATCTAAATGGTATACTGTGTCGCATAAATTGCTGGGCAACTGGCCACTTACCATATGAATCCCTAATACATGCACTGACACAAACATTTCCAGGGAGAGAAATCAGTATGTACTATACTTCACATACAAACGAGATCAGAACTGACAACAGTTTGCAGAATCACTAAAGAGCAGGTTCTACCTTGCTACTGCTCTGTAATTTAACAAGAAAAGCGAAGAAAAGAGAGGGGTGCGTGGTTAGTCTTTTATCTTCACTAACAAAACTAGTGCTAATCTGATGAGATGGCAGTTACACCAGGAAACATTTTTCATTTTCTGGTGAATTATAATATTTTTGTATAGAGCAATTGCATTTGTGACGAGGAAAAGAACAATGTGAAAGCGTCATGCATGGATTGTATTATGTATCCTCAATAATGGTATGTTGTATCATTTAGGTGAATCATATGTGCATTTTAATATATTCCTCTTGTATCCCTAACAGTAGCACCATAGTTATACAGCATGCGTAAGAGAGGAGGAGAGAGGGGAGAGAGAGAGAGAGAGAGAGAGAGAGAGAGAGAGAGAGAGAGAGAGAGTGTGCGTGTGTGTGTGTGTGTGTGTGTGTTTTGTTGTGTGTGTGTGTGTGTGTGTGTGTGTGTGTGTTGTGTGTGTGTGTGTTGTGTGTGTGTGGTGTGTGTGGTGTGAGTGAGTGTGTGTGTGATGTCATGCCTTTAAATCATATATCAATAATAGATCATATGCGCTTGAATCACTTGTGTATCTTGCATCCCTCATGTATCATTAACAGTGGCAAATTTTCAGTATGCATGCATAAGAAATGCATTTCACCATGTTAATTTCATGTATCGATGTTCTGCACCCTAAAACTGTGTGGATGTGTCATACCTCCTCCTGTCTCCAAATGTATAGGATATAGCCATACCTCTTGAGAAAAAAAAGCAAATAAAGAGTATGGAATCACACAATAAGAGTGGTCTGCATTTTGTGTAAACAAAAACAAGATTACGCATGGAAAATAACTCAGTATCGAGCAGACCAAAGATGCAGATCTCTTCAGCACCCTTAGAAACTTTTTTTTTTTTTTAACTATGGGTTTGACAAGGAGACGGTCAGTAAACAGAGGACATTTTTGTTCTCATACCTCCTGAACATAAAAAACAGAATAATCTCTCTCTCTCTCTCTCTCTATATATATATATATATGTACACACAGACACACACAAGTGTGTGTGTGTGTGTGTGTGTGTGTTTTGTGTGTGTGTGTGTGTGTGTGTGTGTGTGTGTGTGGGGTGTCGTGTGTGTGTGAGTGTGTGTGTGTGTCTCTTTGCTCAAATTTCAGTACTAATTTTCAGGTCAAATTTCAGTTCTAATTTTCAGGAGCAAGAGGTACCATACTTCCAATTTCATGTGTTGCAGAACACTAACGTATCATTGTGTATCCTATAATTAACAGCAGATACATTGCAAGCTGAAGCATGAGTCTATTTTACACTGGTACACTATGTATGATATCCCTCATGTAACCCTTACAGCACAAAGTCATTGGTGGTTTAAAAACTAGTGTGTGACTTGCGTCATACTGCTAAATCATGTATCATAATACTAACAGGTAAATATGTGTGGATCACTGTGGTCATACCATTACTTCATATACTCCTAACACTTGACAGCAGCATGCTGGTCATATAGCATGCGTACAAATCTGTATATCCAAGTGTCTTACGGTTGGATGTGCTTCTCATTTTCTGTGTACCGTCAGTTTTACACTGATCAGTGGTAACATGATACAGGTTCCTGCATAATCAAGCATCGCCATCAGCAGTACACAGATAATATGGCATGCATTTCATTTTATGTCACATATCAGAGTATCACATTACATGTATATTGCTGTCAGTACCAGATATAGATAAGACATGCATTCTGTTACAGTTGCCATTCCTTTAAAGCATGTACTGCTCTAAGAGAAGTCCGCTGGGCAAAATCACTTACGGCTGTATTCCACACTTTGCATGACTGTGTAATATACGTCTTGTGTGGGCAAGCATACATTTTTCCAGTTACCATCGCATAGTTCTTCATTCTTCCTTCTCAAGACAGAAATGTTATGATTACTGCGTTGGTCTTCTGCCATCCCCCAGTCTATAGATAAATTCTTATCACTGCAGGGCTTTTCAGCCCTCCCTCCCATGGAGCCAGCCCAGGTTGACTCGTGGAGAGTGCAAGCCAAATTTTCTGACAGTGTTTTGGCTCCTGGCATGATACAGCTTTGATCACCCCCTTCACGTCACTGTGCAGTTCTCCTATCCTCCTTCCCAAAACAAAATGTGGATGGTTTCACAGCTTGTACGTCTGGGTAAGGCTTTTTTTTCACTGCACAGCTCTCCCTCCCCTGATAAATCATTTTTATTGAATGGCTCTTCAGCTTTCCCCTCTCAAGCCATGATGCAAATCGTCAACAGGGCTATAAAACTGTCAGGGGGAAAGGCTCCATGTACGGATCAGAAATAAATTTCTGTTCACAGCCCCTTCAGGCAAGGAGCTGTTGGTGACACTCTCTGCTGGATGACAAACCCTTGACAGTGGCCGACACATGACAAAAGGACAGGAGGGAGATGGAGACGGAGCGACGAAGACAGGAGAAGAAAACAGTCGTCATCTGTAATGGAGCGATCTCTCAGTCCCCCAGCCCTCTCAAAACTGTGATACGTGATCACGTCCGCTGACATCACAAAATTTCGTTCAGCAGTTTCCCTGAAACTACAGTACTGCAGGCTGCTATGATTATTCCACAGCTTCATGAATTCTTTCAAACATTACTTTTACAGACTTTCTGAGGCCATCATTTCGTTTTTCAAGGATTAAGAAAAATAAAATGATGTAAAAACTTTAAAAAGTGCACATACTACCAAAACATGTCAACAGCAAACCAACAGGGAAGTTATCATTATTAGCTGCTATGCCGATTATTCTTAAATGGCATTTCTCAAGACAGCGATCCAGTTCTTTAAAGTTTCTTGTTTCTCTTACTTCTGGTGAAGTAACACTAAAACGAAACAAAGGTAGCAACAAATTTCAAAGATTTTTCAAGTATCCTTGATTAACATTCTTATTTTCAACAACCTGGAATACCATAAAAAGAGGCTTCAGAATTCAAAGACTTTCATGGAACCTTATGGATAGTACAAACCCTGATTCTATCACCACTTTTTGCTAGCACTTCCGAGCCACAACTATACTGTGATTTTATTCTACGTAGTAAATCATGTTATACTATTTTGTGAATGGTCTGTCTCCGATACATATAGAAGGTAGATGATCATTAGTATTGCTGGAGTTTCATATCAACACACCGAAGAGACTTGGATCTGCAGCCTGCATCTTATTTCATCTTTCATTCAAGCAGAGCTCCATAATTTGTATAAAAAGTGCAAGCAGCTGAGGTGAGTGAAGCAAAAACAGCACTTAGGATTTCAAGCAAAAGTACACAACAAACATACTATGCATTGTCTTGTTTGAAAGAAAATATTAACAGTGCATAGACAGATCTCAGCGTGTCCTCTGTGTACATGTGTGTGGGGGAAGAGGGGGGGGGGGGGGGGGCTGACACATGCAACACGCAGTGTGTTTCCGGCATTCACATACATACAGTTCATGCATACTAACTTGTCAGCTGGTGCACAGAAAGTCATAGCCAACACAACATTCAAAGCAACATCACCCACAAACAGGCGTCCACAAACAGTGCAATCCCAGTAACAATTATATATATATTTTATGTCTCCATTTGAAGCTCACTATTATTGCCTGGAACACCTGACCTAACGCATTAATGACATTAGAAAAAACAACAACCCTGCTCTTGTGCTTGATATGAAACTCTTTTTTCCCATAACCAATTAAGACATGTAATGATTGCCACCATGTTAAATTCCAACAAGTGCATCCAGCTTTGTTTTCACATGTACATGCCAATCTACTACTCTTCTTCCAGTACTTCAACGATATCCGCCGACAGAAATTTTGTTTTCATCCACGTATCTATCATATGTCATCTCTATTTTAGACTAACTGGGTTTGTTACAATATTGTTTTGTTTTGTTTCTTTAACCACAAGCCCTGATGTGCCCTTTGCGGTCGGCTGGGCTATAAGCAACATTATCTTATCTTATCTTTTAACCACAAATGTGCATGCATTTGCACAATGTTAAATGTACCCTCTTGTAAACTGGAGAAAAATAAATTTAAATTGAAAACAAAAAAACCCAGAAGAAACAACAAAATATTACTAAAACTTGATGATGACCATTTATTACAGGTTTGTTAGTCTCTGACACCAACATATGATTTTAATTCTCTACTATTACAAATACTGAAAGTTTCAAACAATTAAGGTCAACAAAAAGCAGTCAACAGCAATGTAATTTGCCTTTTCTTTTTTAACACATTTTTGCTCCCTATTAGTATTAGTCATCTTTTTTTTTTTCAAGAAGATTTTGAAAGCATGTCAGACTATCAACTGCAACTAGAGAAAGGAACAGCACATTACTGTCAAGCTATCTTTTACATACTTTCAACGTTTACAAACAAATCACATCATGCCATACAGACCAAGACTTGTACATTTTCCATACCAGCCACATAGTAAACCATCTGTTCAGCCTCAATGTTAAATATTGTTCCGAATCATCTGTTCCAACTCACTTTTAACTACAAGTGTGAAACTGTAATGTGTCCCAACAAGAATACGGATCACACACAAAGCAACCAATGGTTTGAGCAAAGCGTTACCGGAGGTATGCCTAGCACTGTAAGCAGTAGCAATTCAATCCAACACAATTCCCAAACTCTCAGCTTCGTTAGTGAAAGCCAGAAAGCGCCGAAGTTTCAACATTCATATATATATAATCAACTGCACACAGTTTACAGTCAGAACATAACTCATGTACACATGTATTGAAGGTGTAAAGGTGAATTTACATCGTCCTGAGTAGCCTGAGGGATCTGCTCTTTATACCAAGTGACTCCATAAGAGGGCGGGTTTGTGCTCGGCTCCTCACTCCCATGATACTTTTCTGTACCTCTCTGCAACGCAAACAGACCGGTCCACTGGCACCACACAACATACAGCACAGACAGATGGAGAACAAAACGAAACAAAACCTAATGGGATAATCTAGCAGCAACAAAATGTTCATAAATTATCTTTTTATCAAGTACAATCACTGTTACTCCTGTAACAAATGATACAAAGGTAGATATCGATCTGCAAGTCGTAAAATCAACGCCATCTGAACCCGAGTTTCGATAACAGTGTGAGAGTTTCTGTACTTGTTATCAGTACGAATCCTGTTGGATTCAGCTCCCTAATCATACACAGCACCTCTCCTGGGATAGAAAAAAAAAAATGTTACCAACAGACCTTGGTAACAAAAGCAATGTTCATACCCCCCCCCCCCCCCCCCCCCCCCCCCCCCCCCCCCCAAAACTTCCGCTTAAATCAATAAATACAATTCCACAAAGACTAAAAAAAAAATATAATCACATTTGTATGTACTACTAACAACACTGGTAAATCTAGAGAAGAATGGACACTTACAGCAGGTAGAGAGAAAGAAACACATCGTAGGCCTGATTTGATTTGAGATCTCATTGTTACTGTTAAAGGAGAAATGAGGAACATATCAATACAAGTACACTTTTTAAGTGGAAAAAAGAGTGCACAGCAAAACATGCACACACAAAAGCAGTCATAAATGATTAATTACAACTAACGGGTACTACTGTGAACACCTCTCTCTCTCTCTCTCTCTCTCTCACACACACACACACACACACACACACACAAAGAATCGAAAAAAAATGCATCCTGGGTTCCAATACTAATAGTAATACAGTACTAGCATAGATTGTATTGGGTTTAAGGATAAATATTATGCAACTGAAGCTACCAAGTGAATTCTTTCCCTTGACAACATATGATATCTTTTAAACCCCTCAAATAGTAATACAAACTAATTTTGTTAAAAGCAAACTGTCATCGACAGAAAAAGTAAAAATTTTACTAAAACATACACTTTGCTTTCAGAGTGCTTTGCTTTCAGAGTGCTTTGAAATACCTTTTGGCTTTTGCAACATAAACATTATGCATCAAAAATACCATGTCTATCATATATATTTCCCACTACACACATATAAGCATGAAATATAACTGCATCCATTTACTGGTAAAAGGGAGATTTTTTTCCCCCCGACTATCATCATGACCTACACAAGGTAACATCAACATTTTTTTTCCTTTTCTCTCTCCCCCCCCCCCCCCCCCCCCCCCCCCCCCCTTAACTAGTTTAAGTCGAGAAAAAAAATAGTGTCAGCATGACAAAAATGAAACTGTCTGGTTCCATAATTATTTTCCTGTTCTTTTCCACACACAATGTGCACAGAGCAAACAACTTCTTAAAATCACATCACTTGAGGTAGACCTAAAAGGTTACAGTCGACTAAATTTTTTGTGTTTTTCTGAACCCATGTACTGAATGTTTATAACATAAATTCACTGAACACAGGGATCGGCTCATTTCACATAAATATTCATCTCTGCAAAGAAAGAGTTTTCAGTAAAATCACATCAATCAAAAACCATTTAATGATGTTTAATATAAGTATCAAATTATTTGTTATCTTAACAATTACTATTAAATTGCATGCAAACCATTTACGCTAAGGTTTGCTTGGGAAACATTGCGCTAAAAGCACCACACCTGAAATTACTACTTATCAATTTTTCTTTTGTTTCAAGATCCTTCACTTACTTTCGTAAGGTGTTCATGAATTCACTCTCAATGTTTCATTTATTTCACTATGTAGTCACACACACACACACACACACACACACACACACACACACACACACACACACACACAGAGAGCTTTGTGTGCACACACCAAACTGAAACCATCTCAAATACTACCCTATGTGGATAGTAAACACAAATAAAATCGTAAGTTAAGAAATCAACAAACAAATAGCTAAATCTAACTGACTTGAACACACCATCTTTTTTTTTTTTTTTTTTTTTTCAAACCACACAGTTCACACCAAAAAACAACACAAACAAACAATATATGGCTGCACTAGCACAGAACAGCACCCGTGTGAACTGTGCATTAGGAATGTACGGTCAGAATAATTACTGCACCAACCTGCCCTCCTTCATGACCAGTCCATTTGGGCCCATCCTCACTCACATTATTGCGATTATCCACAAAGGTCATTTTCATTGCCTCATTCTTGAAGTTCCTCCTCCCACTTGACATATCACTGCATACACATGCGCAATCCCTTCCAGTTCCACTGCCTACATCCATAATTCCAATGTAACTGCTGTATCAGTTTTGACACGCCTTGCCCAAGTTGATTTTCAGTTTAAGTTGAGGCAAGGAAAAGACTCCCATTTCATTAGTCTGCTGAATTTTGAAAACACAGAATCATCAAAATACAGAAAATTTTCAATCATCACGAATTTTGAAAACTTACAATCATCTGTTCCCTTAGTTTTCCTATAATTTACAAGTGTTCTTCACAACTACTGTTCATAATGACCAGGGTTTCAACCAGTCGAATCCCAATATATATATATATATGAAGCAGCACGAATGTTAATTATTATATTCGTAATGTATGATTATGTATGGTGAAACGATAGAACCTCACTGCATTACATCACAAATAGATTCAACAGTCAACTTCTATCCATCAAACAAAAAGCACAACTGTCCAAAGTATAAACTGTTCATCCTGACCAGGCAAAGATGGATAGGCTTCTACTTTCCAGGTTGCATCCATTTTGAACAATTCTGAATAACAGCTTGACATGCAAATGGTGACCATGTAATAAATATCGACGAGCAGTTTCGCAAAAAATACATTAACCCTACCCACACACATCAAAACACAGTCTTCTGTTCTCATGAATTACACGAAATTTTAAAACTGCAGAAACTTAGATGTAAATGGCTCTGGGCGCCTTGCAATCTGCAAACCTACAACTGCTCACCCTAGCCGCACTCACAGTGACTAGCAAACGTCAAAGGCTTCTCATTTCATTTTCAAAACTGCTAAGTAATGATTATGATATCTCAACAAAGAGCACTGGCCTTGTGAAATGTAAAAGCATCTACTATTATTGCTAGAACCTACAAAAATGTGACACAGACTCAGTCAATACAGAAAAAAAAAAATATTAAATGGTGCATGGAGAAGGGATAGGCGTTGTGCAAACAAGCACATTCCATCGTCCGCTATCTTATCTTCACCATCTTATCACTCTCCTCACCCTCAAGAAATGCCTTGTCACACAGCGACCTTGTTGTTCATACCCATGCTGAGCCTGACCAGCAAGATCACTCTGACAGGGCATTTTTTTCCCCAGCTTTTTTAAAAAATCTAAGCATGGACAGGCAGGGGTAGGAATGACTTGGATAATGCGAGCCGAAAACGTGGGGAGAGAGAGGGAGGTGGGGGATGGTGTTGAGGGGAGAGGGGGGGGGGGGGGGGGGGGGGGGGGGGGGGGGGGGGGGGGGGGGGGGGGGGGGGGGGGGGGGGGGGGGGGGTTAAGAGTGACAGAATAAGGGACAGGTTTCAGAGCACAGAGAGGGTGTTAAACAGAGCCTGTAAGAAAAACAAGTGAAGCAGGAGAAATGGCCAACAAGCTAAGGGCAAAAAGACAGAGAACTCTGACCATTACGACAGACAGACACATGTATACATTATCAGCTGAGAAGACAAGAGTAACAGGACAGGGCTGGATATAGAAGAATAAGAATAAGGGAAGCAGGGAGAGAGGTGACAAAAGGAGAGAGATGGATGGAATAGATAAACTGATGGCAGTGTGTTTTTGTGTGCGGAGTAAAGGGAAAGGAGAAAATCAGAGGTGGGAGACAGGCATGAAATTTTACTCACTTCAAAAAATGGAGAAAAAAAAAGGAAATTTAAAAACTACAGAATACAGAAGGGAAAACAAAAAGGAAAAGTTAGACAGTACTTACTACATTTCAATACTTGCAGCACTCATAATCAGTCATACGAGTAATGATTTTATGACAGCCTAAATGTTGAACTTGGGAGTACTTTGTGCTATGACAAGCACATCAACGTACGCTCACATGTAAGCCCTAAACAAAAAAAAAAACATGACTCTTGAGTCTGACAGCTGTGCTGAAGTTACTGTGCACGTAAACTATACTTGTCAGGTTGCAAAGCGAGACGACTGCAGGCGGAAATCTAAACAAATCTTGAATAGACGTTAGCGAACCGCCCAGAGAAACGTGGACAAACGAGTCACAAGACAAAACACTGTGCGTTTTGACCTCTTAGGTCTTCTTCAGGTAAGACACAAACGAATAGAACAATGAAAATTCACTTAGCTTTGATCACTTCAGTGTTCAGAGCAAGGAAGACGGCGCTGAATGACACACATCCACCACCATCAGCAAGCGCACAGCAATGACTCAGATTAGAATGACAAGGCCATGAACCGAATGAAAAATATTCTCTCTGTTTTAACAACCCATCTTAATAATTCCTGCGCTGAAGAGTGCTTCCTGTTCTATGCCCTTCAATGACTTCTTCCTTGCGCTGGACTCTAGAGCGATCAAAGCTAAGTGAATTTTCGTTGTTCTATTCGTTTGTGTCTTACCTGAAGAAGACCTATGAGGTCGAAACGCATAGTGTTTTTGTCTTGTGACTCGTTTGTCCACGTTTCTCTGGGCGGTTCGCTAACAAGTAACATATAATTTAAGACTTATTCTTGACAGGTTTATGGACAATGCCTCCAGTTCATGAACCATCCAGTCTCGTCAAGCCATTCCTGTTTTCTGGCATTGTTTATTTCATTGCTGTTGATTTTTTTTAATCTTTTCACAATCCCGTATGTTTGGACAAAATTCTGCAAAAATGTGCCCTCATTCATGCACCCACCACCATCAGCAAGCGCACAGCAATGACTCAGAACACAGCAATGACTCCAGAATCAGATTAGAACGCCAAGGCCATGAACAGTCCAATGAAAAATATTCTCTCTGTTTTCACAACCCATTTTAATTCCTGTACTGAAGAGTGCTACCTGTTCCAGGGCTTCTGCTGGAGTGAAAATCTTTCCGGTCCCAGGGACCCCTTCATCAGATTTTTAAGGGTCCCAGGCTAACATTAAGGGGTCCCTACACCACAATAAAAACAAAATATACGTTAAAAAATTGCATCCCTGCACGCGCACTGCAATTGTCACAGACACATCGTCACAATAAAAACAACAAAATAAACATCAAAAATTGTATCCGTTCTCGATCTTGCTCCTCTGCTACGCTTTTTCGACGATGATTTCGTTAACCACGCTTCGAGAGACATGTTGGAAACAAAGGCTTTGCGGAAATGCCTCTCTCCTGCCGGGAAAATGAAAAGCGTCATCGTGACATCACATGGCTCAAAGTAGGAAAATTCGGTCAACTGAAAACGATGCTGTGGCCTAGCGGCTTAGTCAGTCAGCCTCAGCAGACGACAAAAGTGACCGACGTATGTTGTTAGGAGGCTGCCCTACTCGCTTTGTTACTGTTCAAACTTGAAAAGGGATGGGTTCGGTCCGAAGTGTAGCAGACCTACGATGTTACGGCACCCAACTTACGATGTTGAAGGCAGTCTTTTCTCACTTTATGTCTGACATCACCAAAATTTGAAGGGGTCCCTGGGGACCCCTTACACGGACACCCAGTGCGTCCCGTAGAGTTTAATGCGTACTGTACGCAATTTTTTGCGTTTTCAGAAGCCCTGCTGTTCTATGCCCTTCCTGCATAAGCAAACATGAAGTAGTTTTGTGAGCCATTCACAACAGCTGTGTGCAACAGCTAGTCTCTAACCATGACATACCATGTGATTCCGCAAACACATCTTTTCTCAAACTTTCTGTTTGTTCTTTTTAAGCCACAGCCACAAAATGATGAGAAAACAAAACTTTCTTGAAATCTGACAGCTTCAGATAGTGGAAAGCTGAAAAATGACGAAGAGTGTCCCATGCCCGAGGAAGACGGTCAGTAATCACAAATCAAAAATCAAGTGTACTCCGATTGTCACAATAGTGACAATTCTGAGGAAAATCAGACAGCACTTTGCTCTTTACAATTCATTTGGTTCCAGTTTATAAATATTTGTCACTTAACTGTGAGATCATTATACTTAAGTTATAAACTCACATAATCATAGAAATTCAAAAACAAACAAAACAAAAACTACCATGTATACGTGAAGGACATCATTTCTAAACAAATGTACCTTATGACTGTATCAATTATATGGGGAATATTTTGTCTAACCTGCCCCTCCCCTGTACTTCCTCCCTCGCCCCCCCCCCCCCCCCCCTCACCCTCTTTCCCTGCCATCCCCCCACCTCCAACCATTTTTCACTGTATGAAATATCTGAGAAGAATGCAAATGCTTTGATTTTCATACAAATATATTTTGAATCAAAAGATGAAGAGGATGAGACAGCAATATAACTAGTCTACCTTTACTTTGAAAAACCCAGTACACAGGCCTTTCAGAATTGTTACTACCTCACTCCAAGCAAAAACCAGACTGCAGTCCTTCACTGGGTGAACGGAGAGTTCACTAGCTTCATGTTAAGCATCTTGGATCTGTACTTTAATAAGAAAATACCGGGACAATAAGCATTTTAACCTGTCCTCACAATCAAAGCCATGCTAATCCTATGCTCAACAGAAGTTCCTCACGAAGTTAAATATCAGGCACAACAATAAAGTCATTAACCATAGCAGTCTTCAGCCGAGTGGTACTTCTAATATTAGGCTATATTAGTATATATCGTAGGAGATCAAAAATAGGCCTATTCAACAGCGATCCCAGTACAAAAGAATCTAAGGGATACCAAAATGGGGGCCTTAAAGTTGGGAGTTGTGTGGCCCAGTCGATGTGTGAAACAAAAAGAACGAAAAAAAAAAGGGGGGGGGGGGGGGGGGGGGGGGGGGGGGGGGGGGGGGGGGGGGGGGGGAAGCTTCCTCAACTGCACGAACCCCGTGAGTATTGATGGCATTACCCTGACCCCATTTTTTGACAACGGGGAAATGTCAACATGGAACAGTAGCAAAGAATTATCGAGGAATGCATGACAGCTTGGGGATATGGGGGAAAAAAACCACTTTCCAACGCAGTGTGCACGTCTTGTCCGCAGACGGGACAAAGTCCCGTCGCCCCGCATCTAATCATCATGGCGGGCCTTTAAATAAACAAGATTCTGCCAAGAAATTTTAACAGACATTTGTCTGTGATGAATCTGGAGGGAAAGTTCTGGATTTTGCACACATGATGCTGCTGATCTTGACAACTTGTCAACTGGACTCGCCCTGGCGTGCTAGTGAAACCACGCACCCCCCTTGAACCGAGAACCAAAATCTAACAGTATCACCGCCGCCTACAGCGGTTCGGGAACATCTTTTTTTCCTTCGCTGCAAAGGGCCCTTCCTCTATTTTTAGACAGTTGAATCAAGCAGTCAAATAAACAAACGTGCACAATAAAATGTATGGGGAAGAGGGACAATTAAATTTTTTTCTGCTGCTATACCAACATGCCCCTTTTTCCAAAAAAGGCATTTCACCCAACCCGAAGATGCCAACAAGGAGATCCCGCCATGCGGCGCGATTTCATCATCAATCACACTATGACCATGTGGTTGTTATGTTTCCGTTTGAAACGGTACATTTGATTTACAATCGTGATCAACTGTTTATATACTTACCAGGGAGATCAACCTGAGCTCCATTTCCAGTCTCATTTCCTTGGATATTTCCCTCCTCGTTTTTGGTAAACTGTGGGATACAGATGAGATTTCGTAGCAGCCATTGTGTACTTCCTCAGCTCTGCGTCATGCGTGGCTCACTTGTAAACCTTTGGTTGTGGAAAAGACTCCGCGGGGCTCGAAAGGAGAAGCAGCCTAATGTACGTGGTAGAGCAGCGCGGTAACAGAAGAAACCGAATCAAGTCTTTAATTTAAAAGCAAGCTGGTTTTTGAATTAATACTGTATAGTTTTCCAGCTTTACTTCTGAGACGGGGAAGCGCGTGTTTGTGACGCGTAACATTTGGCATACGCCGCCCCTCCTTTCTAGTCTTTCATTCATTGACTGGCAGGATCACGTGGTACACGAATCTGCATATCGTGCGCAGAGGATGCTTTTGTGTGCTTGGAGAAAAACGCGGGCTTCGAAGCAAAAGGTAAACATGCACGAACAACGCGCCTCAGGGTATAACTAAGACGTAATTCTCACCATCCAAACCACGCCATGTCGTCTAGCGGCCAATGCGCACCGCTGATCGAAAGAGACATTCGACGTTGTTTTCGTTTTTTCTGCTCAGCTTTCTCACCTCCACGCTACCTCATATATTATAATTAGCCTTGAACCTCGCGGTTTTGTGTTTCGCTTGTTCAGTTTTCGTGTGTGTGTGTGTGTGTGTGTGTGTGGTTTTGTTCGTTGCTTTGTTTCGGGGGCGGGGTTTCTTTTCGCTTTCCCCATTCGTCTTTCTTTCTTTCTGTTTTCCTTTAATTTCTTTCTTTCTTTCATTATTTTCCCTTTTATTTTCAATTTAGATTTGTTATCAGACCTGCTGCATCCAAAACGTTCGGTCTCTTGAGTGGAAAAGGATGGTGAAAACACAAAAAATCGGTCTGACCTTCGTGACTCCCTCCCCCCCCCCCCCCCCCCCCCCCCCCCCCCCCCCCCCACATTCCCATTTAATTTTTTACGGCAAGTTGAGGCAGGCCCCGGTTTTTTTCC
Source organism: Conus ventricosus (assembly GCA_018398815.1). Lineage (NCBI taxonomy): Eukaryota > Metazoa > Mollusca > Gastropoda > Neogastropoda > Conidae > Conus > Conus ventricosus. The sequence goes on along the minus strand of CM031616.1, from coordinate 34,667,706 downwards.
CCACCATGCCCCCTGTAAAAATTGACATTCATTCTCGTGCCGGTGGACACTTTAAACCCCATAGACGGCCGGGAAAAGGGCTGGGTGGAGGGTCAGTGGTTTCACCACTTCTCAGATAGTTGCAAAATCGAATCTTGCGTTGATACAGAGTGATGTGATATTTTGGTTCACACGTTATTTTGTCATTATAAACTCATTTATTGTTTTTTTCTCTGTCTAACAATTTTTATTCTTTATTCTATTATCTAGCTCCTCTAACCTTCTCCTTTCTCTTTTTTGCAGTACCTTTACTTTTAACTTGTTACTACAATTAAAATTATATCTTTACTAGTGTTACCCTTTTAATTTATGCCATCGTTTAAAAACATAGTGGCAGGGTATAATTTTCTCTTCTTTTCATAAACTTTATTTTTCTTTCTTACTCTTTTTCTTCTTTTCGTTTACATTAGCAGTATTAGTAATTGGGTTATTATAAATTATCATTATTATCATGGATTGTTTCATTTTTTATAATCATTTTACTCTCATCGTCATTATAAAACCCGTATTGTCTCCCCCAAGTAGCCTCGTTCCACTTCCATCCTTTTGGGGGCGCCCTTTTTGAAGAGTGACTGATTGTTGTTTTTTTTTCTCCTTCTCTTTGTCTTGCTGGGATTGTTTGCGGAAAAGACCAAAAGGGGTTTAAAACGGTAGTGTTTGCTTTGTCACCCCCCCTCCTTCTGCCCCCACTCGTTTACTTCAAGGAGGTTCAAAAGATTTGTTGATGGTGCTCCCAAAATTTTGATCTGAGAACAAAAACGAAAATTTTTTTATGTTTTTAAAGAACCCAAAAAGTTGACCACCGCTTTTTTATCAAAGGGTGGAAGTAAAAGTGTTGAATCATCCCCAAATTTTTGGGGAATTTTTTATAGTAATAAGCTGATTTTAAATCCCATGTTGATTATGCTACAAAAAATGTAAAAAACCAATTTATTGTTTCGCAACTGCGATCATTTCATGTGAATACAATTCTGGGAATTTTTATTCATCTTTTGGAACTGTTTTAAACTTTTCTTTGTGTGGTTTATGGGGGTTGACTGGGGGGGAAGTGGGAAAGTGGTGAACGTGGGAGGAAAAATTGTTTGGGGAGACAAAAAGCGGTGAGCTGACAGGGCCGTGTTTTTGAAAAGCAAAGAAGTTGTGTGTACCAGACCCAGTTCTTGCAACGTAGCCTTTTTACAGGACGAAGATTGCATTAAATGCAGAAGTGCAGTTTAAACAAATTTTTATCCCCGTAGATTTTTCTTAAAAGGGTGATGTTTTAAAAATTGCTTTTTAGCTATGGGTTAAATTTTTAATTTTGTTTTTTAAAGATAATAATTTAAACTCAGATTTGGGATACGTTGCTTTAGTATTTTGTTTTAAACCTCACTTAGAATTTATTGTAAAGCGTTTTGAAAGTAATTTTATATGATTATTCTTAATTTTATTTAGTCCCTTGAAACCAAATTTTTTTATGAATGTGTGCCAAATGTGACAAAAGGGGGGGATATGCAAAATCATTGTTTATTTGCTGTGAAGTGTGGCCCCCAAAACTAATTTTTTCCAATGAATAAAAAGTTTATTATTTTTCTTGACTTTCTAACGCGCTTTTCTTTGGGACACAGTTATTTTTTCTTCTTCTTCTTCTTTTCTTTGTCTTCCTTTGCATCAAAGTTGCACTGAAGGGCCCCTGTCCCTTTATGACTTAGACTATTGCAGATGGGGTGTTTCAGGGATAATTCCTTCATTTGGGTCCAAAAGCTCGGCAAGAGTTCCCAGGGGTTTTGCGACATCTCACGGAATGTTTGGGAAAATATTTTTCTATTCTTTTTGCACTTAAGCAGTGAGTTGATTTCCCTTTTTTTATCTTTCTGGCGTTTAACATCATTTAAGGGAAATTTTCGTTTGGCCCCATATGCCGGGGGTGCATTTAAGTTTGGAAATTCCCTCCCGTTGACAAAACCGGGCCCCTTTACTAAATACAGATGTTCATGAGATAAGCCCCCGTTTTCCCCCCATTTTCAAAGTTCCCCTTTTTACCCAAAAAAAACTTTCCTTCAGGAAAAAAAAAAT
>CM031616.1:34638964-34658964 GCA_018398815.1 Conus ventricosus | reverse complement strand
TGGCGAAGGGGAAGGGTTGTAACCACTACGACCTGGGGGCCCCCAAGTGAGTGCTAAAATGCTGGGTCACTGAGGTTCTTGTGTAAACAGTCAGGAAGAGCAGGGGCCTTGGATTTGTTCAATGGTTGCCGTGGGTCACTGTGTTGGTTCTATTGTCAGGCTGGCTGAATGCGTGTGGAGGTTGTAGTAGCCCTCCTTAAGATAATTACGTGTTAAGTAACCACCGAAGGCGGGAATGTTCGATTTTCCATCTGGGGCTAAAGTGTGTTTGCTAACCCAATTGGGTAGGGGTGTGTGTAAATGCTGATGTGTGTGGAATGTAGCGGGGTGGAGAATTCAGGTACTTGTGAACTAGGGGTTTGGGAAGCAGCGTGGACAAAGCATGACCCAAAAGGGGAATCCTTTGTTTCCCTCCCTATATAAACTGAGCGAGAACAACACAGGAGAGAGAGAGAGAGAGAAGGCAAGGAGAGAGAGAGAGATGGGGGAGTGAGCGGGACAAGAAAAGGGTCGAGAGAAACGGGGTCTGGGAATAGAAGAGACAGCAAGGTTTTTATAGTTAAAGACAAGTGGAAGAGAAGGAAACTAAGTTTGAAGCCCAGAGGTGGGTGAAGACAGACAAACTGAAAATTGAACCCAGAGGTGGGTGAAGAAACGAAGAAAAGAGTTCGACTCGAGATCCCCAGAGACGACCACAAACCCAGTCCTGAAGCCTGGAGCCAGTCAACCAAGGGCATCACCATCAAGCAGTGCTGAAGAAGCCGTGAAGAGCATTTTTTCAAGAACTGTGGTGTGGTGTGAAAGCGTGGTTGTGGTGTGAAAACCTGGCCAGGTAAGAAGTCATTTTATTAAACCGGGGTTTAAAGGATGTATTAAACTTTTATGTTTTGATATTTCCATTGTGTGTGATTCGATTGTACATGATTAATAAAAGTAGCATAAAATGTATTTCTTGTCCAGTTGTGTTAGAGAGAAACGAATGCGTGACATCCCATTCCCAGAAAAGGGTGAATGTTTGGTGTGCGCATGAGTGCATATGCGGTATGAGTGCAAAGATAACCTGTGGTTAACCCTGACTAATAATACATCAACTTAGTGCACTTAAGCAATACCTTTCACGATTTCCCCGTCTTGGACAAAGTGGCGAGCCTGCCAGGATGCAGGGCCCCCAAATTATTTTTTCAGGAGGGAAACAAAGTGATACTCGAGTAGTACTGGGGCAAAGCGTCCACTGAAGGAATTTTAATTAGCTCTTCTAATTATTTCCTTTAGTTATCTTTGAGTGTTGAGTATGACTTGTGTGTAGGTGGTTGTTTTAATCAAAGGTCGTTCAGAGAAACAAGAACGAGGTTCTAGCTAATTTCTCACAGAAGCTGTGGTTTAAGATTAAGGCTCCTTTGGGTTAGGAACCCTACCACGGGTTTTGGTGTACTCATAACGTTTAAGCAGATAAACTGTTTACTGACTTTTTTCCGGGGTTTATAAGCGTAAGGGTTTTAGTGTGCTAAAACATATCGAAAAAGAAATGGCTGAAGAAAGTTTTACTCCCATTGCGGAACTGGTAAGTTTGGGGAAAGAAATGGATATACAGGAGATGAACTCCGTAGTTTATTGAATCTCAGCAAAAGACTGAGAGAGATGAAAGGGCTGAAAGAAGGAGGTTTGAAAAGGAACAACTGAGGCGTCAAAAGAAATCTAGAGGCAGAAAGTGCAGCTGCTAAAACGAGAGCAGAGGCAAAAGGCAGCGAGAGCTAGAGCAGATGCAGAGAGTGCAGCTGCCAGAGCTAGAGCAGATGCAGAGAGTGCAGCTGCCAGAGCAAAGCAAAATGCAGAAAGGGTGCAGCTGCCAGAGCTAAAGCAGATGCAGAGATTGCAGCGCCAGAGCTAAACCCGATGCAGAGAGGGCGAGAGCAGAAGCGGAATCAGAGATTCTAGCGAAACCAATTGATTGGAAAAAATAAAGTCTAAAAAACGCAGTGAAATAGCCCACCAGTTCTGAGTCATAGGGCCCCCAGACAAAGTTGGCACCTAGACTTAAACCCCCCACTGTTCAGGAAGAAACTGATTCAATCGACGCCTATATCATCGGTTTGAATCGGTTCCGACACGAGGGCTGGCCTGAAGATGACGGGGCAATAAACTGTCTGCCTGTTGACAGGTCGTTGCGTTACACACAGTTTCCACCTTACCCAAAGGTGATCGAGAGATTTTGACAAGGGGGAAACGGCGGTGCAAAAAGGGCATATGATTTGACTGAAGAAGGTTTTAGCGTAAGTTTCGCGAGGCGAGAATCGAACAGGGTGAGACATACACTCGTTCGGAGTTAGACTGGACCACTATTTCAACAAGTGGGTAGAACTGAGTGGAGTGAACAGTGATTTTAAAGGGCCTCAAGACACTGGTGATAAAGGAACAGATACTTGATGGTTGTGGGACGGGCCTTACCATCCACATTAAGGAAAAAGGTGCAACCACAATAGATGAGGACTTCAGACGGCAGAGACTTACCGGAACGAGGCGTGATTTACCTGAACAAGAGGAAAGCCCCGGGAAACATATTCAGAGGATAGCAGCTAGCACATGACTCACGTAATGGTTTAGCAGTACCACCCGTAGGCCCACGGCGTCCACGTGAGCAAACAAGGGTGAAAAAATAGCCACGTGGCAGGAATGAGCGTACCTGTTTTCTGTGCAATAAGACAGGCACTTGGCTAGGGGTTGTATATTCAAGTCACAGAAGGGAGCAGCAATGAGGATCAGGCCAAGAGAGAGGCAGATAGAAAAAGATGAAAAAGATGACAGTGTTTTTTGTCTGGATTGTGCTGTGTGTTCACCGATTCAGGCGATAACATGGAATGTGCACAAAAGGGAGAGTGGGGGAAAATGTGGGTTAATGTCATTAGAGACTCTGGGTGCACTGGTGTCATGGTGAAGGGGTTCCCTGGTAAGAAGGGACAATTCACAGGAAAAACACAGAGGGGTAACAAATAGATGGAACAGTAGCGAATTCAAAAAGGCACTGGTGTTCATTGAAACACCATTTTTATGGAAGTGTACAGGCTTTGCTGTTCCGAAGCCGCCGTTGATTTGGTAATCGGAAACATCCGGGAGCACGTGAGTACGGAGACCCCAGACCGGGATTTCTGTGTTGAATCAGGGAAAAGGAATCACGTGGAGGAAAAGCGTGTCCAGTGAGACCTACCCCAAATCACTTTGGGGCAGAACAAAAGGCGATCACTCCTCAGAAAGCTGTTCGGTTTTGCTCATACAAGGCAGAAGAAACGTGTTAAGGGAAAGGGGCAATCGGTTTTGAGATAAAGGATGGGGTATTGTACGAACGTTCACTCACTCGAGTTCGGGAAGACCCAAACGACAGATCGTTGTGCCTATAAAGCGCAGAAAGGGGGTGATGTCAGAAAAACATTTACGTCAGCCTCGGGCCATCTCGCTAAGAAGGCCTCCCCAAAAGGCAGTGACGCAAGAGTACTACATGGCCCGTATCCTGGGCGAAGTCAGGCGTTTCTGTTCACAATGCAGCACATGCCGCGGGGTAGGCAAGGTGTGTGTACAGAAAGGGGGATCAGACTGGTCCCTTTCCAAAAAGTTGGCCAAAATAAAATGGTCGGTCGAGAAGTCAGGTAGTGGGTGCGTGTGTCTTTGCAAATGTCGCGTATGCGTGACGTGGCTAGTTCGGCCACGTGTATGAAGAGAAGGGAAGAATTTCCGTAGAAACATAATGGTTTTATGGCCGCACGACTTGAGCTGGTGGAGATTTCAGATTTATGTTGATATTTGCTTTTATAGTGTGTAAGTATTGATTTTTCCCCTAAATTTTGTTACAAGACAAATCTTGCGTGCGTTCTCTGGTGTAAGTAGGCTTATGAGAGGCCGATATTAGCACTGGGTTTTAAAAAGGGAAAAATTATGAGTTTCACCCTTGAATGTTAATTTTAGCCAATGCAGGGCATTGTCTTCGAGTGGGGGGGAAATTTTTCAAGGAGCGTGAAACCTCTCACAAAAGGCATTAGACGCTTGGAGACAAAGGGAAAATTGTACGTGGTATACACATAAGTAATTGACCAATTAACCAGGGTACGTTACCCACCCCACACGGCCGAAGTGGTCAGATGACAAACACACCTAAGGGGAAGTTCGGGCCTGCCCAGTGGCGAAAGGGGAAGGTTGTAACCCACTACGACCTCGGGGCCCAAGTGAGTGCTAAATGCTCGGTCAGCTGAGGTCTTGTGTAAACATCAGTGAAGAGCAGGGGGCCTTGGATTTTGTTCAGATGGTATTGCCGTGGGGCACTGTGTTGGTTCTATTGTCAGCTGGCTGAATGCGTGTGGAGGTTGTAGTGCCCTCCTAAATAATTACTGTGTTAACGTAACCACCGAGTCGGCGGGAATGTTCGATGTCCATCTGGGGGAAGAGTGTGTTGCTAATCAATAGGTAGGGGTGTGGTGTAAATGCTGATGTGTGTGGAATGTAGCGAGTGGAGAATTTAGGGGACTTGTGAACTAGGGGTTTTTGAAGCGCGTGGACAAAGGCATGACCCGAAGGGGAATCCTTTGTTTCCCTCCCAAAAAAACTGAGCGAGAACAACACCAGGAGAAGAGAGAGAGAGAAGGCAGAGGAGAGAGAGAGAGAGGAAGGAGTGAGCAGGACAGAGAAAGGGTCGAGAGAAACGTGGTCTGGGAGATAGAAGAGACAACAAGGTCTTAAGTTAAAGACAAGCTGGAAGAGAAGGAAAATAAGTTTGAAGCCCAGGTGGGTGAAGACAGACAAACTGAAATTGAACCCAGAGGTGTGGGGAAGAAGACGAAAAAGAAGAGTTCGACGTCGAGATCCCCAAGACGACCACGAGACCCAGTCCTGAAGCCTGGAGCCAGTCAACCAAGGGCATCACCATCAAGCAGTGCTGAAGAAGACGGGAAGGAGACTTTTTTCAAGAAAATGTGGTGTGGTGTGAAGCGTGGTTGTGTGTGAAAACCTGGCCAGGTAAGAAGTCATTTATTAAAACCCGGATTAGGATGTATTGATCTTTAAAGTTTTGATTTCATTGTGTGTGATTCGATTGTACATGATTAATTATAAAGTAGCATAGAAAAATTTTATTTCTTGTTCTCAGTTGTGTTAGGAAGAAACGAATGCGTGACATCCCATTCCAGAGAGAGGGAATGGTTTTTGGGGTGCGCATGAGTGTGCATATGCGTGAAAGAGTGCAAAGAAAAACCTTTGGGGTGTTAAGCCTGACAAAAAATACTCCAAATTAGGGGCACTAAGCAATACCATCACGATTTCCCCCGTCTTGGACACTGACACAAGCATGTCATTTAAAAGGGGCATGTAACACATACTGACACAAGCATGTTTATTTTAGGGACATGTAAGACAGACATAGACAGACATAGATCATAGGCGCCAGAGCATGGCTTTTCTACAGAGGCCACTTAGGCTCAGAAACAGAGATTTTGTCCAAGTCATTCCACAGGCACCAGAAAAAAACCCAAAAAAACCCAACCCACCACCACCACCACCACCAATAATAATAATAAGAAAAATACTCCTAAAACTACGCCTAACGAAGGGCGGTGTGGGCTTACCTGGATAATAAAACATCTTTTAACGACAAGAGAGAAAGGGTGATCGTGTACATCTCGGTCACAGAGAGGTACAGTTTTGAACCGTAGCGTGCTGTGCAGCGTGTGTTTTAAACTGTTAACACCCCAGTTATGAGAGTCAGCTGCTGAAAGTTTGAGGAGTATTGGTTTGATCTTGTTTAAAGCTTAAAGGCTGGATATTAACACACACACACACACGAACACACACACACACACACACACACACACACACCACGAACACACACACACACACACACACACACCACGAACACGCACACACACACACACACACACACACACACACACACACACACCCACACACACACACACACCACACACACGTAAACCTACAAGACTGCTCTACGTCACACGTCCAGTCTGTAAACAGGGAAAACAAACGAGGTGTCAGGTATGCACCAAGGTAGTGACAAAAATAACGTACTGCTAACACCACCCGGACTTGTCTGTCGTCACGAAACATGACTTGGCAAAGATTTGCAAAATGGAGAAGCAGAAAAACAAAGGTGGCGTGACAGAGGGTTATGGTAGGGACTATACCCTCAGTCCATGACGCAGCATGACTTGGGGGGGGGGGGGTGGGGGGGGGGGGGGGGGGGGGGGGGGGGGGGGGGGGGGGGGGGGGGGGGGGGGGGGGGGTCTACGGACCTCTCTTTTGTGCAGGGAAGCATTTTGTTTTGCCAGGCTTCTGCGCTCGAGTGTCCGAGCTCCTTGGTGATGGAGTGTGTCAACTAACAGACGTTTCGGCGATAGCTGTGATCAGTCCTCCTGACTGGCTGGCTGGCTGGCTGGCTGGCACCCAAACAAAAGACACCGCAGAGAAACGGAGATCAGATCACATGCATTTTGTATGGCTTCTTGGCGATTGGGAGGAAGTGAACAGAGGGAGGGTTGGGGTAGTGGGGGTGGGGGTGAGGCTGAAGGATGGGGTGGGGTAAAAAAAAAAAAACACCGTCTTTTCCCTCATACACTTAAAGATCCTGATGTAAGCCTACACAGCGTGTCCTCATTCATAAGCTGGTGGGTAACAGGACATGAATTTTCATCATTCTTATGTTCACTACAGCGTCGCTATATTAAGCCGCACCTGTCCTTTGTGAGAGCTGTTTTCTGATCCCATTTCAGCATATCACAACGCTTTTATCAGAGTGTGGGGGTGGTGGTAGTGGTGGTGATGGCTGGCACACACACACACACACACACACACACACACACACACAGAAAGAGAGAGAGAGAGAGAGAGAGAGAGAGAGAGAGAGAGAGAGAGAGCAGCCGACAGGACATAACGCGCACCGTATCGAGCTACAAACTAAACACACAGTATGTATGCGTATGTGAACAAACAGTTTGGGGATGTGATCGAACTTGGGGGCGGGGTGGCAGGCGGTGACCTAGACCATAAACTAACAGTCGTGCCAGTCTGTCTGAATGTCCGGAAACTGACAGCTGCGGTGAACTTGAGCACAGGCAAGGGAATCGAATTCTCGAAGTACTCGCGCGCGCGCACACACACACACACACACACACACACAGAGTGAGAGAGTGAGAGAGAGAGAGATCAACTCGGTGAAAAGCACCTGCCTGAATGAAGACCGGAAGCTCGGAAGGCGGAAGGTATGTGCCTACCACAAACACTCAAGGTAGGGCCCCCTCTCCCACTCGGTGAGTACAGAGGAAAGGAGAAAGAAAAAGATTAAAGCCCTACGAGCGACAGGAAGGGGACCCGCGCGACGAGTGGAGAGGGCGGATTAGGGGTTCCCAACTTCAACAGTGAAAGAGGGAGTGTTTGTGAAATACCTGGCTTGGCTGGCTGCAAACAAAAAGCAGTGCGCCGATTTGAAAACCAAGCCAAACTCGATGCCTCATCCAGGCCAGTGAAATAGTTCACATTCCGCTGTGCGAATTAAACCATGCATGTATCGGCGTGCATATGAAATTGCGCATGTAGAATAATCAGTTAGTCATTCCCCCCCCCCCCCCCCCCCCCCCCCCCACCCGGCACAAGACATTTCTTTTTGGGTGGGAGGTGTATGCATAGATTTCATCCACAGATAGGTCTAAATGAACTGCGCATATATTCTAGCTAGCCTTTACGTCGATACGTCGATCATCATTGAAGAAGGGCCCCTTGTGCAATATGATTAGTGCGTTTCCCAGCAGAGCTCACAGTCGTAAGTTCGAATCACACCTGAGATCGAATTTTTTTTCCGCTTGGGAAAAAAAAAAAACACCCAAAAAACACCACCTCTCTGTCCACCTTGCAGTAAATGGATACCTGCTTCAGTTCAGAAAGGTTAAGGCGGGGAAAGAAAAGGATGTCACCGTCTTCCATCATGCCGTGCTCAAGACACAGCGATCTTCTGACCAACGGCCGATAGGCTATGGGCACTTTTTATAATTCATCAAATCAGTCTGTCTTCGCTTGACACTACTTCGGTGCGTTGTCGCAGAATGAGGACCGAGGGGTGGAGGGGGGGGGGGGGGGGGGGGGGGGGGGGGGGGGGAGGGGGGGGGGATTCTTCTACATTTTCTCAAATAGACTAGTTGGAAGGCAGGGAGCGACAAGCAGGCCCGAATAATCAACAAGTCGGATTTGCTTCCGTCCCCCATCCCCCCACAATTCGGCTCCCCCTCCCCCCGCCCTCTCGCCCACTTCCGCATCCGCGACATTTCACACAAGCAGTAGAACGATGTCAATTGAAGCATATGGGAGCTTCAAACTCCATGACGGAGCCGTCGTTTTATTTGAAGTGCCCACGCCTCTCTGTCTGCCTGTCTGTCTGTCTGTCTGTCTGTCTGTCTGTCGTTGTCTCTCTCTCTCTCTCTCTCTCTCTCTCTCTCTCTCTCTCTCTCTCTCTCTCTCTGCCTGTCTGTCTGTCTGTCTGCCTCTCTCTCTCTCTCTCTCTCTCTCTCTCTCTCTCTCTCTCTCTCTCTCTCCTCTCTCTCTCTCTCCGTTTGCATGCATGTGACGCGCATTGAATTGAAATGTTAGCTATTTGTTGGTTCTGCCAGTACACAGACTCACGCGCACGCCCCCCCCCCCCCCCTCACCACACACACACACACTCACACACAAACACACACACACCAACACACACACAACACACACAACAACCACACACACACAAAACACCCCATCTCAGGTTCAAAAACAGAAAGATCTGTGGGTCTGACAGTTTAAAAAAATCTAATTCTCAGCTTGTGCTCCGTTGTATTTCTTTCGCTAACAGACATTTATGAGAAACGCACGTTGGTCATACTATGCTAATGGCGAACATCAGCAATATATTTCCAAGCAGGAAAACTGAACTTGGGCAACCTATCTCTGCCTGTAACACGTGACATTTATCCTGGAAATTAACGTCATCTGTCAGAGGCGACATAGACGCTTGGAACCTTGAATCGCTTTCAATGGTACGGAGACACCTGTGAGCGTGTGGGTTATCAAGGGGAGGAGGAAGGGGGGGGGGGGGGGGGCACGTTAAGAGAGACAGAGGAAGAAACAGGGGGAGAGAGAGGGGTGGTCGGTAGGGGGCTGGGATGGAACGGAGGTTAAGCGTGTTGCGGGAAATAATGTTGTTTAACAGGACAGAGGCGAGTTTTGTGATAAAGTGTAACCCCATACGTTGATGTCACAACAAACACGGAAATTGATACAGACAAAGCTCGCATAACAGACGTAACGACAGTGTCTGCATAACTAGCGTAGTCAGTTAAGTGACAGAGGGCTTGAGAGTTCGCGCGTTTTTGTACCTGTGAGGTAATGCAGTGTATAGTATTGTTGTTCTGTTCAGTTCAAGCCATCAGCTCCCACTGGAGCAAAGGCCGTCAACAACAATCCGCCAGCGTGTGACTGCACGATTTTTGTCATTGTAAGTGTTTCAGTACGCATGTCTCTGATTTGTCATGTACAACGAAAGTATGATGGGTATAACTGATTTCATGGCATGCCTGATGGATACGACATACGTGGATGTTGCATGCTATGTCACAGACTCCATCAAAGCCATTTTTTCTACGAGCCCTTTCAAAGCCCATGCATGCACACATTGGCGATTCACACACACGCGCGCGCGCGCGCGCGCACGCACACACACACACACACACACACACACGCGCACGCGCGCGCGCGCACACAAAACCACGCCCCCCCCCCCCCACATACACACATGCACACACACACACACACGCCGCGCACACTCGGGCATGCACACGGATGGACAGACACACACGCACACACGCACACACACACACACACACACACACACACACACACACACACACACACAGAGAGAGAGAGAGAGGAGGAGAGAGAGAGAGAGAGGAGAGAGAGTCACACACACACACACACACACACACACACTGCACGCACGCGCGCGCGCACACAGACAGACAGACAGACACACACACACACACACACACACACACACATGCACGCACGCACCCCCCCCCCCCCCACACACACACACGGACTTACACACATACGGACACGCCCTCTCTCTTTAACTCACACACACACACACACACACACACACACACACACACACACACACACACTGCCCCGTGTAAACTTCATTCCTCCACACACGTCTCCCAAGCCTGATCAAGCAGGCTGCTTGACGAGTTTGACAACATCAGAAGCTGACCTGTGCCCCGTCTCTCCCAGCTAATCCCTACTTCATTTGTGACCCTTGTGTCTACTACACCAGAAAGCTAGTGCAGGTGGACATAAACACATAGGTCTGTTCACAATACAGAATCTCAATGATTTCCATAGCTGTTAGCGAAGAAATCAATAATCGTGGTTTAACTTCACCTTTTTTGCTCTCTTTTTCTTTTTTTCTCCCCTTCCTTGATTACTTTATCAACTCTCACTCGCCATGCAAATCTGATTTTTTTTTTTTTTACCGATGAACATGCTCATGTGAATTTTGATCTTTTAGTGTTTGATACGGGGCGTCTGGGTTTATTAGTGCGCTAATGTATGATGTACTGACACATTCACTCTGTTTGTTTGTCACAGCAAAGAAAACGAGAGTGAGAAAAGGAAAGAAAATGGAAAGAAAGAAAGAAAGAAAGAGAGAGACAGAGAAAGAAAGAAAGAAAAAGGAAAGAAAGAAAGAAAGAAATGAATGAAGGAGGGAAGGAAGGAAGGAAGACAGAAACAAAGAAAGATTTCGTAGCTGGTAAAAACTGACGAAATAAAGAAATAAATGCCAAAACGGGCATACACGAAATAAAAACAATTGTAATAAATAACTACTGAAAAAGAGAGAGCCGTCCACGGATGAACCGACACGGGTCGAAAGAAATAAAGAGGACAGAGAAAAGGAGAGCGAACATCTTTGTCATTCTGTCTCCATCTTCCCCTGCTTCTGTTAAAGAAAAAAGAAAAGTAAAAAAAAAAAAAAAAAAAAGCAACCTGAAGGTCATAGAGACGTATAGCATTTGGGCTTAATCTGTAACTCTGGATTCGGACCTCAACTACAAACGTCACATTTCAGGTCGTGGGACGCACCTGCCGGCATTGTAAAAAAAAAAAAAAGAAGAAGAAGAAGAAGAAGAAGAAGAAAAAAACAAAACAAAAAAAAACCCCAAGAGAGTGCCGTTCTTTTCATTTTAATCCACCAGCTTGCAACCACCTACCATATGTATCCTAATGGACACAAGACAGACAAAAAGGAGAATCAACTTGAAGAAACATTCTCAGAACAATCTAATTGTGTCTGTCTATATAATTATAGTCGATTCCTAACACATTGGTAATTGTGTGTGTGTGTGTGTGTGTGTGTGTGTGTGTGTGTGTGTGTGTGTGTGTGTGTGTGGTGTGTGTGCGTGCGTGTGTGTGCGCGCGTGCGTGCGCGTGCGTGCGTGCGTGCTGTGTGTGTGTGTGTGTGTGTGTGTGTGTGTGTGTGTGCGCGCGCGCGCGTGCGCAGAGTGTTGTTGTAAGCTATTTCCGTCATATAAAAGCACAAATATAACAAATGGTATTTAATTAGCTGTTAGGCATGTGACACAGGAATACATGACACGGGACTTCCTCAAGAGCAAGGAAACGTTTGAGGTCCAGCTTCTATGGTCTTGCACGCAAAGATGGCGTCTACTTTCACTCCCTCTACAACATCTAGCCAGAGCAGTCTCCTGCTTTAAGGATGGCAGCGGTAATAATCTGACACTGAGTGGCCTGTTTTTTTCCCAAGGCTTCTCACAGCGGCCGTCAGGTGATGCTCATTATGCTTGTCATTATCCGTGGCCACACGCCACAATTGGGATTTTGCACTAGAACACTATAATGCACGTTTTGAGGCCTACCATAAATTTGAACCAGCATTTAATGTTAAACTGATACTTGATCAAAAGAGCAACTCTTCACTAATCAACTAATTATTTCCCTTGTTTGAGGAGATCTCCACTGATGAAACCACAAACAATATTTGAATACATGACCTTCCTCGTCGTTGTTGACACACATTTCAGGCCTTTGCACTCACCCATGATCCTATCTTTGCGTCAGTTTCAACGGCACAAACTAATCCCATTGCTTTGACTTTAATCTGTCTGCTTGGAACCACCTGGCTTGTACCTTGGTGGTCATATGAAAGAAAAAAAGAAGGAAAATCAACTTTCTGACACGACAAAAATTCTCAAAACAACTCAATTGCGCCAGTCTAGAAATACTCGACCCCTTGAAAACAAAGCATTGGCGAATGAATTCTTGGTGTGCAGCCGGTGTGAGCAGCGGATGCGTGGCACTGCTATGCGTGCGCACGCGTGTCCAGCAATGGCGAGCGTGTGTGTGGACCGCCTTACGCAATCAGCTGACCGTAAGCTGACAGCAATGCTCACTCCCTTGAGAATGTAGCCTGCTCATTCTTTCCCACAGCCACGCGCGTGGCACGTGCCGTCTGTCCATCTCAGAGCCAGTTCCAGCCAGCGCGCGCCTCGAGGCTGTCCACTTGCAGGCATGTGGGCTCTCTCTATAGAGACCAGGGACAGTGCGGACAAAGACAGTGGCCCGCTTCTGATTGAACGCACGTAACACAAATAATACTTTGGTATGCATTCCTTCATCAGGTGGGGAGGGTAAATTACTGTGTTTCATGACAGAAGGCGCATTTTCTTTTAAAGATACCCTTTTCTTTTAAGTAGATTATGTACTCGGTGCGTTAATTACGAAACACATTATTTTTGATTCAGCGACAAAAGTGCCGAAAATAGACGCAAAATGCTCTATTCGGCTCTGCTGTAAGGATACGGTTCTGGTTGTGTGCTTAGGGGCCCCTCAAGCGTGCTCGGACGAGTGTACTCTAGATAGATAGATAAGCAAACAGAAAGGACGTTTTCCAGCCTATACTAGCAGAACAGCACCTCATGCTTCAAAAGGTTCACTCCGGAACGAAGCATCCCTTTGTGCCCACGTCTCTTTGTGCCCACGTCTCTATATGCCCCCAAAAGTGGTATTTTGTGCCCACGTCTCTTTGTGCCCACATCTCTATATGCCCAAACCTATGCCAGTGGGAGTTGTGGGTAGGTACCCTTTATATCAACAACCAAACTGACCAGTGGTCAAGCAATGGTCAAAGTGAACAGTCGTCAAGCAATGGTCCCAGATTGACCAGTGGTCAAGCGATGGTAAAATTAACCAGTGGTCAAGCGATGGTCAAACTGACCAGTGGTCAAGCGATAGCTAAACTGACCAGTGGTCAAGCATGACCACTGGTCAGTTTGGCCATTGCTTGACCACATCGGCATTTTGAACACTGCTTGACCACTGGTCAGTTTGCCCACTGCTTTACCACGGGCCAGTTTGACCACTGCTTGACCATTGGTCAGTTTGACAACTGACCACTGGTCAGTTTGACCATTGCTTGGCCACTGGTAAGTTTGGCTATTGACATAGAGGATGCCTACCCGAAACTCCCACTGGCATACGTTTTGGGCATTTAGAGACGTGGGCACAAAGAGACGTGGGCACAAAGAGACATGGGCACAAAAGACCACTTTTGGGGGCACAAAGAGACGTGGGCACAAAGAGACGTGGGTACAAAGATATGTTACCCTCCGGAATGCCACAATGTGGCGATCATGTGTTTAATTTAAAAAAAAGATAAAAAAGAACGATAAAAAAAATGAAAAAAAAATAAAAAAATAAAAAATAAAATAAAAAATAAAAAGAAAAAAAGAGGAACGGTCCGTTTAACGATTCAGGCTGAAACTGGGCATGACGCAATACCGGCTGTTGTCGCATGACAAAACATGCGTCATTGTCACACTGGACTCGGGACCCGGAGGGAGAACATCCCTATTGTTCTGTAAACCCATCACATTACGTTACTATTTATAGTGCAGGTTGAGGGGGGGGGGGGGGGGGGGGGGGGGGGGGGGGGAAAAGAGAAGGAAATGAAGGGATGAGTGCTGTGGGTGTGGGTAGTGGGGCGGGTGGGGGTAATGGCGGAACGTTATGAGAAGAGATGTTCTGTCCATTGTGGTTGTGTGTGGGGTTGGGCCAACTAATGTGCAACTGACCGGGCAGAGAGAGAGAGAGAGAGAGAGAGAGAGAGAGAGAGAGAGAGAGAGAGAGAGAGAAGAGAGAGAAGAGAGTAAAGAATGGCATCTCAGCAGACACTGGAGACATACCGACATCATCACAACACCAGCCTTTTCTGTATCATGTGTAATTAGGGGCAGTGGAGTCGGGGCAGGTAGGGGATGGGAGTACGGATGAGGGATCTGTTCCCCTTTCAGCGCGCACCTCACCCATTCCTGGCTGCATCCGTCCCACAAGCTGAGACCATACAAATTCTGATGAGCGAAGGAAAGAAGGGGGTAGGGTGCGGGAGTGTAAGGGGAGGATGCGCGGGGAACGAAGGGAATGGGATGGCGGATACCACACTGCTGGCCAACCTCCCAGAGCAAATCTTTCTCTTTTGGTTTCTGTCCTATCTTCTGTGCCACTAGGTAGCATTGTACCCACGCCGCTCATTCCGACCCCCCTCGTCCACAGCTAGAACCTGCCCCGGCCGCCGCAGCCCCAACACCGGAAATCCGCAGGGAGCAGTTAACGTCAAGCCGTCAAGAGGCAACCCACCGGATGAGACACTGCACCGCCTCCCAGAGCAAGTCCTGCGAAAACCCATAACAATTCACCGCTGAGCACGTTCTGTTTGAGCTGGAACAGATAGCTGGTTATGCTGCTGCTGTGGGTTTTTTTTTTTCCCCCGGAAGGAAATCGGGGGCGGGTCTTGCGGTGCGATACGTAAAGGGCAGGACACACAGCATGCAGGACGCATAGAAGCCAGGTCACACGTTATATTGGATACAGAGCAGCATGTCACAAGTTACATAGGATACAGAGAAGCCAGGTCACAAGTTACATAGGATACAGAGAAGCCAGGTCACACGTTATATTGGATACAGAGATGCCATGTCACACGTTATATAGGATACAGAGCAGCCATGTCACACATTATATAGGATACAGAGAGCCAGGTCACACGTTATATAGGATGCAGAGAAGCCATGTCACAAGTTACATAGGATACAGAGAAGCCAGGTCACATGTTATATTGGATACAGAGATGCCATGTCACAAGTATTATAGGATACAGAGAAGCCAGGTCACACATTATATAGGATACGAGAAGCCAGGTCACACGTTACATAGGATACAGAGAAGCCAGGTCACACGTTTATTGGATACAGAGATGCCATGTCACAAGTTACATAGGATACAGAGAAGCCATGTCACACGTTATGCAGGACACATAGAATCCAGGACATACATTACGCAGGACACATAGAAGCAGGTCACACCCTTGTGCAGGACACGTAGAAAGCCAGGACACACGTTATGCAGGGCGCATAGAAGCCAGGTCATATGTTATGCAGGACACATAGAAAGCCAGGACACACGTAATGCAGGGCACATAGAAGCAAGGTCATACGTTATGCAGGACACATAGAAAGCCAGGTCACCGTTGTGCAGGGCACATAGAAGCAGGTCATACGTTATGCAGGACACATAGAAAGCCAGGTCACACGTTGTGCAGCACAAATAGAAAGCCAGGTCACACGTTATGCATGACACAGAGAAAGCCAGGTCACACGTTATCAGGACATATAAAAGCCAGGTCCAACGTTATGCAGGCACATAGAAAGCCAAGACACACGTTATGCAAGACACAGAGAAGCCAGGAGACACAGGATATAGGGAACAGAGAAACCAGGACTCAGGATGCAGGGCACAGAGAAGACAGGACATCGTATTAGGACACAGAGAAGCCAGGACACAGGATACAAAACACAGAGAAGCCAGGACCCCGGATATAGGACACAGACAAGACAGGACCCAGGATATAGGACACAGAGAAGCCAGGACTCAGGATGCAGGGCACAGAGAAGACAGGACATCGTATTAGGACACAGAGAAGCCAGAACACAGGATACAGAACACAGAGAAGCCAGGACCAGGATATAGGCCACAGACAAGACAGGACATCGTATTAGAACACAGAGAAGCCAGGACCCATGATATAGGACACAGACAAGACAGGACCCATTATATAGGACGTTGAAAAGTCAGGAACCAGGATATAGGGAACAGACAAGACAGGACATCGTATTAGAACACAGAGAACCCAGGACCCAGGATAAAGGACAAAGAAAAGCCAGGACCCATGATATAGGACACAGAGAAGTCAAAACCCATGATATAGGACACAGAGAAGTCAAGACCCTTGATATAGGACACAGAGAAGGCATGACCCATCATATAGGACACAGAGAAGCCAGGACACATGATATAGGACACAGAGAAGGCAGGACCCCGGATATAGGACACAGAGAAGCAGGACCCATGACATAGGGAACAGAGAAGCCAGGACATCGTATTAGAACACAGAGAAGTCAGGACCCATGATATCGGACACAGAGAAGCCAGGACCCATGATATAGGATGCAGAGAAGGCAGGACCCATGATATAGGACACAGAGAAACCGGAACCCAGGATATAGGACACAGAGAAGCCAGGAACCAGGATATAGGACACTGAGAAGGCAGGACCCAGGATATAGGACACAGAGACATCAGGACCAGGATATAGGACACAGAAAAGCCAGGACCCATTATATAGGACGTAGAGAAGCCAGGACCCATTATATAGGACGCAGAGAAGGCAGGACCCAGGATATAGGACACAGAGAAGTCAGGACCCATTATATAGGACGCAGTGAAGGCAGGAACCAGGATATAGGACGCAGAGAAGCCAGGACCATGCTATAGGACACAGAGAAGCCAGGACCATGATATAAGACACAGAGAAGGCAGGACCCGTGATATAGGACAGAGAAGGCAGGACCCAGGATATAGGACAACAGAGAAGGCAGGACCCATGATATAGGACAGAGAAGGCA
The DNA here is from genome assembly GCA_018398815.1 of Conus ventricosus. Classification (NCBI taxonomy): domain Eukaryota; kingdom Metazoa; phylum Mollusca; class Gastropoda; order Neogastropoda; family Conidae; genus Conus; species Conus ventricosus. The sequence continues at coordinate 34,641,913 of CM031616.1, read as the reverse complement.
GGACCCAGGATATAGGACACAGAAAAGGCAGGACCCAGGATATAGGACACAGAGAAGACAGGACCATGATATAGGACACAGAGAAACCAGGACCCAGGATATAGGACACAGAGAAGGCAGGACCCATGATATAGGACACAGAAAAGCCAGGACCCATGATACAGGACACAGAGAAGGCAGGACCCATCGTATAGGACACAGAGAAGGCAGGACCCAGGATATAGGACACAGAAAAGGCAGGACCCAGGATATAGGACAGAGAGAAGCCAGGACCAGGATATAGGACACAGAGACGCCAGGACCCATGGTATAGGACACAGAAAAGGCAGGACCCATGATATCGGACACAGAGAAGGCAGGACCCATGATATAGGACACAGAAAAGCCAGGACCCCTGAAACAGGACACAGAGAAGGCAGGACCCATCGTATAGGACACAGAGAAGGCAGGACCCAGGATATAGGACACAGAAAAGGGGGACCCAGGATATAGGACAGAGAGAAGCCAGGACCCAGGACATAGGACACAGAGAAGCCAGGACCCAGGACATAGGACACAGAGACGCCAGGACCCATGGTATAGGACACAGAAAAGGCAGGACCATGATATCGGACACAGAGAAGCCAGGACCCATGATATAGAACACAGAGAAGTCAGGACCCATGATATCGGACACAGAGAAGGCAGGACCCATGATATAGGACACAGAGAAGGCAGGATCCTGGTGTAGGACACAGAGAAGCCAGGACCCATGATATAGGACACAGAAAAGCCAGGACTCATGATATAGGACACAGAGAAGCCAGGACCATGGTATAGGACACAGAGAAGGCAGGACCCAGGATATAGGACACAGAGAAACCAGGACCCAGGATATAGGACACAGAGAAGCCAGGACTCAGGATGCAGGACACAGAGAAGACAGAACATCGTATTAGGACACGTACTAAGCCAAGACACACAGGATCTAGGACACGTACCAAGCCAGGACACACCGGATCCTTTGCTGGAAACGAATGTGTCGACCTAAGCGCTAAACGCGAAAGTGAGGTGCTAAGCGAGACTGAGATGCTAAACGCGCGACTGAAACGCTACACGCGATGCAAGTTATATGAGCAGGCTTAAAGCAGGCATGCCGGCAGATTCCAATGTGCGTTGGAAGCGGGGAATTGCGTTTTGAAGGAAGTATTTGGGGACAATGTCTTCTTTCTTTTCAGCAGTGCAGCGACACGAGCAGTGTAACTATAAAAAGCAGACACTTACAATAGAGCCTGTACAGCTGACAAGTATCGTGGAAATCATTTCAAGGATGCTCACAAGTCTGAACAAGAGAAAGAGAGAGAGAGAGAGAGAGAGAGAGAGAGAGAGAGAGAGAGAGAGGAGAGAGAGAGAGAGAGAGAGAGAGAAGAGAAATTTAGCATCATGAAGAGAGAGAGAGAGAGAGAGAGAGAGAGAGAGAGAGAGAGAGAGAGAGAGAGAGAGAGAGAGAGAGATGTTGGCATCCATTGTTTTCTGCACTCTCTCTCTCTCTCTCTCTCTCTCTCTCTCTCTCTCTCTCTCTCTCTCTCTCTCTCTCTCTCTCTCTGTGCGCGCGCGCGCGCGATTACACGACACGAAGTAACTAGGAAATGACGTAACATGATCATTACAATCACTGCAAAGGTCAACATCGTTGGTGTCATGAACCCTTCACGCTCCCCCGCCCCGTGATATAGGACAGAGAAGGCAGGACCCAGGATATAGGACACAGAGAAGGCAGGACCCGTGATATAGGACGGAGAAGGCAGGACCCAGGATATAGGACACAGAGAAGCCAGGACCCAGGATATAGGACACAGAGACACACAGAAGGCAGGACCAATTATATAGGACACAGAGAAGGCAGGACCCAGGATATAGGACACAGAAAAGGCAGGACCCAGGATATAGGGCACAGAAAAGGCAGGACCCAGGATATAGGACACAGAGAAGTCAGGACCCAGGATATAGGACACAGAGAAGGCAGGACCCATGATATAGGACACAGAAAAGGCAGGGCCCAGGATATAGGACACAGAGAAGGCAGGCCCCATGATATAGGACACAGAGAACCCAGGACCCAGGATATAGGACACAGAGAAGGCAGGACCCATGATATAGGACACAGAAAATCCAGGACCCAAGATACAGGACACAGAGAGAACCCAGGACCCATCGTATAGGACACAGAGAAGGCAGGACCCAGGATATAGGACACAGAAAAGGCAGGACCCAGGATATAGGACAGAGAGAAGCCAGGACCCAGGATATAGGACACAGAGACGCCAGGACCCATGGTATAGGACACAGAAAAGGCAGGACCCATGATATCGGACAAAGAGAAGGCAGGACCCATGATATAGGACACAGAAAAGCCAGGACCCATGATACAGGACACAGAGAAGGCAGGATCCATCGTATAGGACACAGAGAAGGCAGGACCCAGGATATAGGACACAGAAAAGGCAGGACCCAGGATATAGGACAGAGAGAAGCCAGGACCCAGGATATAGGACACAGAGACGCCAGGACCCATGGTATAGGACACAGAAAAGGCAGGACCCGTGATATTGGACACAGAGAAGCCATGACCCATGATATAGAACACAGAGAAGTCAGGACCATGATATCGGACACAGAGAAGGCAGGACCCATGATATAGGACACAGAGAAGGCAGGATCCATGGTGTAGGACACAGAGAAGCCAGGACCCATGATATAGGACACAGAAAAGCCAGGACCCATAATATAGGACACAGAGAAGCCAGGCCCCATGGTATAGGACACAGAGAAGGCAGGACCCAGGATATAGGACACAGAGAAGCCAGGACCCAGGATATAGGACACAGAGAAGCCAGGACTCAGGATGCAGGACACAGAGAAGACAGAACATCGTATTAGGACACGTACTAAGCCAAGACACACAGGATC
>CM031616.1:34563964-34626464 GCA_018398815.1 Conus ventricosus | reverse complement strand
CCCACAATTTTCATCCTCTCCGCTTTTATGAAAATAGGGATGACCCCCCCCCCACCTCATCTCCCGCTGTCATGAAAATGTGGAAGATGATCCTCTTTGCACTCCTCACCCCCATCTCGCCGTCATCAATATCTGGAAAATGAGCCCCTCCCCCCACCCCCACCCCTCCTCTTTTCTCCATCCCTTTCTCTCCTATCTTACTTTTATAAACATTTGGAAGACTGTAGTGATGTCATTTCAAGCTTTCCCCACCCCTCACCCCCCAACCCAACCCCTCCCATGCAAAATGTCTTCCGACGCCATTGCGAGGGGGTTGTGGCGGGCAAAATTCTGTGGGAAACTTTCAAGTTGGCACGAAAAAAAAGAAAAAAAAGACTCAGACAAGACAAACTTTTGTGGTATCACTCTTTGCAGAGAGAGAGAGAGAGAGAGAGGAGAGAGGAGAGAGAGAGAGAGAGAGAGAGAGAGAGAGAGAGAGGAGAACATAAGACATAAATGGTTTATTCGTTTAGCATCTAGGCCTCAACAAATGGCTGAACAATAATATGAATTAGTCTCAAAGACATTTAAAGAAGAAAATAGAAAAGAAACAATCGTACACTCTTACATTACAAAAGAGGCAAACAACATAAACCAGCTCAGAACCAAGGACATACAAAGTTATAAATTACACCTCGGGCATCCTACGATCATTTTGTCAGTCGTGTTCTTTCCAGCATATCTAGTCGTTCACAGTTGCATCCCTACGTTTAAAAGCTAGGTAAAGAAATATCGCAAACTGTTTTACTATTTTTGGATTCTTTGAAGACATTAACAATGTATATCTAAAAGCATTTGGCTCTCTATAGTATTTGAGTGGTATGAGATCACGTCGAAGGTCACTGAGGAGCGGGCAACACAAACTAAAATGGATTTCATCTTCTTGGTTATTATTACACATGGGGCAAATTAATTCTACATCTCTATAATTTTGTATCGAAGTGAGTGCGATTTGATATTACTCACTCCAAACCTAAATTTAACAAGCGCTTGCTTTACAAGTCTGTTTGTGTCAATTGCAAAATACAGTTCTTGGGTATGATTCGTTTTGAATGATCTGTACATTGTAAATCTTTCACTTGAACAAATTCGACTGTCCCAATCCTGCCAGTAACAATCTATCAGTCTTTGTCTAAAACAATTAATGAAATGGTCAACTGATTCTACACCTTGATTTTCCCACACATATCCAAATCCAAACTGAAACAAAACTAACCGAATGTTGGTTACCCAGTTCTTTTTACCTTTCTCGTCCAAATTAAGTAGCATCAGGTAAGCTTTGTAGGGGAGGCGATTTTCATTCATCCGTGTCAGTTTGATCCAGTATTTAATTGATCTAGTGTATGCATTCACATACAATGGGAATCTACCAGTATCTCCATAAATCATCGCATTAGCAGTCCTTTCTGTGACACCTAGAAAGCGTTTAAATGCAAACAAGTGTACTTTTTCTATGTATTTTATACTTTCATCAAGACTCCAAATTTCTGACCCATATAGAAGTACTGGCTGCACTCTAGCATCAAAGAGTTTACAAAAAATTTCAATAGACTGGGTATCATAATTATATAATAATGTCAATATACCAATAACCGCCTTTTTACCCCGTGCAGCTAGGTCACCACAGGAGGATGAGAGACTCAATTTTGTAGAAAAATATAGTCCTAAATATTTGTATGTGTTGACTACTTTCATTTCAGAACCGCCCAAATGCCAGTGTTCGTGCGCTGCAAGAAAACCGCCTTTACGAAAAACAATTATATTACTTTTGTTCATACTAACTTTTAATTTCAATTTAGTTGATGATTCATACAAATTATTCAGCTGATTTTGCAACCCTACTTGCGTTTCAGATATTAATATAATATCATCTGTAAATAACAAAATAAAAAGTTCGACAAGAGTAGGTGTTAGTACAGCCCCATGTCTTCCATTGTTAATTATGTCAGCTGCTAATTCATTTATAAACAATGAGAATAAGACAGGACTGCAGACATCTCCTTGCTTTACTCCACGCAGGCAGTTTATGTAATCTGTCATATATGAACCATTTCTAACCCGCGTCTTTAAGTTAGTATACATGCTTTTCACACAATCAAATAATTTACCTCGAATTCCGTTTTTCTGTAGGATAGGCCATAACAATTTCCTTGAAATAGAATCGAATGCTTTCTCGAAATAATGAATGCGACATATAATTTACGATTTCGAGACAGTTGTTTCTGAATAACGGCAAACAGTGTAAATATATGATCTATGGTTGAGTAGTCTTTTCTAAAACCAGCTTGATGTTCATCTATGATATTATGCATATCAATCCAAACTTGTAGTCTATGATTTATGATATGGCTATAAAGCTTTCCGCTGATGTCTGTAAGCGAGATACCTCTATAATTGTTGGGATTGTCTAAATTACCCTTTTTATGTAATGGCTGTATTAAAGACTCTGACCAGTTTTCTGGATAAATACCTCGATCAAATAGTTCGTTAAACAATTTTTCAAAAAAGTTTATAACGACATCTGATGCGCACTTAAAAATTTCTCCAATTATACCGTCAGGCCCGGGGGATTTTCCACTTTTCAGATTTTTAATGGCGCTTAATATTTCTTGATTGGAGATTGGTGCATTTAGTACGTAAAAATCATCTTCTGTGTATTCCGGAGTCATTTGATTATTTACTTCACCAATATCCTCAGTACAATCCTCGATCTCCAAAAGATCACGAAAATGGTTAAACCATTTATCTGTAGATATACTGTTCAATGACTGTGTACGTTTCGGTGCAAGTTGGTTCACCTTCTTCCAAAATTCTTCTTGATTATCGATCCTATCCAAGAGTTCGGAAAAGACTCTAGTTTTATTTTGTTTGAGAGAGAGAGAGAGAGAGAGAGAGAGAGCAGCTCAAGATTCACGTCTCCTAGCTTTCCTCCGCCCTTTTGTTGTCTCCCTTACCTCCCACCCATCCCCCGCCACGTCATTCTTCTCCGTCCCCCACCCCCACCCCCCACTCCCTCTGCCTAATTAGTCCGATCACGGTCCATTGCGGTGACCTTATATCGACCGTGAATTCACCTCCCACGTTCTTTTGACGACTGACCTCACATCTGTGTTTTTTGATGACCTCACACTGTCTGTTAACGGTTTCACATTTTCTGTTGACTGACGTCACATTGTTGACTGAACTTACATTATCTGTTGTCTGAATTTTTTTTCTTTTTTTGTGACGGTGATGTAGGATTCTGACTTTGCCAAAAAGTCTGTTTACCCAGCATCAACGTCTCTTTGGACGTGCGTCGGTTCCTGTTTTCTAACCTATGATTTTCTCACACATACACTAACCCCACCCCCCACCCGACCCACACACTTCCTCATCCCCTAACATTTTCCTCCATCCCCTCCTAATATTTGACTCCCCCCCCCCCCGCCCCCCACACACACACACACACCATTCCCCTCTCTTTACACCTCTCGCCTCTTTACGAGCCGCAGAACTTTCAACCAAGTTCTTCCATTCGTGCGTTTCTGGTCGTAGTTCGATTCCTGTATGCCAGTGTACTTTGAACCTCCCTTCCCAACTGTCCAAACTCCCATTCCTTCTCTCCCCCACCCCACCCCAGCTCCCCATGCCCTTCCACTACTCTGTCTCACCTTACCACTCCGCTCCCTCCCTCCTCTCCTCTTCTTACACAGATATGACCAGAGCGATGTAATATTGTGACACTCGAGTCACGAGTCAAGCCATGACACGATGGATGCGGTCTGTGGGACGGTCATCGATGCTTGTCACGGCATGTCATGTGACAGAGCTCTGTGTGTGTGTGTGTGTGTGTGTGTGTGTGTGTGTGTGTGTGTGTGTGTGTGTGTGTGTGTGTGCGCGTGTGCGAACGTGTGTGTGTGTGTGTGTGTGTGTGTGTGTGTGTGTGTGTGTGTGTGTGTGTGTGTGTGTGTGTGTGTCTGTCTGTCTGTCTGTCTGTGTACCTGCGCTTGTGCGCGCGCACCATTGTTCGTTATTTACATATTACCGTTTCACGTTATTTTATTTCTTCTAATTTTAAAATGACCTATGCACGTATCCAAGTATGTTCAGTGGCTTTTTTTTTCAGTTTGAAAACGGTTAAAGAAACAATGGAACTAAATAAAACTTAATGCCTTTACACGCTTTATTATGAATTCCTTGATCCATCTTAACCCTCTCACGACCAACAGTCAAACAGGTCTCGGGTCACTGACCGACCCAGCTAGCGCGAATTGCAAATGGGCTCTAAGTCGATGTTTCAAAGTATTCTAAAGGTTGTTGGCACCTGCCGTTGGGTATGACATGTAATATTTATTTGAAGAAACGAACAGTAAACGCAGGTTTTTTTAAAATTTGAAATATCAGGTCGAACGTTTGCACAAGCTCAGAAACAACAACAACAACAACAACAGCAAAACCAACCAACCAACCAGCCAGCCAGCCAACCAACTAACCAAAACCAACCCAACCAAACAAACAAACCAATAAAAACTACGGACAATCAAAACACTTTTTCCCGCTTATATGGGTTTTCTTCTGTCCAACACGAAATCAAGACGAAACTTAAATTTTGTGTTCGTGTTCCTGACCATTATTTTCTACGTACACAGAGCAAACAACCAAAACCAACACACGAGCTGACGTTGACGGAGAGAACAGATAAATGCCCTGTTAAACCCCCCGCTTGCTTCACCCCCCGAGTTTTTGGCGAAAGTGGCCAAAAAAGCCGCCTTTTCCTGGGCGGAAAAAGAAGAGAAGAGAGAGAAATCACCGCAGACAACAGACAGACAGAGAAGAGAGAGACAGAGAGAGACAACAGACAGACAGAGAGGCGGGCAGACAGACACACACACACCCCAAAACACACACACACACTCTTCTCTCTCTCAATTAAATGACATAAAATCCGCAAACTTTGTACACGGGGCTGAAACCTGATCATTTAAATTTTAAACGGCTCGCGGCAGTTTGCACCTACCTGCGCGGGTGTAAACGAAGCACACCCGGCTGGGTTGAAACCCCTTTGCATCAGAAAATGATTGCCACGTCGACACACCGAATCGAGGTGCCCGCGTGACACGACTGGGGTCGCCATTGTTGCTTGGACTATTGAACAAGAAGGCTGTGTTTTGTTTGCGCTCTTTTGGGTGACCACTGTGTTTTACTTGTGTTATTTTAAAAGGGCTAAAACGTTACTGAAGAACAGGTTTGTTATTCGGGGCCAAAGTTTTACTTTAACTGCATTTTTGTGAAACCGGAGAGATTGTTTTTTAGAAAACGAAAAAAGTAAACCCTAACTGCTTTGGAAATGAACGGCTATCTTAAAGGTTTGTTGGTTCAAGGAAAATTGAAACAAGATGTAGCTAGTTTTAATACGTGTTTGACTATTGATGAGAGGTTCCTTATCAAATAAATGGCGCTGCATTGTTGAAAGTTGGCCGAACAAAACAAACCATCACGCGTTGATTGTTGGGAGCTGGCTTGAGACAGCTAAAGCCATTTTTTAAAAAACATGGCGTTCATTTCTTAAGGCGGGTAAACAGGGCTGATTCGAAGCTAAAAAACTTATATTTGAAACATTTTGCTGTTCCTCCCAAGTAAAAAATGTTCTCAGTTTGTATTAGACTTGATTGTTTGTTAACTACAGTTTCAGTGTTCATGTGGCAAGCTGATCTGTGTATTAAGATGTGTATACTTTTCTACTTTTTAATTCTAACCAGTTCATCTGCCTTAAGTGTCCCCTTTAAAGCAACTGAATGGCGATTTCGAATGTTCTGGCAAACAAACTAGATAGGGTTAGGCAGACCTTAGTACATCTACCAGTAGGGAGAGGATATTGTGTGGCCAGCACAATCTTCATATAAATGCTTCAAATATAAAAAATGACGGATGTACTACTACTGGCGATTAGAGCCGCCATAATTGCTGTAACTCTGCTAAAGCAATTTGCAAGCGTCCTACCACTGACGTAAGATCTATTATTAGATACCGCTCACCGCTGGCCTGGCATTTTGCCACATTGATCCGGCTAGAAAGCACCCAAGCAATACTACTGGGTCAATCAGGCGACTCGCCTGATTGACCTAGAAAGCGCTGCAGGCCTACCATGACGTAAGATCTATTTTTAGATACCGCTCCTGCAGACGGTCGGGTTGTTTAGAGTTGACTGCCTTGATTCCCCCAAAGCACTTCATGACTTTGTATATAATGCTGTGATTACTGGTTTCACTGCTTCCTTCAACGTCCTGCTTCAACTTTTTTGGCTGCCGCACACACACGCACGTCCCCCCACCCCCCCCCCACGCACGCACGTCCCCCCACCCCACCCCACGCACGCACGTCCCCCCACCCCCGCCCCACGCACGAAACGTCCTCCCCCACCCCCCCCCCCCGCACGCACGTCCTCCCCCCCACCCCCCTGTGTACACCACACACACTCCCACCCCCAAGTCACCCCAAGTTCTTAATTAAGTTTTAATTAAGTTACTTCAAGTTCTTAATAAGTTCTTGATTAAGTTTTTAATTAAGTTTTGATCAAGTTCTTAATAAGTTCTTGATTAAGTCATCCTTTAAGTACAACGAAGTTCTTATTAAGTTACTTATAATATCAAAAAAATACAAGCTATGTTTTTATCTAAATATAGATGCTAATATAGAAACACACACGCCTCAAAAAGGGTTCATCGTTGAGGATGTCTTGCTCAGCGTTCTCTGCATAGATCTTAAGGAAGGTCTTACATCCGAAGCAACCGCATTGATTACAATTGGGGTCTATGGAAATGCTTTAAAAGACTCCATGTCTTTATTTATTGACTTAATCATTTTATAATACGCCATGATTTATTTTTATTAAAAAATTTAAAATATTATTCCATTATAAATGGATCAAAATGATGCTTTGTTATTGGGGGTTTTGGCGTGCAGTTGTCTTTTCTGTATTTAGGGGTTCAGGTTTTTTAACTTCTTTTTGTTTCTGTTGCCATTCTTTATAAATTTTATAACAGTAATAACCGCCCCCAGCAGCAGAAAGGGGCGCCAAAAAGGGCAACAGTTTTAAGTTCAATTTTCCCATGAAGACTTTGGCGCCCTTGAAATCACATGGATTTTTATACTGCATTGAATCAACTTTTTTCTGGCGTTGGGGGCGTTATGTTTTTCATGATGAGTCATATTCTGTAACTTTAATTTTTTTTGTCTGTTCCACTCTGCTAATTTTTTTCCTGCTTCAACACCCCAGGATTTTTAATGGTCCTCCACCTGATTCAGCGTTTTCTGCTGTTTTTCGGGCTTGTTATTTTCCCTCCACCTGATTCAGTGTTTTCTGATTCTGCTAAATTTTCCAGCTCGTTCATTTTGAAGGGAAACAAAATCTATATGATTAAAAGTAATTAATCCCATGATTACTGGCGATAACAATGTTCCAAATTTGTAGTATAGATCACACCCTAGAGACTCTAATGACTTTGTTAAAACGGGATCTTGCGTTAAATCAACTAAAGATTTTGTTCAGAATCAATGGGAGCAAATCTACTGACTATTTAGTGTACAAACTAAGAACCGTTGCCCAACGCTTTTCACCATTCTAGACCCCACTGCGCTTAAATACCTGTTATGATACTTTAAAATGTCTTGGGGCGACATCTGTTGAATCTGTTAAAATGCTGAATTCAGTTCCGAGGAACTGTTTTGTTTTCCCACATGCTGCCAAAGAATACAGCCTTTCCTTTTTGGCATAATAGCTTGATCATCAACTTGGTCATTCATAAGTTCAGGAAGGTTTAGGCCGCCTTGTAGCTGTATAGATCATCACTGTTCATGTTTTTTAATAATTATAATTATTTTTTTTTATAAAAACGAGCACCGAAAAAACTTTGCTAACCTTGTATACCATTCTGCTGTTATTGGAGGCCTAAGTGTAGGATACTAAATCTTGGAAAAAGTTTGTTAAGAATTAAACCAGCAGATCTTGGCAAACTAGACTTTGAGGATTCAGCAAAGCTAATTGCTACATTGCAGCTTCGTTTTGCCAGGGAAGATTTTCTAGTTAAGCAAGGAATAATTCCGGACAATATAAATATGTAAGAAAAAATACTATATAAAAATGGCTTCACTCGAAATGATGATAGGCGGCGCTGTGGTTAATGCGCTCGCTTTTAGTGGAAGTAATTACGCATTTAGTAAACTGCGAGATGAAGGCGAGAGAAAAAGACATAACAAAGCTTGGACCCACTAGCTGCAGCACAAGATCGCTATGAAAAGCAGAGAATTGAGCAGTTAGTTTTTATTAATAACACACTAAAAAAACAGGAACAGCAGCTTACACATTTAAAGATGTTGATCAAGCAATAAAAGAATATTATCTTGTAACAGGCAAACCAATCGAGACATTACCCCCACCAAATTTAGCGACTTTTATCATCCAATCAGAAAAACAAAAGATGCAAGAAATCGCGTTTATTGCCTTTGGTATGACCGTCGTGTATTTTGTTGCGCATAAAAATGGCTGAATAAAAAATGAACAAAATCTATTATTCGCCAAAAGGATATTGGGAAGGGGGATCACAGAAATCAAAAGCTAAGCGAACAGCTGGAGTCAGTAAACAAACACAAAAGAATGGTTATCTAAACAAGCGATTTGGCAAATTTATTACCTGCGCCTGGGCAATACAGAGACCACACTTTGTGAACACAATACCGAACGACACCCATCAAATGGACCTTTTAATATTTACCCTCTATAGGATTAGACAAAAAAAGATTAAGTACGCACTCACAGTCATTGACATGGCTTCAAGATACAAAGATCAGAACCATTAACACAAAAGAGTGCTTCTCTGTTGTTTGTTGCCATACAGCTGATATACCAGCGAGGCCCCGCTAACTTACCCTCGCATAAATTCAAGTTGATGATGGGAAAGAATTTAAAGGCCAAGTGAATAAATTTATTTTTTAAAAAAACACAGAGTTACTATTAGAAGGGGCATTCCGGGAGTTCCCCAGAACCAGGCTTTGTTGAAAACTTTAACAAACAGTTAGCCGAAAGACTTTTTTCCTACCATATCACAGAGAGCTTATTGACAATTCTCGCAACACAGAATGGGTTAGAAGACTGCCCTCAGTTTTGCGCGCAATGAATAATGAAGAATTTAAAGGGCAAAAGCCAGTACAAGAAAATCAAAAGAAAAACAAAAATGTTGCAAAGGGAGAGTCTTCATCCAGCAAACTATTACCATTTGGATGAAAGTAAGGTACCTTTATTTACCGGGGGAAGCAGAAGGGACACCGCATCGGGGCAACCGATCCAATTTGGAGTTTGACCCGTACGAAATAAAAAAAAATGTAAAAATGAATCCGCCCGTTTTTATTTTTTAAACGAAAACTGACACAACAAAACAACCAGCCCTCAAAGATCTTTGTGAAAGAAGAACGGGCAGATAATTCCGCCAGACACAGTTCCGCTTTAAAATTAATTTACGTTTCTCCAGTTGCCCATTTGCATATGAAAAATTTCTGGATTAACAACACCCGTTTTGTTTTGTTCTATCTAATGACTTCTTTTTACAACTGTTGTGTTGATCTCATGTAGATTAGATCGCAGTTTTACGTTGTCATGATGAAAAGTCTTATTGCCAAACAATGCTTTCTTGTAGTTGTCATGTGATATGTTTGACTGCACAACGCGCGAGATATTCCCTTTGCTTTCTTAATGATTTTTCTCCGGGCTCGAAATACTGTACATTTTCGATTTTAAACCCCACATACATCCTTGATCACCTTTCCAGATAATTCATCCTTCATCTTTCCTAAAACCTTCTTATTAAATTGAATGCAAAGGCGAATCTTTAGGGTAATCAGATGTGTCGTACCATCCTGCATCCCTTTAGCCACTTCGTTTCCATGCCCTTTATAGATGTCTTCAGTAGGATATCTATAACAAAACAAAATCTGTATCTGTGTAAATACTCTGGACTCGGGATACAGGCTTAAAGTAGTCATAAAGAAACTCTAACATCAAAAGCTTTGATAATTCTAAAACAGTAAACCCAATAAATACGGGTTTTGTCCAATTTGACTTTCTTTTTCTTCATCATTATCCCAAAAAAGCTGATCATGAAATCTTCTAAAGTCCTGAAAATTAGGTTTGAAGTCAGTTTAAATTTGCTTCATTCTCTCTGGTGACCAATCTAACATCTTTACCTTGTGCGGATTCTCCATAGCCCTTTCCCAAAACAGCTTTTGTTCATCAAACTTGAAAAAGTCTTTTTCTGAAGCATCGTGATTTGGTTTTGAGATCAGTGTTCTTCATGATGTATGGTTTCATGAACTGTTCTTGATCGAAAGCAATTATGCGATGAACAGCTGTTAACTTCAAACCATGTCTTAAATAAAATTGTAAAAGTCTGTAAGACAGACTAATTTTTTTTGCCGCGAAGATTAGGCACATTTTTGGGTGGCTCTCTTGGATCCATCTTTAGACTTTCTGCTGCTAATGGATAGTCATTATGCGGGTCAGGGAGTTCATGAGGATATTCTAAGTCAACTTCTAGAATGAACCCACGCTGCTGATCAGGCTTTAAAACTTTTAAAACCACTTAATGCCTTTTGAATATTATTCGTACCTGTTACATCTTGAATTTACGTAAGGGAAGTGATTGCGCCATAGCCCAACCATACAGATTGTTTGCATCTAAATACATGAGATAGTTAGACCTTTTTACTCGATTCATAGTCGTCCAAGTATTTGTTGTTTGCTTTACAGTAATGATGCGACGCCATACTAATTCCTCCACGAAATCCGTTTTCAATCATCGAATCATTGGTAAATCTGACAAAAAATCAATCTGAACTCCAGTAAACTTAAGAAAGCGTCCCAGCTCATCCCGGGCGCAGAAATATAAATGCGCGGGATCCAAAACTGAAAATGTTTCATGCAGGTCTTTCTATAATTTTCAAAGACGTCCGCCAAAAAACAACATCTGCCATTAAATAGGAGTCATGATAGTCTCCCATCGTTTTACAATCTAACTTTTGCCAAGCATCTGAGCATGCGGTAATCGGTGTCGCTGATGTCCTTTCCTCTAAGACTAGAAAAGAACGCGCCTTTAGGTGGAAGTGAAATCTTCATCAAACCTTTCCCACTGTTCATGTACTCAAAAAGGGTAAACGCCCTTTCTAACAAAGTTGAGTCAAAATATTCTTCCGTTATTGGCAGGTTTTTAAAGGACATAGCCAGTGCCTCTAATGACCCATCATGTGTTGCATAAGTCGTAGAAAGACATGTATTTAAAGTGAAACACATTACTTTTCTGATGACTGTGCAATGCATGCTACCCTGAAGGCGCTGGTTACTGCTTGCATTATAAGGTGAGAGTCAAAACCTCGCAAGTTGTGAAGAAAAACAGGCAGCTTCCATGTCTTTGGATCAAACTTTAGTTGAAGATTGCATTTGTTATGCGCCGCTCCTCTGAATTTTCCGCTAATGTGATCATGGTCTCTTACGTGGGGTTTTACACTCTTGGGCGTTAGCTCTAAACCGCAAATCCAACAATGCGTGGCTGAGTCATACGTTGTTGGTCTTCAGGCGCCATTATAAATTCAGATAAGTTTAGTTTAATTAGAACAGGCGTTACGCACTTGCTGCATGCGTTTTAAGAATGTTTCGCAAAATCTGTCCTCTATATAATTCTGGCACTGATAAACGCCATCCGACCTAACAATAATGAAGGCAAATGAACAAATCTGAAAATTACTCATTAAGACGTTTTTCGAAGTTTTTGTGGTGCTGGCCCTTCATAAGGAACAATAAGCGACTCGAAGTCTGCGTAAACAACGTATGGACTTGTTTGCAGCCGTTTCCAGTTCTTAAAACTAACTTTAGATCCTGGCGGGGCGTAGTTAGTTCTGTCTTACAGTCTACAGAACTTTTACAATGTTTTATATGTTCACTCCGCCTTGCACAGAGGGAATTCTTGTTAAACATTTTCTGCAGAATACTTGTATGTTAGTGTTTTTTGAAGTATGCGCCAATAATCTGCTCATTGTGCGTATCAATGTGAAGGCACCCTGCTGGCGAAAACATTGGGAGTAAGTCCACATACTTTTGGCTGGTTCGCCTATTTTTTGGACTGTTTCTGGACACTTAATTGGCGCCAAATTTGTTTCCTCATCCCATGGTATACTTAACAGTTTTTGGGTTGTTTTGTTCTTCAACTGATCAATTTGGCTACACTAACGGGAAAGGATATTCCCTTTTGAAGTTAAGATCTTGGCGTATTGCCGATAGTTAGCCCACTCTTTCTGCGTGTTCGGGGACATAAATGCAGCCTTGCAAGAACACACCACATGAAACATTTGTTGTCTGAATTTTTATTTTTAAAAACTGCTCTCTTTAAAACCAACTCCCGAGGTAGGGGAATGAAAAGCCTTGCCTACAATCGGCGCATACTTAGCCTGTTTTTAATCTAATCTCTAAGACTTCGCCCTCTGACCAACCAAGCCTCTCATTTTAGTTTCTTCAGCGCAGCGTCAAACTGTGTAAGCAGTCGTCTGCCCAACCGGGTGTAAGTCATTATGAGAAAGAATAGTCTGTTGTTTTAGTTGAGACCCAGACTTCTAGATTTCTTCATTTATTGTTACATAGTCGATTAAAACAGCTAACATTACTTTAACTGCGGGTCTATTGTTAGTTTGCCTGGAACTTGAGAAATTGCATGAACAACACTTGCCTGTACGTTGGGGGGTTTTCAATGACTTCTAAATCAATATCATTCAGTGCTCTTGATAAACGCTCTCTCTCGAGCATCCTTCAAACAATTCGTCTTGTCCTTTATATATCTTAGCCATGCTGTCTTTCTTTTCTAACCAACATATTTATTTAAATTAAAAAAAATACAAAAGCTTAATCAGAAACAATATCGACGGTCTTTTTGCGCTTGACCATAAACTAAAGTATAAACACCTTTTGGGGTTTAATGTGAGCTGTTTTAGAACAGATTTAATGCCCCGTTTTCTTTTTTAAGCATTCCCTTTTTTATCTGCTCGGGTCTGGCTGTTGAGAAAAACTTGTCCCTCGCCTTTCTTTGAAGAATCAAACTTTTGTCTTTTGTAGTCATCAAAATCGGCCTGTAAACGAATTAAATTCTTCATCCGGATGTTTGAGTCACTACGCTTTATTTATTGTCAGTTTAAACGAGCTAAGTTTAGCTGTTATTAGTTGAACCATAGCGGGGTCTTTGGAGTTTAGTTTTTTAATTTTTTGCCAGCCGCACTTACAGCTAATGAACACAGACCGAGAGCTTTAAAAACAAACCTCCTAAGGAAAGCTGCGGGTGCGCCTATGCCCGTTGCTAAGAGACCAACACTCGTTCCTGCTGATAGAGCACTTATAGTTGATGCTCCAGTAATTAACATATGTAACAGCATAAAGCAGCAGAATACCTTCGTTTGGTTTGCGTATTTTGAAAGGTCCTGCTCTAGTACTTGCTGCATTTGTGTAATGTTGGTTAATCTGAAGGTTTTTTATATTAGGGCTTTCTACTATCTCTTCTTTGGCGGGGCTGTAGCACATTTGGATAAACCTGAACGGACATGCTTTTTATAAAATGAAAAAATAATTTAGTAAAACTACAGTTCTAATCTGTTAGCTTCAATATTTACTGCGCATCAATATAAAAACAAATGTACACTAAGCGGTTTATTTACTTCTTCTTTTTTTAAACAATTTGAATGTTATTACGTCTCTCACAGTTCTCCGCTTCCATGCAACTGATTATCCTCTGTTGACCTTAGGTCAATCCATAAACCGTATTTTTTGTTAAATAAAACATCAAGCCTAACATTGTGAAAATGTAAATCTTTAGACACAAGGTCAACTGTTGGATTTCAAAACCTCCCGCCTCCAAACATTTTCTTATTTCATCAAAATGCTGAATAAGGTTTAAGCCCGCTAGCATAGATTTGGTTTTGGACTGCCCTCAATCGAACATTTACTTTCGTTATTTTTGGGTTAAAAACTTTTCACTTTCCTCTTTTGAATGGTTCTTCATCTCACACAGCAATAAAATACCTTAAGCGATCTTGCGAGACGCTAAAACTAAAAAATTCCCTATACGTCTGCCCTGCTCTGGGATAGTTGTATGATGAATCACCCTTTTGTAATATATTGCTAATTTGACTGATTTTTGTTGCTCAATCACTTGCTAAATTAGGGTTGCTAACAACGTCAAACTCTAACGAGATGCCAGAAATGCTGTACTTTGCTTCGGTGTCTGATGATTTGATTAAAGCGTTTGTATTCATTAAAAGTTAGTTCATATGACAATCTGTCTTTAATGCTCCTTGAAAGTAAGGCGCATGCGCTTTAACAACTCAAATCTAGGGAATGGAAAAGCGATTACCATACGCATAACTTACAGCAAAGCCTTTTTGCTGCTTTTAGCACCTGAGGCGAGTTCAGCGCCTATTCTAATTTAGTGCTTCTTCATTGCCGATTCCTTGAAACGCAAGATCTTCCCTTTCATTCCCGGTTAGCCCTAATCAAAATGTTAAAAATATGTCCCGCATTGTGTAAAGAAAATATTTCTTGCCCCTCAAGTTTTATAGAAATTTTCTTAACGATTGCCCGCCCCAATTCTGTACAACTGTCCTGTTTGGGTCTGTTTTGAATCGAGTACTATTTTGAAAGTAAGACGCGCAAGCCTGGCACAATCACGTCATCCCTCCTAGGGCTGGAAATTTGACAGAAGAATTTGAAACTGCACAATAGTAGATGGGTTATTTGGAACAGTAATAGTCCGCTTATTTCCCTTCACGCCAAAGGCTCTTTCAGTTTTCTATGCGGGTAAAATCAAGCCATATGTTTGCTGCGCCATTTTTTTTGAAGCAAAAAAAAAAAAGTTAATTATTTAAAACATGGGAGGAATTGAAGATGAAGAAGATTATGATGTTTTTGATCGTGAGACACATGAGTGATTCCCCTTGGAGCGGCATCGCTCAGGGCCCTCATTGCTGAAGAATTAGCAGAAATCGGAGTACATTACCAAAAATCGGTATAAATTAACAGAAAGAAAGGTCAGATCATTATACCAAAGTTTAGGCCAAGACCTCCCGAATTTATAGACCCTAATGATTTTGAAGTAAAAGATGACCATTTGTTGTGAGGACGACCCAAAGGGCAACTTGTTCAGCTTTCAACAAAAAAAAACCCATCAAAGTTTTTAGCCGGGTTCAATTAGAAATAGACTCAGTGTGAAAGATCAAAATCGCCTGGCCTTGTTAGGCCAAAAATTTAAGGGGGGAGGCAGTTTCTAAACTTCAAAACACACTGCAAGAACTCCCAACAGATAACCAAATGCAAAACATGGAACTTAAAGAATAAAATCATCAGCAGGGGAATTAATAAAATTAAAGAAGCAGAATCCAGTTTTTCAGAAGAAACAGCGTTAAAGACAAAAATACACGACTCACCCTACCCATGCGAGAATTTTTAGCCCTTGATCGTACTTTAAAAACCATCAAAGGCGAATTAACAAACAATTAGCAAAACTAGTGAACTAATGAGCAATAAAAAGAGAAAAAGAAAAACTCGTTTAGGCTGATGACCGCATCGTAGGGCCGATATTAAAAAGAAAACCCAAAGACTAAAAGATCTTGAACAAGAAAGATCAGCAAGACTAAAAGTGCTAACTACTAACCGAGACCAATTACGAACTCAAGTGAATAGAATAAAGAAACTATCCGAAAAATTTTATATGAAGACACAACGCTAGCAGAACGAATAAAAACGCTGTTAAAGAGCAAGGCGTCACATTAGCAAGCGTTATAACTGCCTTAGGATTTGCAATAATACACTGGGAATGGCTATTACAGCGGCGGTGGTCAAAGTTCATTACCTCCGCCGCCATCGCCTCCCCCTGATAAATCATGGTAAAAAAACAGCTTGATCATCTTGCAGTTTATTAAAAAAATTAGCCAGTAAAGCTATAGACTCTTTACCGGGTATATTAGGAGGTATTGTTAGCTGGCTTTTGTCTACTGCAAGCAAAGTAGTTGGCTTTAAAGGCCGAGCACTTATGACATTAGTTCTCTTAATAGTTGGGTTAATTTTTATTAAAAATAAAGACCAAGTAATCCTAGGCCTGTTAATCCAAGAACAAGCGCGTCTTTTCATATTCATGGTCATCGCGAACAAAGTCCGCGAGCTTTGCTGAGTCCTTCAATGACTTTTGGGGTTTGGACTTCGGGATTGGATAACTTAATCTTGGGCGTTCTTTACTGCTTGCAAATTTTTACTGGCTCAGAATTTATTTTCGTTTTTTCCCAACCTTCTGTTCATTGCCTGCTATAAGAATTTCATTATTATAGTTTATTATTGTTCCTATCTGGGGCCTAAAGGGCAGAAGTACATGTATAAAACCCGTGCCAACAGCAAAATCTACTTTCGATCTTGGGGTATTTTAAAACATTTTGGTACCTTTTAATACTTGAAGGCAAATCAACTGTAGAATTAATGGGATCCTCTAAAATTTGCTAAGTATTTTTTTGTGCATCAAAGCCAGTAGAAGGAAACAGTTTATGCTCGATCTTGCCGTGCTTGTGAACCTAGCAAACACCAAACTAAGTACAATAGATCGTTTATTCGTTCTATTCCCGCTCTAGTTAGGCCCTTAGAAGTGTCTAAGAAAATGTTGTCCATGCTTTTAAAGCTCTTGCTCTATGGACCCTAGGCGAACAGCTGTGCCTGAAAGAAAGATGTGTAAGGAGGATTCCAGCATAGTAATACTTTCTGTGCACGCCCCAAAAATAAGGGTGCCTAGACCAAAGATTAAGGTCCAACTTTTGTCTAAAGTCTGTCTTGATGTTTAAAATTGAATTCGTTACAGATCCTTCAAAAGCCCTTTATGTCTATTCGGTTTTCTGAAGGATTAAACGGTTTTTCATTTGAAAGGTGCTTGCAGTTCAGTCAAAATACGTCTGAAGGGGTAATAGAAAATGAAATCTGTACACGACCTAACCAAAGGGTTAGGATGATTTAAGTGATCACATACGACACTCCACACCCATTGAATGCACAAAACACAGCAAATTTAACTGGTTCTGATAAACGCATCGGATACTAAACCACACTTTGCGATGTAAATCTTTTTAATAGGGGGTTAAGATATCTGTTTAATGGCGTACTCACCTTTACTTTAAAGGTGTCAGTCTGGTCACAGAAAATGTCGAGGGTGTCAGTTGTTATATTTTAAGATTGTATGTGTGGCCCAACAGAATATTTGCATCAGTATATTTGAATGCACTCATTTTTTTTAAATTTTTTTTTTAAAAAAATTTTGTAACAATAACAACTCAAAGACCGCCCTTCGTTTTTTGAACATGCTATTGATAACAATTGCGGGCCAAAACGGTCGCGCTCCATGAAATATTTTACAAAGTCGTATGGTTTAATATAACTAAAGCCAAGGGAATAATAAGATTTCAAAATATGAAAGGGAACAAACGACTTAAACAGTTAACAATACCGAAAGGTTATTACGGGTTTTGCTCACTAAAAGAAGCAATGAGTAACATAGACATTACCTTAAACTTTAAAAATGCAAATCTAAAAACAATATTAACATTCAAACCTGAAGAAGCAAAATACGATTTTGATAGAGAGCTAGCTAAAATGCAGGGTTTAAACTAGCAAAACTACCCACTCAAATTTTAGTGTTTCGCCAGAAAGAAACTACTTTGAGGGGAAAGTCCGCTCCAATCTTTCTTACATTCATTACTCTATGTTCATTTGGACGAGCTAAGCACTGATGAAAACTTAAATGATGGGAAGGCCCTCAACTGTTTTTAAGACTCTTCCGTCAGGGAAAGCTGCATATGCGATTATAAATTATACAATTCCCTAATTTACAGTTTAAAAGATTAGTTTTGAAGGTCGGATCATTTAATAAAAAATCAAAGACAAACAGGAAATCGTGAAATGTGAAACCTGCACATTTTTTGGAAATAAAATAATACGCACTAAAAAATAATGTCGCTGGGCCAGAAGAACCAGGGGTTACATTAGCGCCTGGAGGTGTATAACTTTAGAATTAAAAGACCTTGCAGACGTTGCGGACTTTGAACAAAATGGTGAGATAGGCGCTTTGTATGGTTTTGAGTACACTAAAGAAAGGGGATTATAAACGCAAAGAGGTTGGCGACAGCAAAAAGTTTCCTAAACTAAACAACTCGCAATCAAAGGCAAATAAGTTGGCCATATGAATATAAAATAGTTCGAAAACTGACCTCAAATGGCACTTGGAACCATAAAATTTTGAATGGGAAATAAAATTTTTAATTCATAAGCCCTTTACATATTTTAGGCCGTCAAAAAAGTTCAGAAAACATTCAACTCTGGCCCTTTACATGTAAGTCTTATGCCGACGACAATAGTCGGAAAGAGATTGAAAAACGCCGTATGGGAAAAACAGTACAACCTCCACAGAAGAGAAACGGTTTTAAAAAGATGCTTCTACAAAATACAGTTCATTCCGCAATGAAATTAGGAGACACGTTCACAATATATTTGAAATTTCTGTCTTAAAAGATAAGGAGAGGGATGGGTTGTGGCGTTAGTGACGTCCTTTTTAAAAAGGGAATTTTAATATTTGCTGGCAAAACTTAGACTTGACAGTCTAAAGTTACTGTCGTCATCTTCACAATGGTTGAGAATTATAAGGTCATAACAACAAACAAAAAAAAACAATATTAGTCTAAATAGAAACAATCTTTCAGCACTAAATTGGGTTAATCTTACACATTTTGACCTTAAAAGGATTTTATTATACTGAACAAGTTTTGACAGAGAGCATGATAAAAACAATAACTGATTAGATTAAATTCTAGTATAAAACTATGGAGCAGTTAAACTTTAAGACAAAAACCCCCCATTGTTCATTGATTGTGGACAGACTGGTTGTGGAAAAACAATATTTGTCCTCGACCTATTACAAACTTTTATCGCTATAATTTTAATCATATTGTGATTTTTCTGCCCAACACTTAAATGGAACAAAGCATATCATTAAAGAAGGTTTAAAATGGACGGATGATGCCATATTTTTTGTTAATCCCAGCAATAAATTGATGAGTGTTTTAGAAGCCTTTTTGACGTTTGAAGGAACGCAGACACTATTTTTTAATAGATGACGTTCAGCAGAAAGAGACTAGTTAAAAAGAGAAAACACTTTGTCAAAACAAACCTTTAGCGGAAGACATCTGGAATAAGTGGTGGATTTTATGCCAAAAATATAACCCAGTTTTTAAAAGACTTTAGAGAACAGTTAAAGACTGTAGTTTTTTTTCACATGAAAGACAGAGATGCATTTGATGAATGTTTGCGTGAAAATGATGTTATTGAAAAAGACCAGGAAAAACACAGGATTAAGCCAAAACTAAAATCTGAAAAGTTTAGTAAATTATATTAAAAAACGGATAACCCTACACAGTAAAGCTGTTTGTAGATAATCGTATTTTTGGTTTTTGAAGTCTTACTTGTCAGAGAACAGGAAAAGGGCGCTTTTAGGCCACTTTCGCCCAAAAACTCGGTGGTGAAGCAAGTGGGTAGAACAGACATTTTTCTGTTCTCTGACGGTCAAGATCGTCAGTGAATTGCCATTGTGATCTTGACTTCTTTCTGTCCAGTTAGTACCGGGCCCAGACAGCGCCCCAACGTAAAGAATGACGTACGATTATTGGAACGTTAAGCCTTCTCTCTCTCTCTCTCTCTCTCTCCTCTCTCTCTCTCCTTTTGGGAATAAATCATTATTTTGTCTGTTATCTTTTCATCTGTACGATGAGATCATTCGTCACGGAAATTACTTTTTGGTCAGGATGTAACGAATGAAGGTGAATCAGCATATGAAACTGATATGGGAAGACCATGACGAGAATGAGTTAAAATTAACGAACTCACCAGAGTGTGAGATAAGCAGTTATAGAGCATTGCCCGTCACTCTGCGATCATCGTCGTCAGTGAATGGCCGGAGGGAGAGGGAAGAGGGGGGGGGGGGGGGGGGGGGGGGAGGAGTGTCAGGGATGGGGGGGATCAGAGGGAGGGAGGGGATTGGGGTAGGGCTAGAGAGAAAAGGGATGAGGTAGGGTGGGGGTGGGGGTGGGGGTAGGGTGGGCAACGGCAGGGAATAAGTCCACTGAGAAACACGAAAACACGACACAGACTTCACACTCATGATGTAAAGAAGTGCAGAGACATCCTACAAATTTTTTCCAAAAAATGACAAGCCGGCCATACCTCCCCCACCCCACCCCCACCACCCCCGCCCACACCCCCTGGATCCATGCCACACCCTCAAGGAAGTCGGAAACGATTTTCCACCCTCATAGATCACTGACCAGTAAACTCAGGGCGTCTGTGCAATAAATGATTGCTTAAATGAGAAAACGCTATGTTTTACCTTTATGGTAATTATTCTAATGGAACAGATGTTTGGAATGGTACATCATATCCCCAGAAAGTGGGGAAAAAATGAGCGTTTCACATTCAAAAAGGCTGATGTTTTGGAATAACGGGAGTTTTTGACTGAAGACAGTACGAAAATGATGTGTTTTACGCCGTAGCAAAAAAAAAAACCCAAAATCCCTGTCAAATTAATGGCAAATAGTAACTAAACAAAGTGAAAAAAAAAACCCCACTGTATTTCACCTCCATATCAAAATCCACCAACGAACAAGCCAACATTGGAAAGGCATTGGAAAAAAACAACAAACAAACAAACAAACAAACAAACAAACAAACAAAAAAACGAATAAAACCACAAGAAAACAAATCGCCAGTGCTTCAAACAGTCAAAAGAATAGATAGTTGCACTATCACAAGAAGTCTCAGAACGCAAGAACAACAACAAAAAAGAGCTGTTGATATGGCTTGACCGTGTACTCTCACCATCATTCTCTGACGCTGCCTTCCTGTCCGGCGCGTCATGCAATATGCAGCGCTCTGATCGGTCAAGCCATTCTGGCGCTTCTCCTTTCACGATCAATGCAGTCAGTTCTCGTCCGAAGTCCGACAGACTGACTGACCACAAGCTGCCCCATGCATAATGCAACCCAATGGTCAACATGTTAGACCGATAGCCCTAGCTCGTTTTTTGTTATCAATGAATGAATGAATGAATTAATTAATTCAATCATTCATTTAGTTATTTATTTACTCATTTATTTTTGTCAATTTATGTATTTATTTATTCATTTATTTATTTATTCATTGGTTCATTTATTTGTTTATTTTATTTATTCATTTATCTAATTGTCCATCTATCTATTCATTTATGGCGGTCATCTTGATAGTCCGGTAGTCGGATTCCTTACAAAGTACTGGTTCCTGTCTTAGATTTCTGCTGTAACTATTGTTTTTGTCGTTGTTGCTGCTGCTGCTGCTACCCCCTCCTCCGACTTTTTCTCCTCCACCCTCCCACTTCCTCCTGTTACTACTACTTCTGCTACTACAGCTTCTACCACTTCCTCTACTGCTGCTGCTGCTGCTGCTGCTATTACTTCTGGTTCAAAAGATAGCCCAGGGGATGATACTCTAGGCCAGACAGCGAGAGAATAGCGATGTAATGTTTGGTAATTACTCCACGCTCGAAATCACTTGCCGGTGGGTGAGAAAGGGCACATGCCCAAACTTACCCTGCGGGAAGTTAGATTTGACCTTTGCTCTCAGATCATCCCCCTCCTTCAAAATTCTCAACGTGTCCCGAACGACAAAACGTATTAACCTTGATACATGAGCCCGGAATCTAGGGCGGGTGGGGGTGGGTGTGGGGTGTGGGTGGAGGGCTGATGATGGACCTGAAGCATATCTAACACCCCCCACCCCCTCACCCCCTGTTCCCTAGTTCCCAAACCAGTCCCTCGTGAGTGTGTTTGGGGGCATGGCCCAAGTGCAGATATGGATACTTGTCCCAATTCACCCCGCTGTATGTGACAGGAGGGTGGATTTAGGCACGTGCCAAATTCACTCCTTTGGATGTTTCTACACCATTCCTAGGAGCTAATATAGCTACCCGCCCCAGTCCACCCCCTCCCTCCCCTGTATGTGACAGGAGGATGGATATGGGCACGTGCCAAATTATCCCCCCCCCCCCCCCCTTTTGGGCGATTCTGGGGCATGCTTTAAGTCACTCACTTGCAAGGGCCTGGGTTGAAAGGGGGATTCATAATTTGTTTAAAAAAAAGAATCTACTGAAACGACTTTCACAAAACTTCACGGCAGATGGAATATTGCCCCAGGACGAACCCATTACAATGTTTAGTGTGGATCCAAGATACAGATCCGGATCAAAGTGCGGATCCGGGATCTGTTCGACTGTGGCAGAGGTCTTCGTTCTCCATTCTGACCTTCTAGTTGCAACTGTAACGGCAGCTGTGGCCACTGCTTTATCATAGAGCTGGCAGCATTCCACCAACTCCAGTACCAGAACAAAAATCGCGCGCGTTGTGTGTGTGTGTGTGTGTGTGTGTGTGTGTGTGTGTGTGTGTGTGTGTTGATTTGTACTTCATAATACAAAAACCACCGCGATCAACGCCGGCTGCTGCTGCTGCTACCGCTACTACTACTACTACTACTACTATACTACTACTACTACTTCTACCATTATAGCTGGTGCTGTCATGACTGGTGCTGTCATGACTGGTGCAGTCATTGCACGTCGATCCCCTGTGCCAAGAGAGACCACATTCATTTTGCATAGTCATGACGGCCGTTGGTTTTTGGACAATGGTCCACTTTTGATGTGGCTGTTTCTCCAGGATGAAATCACTGATTGTTCGAAATGGGAAATCTTCGCTGGGGGAAAAAAAAAAGCGCGCGCGCACACACACACACACACACACACACACACACACACACACACACACACACACACACATACACACACACACACACACACACACACACACATCTATATCTTGCATTTCTGTGTTGATACAGCTGACATCACCATATCACTACAGGCTCACGACGGGATTGCTACTGTCATTCATACTGTTTCTACCAATATTTATACTTTCAATACTATTACTGCGGCTACTACTGCTGCTGCTGCTGCTGCTGCTGTTGCTTCTGTTGCTGCTATAACTAATATGTTTCTGCTGCATCTACTACTACTTCGTATACTACTATTTTTACTGCTACTGCTGCTGCTTCTGTTGTTATAACTACGGCTGCTGCTGCTCTGTCGTCAGCTGCTGCTACTACTACTGATGCTGTTGCTGCTACTCCTGGTTCTGTCGCTGTTATGACTATTGCTGCTGCTTCCGCATCTACTACTATTACTACTATTGTTACTATTATTACTGATGTTGCTGCTGCTTATGCTGGTGCTATAGCTACTACTGCTGCCTGCGTACCGTCTCCTATTATTGCGTATCTACTGCTGCTGGTATATGTACTACCACTGTTGCAATTGCTGTTACTGTTGTTTCTGTTGCTGCTATGCTACTACTGCTGCTTCTGCCTCTGCTACTATTACTGCTACCACAATAACTACTACCGCTGCTTCTGTTGTTGCTATGATTACTTCTGCTTCTGTGTCTACTACCATAACTACTACTCTTACTACTTCTGCGGCTGTTGCTGCTCCTGCTGCTTCTGTTGCTGCTATTTTTACTTCTGCTGCTGCTGCTGCTGCTGCATCGTCTACCACCACTTCTGCAATTACTGCTACTGCTGATGCCGCTACTGCTGCTTCTGCTGCTGCTACAACTACTGCTGCACCGTCTTACTATTATTACGTCTACCACTACAGCTATGCTGCTGCTGCTTCTGTTGCTGCTATAGCTACAACTGCCGCTGCTGTGTTGTCTGCTACTGTTACTATTACTGCTACTGCCGCTGCAGTTCCTGTTGCTTCTTTGTTACTATAATTACTGTTGCTTTTGCTGCTGCTGCTGATGTTGAATCGTCTGCTGCTACTTCGACAACCACTACTGCTACTGCTGTTGCTACTGCTGCTGGCCGCTGCCGCTAGTACTGCAACTGCTGCTCCTGCTACTGCCACTCATGCAAACGCTTCTGGTACTGGTAATACTGTTGCTTCTGTTGCCGCTGCTACGACTATTGTTTACTATATACTTTTGCTGCTGCTGCTACTACTGCTATTATTGCTGCTGCTGCTGCTACTGCTGCTGCTGTTGCTACCGCTGCTTCCACACCTACTACTGCTGTTGCTGCTATTGCTGCTGCTGTTGCTACTGCTGCTTCTACACCTGCTACTGCTGTTGCTGCTACTGCTGCTGCTGCTGCTTTACTACTATTGCTACGGACTGTTGTTTTTGGCCTCTACTGCTACTACTACCACTGCTGGTGTTGCTGCCGCTAGTTCTACCACCGCAACTGCTATGCTGCTACTACCACCACGTCTATCACTGCTGCTGCTGTTTCTGCTACAATGGCTACATCTACTATTTATTATTGCTTCCCCTGTCGCTTGTGCTGCTGCTGCCGCTGCTACTACAACACCTGCTGCTGCTACTACTCTTACTGCTGCCGCTACAACTACTACAATTAGTATTGCTTACGCTCCGGTTGCTACTATTGTTATTAGCACTATGAATCTCAGGGGTAACAAAAAAAACAGTAACTTTTGCCCCCTCTCCCCTGCCAGTCTAAACGCTAATCTGTCTCTCCCTTTCTTTCCTCACTGCCTCTTCCAACGACCACCACAACAAACGTAAAGGTCATCGACAAGTAGAACGCGTTTCTTTTGCGTGTGGATGTGGAGGCGTGTACTCACAACTGAACTGTTTGCACAACATGCGCCAACAGGTGGTTTCTATGTCCGCGTGTTGGTGTAACCTTTTGAACGCACGTGCGCGGTATTCGCCCAAAATACGCGCCGTTATCAAGCGGAAAGCACAGCATCTAAAGGACTGGCACATTGCTTCCAGAAGGCTAATTCTGTTCAGCAGAACAGGCGGAAGATTCATGTGTCCTTTAAGCTGGCAACAGAGACAAACTCTGTTTGGTGCCAGCTCTCTTATTTTGCTGTGTTTATTGCGTGTGTTTACCTGGTGCCGAGAGAGAGAGAGAGAGAGAGAGAGAGAGAGAGAGAGAGAGAGAGAGAGAGAAGAGAGAGAGAGAGAGAGAGAGCAGCTGTCCAGTAGTTCGTGATGTCAAGTTTAAAGGGCAAACGAAGAAATGAAAGAAAGAGATTGAGTCGATCACCCGTTATGAGAACAACAGACACTGTCTAGGTCTTTGTCACTTGAGTCTTTCCATTGAAACCAGAAAACGTTGACCCCACTCTCTACCCCCCCCCCCCCCCCCCCCCCCCCCCCCCGCACCGCCCCTCCCCCCACCTCCATTTACTTTACCACCCTCCACCATTCAGAGAGAGAGAGAGAGAGAGAGAGAGAGAGAGAGAAGAGAGAGAGAGAGAGAGAGGTGACACCAATTCTAATTATGACCGGATTTTCATTATCTTGTCTTTAGGTGGATATATCTGATCTGTTTGCGAACTGTCACTTGGCGAAAGACAGGTTTTCTTTGACAAAAAAGGGCTGTGTGTTGATTGCCACAACTGGCATATGGCGGAGAGCAGAGAGCTGTGAGGTGTGTAGTCCTGTTTTCTCCTTTTGCTTTTCTTGAAATCAGCTGGCTGTAGAACTACTACGACTAGTACTACTGCTACTACTACTACTACTTCTGCTGCTGCTGCTGCTGCTGCTGTCACTGCTACTACTACTACTACTACTACTGCTGCTGCTGCTGCTGCTACTACACTACTACTACTACTACTACTACTACTACTACTACTACTACTACTACTAACGATAATAATGAAGATGAGGATTAGGATGATGAGGATGAAGATGGAGTAAATAATAATAATAACAATGATAATAATAATAATGATAATAATAATGATGATGATAATAATAATAATATAATAATGATGATAAAATGGTAATAATAGGAAGAAGGAGAAGAAGACGAAGATCAACAACAACACAACAACAACAACAACAACAACAACACTAACAGGAATAAGAACAACAAACAACAACAACTACAACAACAAGTACAACAGCAACAATAAACTGGTATTGAACTTGCCTCCAGTTGTTCTAGAAATTGTCATTTCTACGTTTGCTGTAGACGCCCTATACTCTTTGATTCGGTCAACAGTCTGCAAAATCACGCGTGCTGTACATTACAGCTGGAAAATGACCTGACAGTCACTTCGGAAATCTAACTTTGTTATATTTACTTCCAAAATGGTGGACAAGGTTCTCTTGGAATGCTCTCCCTTGGAAAAACTAAGATGACAATAGTTTGTATGCCTCTTGCAGAGCAAAGAGAGGTGTGATTATTCTATATAGACTTTTATGGTCCATAGAGAAAAAAATCTCCTATTGCATTTTTCAAATGCTCGGAAACTCTGATCCAAACAGTATATTTACTTATGGAGCAGGGATGTGGGACATAATTGGACGTGGTATTGCAGAAAAAGTCCACGTTTTTGTCTTGAAAAGATTTTCGAATCGAGTTTAGCTACTATATTGCAGTGGTCTATGGAAAACTGGGTAGGTTCATATTGTATTTAAATATGTATTTTAACAAATGTTTTCAATACTTGTTTAGAACTACGAAAATGCAGTCTCGTCGAGTTCCTCATAGAGCACACGAAATATCAATATACTCCATAATTAAAAAAACAACAACACACAAACAAACAAAAACAAAAACAAAAACACAACAAAACAAACAACCCCCCCCCCCCCCAAAAAAAAAAAAAAAAAAAAAAGAACCACGAGCAGTGTCATCTACTTCTTCATTTATAAATGTGAATTTGCAGAAGTTTGGGAAAATCAACGGTTTGCTTATGAAAGATTTTTTTTAACAATGAGAACTAGGTTGATTCAAGTCTACATTTTACACACAGCCCGGCGGCTACCAAAGTAACGCACAGCGATCATTTCTAATTATAGAGGACATGTAAAAGTGATTAACCAATCGGTCATTTACAAACCAGAAAGAGCCTGATCACAGTCGGTTTCAGTGTGCCACAATTAAATGTAGATCAAATGAATCTCAGGAGAAATGTAACCAAGAATGAACTTTTTGTGTCCATTCTGCGAATTTCAAATAAAGAGAGTTTTGGTTTGCAATGCCCAATGTATCAAAAATAAAAAACGCATTACATACATCCCAGTCAAGTACTTGCATTCACCCTCCTCAGCTTAAGTTAACAACGTTGTCTGTATCTCACCTCAAATCATTGATTATCCGGATTGCTCTGTTTCGTTGAAAGACTTAAAAATACGCTATGAGTATCTTGAACATTGTGTGGATGGTCTAGAGTATTGAGAAGGCTGCTGAGAGAGAGAGAGAGAGAGAGAGAGAGAGAGAGAGACACTTCATACGTTTTCCCACCCCCACCACCGCGCCATCTCCCTATCCCCAACCTTCTCTCACCCCCCCCCCCCCCCCCCCTGCGCCCATCTAGCCTCCCAACGTTTGGCATATCTCGCAGTGCACTCCGTCTTGACACAACGAAGCGTGAAGTTGTTGTTGTCTTGATTTTGCCGCGGGATTTCCGCCTCAAACCAGGCAAAACAGGAGAGAGGAGGTGAGAGGGTATAACACGATCAAGGGAGCGGCTGTGGGGGAGAGAGAGAGAGAGAGAGAGAGAGAGAGATTTTTGGTTACATCCCCCCTCGTCCCCGTTCTCCCATCCCCCTGTCTTCCCAGCAAGGCGGTGGTGCGTGCACGATTTAAGGTGGTGTGTGTGTGTGTGTGTGTGTGTGTGTGTAAAATTACACGAGGTCGCATTTCAAGATCAAATTTCGATCAGGTGCAGCTTATAGACGGGACTAGAAGCCACATCTCTTTTTTTTTTTTTTTTTTTTTTTTTTTTATGTGGCATCAGTTATCGGATCAATGGAGCACCTAAGGCGGTGACGATTTTTTTTTTTTTTTTTTTTTTTTTTTTTTTTTTTCCCTAGGGCCGAAATCCACCTCTTCATTTTTTGGTGCTCAACACTGTCCTCTTCATCTGCCAAAAAAAAACAAAAGGCGAGAAAAAGAAATAAAAATTTCAACTACTTTTGTTTTTTTCCTTCTTTTCTTTTTTTTTTCCTCCTTTTTTTGTCCCCAACCAGTCTCTTACACACCATGCATTGTCTGTTTGTTTTCTTACAAATGGACACATTTTTGCTGATTTTAGTATTTTAGCAGTTGATACAAATTGTCTGGGTTTGTTAATGTTCTAATGTGTGGTGTACTGGCACTCTCACGCTTGTAATATGCTGCTTATACAACGCAAACCACTTAAATGAAGCAGAAGGATTAAACAACTTTTTCCCTCAGTTTTTCTCCAAGACAGACTGAAAGAAAGACATACAACAACAACAACAACAACAAAAATAATAATACTACTACTACTAATAATTTTAAAAAAAAAAAGAAAAAAAAAGGGTCGGCTTATAGAAGCTTTAAAATTCACATCAAACGAAGAGAGGTATGGCGACTGAGAAAAGTAGTTATGATCATAATAATACCCATCACTGTCGTTCGTGAACTTAATATTCCCGGTAACCATCCTTGAAGAGGGGCGAAAAAGAATGCAAGGATGATCCTAGGAAAGATGACAAAAGTATACAGGAGACTTAGACGAGGGTCACATATAATCTCGGAAATTGGTCTATTCCCCAAAGATGCCACCCTTATAGCGAAAAGGGGGTCTAAAAGGGAGACATGAGGAAAGCCAAGAAGCGAGATAATAAGTGCATGTGTGTGGGAGGTGGGGTGGGGGGTGGGGGTGGGGTGGGGGTGGGAGGTGTGTGTAAGTGTATGTTTATGCATTTTCTTAGTGTGTGTGTGTGTGTGTTGTGTGTGTGTGTGTGTGGGTGTGTGGTGTGTGTGTGTGGTGTGTGCGTGTGTGTGAAATGTGTGTGTGTGTGAGAGAGAGAGGAGAGAGAGAGAGAGAGGGAGAGAGAGAGAGAGAAGGGGGAAGAAGAAGAGAGAGAATGTGTGGTGTGTGTGTGTGTGTGTGTGTGGTGCGTGGGGCGTGCGTGCGTGTGTGTGTGTGGGTGTGTGGTGGTGTGTGTGTGTGTGTGTGTGTGCGCGCGCGCGCGCGTGGCAAAGCGTTTTGTGCATGCGTGAGTGGGCTTGTGCAGTGTACAGTGGTGGCAAGCCAAAACATAGATACAGCTCTAGGAATAACAGATATAAATGCAATGGCCTGTGAAATTTTTGGGAACAAATGTATTGCATACACAGACGGACATATAGGCGAAACAAACGGATAAACATAACCAATACACAGCATAAAACAGATGGCTACCTAGTGGTTTTGTTATACTTTGTCTTCTTTTTCCGGGAAGAGATACTACTCCAGTATCCGAAGTTTTTACAAAAGCGTGCTTCTAAACTCTGTTACTTATTAATTACGCAATAAGTAATTGATGTAACGTTTTCTCAGTTCTATGTGTTGATCAAAGATCATTTGAAATGCCTACCCAATTTTTCAGTTTTACGTGCTATGCAAATGGACATTTTCCCCATAATATAATATGGTTAATCGATTTTGTGTTGGGTTTACTTATATCATCTCTGCGGACACCAAAGGGGTACGTCAGTTAGGACCGTTTTAAGGATTTACCGATTCTCGATGAAATCAATATTTCTACATAATTCCAAAATTTGTTTGAGGGGAGGACAGTAGAAAAAGAAATGTTCGATAAAGTCGATTTCATCTGTACAGTATCACACTATTTGTTTCCGATACTTCATTTTTTGCAAAGAATTTTAGTAGGGTAAATGTTGTGGTTTTTTTTTCCATTGTAGTTCATTCAACCAAACTTCTTTTGTAGCATTTTTGGGTATTACCCAAATACGAGATCATCTTTTTCAAAGTTAAGTTTTCTACCCAAAAATCTTTGCCATTTGCAGTTATGTAAGTTGGATTCCTTTGTTTCCAGTAACTTCTTTATCTCTTTTGGTTTTGTATTGAATAGATGGGCTTCGCAGTCAGCGAGAAAACATTGTCAAGAGGAATATTGTTGTCATATATCCATTCCAGCCAAGATAAGGGGAGAGGGGTTTTCGCAGTGCATTGTATTCAAAAATAGTATTTGCATTACGATATCCTAAAACTGTCTCTACTTCTGAAAGATTAAATAATCTATTTTCAATCAATGTGCACAATGTCCTAACTAACTGTATCCCCTTTTCATTCCATTCTTGAAAATATAATATATTCCCCTTTATATAATATCAAATTATTATAATAACATTTGATCTAAAAAAGTATTGGGTTTACTTCTTCTAATTGGTTTTCCTTTTATTATTCAGATAAATGGTGACTACATTGCTCCAAAATTCATTGTCTATTAGTTCAATTTGCTTTTGTTTTTTTGCATTACAATTAAACTTAAATATGCTATCATTTTTTTAATTATTTTGTTTAATTTGCCACCTCGGAATCTTACTCCAGTTTTCATCTGTTGCAGAGAACAATTTCCCCGCCCATTGCAAATACATACTGTTTTGAAGATCCATAATGTTTACCATTTTTAAAACCTCCTAAATTATAATCTGATTCCATTACTTTCCTTTAACTTTTTCAAATGCTTTCCGTTTACTGTGTTTTTTTTGCCAAACAAATTTATATAACATCGTTTTTATCTCCGCAGGACGTCAAAGGGAATACCAACTGACTGCATTACAAAAACTAACTGACTAACCCAAAAAAGATTTAATTACAGTAATTTTGCCACGATACTGATGTCTCGTTTACTCCAGTTCTTTTGATTTTTCTATGGTTTGAATCTCTCCCCTTTCCCAGTTCTTTTTCGATGTTCTTAGCCATTTTATCTTTTTCGAAATAAATTCCCAGTATTTTAATTCTTTCTACTATAGAAAAAGGAAAGATTGTTTTCATTTTTTCTCCTACCCTTTCTTATAGCTTTAGTCTTATTCATATTTAACTTAAGACCAGAGAATGCCTCAAATGCTTTCAGAATATTTTAAGGATTCAATCAATCATTTTTGCTTTCTAAGAATTTAAGGTGGTATCATAGCGAATTGTTTTATCTTTATTTTACTGTTCGTTTGTATGGTTCCTTGTTGGCACTTGGGATACCTGTTTTTGACTTTTTCTGATCTTTGCAGCCAAGAGCCACAGCTAAAACGAACGCTAAGGGGGAAAGGGACAGCCCTGCCTTATACCACAATTTTACATCAAATGCTCAGATAACCAACCTCCAGGGTTTTGATGCAGTTTTGGGTTACCATCTGTCAAAACTTCCCCATCTCGGGAAATCGGTCCCAAACCCCTAATACTTTGAATACATGTAGAAGATTTTTTTTTGATATGGAATCAAAGGGCTTTTTCATAATCTTTTAAGCTAATAAGTACCCCGCCTTTCCAGTTTATTTAAATAGTTGATGATTTCATCAATGGTTCTAAGAAACTGTGATATTTTCTTCCTTTTATGTAGCCAACTTGTTTCTTCGTTGACTAAGTTATGGATGACTTTACCCAGTCTTTCTGAGAGTACCTTTGCCAAATTTTATAATCAGAATTAGTAAGAGTAATGGGTCTCCAGTTAT
Source organism: Conus ventricosus (assembly GCA_018398815.1). Taxonomy (NCBI): domain Eukaryota; kingdom Metazoa; phylum Mollusca; class Gastropoda; order Neogastropoda; family Conidae; genus Conus; species Conus ventricosus. Next base: position 34,594,795 of record CM031616.1, on the reverse strand, counting down.
TAAGTGTATCCCTATCCAAGTCTTTACCTTTATGAAAAAGGGTTATAATTCCTTGCCTTTTGTGTAAATGAGAGTCTCCCTCTTTTAAGGATTCAATTTAAAAGAGTTAGTGACAACATTACCTAATTTTGAAACCAAAATGTTTTATAAAACTCGGTTGTTAAGCCATCACTTCCTGGAGCAGAACCATTTTTCATCTTCTTTAAGAGCAGATGTCGTCTCTTCTAATGTCACTATACCTTCACATATTACTGCATCAATTTTCTTCAAAATGTCTTAATTCTGCATTTTCAATAAAAATTTCAGCAGCTTCTTCTACATTTTGCGCTTCAGTTTTCTGAGTATACAATCGTCTATAGAATGCCGTTTGTTCTTGCATTATTTCTCTTTGATCTGTAGTAATGTTACCTGTTTTTTTACACAGTCTTTGTAAAAATCCTATTTCTACTTCGTGCCTTTTTTAAACCACAAAAATATTTTGTATTTTTTTCTCCTTCTTCTATCCATTTAAGCCTACATCTTACCTGAGCACCTCTAGTTTTGTAAGCCTGCAAAATCTCTAGATTTTTGTTTTATTTCAAAAATCTTTTATTAATATTTTCGTTTTCTGGATCCTTGGCAAGCCTTTTTTCTAGCTTTGAACTGTGACTGCAATATTAATGACTCGTTTCTTTTTTTACACGCCAGATCTTTCCAAAATCTATACAAACATTTCTTATTTCAACCTTACACATTTCCCATTTCTTCTAAATCATTCAGAGTTTCGTTGTCTGAAAGAAATGTATCTAACAGGTATTCATTTTTGTACAAACAAAACATTTTTAAGAAAACTATTATTGAATCTCCAGTTTCCTGGTCCTCGAGTGAAATCATTCTCGTTCAGTTCAAGGACAACAGCCTTATGATCGGAATTTGGAACAAAAAATGTTCACCAAAATAGTACAGAAACGCAAAATGTTGTTTAGAAACAAAACAATAATCTAATCTTCGCGCAATGTACGGGTTCAGACGAATCCATGAAGCATCTTTTTCTTTCGGATGATAAAGTCTCCAGGCATCTGTTAAATCTAATGTATCAATGACCTGTTGAAAACTGGCAGTGTTTCCGATCTGTCGTGGGGTTGACCCGGGCACTATGTCGAGATCACTGTTCAGTGTACAATTAAAATCGCCAAGAATAATTAAATCTTCTTGTTCTTAGAATTAAAAATTTCAATCAACTTTCGATAATATATTATTTTTTCCTTCGTCTGTTGGGTGCATAAACATTGGCAACCATTATATTATAGTATTCATTTACCACTGAAATGACTAGGATTCTGTCTTGTGCAAGCTCCAAGTTAACTTTTCCATTAAAGTGTTTTGAAATCAAAGTAACTTCGGGCCCCTGCTTTTGTTCGTACCCTCATTGAAAAAAATTGCTCCACCCCATTGTTTTTCCCTTTCCCTTACATCTCTATCTGTTATATGACATTCCTGTAAGCAAATAACATCAAACGTTTTTCTTTAAAATATGCAAACAAAGATTTCCTTTTAAACCTGTTTTTTTAAACCTTAACATTTAGTGAAACAATATTAATTTTATCCATGGAATGAAACCTTAGTTTATTTGATTAACTGCAACAATTTCAATCAGTAAACACTGTTCCCAAAATCATGGTCCATTTAAAACATTTCCGGGGTCATTATCCGTTGGTAGACATGAATGGTAAACCTGAGCTATGTCCCCGATCAGCTGACGCGGACTCGACTCAGAGTCCACAACATCCGTCGTCAATGAACCATCCGATTTTACGGTCACAGCGCCGGGATTTCTCTGCTCCCTCTCCCGGGGTGTGTCGCTGTCTGGACAGGCGCCGCTTGTTGGGAGTAGCGGGCCTGTTGCGGGGAGAGCGGTCCATGGAGGTTAGGGGGGTGGTTTGGCGGGGGAGGGGGCGCCCTTGTCATTCCTGTTGACAGACTTATTAGTGTTCTGTTCCGTTTCACTGGTGCTAGGATTGCTTTTGACACCAGCCTTTTTACCACCCGTTTGTTTGTCAATCGTTTGTCTGTCAGTGTGTTCATCCTTTTTTTGTCTGTCCGCTGTAAGTTGTCCATCAGTTCGCATCGCGTCTCCTCTTTTATTATTAGTTGCCCGCACTGTCTGCCCAATCTCCTGAGGGATTGGAGACATATGGTCTGGTTTAAGACAGCGTGAACAAATTACTTTTTCTGCGGGTTTTCGCCTCTCTGGGAACAGCTGGCTAAAAATATTGATTTTTTAACGAATTTGGTCAAAGGAGTGGGGGAACTGTTATGACACGAATCTGCGACCCGTTACAAACCGGGTCAACGTTGTCTGCATCCCGAGCTTCCATTTTATATCAATCTCAGTTCACACCCTAGCTTGACCAGGAATATTCAATTTTTTGGTCGGGCGACTGAGATAGAATGTATCGATCCAAATTTTGTTGTTGGCTTTTCCTACCTGTATCGCCGTTAAATGTAGGGTTGGTTTCTAGATACCTGCAGAGTTGGGGCTCTCATCCGCAACCCTGGACAAGGATTGTCCCGTGCTCCCTTTGGGGGCGGGGGGTAGAACGCCATAAGCTGCCGATATTCTGTGCTCCCATAATGGAGCCCCGGCCAGCAACCCTTTCTGCCAAGCTTTCTTCAAGAAGACGGCGATTTTTGTCTGGTCCGTATGTTTTTCGATTTCAAAAGACAGGGACTGTAGTCGAAAATTTTGCATTCGGCGATTTAAAACTGGAAAGTCAGAAAAAAAAACAAAAAGCCTGTACCGCTTACGCGAAAGGAAAAGCGGTGGCGACTGAGTTCAAGCTTAGATTTCCGGACGGTTAGAGAGCGAAGCAAAACACGTCGCACTCGTCGAGCGACACTCACCGAATCCAGAAGCCACATCTCTCTTACCCAAAATGGCACGGTCTTTGATAGTCCCTTTTGAAAGACAGTTTAAAATAACAGTCCTGAATACGAACGAGTGTTATCCTTCTGAGCGTGTCACCTCGCCATTGATGATATTCGGTCAAGTGATAATAGAGAGAGAGAGCAGAAGGATAGAGAGAGAGAGAGATGGGGGGAAAGAGGGGGGGGGGGGGGATGCGGCACTACAAAAAGGGATTCACGCACTGTATTTTTTTGGTCCTGAGTTCATGGTTTGTGATGCAAATGGATATTGACCTGCCCAGATTTCGCCACCCTGATTTTTCAGATTGAAATGCCCTTAAGCCTGCTAAGTGGGATAGCCTTTCTTGACTGGGGTTCAGTCCTTTCGTTGTAACAGGTTTGCCTCTTTTTCATCCCTCTGGGGAACCGTTTTTAGGAAGACGTGCAGGTTTATGGCGCATCTTCCATTACAGTTCAAACAACCGAGGTTAACCTTGTTACAGGAATTTCCCCCGGTTCCCCAAACATCGCGCTTTTGTCAGAGTTTCGGGGGTTACCAAAGGTCAGAATAACAAACACATTTGCTGATGAAAATCGCACTGGCTCGTGTAAAAAAAAAAAATTCTTTTGAATGTGAAACAAACCCCTTTTATTCTGGAATTTGGGTCAGTGAATTTAGTTTTGAGTACCACAATGCCCTAAAGAAAGCAGAATTATGCAGGCTTGTGGATTTCTCGTGTTTGTACATTATTGATAGAGCACAAAGATTTGGGAGTGAAAAGTCTAGCAGACGACAGGAAAAGGAAGGGTCATGTGGATCATGCTGTAATATAAAAAGGGGCGGACTTTTTGGATGTGCTTCTTGGGGAGGTCTGTGGTACTGTGGAGAATCGTTGGATCTGCCTCCGAGTTAAGGGCTGGACTGTGCGACGAATATGTTTGGGCAATGGCTGATTTTCTGAGAAAAGCCAGGCGCAGCTTGAAGTGTAACAGAGAATATATAGCGTTTTGGGCCTGACTTGCAACCATGGACTCGGACCTTTGAAAATGAAGTCGAGAACTGTTTTTGTTTAAATTCAACATGCTTGGGAGTTGGGGGGAGGGGGGGGGGGGTCTTTCTGTTGTGCAGCTCAGAAGGCGACAAGCAAAGACCTCTACTACCTTAAGATACCAAGCAAAAGAGGAAATAGATGGACTGAGGCTCTGTTACGGCCGAAAGATATTTTCATGTGTCGTCTGCTAAAGAAACCTCGACCATTCTAGAGTCAGGGATGCTACAACAATCATCATTCGTGTCACAGAGATTTCAGTCTTCTTGTCGTAATATTGCTTATCATTGCTAAAAATGAAGTCAAAACTGACACCTGAAGAAGGACACCGTCTATTACATTAACCATTTTTCCCCTTCTTTTTTGTTTCCCCAGTGGGCCTGTTTTGAAAACAAAGCAGTTTTTCTTCTTTTAATGTGTAAATATTCGACTCGCCTCAGCCAGACGATCGGAAGAATGACATACCACAATGAACCTCATGACCGGAGGTAAACGTCTTCAACCCCGGCCGACATGGCCCCAGTTCGTGTGGTCACAAAAGGGTCAGTGGTCAGGTAGTGGTGATTGTTTGCCACAGCTGGCTACCTACCCCCTGGTCCTCGCACAATAACAAATCTGGGTTTCATTGTGGCATGCGTTCGGTCCTCGCACGGCAGTGACACGTTGGGGACTTATTCTCGGTTATGCTCCATCCCTTATTAAGTGGCAGGTTTTGGTTTTGTTTCGTGCTGGTGTGTTGATCCCTCAGTAACAGGTCTAAAATAGGGTCTTTAGTCCAACGGTAAGAGCGTCTGTCTGCGGAACTGACGGGCTTGAGTTCAAACCTCATATTAAGGCGTGCTTTTTTTTTTCTTGTTTGCTTGAAAACCCTATCTGTCCACACGACAGTAAATGGGTATTTGATTCAGTTCAGGGAAGGTTAAAGGCGGCGGAAGTAGAGGGATGGGCTCTGCCTTCTATCATGCCGTGCCCTAGACACGGTGAACTTCTGACAGTCTTTTGGCCTCTACGGCCGATAGGCTATGGGAACTTTATCCTTTCACTTAAAACGGGATTTGATCTGGAGTTTTATTCTTGCGTTTATTCTTCACAGGGTAATAGGTTTTGGTTTTATTCTTGTGTTCATTCTTTTTTTGGGGGAAAAAAAGGGTTTTGTTTTTTTGTACTCCCAGTTCTTAAAGAACAGGGTACTTTAGAATGGAAACGAAGAAATGCTGTGTGTGTGTGTGTGTGTGTGTGTGTGTGGGTGTGTGTGTGTGTGTGTGTGTGGGGTGTAGTCAAAAATGTGTTCCACTCTGTCAACCTCGGGTATGTCAGTGGAGGAAGGACTAGCGCACAGCCCAAACACACTCACAGCTTGCTTACAATCTCATTCATATGTCATGCATTCGTCACATCAAACCACTAGTAAAGTCTATAACTTTACTACACATGATCATAGAAAGAAACATCAATGCATATGGAGTCAAACAAAATAAAAACATTCTCTCTTTCCTTGAACTTCACAAAACCTTTTATCTAAATCATCATTAACTAACCCGGGTATAAATAGATTTCTACTTTACCTGGCCAGGTGATCTTTAACTATTCACGAATCACTGTTTTTTCTTTTCCTTTTTTTTTCTTTGTTTCTTTTAAACTGTCACTTTCACAAGCACAACACAACTGCTGGCACTGGGTCAGGTTAGACTGCTGCACGGGTCAGGTTGGGCTGCTGGCACTGGTCAGGTTAGACCGCTGGCGTTGGTCATTGGACTGCTGATGAAAGTGGCGCGGCCAAGTATGAGGTCGAACCCCGTTCAGATTGAACAGTGACTATCAGACATCGATCTGTTCTCCTTTCTTTTTCCTGCATTAACGCATTGCACTCTCTCTCTCTCTCTCTTCTAGTCTGCTCTATCAATGGACATGGTTCTTTTCTTTTCTTTTTCTTTTTTTTTTTTTTTCTCTTCATCAGTTAGCAACTCTCTCTCCCCACATCTCTCCTTAGTCCTTCCTCTGCAACTCTCTATGGTGCAATGCTACAGCTCGGTTCTCTTCACTCCCCCTCTCATCTCCCTCCTTTCTTTTCTGCAGAGCCTAACACCCAAACCTCCTCCTCTCTCCTGTCTGTCTTCTTTCCTTTTTCACTCACGCATGCTTTTTATTATCGCCCATGTGTCAAGGGCGAGTACCATTGGTCAGTATTTTTCCCGCCCTACTGAGGTTACCTCCTCTAATTCCCATTGGACATTCAAATCGTCAAGTCACATCTACTAGCCTTGCTCTCTGTGTGGTCAATGGGTCATTTAATTAATTAGCTTGATTTTCCCCCCACCACACAATACTTTCCCCCTTCCTACTTCAACCGCGACGTCCGACTTAACTTGTGGGCGCGGGTCCTGCAAATGGCCGGATCAGTCTGACCCAGGCACCGAGACCCGTCTGGCCAACCTATCGAGACGTCGGCCGAGCTACTTAGTCCGCCCTGCCGGACCGTGCTGTCTCCGTGGAGCCTCTCCGCTGTGCCTAATTGGCTGACGCAACACCTTAAGTCATCTGCTGGACACCAGGATATTTGAGTTGGAGCTTATGTCCAAACAAACTGGCTGGCGACTGACCCGACTTGGGTTTTCTTTTTCTGTCCGTGAAAATTTTCCCCTTGCAAAAGACTATGCTCAGCATTGTCTCAAATCAACGGTAAAAAAAAAGACAACAACCGAATTTGCTGACACACAGCTACACGTGCAAAGTTTGGAAAATACTTTTTCAACAAACGGTTTATAAATTATAAGATATATCATTAGTGAATACCACCCCAATGAGTTATCATTGACGTGCGCTCTTGCCTTATTCAACTCATTTTAAAAACAACCTTGTGCGCACCTATGCAATTCCCCTACCTGCGGATTTGCCACATCTTCTCTTCACAACTACTATGAAAAGCAAATCTAATATGACAACGATCCATGACACCTTTACTGAGGAATCTCCATCCTCACTTATCGCAAACAGTGCATCACTACACAAACGACTGTATGCTCCAAACATAACTACATTTCCATGAACAAGTCTCACAAAGAGAAAATATGAACCATAGCCAAATGGGAAAGAACCCATATCCACTCAAAATAACTGTAATCAACACATATTATTTAACAAAGTAGCTAAGCACCCCCGGGGATGACTGTCTTCCTCTGAGTTTTCAGCTTGCTAGACTACAACGGCTTAAATAGTCAGCTTCTACATTCTGTCGACCTGGAATGTACTGAACTCGATACCTGTAGGGCTGCAGTGCCATTGCCCCAACGCAGCACCCTGCTGTTTTTCAGCTGTGCCTCCTGCATGAATTTGAGTGGTTGATGATCAGTCTCTATCACGAACTCTTTCCCATACAAGTATTTGTGAAAATTTCTGCCGGCCCACACGACAGCCAAACACTCCTACGTCTAGCCCTTCATACAGTGACACATCCCTGTATGACTCTCTGGAAACTCAGGCAACAAAATCTCCCCTTCTTCTGCTGGGTCTCTTTCACCTCATCAATGAAAGCTGCTGCGCCTATGTGCGAGTCTCACGCTGAATATATTTGCGGAGCACATTCGCATGGAAAAGTTTTGGGGTTTCCCATTCACATCAATTCGGTAATCCTGATCTACCTTTTCAATGATGGTGAATGGTCCTTTCCAATGCATCAGCAGCTTGTTGTGATCCGTGGGAAGCAGTAACAGGACTTGATCTCCCACCTTGAGGGATTGCTTCTCACCTTCCTGTCATATTTTCTTCTTCTGAACGACCCTAGCCCCTGCAAACTTTCCCTTGCAACCTTACATGTCTCCTCTACCTATTGCGTAAATCCACCACATAAATGATAAGTGTTTTGACCTCTTCTGACCCTGTTTCTCCGGACCACAGCTCTTTGAAATACACACTGGTCCCCTGACTGTCCGCCCATACAGCAGCTCGAATGGTGAAAAGCCTGGCGCTCCTGAGGGGCTCCCTGTAGGCGAAAAATGCCGCTGGAATGTAACGATCCCATCTGCCGTCTTTCCCACAGAGCTTCTTTAAGATGCCCTTCAGCACACCATTGAATCTTTCCACCAAACCATTGCATTGTGGATGGTATGGGGTAGTGAGAAGCTGTGTGATCCTAGCAGCCTGTTGACCTCCCTCATCACGCCTGAGGTGAACTGTGACCCCCTGTCACTGAGAATTTGTGATGGCACGCCCACGCGAGAAAAGAGTCTACCAGCCCTTCAGCGACCTGTTTGCGTATCTACGCCTTTCAATGCAACTGCTTCTGGGTATCTGGTCGCGTAAATCCACGAGCGTCAACACATATCTGTGCCCACCTTTGGAACAGGGCGAGATTGGGGCCAATCAGATCAACAGCCACTCTCCTGAATGGTGGTGTCAATTAAAGGGGGCTGTTTAAGAAGGCGCCTTCCTCTTCACCCCTCTTGTGGCTGACCTTTGACACACGTCACATGACATGCAGAAACGCTTTATGTCTGCCATTGCCCCTGGCCAATGAAAATCATCAAAGATTCGGTCAGCTGTTTTGCTGGTGCCGAGATGACCCGCCATGAGCGACTCGTGACCCACGACATGACAGTGTCCGATAACATGCTGGTACCTCTAACTGAGTTGTCACCTTACCTGTCTTCCCCCTTTGGGAAACACTCGGTACAACAACCCCCCTTTCACAAGAAATTCGTCTCACCTCCTCTAACCACCTGTTTCTCTCCACCTCTTGCCAAAATCCCAAGACTTCACGAGTGAAGGGTCTTGTTCCTGCACTGCCCTAAACTCATCAGGCGACACATCTAAGCCCGACTTCCTTGCTGGAACGACTAACGGTTATCAACCCTTTTTCCTCCTTCTTGCTCCGTGTTTGAAAATGCTGCCCCTGTAGCAGTCAACAACTCAGGATCCCCTGGATCCCTTGCACCTGGAATATTTCCAATGATCAAATCATAAAGGGGTTTTCTCCATCACCAGCACAGACAACTCGCCTGAGAAGTAAGGGGTACGTACTTCTATCTTAGCAACTGGGGAAATCCCCCACAGTGCCATCGATTAGAGTACAGGTCTGGATTTGCCCTGTCAATCCCCTTCCTCGACCAGCGTTGTTCTTACACACCACATGAACAACCAGTGTCCCGTAACACTTTCACCCTCTGCTGGCCAATCCATCCTTCTTCCACTGGTAACGAACCACTCAGTGTCACCGATCGGCAGTAGTAAACCAGCCGTCCTGTGTTTGGAGTAATGGTAGTTCAGAAATTATAGAGAGCGTGTGCACGTGTGCATATGTGTATGTGTGTGTGCGAGTGTGCGTGTGAACGATTGGGGTTTTGGTTAAGGTGGAAGGTTAGGTAGGTAGGGGGCTGGGGAAATAAGACATAAAATATCTTGAATTCCAATCTTCACTTGATGAGAGGGAGGGAAAGCGGGAGTTTGGTTTCATTCCGATTGATTACACCTTTTGTTACTTGGGTTCTACACCAGAGATGGCGGGGCAGGATTTTGCTGTTGTGGTGTTGTCAAGTCTGTGAGTGTTGTGGTAAATTGTCGGTTGTTGCACGGCAACAAAGTCGTTCGGTCCGGCGTGTCAAGCTCTGCGGAGGGATACGCTGCTTGACCAATCCGCTGTTTTGTGTTGTGAGCAGAGTTCGCTTGGTCCGACCAGGGTCGGAATGCGTTGGGGTAGCTTCACGTTCGGTCCCTGGTGTTTCGTCGGATGTGGACGCGCCTTGTAGTTGCGGCGGCAGCGCGTTAGTCGCGCTGAGTGACTTCGAGTCCCCCCCCCCTAGTTAGTGCAGGTCCTCGTGGGTCTGGTGTTGCCCCTTGGCCTGTGCGGGTTTCTGTGTCGTCTCTGTTGGCTGCAACTTCAGCCAGTTGCAGAAACTGGTGTGGTTGATCGTCTGTTGTCCAGGTTGGTGATCCGTCTGTTCGTGGTGGTGTTGTGGTTCGTGTGTCTTGTATTGTGCCGGGTTCTGTGTCGTCTAAGTTTGGCAGCCACTTCAGCAGTTGCAGAACTGGTGTGGTTGAACGTCTGTCTGTCCAGGTTGTGATTGTTATTGGTTTCATGTGGTGTCATACGTCATGTTGTTTTGTATAATGGGAGTTGTCTGTAATTGTTTCTGCTGTGTTTAGTTTGGTATTTATGTTTGGGCGGATACTGGTTGTCTGGTATGATGTCGTTCTTGGTCTGTGATTGAGCTTTTGTCAGCCGGTTTGTGTTGGTACTCTTTTCTGTATATTCTGTAAATAGTGTTCATAGTGGTTCTATTATTAAAGTGTTCGTTATTATTATAATGTTCCTGAGTTCGATTGTCATGTGACAGGTTGGCTAGACAATGTGGGTTCGATATATAACCGTTGGATGGACGGTGATGTTGGATATTGGTTGTGATCAGTTTCAGGTTATGTCAGGGGGGTTCAGTAAGAAGGTAATATGAGGTTGCATTTTGTGAGGATCATAGTATGAGTCAGGTTGCCGATGTGTCTGGTGAATCGATAAAGGATTGTGCCTTCAATTTCAGTTGTAAATAGTGTAGTTCAGTGACATTTATTAATGGGGGGGAAAATTTTTCAGTTGACCTGCACAGCATTGGAACGGTTAACTGTTACAGTAGGCAAGGCTAATGGTAGTCGAGTGGTTATATCAGAGTACGGTCGTGACATATTCAAATTTATGTTGGATGTTCTTTTCCTTTCGTTATGAGTCATGATTCTCGGACGCGGGTTGTCGTGCGCGGCAGATTGTATCTGTGACGTAGTGTTTGGTACAGCACAGCGAGTACATATGGTTAGAAGTGTGTTTATGTGTGTTTGTTTTTTTAAGTGACAGTTGTCACACATGCAGGGATGTTTGAGTTTGTGACATAATAGGGTTGAGAAAGATTTTTTCGGTTGTAGGGAGCGGTCCATTATGGGAATTTTAGTAGTCGGAAAGAAGGGTAAGGTAAAGTTTAAGGCGGGGTAGCTCAGCAGTTGATAGGTTAAAAAACGGAGGATGTGCAGCATGTAATATGTATGAAGTATGGTATGTGTTGGCATTAACACGGATTAACACTGGTTATCTGACAAGAGATTGACTTGAGAGGGGTTGCTGGATGGTAAATTTTGATGATCAAATCATGTTTTGATATATGATTATAATTGACAGTGCAAAAGAGGGATGAGAATGTGAAGGATTGTGCCGCGCGAGCCGATTCTTTTTTTATGAATATGCTAGAACTGTGAAACCGTTTAGAAATTAATAAGTTCTTTTGTTCGTTGTTGGTTTTTTCTTGAGATGTGGATTACTACTGATTACTATGTGGAAAATTTCTTGTGAGATTGCCCATGTCCTAATTTTTTGTTTAGTATTCTCCTAAGGGGGCCCAGGGAGTCCGGATTGGAGTGCTTAGTTGGGATTATTTTTTCTGAGAATTGTGTGCGAGTCATAATTTCATATGTGATAGTGTAGATTTGCTCAGAGAGAATATTGTTTTACTGTTGTTGTAATAGGTTGGCAGGGAATGGATATGATAACCCCAAAGTAACGGGTTATGGGGGGTGTATTCGAAATTCAAGGGGTCCTCTCATTCCCGGTGGGAGGTAGGCAAGGGGATGGAGAGTTAAAGCTTTAACCAAGTAGCCTATAGGCTTTGATGACTTCGGGTAGTTGCCAACATTTACAGTAGTGGCCTACAGTTGTGTCAGAGGGTGGTATCCTGTTTCGTCTGAGGCTGGGGCCAGGACCACCGCAGGTCTGCTTGCCCGCGTGCCGGCAGGTGAGCGGCAGTGTCCAGTTGCCTGCCTGCTTTCCCAGAGGAGGGAAAAACCATCCAGGCCGTCGGCCGTCTTGCGGCTACACGGGGTTCTCCCGGGGTTTTCTCCAGCCACCTGTTGCTCTACTCGGTTCGGCGTCTGTGAGAGGGGCGCCTGCACAGTCCTTCCCTCACCTCGTGTCCGGCGGGGCCTTCAGAGGAGGAGGTGTCCTTCGAGCCCCGGACTCGTCGGAGAGGCGTCTGGGTGTGTGGGTGCGCCAGTGTCGTGCCCAGCGCAGGGGAGGAGTCAGACCGTGAGGATGTCCGGGTCGGCGCCGGGGTTAGAGTCTTCGGGGGTGTCAGTCTGCGTGGGCCGCGGACGCGCTGAGGCAGCGGGAGTCATCCGTGGAGGAAGTCAGCTGCGAGGGTCCACGGGACGCGCTGAGGAGCGGAGTTCAATCCGTCGAGGCGTCAGTCTGAGGGTCCCGGCAGGCCAAGGATAGAGCTTTCCGGGCCGGATAGGTTGTCCCAATGGGGGTGTTCTTGTAGAAGGGGTGTAGCGTTAGGTAGGTGGGATAGGGGTGTGTTAGCCTACCATGCCGCCTTTTGGGACGCAGTGGCCAGACAGTGTAGGGTATTGTCGTTTGCCTCCTTTAGGGACGCAGTGACCAGTGCGCTAGTGGGCCCGGGTCAAAAGAGAAGGTGGGTCCTGGGGAGAGTTGTGGGTTTTAAGCAGTTTAAGTTTTTAGAGTCCCTTGGGTTTATTTTTGTCCCTATTAGTTAGCCACCACGATTTGCGGGGCTATCTTGCGTTCCTAGGTCGCAGTGATATACCGCAACTGTGTGTTTTATATAGGTTAGGGTTCTCAGCGGTCGTAGTAGGGTTTAGGGTGGGTCGTGAAAAGAAGTGGGATACCGGTGTGTGGTTGTAGATGGACGTGAGTGGTGGCGCCATGTATGTTTGGGTGTGTGAATAAAGAGGTGCGCGTGATTGTTAAAGTTGTGTTAGTGTGGGGCGTTGTCTGCCCTAGTGTGTTAATAGGTGTGTGGGGTAGGGGTGGTAGGAGCGTCCGGCTTAGCGGACCGTGACATTTGGTGGGAGATGCGGGTACTTAGGTGGTGCGGGGTAGGTATATAGGTAGCTTGAAGGGAGGTAGGGGGGTGATTGTGTCCGGTGTGTACGTCGAGTGGCGGAGTGGTTGGGGGGAGCATTACCGAGTACCCTGGGGGTAGGTACGTAGTGTCCCTGTTCACTTCGGGAGGTTTCTATTGGCATTGGGCCGGGCACTTGTGTTGGTGTGAATGGGTTGGCGCTACCGAGTGAGTGAGGTATGAGTGATCAATAAATATAGAGTGGGGTGTTGGAAGGTGTGATTGACTACGCAGTGCAGTGTAGCGTGAGTGCCGGAAGGGTACCAGGGTCTGGTTGTGTCCTTATGTGCGTATACCCAGTGAGTAGGTAGAGTGGTACCCAGCCGTGACTGAACGCTGTGTGCCTCGGATATTCCTGAGCGGGATTAAGGGCAGTTGTAAGCCAGGTGACTGTGGTGGAAAGTCGAGGGTGCTGTAGTGTGGTGACACTAAGGTGTGCTGGAGTGCATTATGAACTTGTGGGGTTGCAAGTCGCTCTGTGATTCGGGTGGGTGCGGCCTACCAGAGACAGTGAGGCCCGTGATTGTGTCCATTTGTTGAACTGGTGCGCGTGCACAGTGGACGGTGGGAATACGCGGTCACGTGATTGGGTTGGCGCCAAGCCAGCGCATTAGTAATATTGTGTGGTTAGACCCCGTATCGGTATATGTTGTGTGGATATACAAGTGTGGGTGGAGTTTATGGCTGGTCGCGTGACTCATTGAGAATAGTGTGTACTTGTGCCGGGTTGGCCTTCAGGGGCCAAGTGCGTAGTCGGGACCTCAGTTGCGCTCAGATCGCTACTGTTTGTTGCTAGCTCTGTGGTGAGTAGGGGTACCCTATGTCTAAAACACACCCGAGCCCAACCCGCAGTACGACCCCGCTAGTGTCATGGATCCACAGGCCTACGGCGGATTCAAACCCAAGGTTAGTGACCAGGATGCGGGGGTGGATCATGAACGGGGAGGGGACTTATGCATTGTTTGTCAAGTTGGGAACGCGATGGGATTTAGCTGGGGGAGATCTCACCAGTTCGTCACAGTCTCGGTGCGTAATGAAGACGGAGAAGCAAAGGTTTAATGCAGGAGGGATGAGGATGAGAAGATTGCGAGAGAAGCAGTAGTTGGAACTCCGGGATGGAGGAGGAAGGTGAGGCAGAAGTGAAGGATTGAAGAGAGAAGCTGCTAGGCAGAGGGAGTTAGAGAGGCAGAAGATGAAAGGATGAAGAAGAGAAAGCTGTAGGCAAGGGAGTTAAGAGATGAAGCAGAGGAGGATTGACGAGGAGAAGCTGATAGGCAGAGGAGGATTGAAGAGGAGGAAGCTGATAGGCAGAGGGCAGGATTGAGAGGTGAGAAAGCTGATGGCAGAGGAAGATTGAAGAGGAGAAAGCTGCTTAGGCAGAGCGCGCGTGGAGTAAAGCAGGGCCGAGTTAGATCGCAAGAGACGAATAGATGGAGCTGAGTTAGAGCAGAGAGCGTGAGCTTAAACTACAAGAGAGACAGGCCTCATCTGAAGCAGCGCATAAAACGCTTGATTGAGGTGAAGGGAAAAAAACGGAAGCGTGTCCACTTGAGCGTTAGGAGAGACGACGACGTGGGACGGCTGTCTCGCCCAATTTGAAGCGTTGTAAGCCCAGATGTGCAAGTGGAGCGAGGACCTCATGGCCACCCGTCTGATGTCTCTGCTGAGAGGAAAGACTTAGAGAAGCCAGTGATCGGTTGAAGTGTGGAGGAGGTTTAGGCGACTATGACAGATAAAGAGCGCCCTGTTCAGCCACTTTAGGCTAGATGTGTGGCCTACCGGGGAAAACTTTGAAGCATCAAGAAGACGCTGCTGAGACTTTCGCCCAAGTGCTGGAAGGATGAAGCGGTGGTTCTCCCTCTTGGTGTGCAGCAGCGGGCAAGGACGAGAGTGTGGCAGAGGCTGTTAAGGGATCTCTTTTCAAGAACAGTTTTACAGCTGCTGTTCCCCAGAGATTCACGATTGGGTCCGGAAGACATGCCGAAAAAATGTTGAACAAATGGCAAACGGAAGCTCTGTTTTAGCAGAGGCCAAAGATTGGGTGAGAAGGCGAAGCAAGACGAAGCAGATAACCAGCCCAACCTGGGGGTAATAGGCGTTGAGACAAGTAGGGAGCAGCCCACACTGGAAATCCCAAACAGAGTGCTGGTGCACTGCGGGCAGCGAATTAGGAGATCAGAAGGGCCTAGTAGATCGATCCTAATCTGTTTCCAATGCAAGAGCCAGGACATCGCTAGGAAATGCCTAGCCCCATTCTGTTGGAAGCTGTTCATTGTTAGTGACCAGCCCCAAAAGCTGAGTGGTCCCTACGTTGGTGTCGCCATGTTCCGCCGAGCAGCGGTACGATCCTGCGGTGCATTGTAGAGGTTCAACGGAGCTCCGGCATGGGGATTACGAGACACTTGGGTAGCCGGTACAACCGTAGGGGCAGTGGTTGGTGCCAGCAGACGCGTACAACAGGATGAGGACAGTTCCAGTAGTGTTGGCTGAATCCGATGTAGGTCGATGTTAACTGTGGCAGGTAATAGAGTTGAAGTCGCCATTCATCGAAGGGAAGTAGCGAGGTTTTAGTCTATGAAATAGCCCTGAGCAGGAAGTCCTGATCGGAAATTCGCACAGAAAGTAGGATGATTTCCGGTTGGATACGTTTTTGCTGTATTACCGCAGACCCAGCGTTAGGTAGGGCAGTTGCAGACACGTGCGCAGAGAAGAGAGCCAGGGTGCAGCAAGAACCAGCTACGCTGCCCGTCGAGGAATGTGATTCTGAACACTTCATACCCAGCATTTAATTCAGATGCAAGGACCAGGATTGTGAAACCTTGAGGAAGGCTAGGACGTGCGTGTGAAGCAGGGAACGCACTTCACACCAAGTCCTTGACGAGTCGGCGTACGCTCGCGAAATTGGTTGTACTGGTCAGGCGGGTTCGAGGGTCCCAAGGACGTAGCGAGTTCAAATCTGCGTCCCAGCTGAACTAACGGGCCACGGTGATGAAGCTAGCACGGAACGAATACCCATGTAGGGACACTTAGAGTACACCCGAACCAAGGAGCGTGTAAGCGAGTTGGTCGCCATTTTTAATTGGCAGGCATTGCATGCTTGACATTCGTTCGGTACTGCAGTCATGTGATCCAGTGTCAGCGTACCATTGTAAGGAAGAGTGGTCAAGAGTACTCCTCGTGAAGATGCCATGATGCGTGAGCCGGCGTTCGAGCGGGTTGGATTGGATATCATTCTAGTCCCATCGTTCCAGCATCCAGAGTGGGTACAGATACGTTGTTTGGTGATGGTCGACTTTACGACAAGGTATTCCTGAGGCAGTCCTCTTCGCACATCACGAGCGAGTCGATTGGCAGAGGCAGTTTTCAAATATGTGGACACGAAGGGAGTCCCTGGGTCGGTACTGACTGATAGAGGACCAGGTTTATGGTCATATCATGCAGGACGGTTCTACTGACTTTAGCATCCGAGGTTCTGGACTACCATCACCCTTACCATGCGCCAGTGCAAGGATTGGTAGAACGTTTCAACGGTATCTGAAGCGTGATGCCGCTGCGCAGACTGTGTCAGGAGAAACAGAGGATGGGATCGGTGGCTTACCAGCACGGCGTTTTGCTTGCTTACCGTGAGGTCCCTCAAGAGAGTACGGTTTCTCGCCTTTTGAAATGCTCATTATGGACGCCAGGTGCGCGGGCCGCTGCAGATATTGAGAGATCTGTGGCTACAACCGGAAGGCAAAGAGTCTCCGAATACCGCGCCGAATACGTCGTCAACCTGAGAGAACAAAACATGCTGGTCGTGCGAGATGGGGCTAGGGAGAATTTGCAAAGAGCAGCGGATAGTACAAGCGACATTTTGAGTGAGGGCGAAAACCGGACGATAGCTGTGGGGGTCCAGAGTGCTAGTACTTCAGACAGACCAAGCAGAAACAAATTGGACTGGCATGGAGAGGTCCATATACAGTGCTGGAGAGAGTGGGTGAAGCTGCTTACCGCATAGAGTAGGGGGAAAGACTGAAGACTATTCCACGCGAACCTACTGAAGTCGTTCGTCGAGCGCGCTGCAGATCAACAGCCCCGGTAGCTGCGATTGTTGTGCCAGAGGAGCTGATTGAGTAACGGTAAACTCCCTTGTTGAGTAATGACATCCTACCCATTCCCTTGGAGGCCACAGAGGCGCCTGAGATGTGGTAATACTCACTAGAAGACCGCACTTTAGTACGAAATTGCACGAGTTAGTGGCCCGAGTTCAAGAAGGTACTGACTGATGTGCCCTCTGCACAAACCTAGAAACGTGCAGCATCAGGCTGCGTCCGACATCCCTATCAGGTCAAAGCCATTACCAAGTGCCTTTTGCACAAACGAGGGCCGGTTAGGGAGCGAGGTCAGGCATGATCAGGATGGTTGCGATCGAGCCGTCGACGTTCGCCCATACTGCCTCAACCCATCGTACTGGTCAACGAAGAAAGTGGGAGATCAGGTTTGTGCGTTGACTTCAGGAGGTGATCGCATCGTGCAGTTTGATGCTGAACCCATGCACGGACATTGAATTCTGTTTGCCAAGCTTGGAGAGAAGAAGGTGTTCAGCTAAGATCGATCTCGCTAAAGGTATTGGCAAATCCCGTGAGTAGAGCAGGACCGCGCGAAAGATGCTTTTGCTACACCAGAAGGACAATTCCAGTGGAAAGTGATGCCATTTGGACTGTGTACTTCAGGGCAGTATTCACGCGCATGATGAGAAAGACTGTTGCAACAATTGGAAGCCAGATGTCGAATAAATTCATTGATGACATCTGGTGGCCACAATTGATCAGGACAGCCATATGAAGTTCTCAGGCGTGTGTTCCAGAGACTCGGGGAATGTCTTTGTTCAGCCCGACTTCAAAGTGTGCGCTGGAGGAAAGGAAATTACCTACTTAGGGGCAAGGATAGGTGGCACGGGAAAATATGGGCTACTGAGCAGGATAAAATGACCCGCATTATGGATGCGCCTAGGCTGAGACCAAACGGGCCAGTTGCGGGGATTTCCTGGGACTAGTGGGGTTACTACAGGAAAATTGTGCCCCGGTTTGTCTGACATTGCCAAACCCCTTTACTGATCTCACTAAGGGAAACCGCCCAGGCGGTGAATGGAACGACTGGAGTGCGAACGTGCGTTTCAAGCCTTGAAGCAGCATTTCTGATACATCTCCTGTCTGTAATTTGCCGGTGCCGGGGGTTGGACATTTGTGCTCAGATGAACGCATCAGAAGTGGGAGTGGGAGCTCTGCTGTGTTCAGCCAGTACCCTGAAGAGATGCGCCCTGTAGATGTGCCAGCAGGAAATTAAGCCTGCAGAGCAGATAGAACTACCCCCTAGTTGGAGAGGAGTGTCTGGCAGTGGTGTGGGGAATACAAAAGTTTCCAGGTATATTTGTATGGACCCCCTTTATTGTCCAAGACAGATCATTCCCATTCAGTATTTAGAAGGTGAGTCGTTTGTGGGAGGATCACAAGGTGGTCCTGCAGCGCAGCCATTCAGTTTTACGGTGCAGCAGTGTCAGGAAGGAAACACGCCCCCCCCCCCCCCCCATCACGGACAATGTGGCGCAGACTTCTTGAGTCGCTTGGTAGAGGGAGAGTGAGAGTGAGTGGAGGAGAGTGAGAGAGACCCTGTAGTCCATTTACTTGTGTCATGAGAAGGTCGACATTGGTCGGACGATATGCATTGTGTCATTGTCATTGGCAGAGAAGGACGTCTAGGAAATAGTGTTGCTGGGCGGTGTGGTATAGATCAGCCGTGTTGCATATCGGTCGTGCAGGGTCAGAGCCACCTCGGTTATGAGTTTATATCATAGCCCGTAATGTAACTGTGCCTGTAGTGCCTGCGTTAAGGTGTTGAAGCAGAGTCTAGACCAGGTTGAATAATGTATCTGCGGTTAATGAGTATTGAAAAGTGATTATGTTGTTGAAATGATGATGGGGGTACATCAGAAGTAACCGCCAGGGAGAGTGAGTGGTGTGGAGTTGGATTGTTATAGGTTGGGTGTGAGTAAGCCGATCGAGTGAGAAAGTTTTTGTTGGTTTTAACCTGTGTTAAACTTAGGCAGGTGCGGTGTGTCACCGATCGGCAGTAGTAAACCAGCCGTCCATGTGGGTTGGAGTATGGTAGTTCAGAAATGGAGAGCGTGTGGCACGTGTGCATTTGTGTATGTGTGTCGGAGATGTGTGCCGTGTGTAAGCTTGGGGTTTTGGTTAAGGTGGAAGGTTAGGACTAGGTATAGGGGGCTGGGGAAATAAAGACATAAAATTATTCTTGATTTCATTTCACTTGTGAAGGGATGGAAGCGGGAGGTTGGTTTCATTCCGATTGTTTACCTTTGTTACTTGGGTTCTACACCAGAGAAGCGGGGCAGGATATTGGCAGTTGTTGGTGTTGTCAAGTCTGTGAGTTGTTGTGGTAAATTGTCGTGTGTTGCACGAGCAACAACTAGTCGTTGCGGCGGCGCGTGCGTCAGCTCTGCGGAGGGATACGCTGCTCTGACCATCGCTGTTTTGTGTGTGTGAGCCAAGAGTTCGCTGGGTTCCGACCAGGTCGGACTGCGTTGGGGGGTAGCTTCACTTCGGTCCTGGTGTTCGACGGAGTGTGACGCGCCTTGTAGTTGCGGCGGCAGCGCGTTAGTCGAGCTGAGTGACTTCGGTCATAGTTAGTGCCAGGTCCTCGTCGGGTTCTGGTGTGCCTTGGCCTGTGCCGGGTTCTGTCGTGTCTCTGTTGGGCAGCCACTTCAGCCAGTTGCAGAACTGGTGTGGTTGATCGTCTGTCTGTCATGGTTGGTGATCGTTATGTTCGTTGGTGTTGTGGTTCGTCGGTGTCTTGTATTGTGCGGCTTCTGTGTCGTCTCTGTTGGCAGCCACTTCAGCCAGTTGCAGAACTGGTGTGGTTGAACGTTGTCTGTCCCGGTTGGTGATTGTTAGGTTCGGTGGTGTCATTCGTCATGTTGTTTTGTATTATGGCGAGTGTGTACTGTAATTGTCTCTGCTGTGTTTAGTTGTATTATGTTTGTTGCGTATACTGGTTGTGGTATGATGTCGTCTGGTTCTGTGATTGAAGCCTTTTTGTCAGCGGTTTGTGTTGGTACTCTTTTCTGTATATTCTGTAAATAGTGTACATAGTGGTTCTATTATTAAGTGTTCGTTATTATTATTATTGTTCCTGAGTTCGATTGTCATGTGACAGGTTGGCTAGCAATGGTGGATTCGATATAATAACCGTTGATGGACGGTGATGGGATATTGGTTGTTGATCAGTTCTGTTAATGTCAGAGCGGGTTCAGTAAGAAGGTTAATATGAGGTTTGCATTTTGTTGAGGATCATAGTATGAGTCAGGTGCAGATGTGTCTGCGTGAATCGAAAAGGGATAGTGACTCAATTTTCGTTGTAAATAGTAGTAGTTCGTTGACATTTATTAATGATTTCGGAGTTGGACCTGCATAGCATTGGAAACGGTTTAACCTGTACAGTAGGGCCAAGCTAATTGGTAGTCGAGTGCGTTTATATCAGGTACGGTCGTGACTATTCACTTTATGTTGGTGTCTTTCACTTTCGTTTTATGAGTCATGATTCTCGACGCGGGTGTCGTGCGCGTGCAGACTGTATCTGTGACGTACGTGTTTGGTACAGCACAGCGAGTACATATGGTTAGAAGTGGTTATGTGTGTTTTTTTTTTTTTAAGTGACAGTTGTCACACATGCAGGATGTATGTGTTTGTGACAAAATAGGGTTGGAGAAAGATTTTAGGTGGTAGGGAACGGCCCCATTATGAATTTTAGTAGTCGGAAAGAAGGGTAAGGTAAAGTTTAAAGGGGGTAGCTCAGCAGTTGATAGGGTAAAACGGGGAAGTGCACCCTGTAAATTGTATGAAGTAGGGTTTGTGTTGGCATTAACAAGGATTAACCACTGGGTTATCTGACAAGAGATGACATGAGAGTGGGTTGCTGGATGGAAATTTTGATGAACAAATCATGTTTGATATAGATTATAATTGACAGTGCAAAGAGGGATGAGAATGTGAAGGATTGTGACGGCGAGCCGATTTTGTTATAAAATATGCTAGAACTGTGAACCGTTAGAAATTAATAATTCTTTTGTTCTTTTGTTGTTTTTTTGAGATGTGGTTTAAACTACTGATACTATGTGGAAAACTTTTCCCTTTGGAGATTGCCCATTTCCTAATTTTTGTTTAGTATTTCCTAAGGGGCCCAGGGAGTCGTATTGGAGTGTTTAAAGTTTGGGATTATTTTTCTGAAAATTTGTGTGCGAGTCATAATTTCATATGAAATATTGTAGATTGGCTCAGAGAGATATTGTTTACTGTTGTTGTAAGGTTGGCAGGAATGGATATGATAACCCCCAAGAAAACGGGTTATGGGGGGTGTTTTCGAAAATTCAAGGGGTCACTCTCATTCCCGAGTGGGGGTAGGCAAGGGAGATGGAGAGTTAAAGCTTTCCCCAAGTAGCCTAAAGGCTTTGATGACTCGGGTAGTTGCAACATTACAGTAGTGGCCTACAGTTGTGTCAGCAGGTGGTATCCTGTTTCCGTCCTGAGGCTGGGGCCAAAACCCACCGCAGTCGCCTGCGCGTGCCGGCAGGTGAGGGGCAGTGTCCATTGCCTGCTGCTTTCCCAGGAGAGGAAACCATCCAGGCCGTGGGCCGTCTTTCGCTACCGGGGTTCTCCCGGGGTTTCTCCAGCCACCTGTTGCTCTACTCGGTTCGGCGTCCTGTGAGAGGGCGCTGCACCAGACCTTCCCTCCCCCTCAGTGTCCGGCGGGGCCTTCAGAGAAGGAGTGTCCTTCGAGCCCCGGACTCGGTCGAAGGGCGTCTGGTGTGTGGGGGCCCAGGTGTCGTGCCCAGGCAGGGGAGGAGTCAGACCGATGAGGAGTCACGGTCGGCGCCCGGGGTGTAGAGTCTTCGGGGTGTCATCTGCGTGAGGCCGCGGACAGCGCTGAGGAGCGGAGCATCCGTGGAGGATCAGCCTGCGAGGGTCCACGGACAGCGCTGAGGAGCGGAGTCATCCGTGGAGGATCAGTCGAGGGTTCCCCGGACAGTGCCAAGGACTAAGCTTTCCCGGGGGGGCATAGGTTGTCCCATGGGTTTGTAGAAGGGGTGTAGCGTTAGGTAGTGGGATAGGGTGTTAGCTACGCCTCCTTTTGGGACGCAGTGCCAGCACAGTGTAGGGTACTTGTCGTTGCCCTCCCTTAGGGCGCAGGTGACCAGTGCGATAGTGGTCCCCGGGTCAAAAGAGAAAGGGGGGGTCCTGGGGGGAAAGGGGTGGGTGTAGCATTTAAGTTTAGAGTCCCTTGGGGTTTTTTTTTGTCCCTATTTAGTTAGCCACCACGTGTGCGGGCTATCTCTGCGTCCCTAGGTTTCCGCAGTGATATACCCAACGGTGTTTAATAAAAGGATGGGGTTTCTCAGGGTCGTAGTGGGGTAGGGGGGGCAGTGAAGAAGGGGGGATACCGGGTGTGGTTGTAAGGCCCGGAGTGGGCGCCATGGTATTTTTTTGGGTGGTGAAATAAAAAAAGGTGCCTGATTGAAAAATTTGTGTTAGTGTCTGCGTTTCTGCTCTATTTGTTAATGGGTGGGGGAAAGGTTTGGGTGGGGCCGCCGGGTTTGGGCGACCGGACCCCCAGCCTAGTCCCCCAAACCCTGACCCCAATTTGCTGCCCAATGCTACCAAAGGCCGCACTCCCCCCTCTTCATTTTTAAACCCCTTTTTGGTTCCACGCGGGGCGTTTCCCCTGGCGACCCTTTTTCAACCTTTGCAAGGCGCCCCCTTCTGGAACCCCCATGCGACAATCCCTTCGCCCCCAGTCCCTTTTTTGTGACAAAAAAAACACCTATTGCCCTTTGCCCCATTTTTTGCCCCCCCAAACTGGGTTTTTGCAGACTTTGCAGAAAACTCTCCATTTCCCCCTTGGGACCTTCTCCCTGTGCCGGGCACCTGTTTTCTCCTGCACCTTGTGCCCAAACATGCCTCCCTGAACACCTCTGCAAAATCAGCAACTTCCCCTTGTGCTCGGGTTTGCCCCTCTCTTTCAAAGGGTATAGTTAACTCGGCGGGAAAACCAAAAACAAAATCTGTTTTTTCCCAAAACCACTCTTTCTTCAGCGAACTCCTTTTTTTCGTACCGCTCAACTCAAAACCACTTCCAAAATAGTAAATCAAAAGGGGCACCAAACTGATTGTACGTTTCCCTCCCCTTGTAATCTACTGATCGAAATTTCTTTCAAAACCTTTCCTCTGGGGGTCAAATCCCTTCATCAAAGACCCCTTTCACAGCACCAAAATCAGATTGTTGGTCTGCTGGTAACGCAGGGGAAAAATCGAAATTTCCCTTTAACCCCCGTCAATAGCGCTGACAAAATGAACTGCCCCACTCTTTTTGAACCCAAAACCCTGACAATAGCAAACGTTTCAAAACGACGATTTGGGCATCAAATCGAATCTGACCCTTTCCCGGGAAAATTTTGGGCCCAACTTTGGTGGGGGGGCATAACTGGGGCACGGGGGCACGGGAAACTGAACTACATCATGGGTGGTCACCCCCGTTTTCCCCACTCTCTCTAACTCTAATTGAACCCTTTAATTCTTTCTGTTTCCTCCCCGGTTTTCCTTTACCTGTTTAGCCTAAAACCTAATCTTTTTTTGTTTCCGGGGTTAAAACTTTCTGCCCTTGCTTTTCCTACTGAGTTTAACGGCGTTTTTTCCGCTCGCTCATTTTTTTCCCCTTTCCCTTTTTGGGGTTTAAACGAATGCTCGCCCCTCTTTCCCCCGAGAAAGAAAAAATTTCCACGAGCGATGCCACAAGTTTTTTCAATAGGGGTTTTTTTTTCGTCCGCCATTATATTTTTTTTTTTTTTTGGAACAAGTTTTTTAATTACTACACAAGCCAAACGGGGTGGTTACCAAACACGATTGACGTAATAGCACAATCCAAAGGAATGAAAATTTTTTACTTGGGAAAACCCGAAATTAAATTTTTAAAAAGACCCCCTAGCGCCTAAACCCAACTTTTGGGGCAAATTAAAAGGGCAACCCGGGGCAAATAATATTCGGGGGCGAAACCCAAAACCCTAGTTTTTAAACAAACGGGAAGCAACCAAGCTATTTTTAAAACTATTTTGGGAACATACAGAAAGACATCCCTTGTTTTTAGGATTACAATATTTGAATCCCACCCAGCTTCCTCTCGAAAAGTTGAACAATTAAAAAAAGGGGGCCCCAGAATATCCGGCAGGCTCGCCAATAAATTGTCAACCTCGGGGAATGACAGTGAGGAAGGACTAGCGCACAGCCCAAACACACTCACAGCTTTTTTAAACAATCTCTTTTTCAAAATGCCCATGCATTCGCCCACATAAAACCACAAGTAAAGTTTTAAAACCCCTTTACTACACATAAACCTTTAAAAGGAAACATAAAATGCATATGGGGGTAAAAACAAAAAAAAACATTCTCTTTTTTCCTTTGAATTTCAAAAAAACCATTTCCCCAAAAACATCATTAACAAACCCGGGGGTTAAAATAGATTTCTATTTTACCGGGCCCCCGGGTGATCTTAAACTATTCACGAATCACTTCCTTTTTTTTTTCCTTTTTTTTTCTTTTTTTTTTTTCCCCTGCCCACTTTCACAAAGCACAACAAAACTGCGGGGCATTTGGTCGGGAAAGACTGCTGCACTGGTCAGGTTGGGCTGCTGGCATTTGGTAAATTTAAACCGCTGGCTTGGGCATTTGGACGCTGATGAAAGTGGAAATGGCCAAGTATGAGGTCAAACCCCCGGGTTCGATTGAACGTGACTATCAGACATCGATCTGTTCCCCTTTCTTTCTTCCTGCTTAAAAGCATTGCACCTCTCTCTCTTTCTTTTATCGCCAAACAAAAGGACCCGGTTCTTTTTTTTTCTTTTTTTTTTTCTTTTTTTTCTCTTCATCAGTTTTGCAACTCTCTCTTTTCCACATCTCTCCTTTTCCTTCCTCTCGGACTCTCTATGGTGCTAAAAGCTACGCTCGGTTTTCTTCACCCCCCCTTATTCCTGCCCGGGCCCCCCCCCCTTTTTTTTTCCACGTGCAAAAGCCAAAAACCCGAAAACCTCCTCCTCTCTCTCGTCGGGCTTCTTTCCCCCTTCACTCCCCGCATCGCTTTTTTATTAAACATCCCATTGTTTAAAGGGCGAGTACCATTGGGCAGTATTTTCCCGCCTTCTACGAGGGTTTCCTCCCCCTAAATTTCCATTTGGGCATTCAAATCTCAAGTCACATCTACAAACCTTGCCTCTGTGGGGGTAATGGGGCATTTTAAAAATTTCTTTGGGTTTTCCCCCACCACACAATACTTTCCCCCCCCTACTTCAACCGGCGCCCCCGATTAACTTGTGGGCGCTGGCCTGCAAAATTGGGCCCGGGCAGTCCCCGACCCCCAGGCGCCGAGACCCCCTCCCGGCCAGACCAAACGAGACGTTTTGGGCCCAGCTACTTAGTCCCTCTGCCGGACCGGGGCCCGGCCCCCCCTGGGGCCCCCCCGCTGGCCTAATTGGGTGACGCACACCTTAAGGGCGTTTTGCCTGGACACCGCCAGGATAATTTGGGGTTGGGGCTTATGTCCAAAAAAAACCGGGTGGCGACTGACCCGACTTTGGTTTTTTTTTTTTCGTCCGGACACACTCGCTCCAACCAAAAAATACAGGGGCCCATTTTTTTGAAAAATTTTTAGGTGTGGCATTATGGATCAAAGGATGATGCCCGACGTTTTTTGTTTTCCGTTTCAGCCGTTACTAACGGCTGTAATGGGCCCGAAAAAACTTTTTTCTTTTATGGAAAAATTTTCAGAAAGTTACTTGGCCGATCTTTCCCGAAAATTTTTAGGAAAGTTTTATTAAAGGGTCACAAAAAAGCCTTTATGTTTTAGTTTCCCCGTTATGCCGTTTTCAACGGTTTTTAAAAGGCCCTTTTAAAAGGTTTTTCTTCTTTATGGGAAAACCAGAAATAATTTGGGGCCCTTTATAAGCTTTTTTGGGGGTGACTTGTGACAAATCGGAACCTCTGTCCCCTTTGTAAAATGATGGAATGCGAAAAAAGGGTTAAACAACCGTTAAAAAAAACCCTTTAAAACTGGGCCCTTATTTCTTATATATAGGTGGATTTTTAATGAAATTTTGGGATATAGAAAGGTTTTCCCACACAAAAGGCACTTCCCATGTAGTGTTTCCCAAAAATTTTACCGTTAAAAAACCCTTATTCTTGACATATTCCCAATTTTGGGTGAAATTTTTATATCTACACAGGCTTTAGCCCATTTAGGACTAAAAAACCGGTTCAAAGTCATATCGGTTATAGGGAAACCCTTAAAAAAACCCTTTTTTTTCCATTATTTTTAAAATATTGGGGGGTTTTAATGCAATTTTGCTAAAGAAAGGTTAACACACACAAATGGGCAATCCAAAGCAGTGTTTTTTAAAAACTGACCGTTAAAAAAACCCTTATTTTTTTGACATTATTGCCATTTGGTGAAATTTGGGAAGTACACAGGCTTTAGCCCAGTGAGGGGCTAAAAACAGGTTTCAAAAGTGTATATGGGTTTTAAAAAACCGATAAACCGTTATTTTGCCGTTTTTTTTTTATATATTGGTGGGTTTTTAAAAGCAATTTTTTTATATGAAAGGGCAGCACACAAAAAAGGACTTCCATGCAGGTTTCCCAAAAAACTTTACCGTTTAAAAAATGTTATTTTTTGACATAATTTCCGATTTGGGTGAAATTTGGTATGTACAAAAGGCTTTAGCCCCTGAGGACTAAAAAACCATTTTTTAAAAAATTACTCGGTTTAAAAAACCGTTAAAACCGTTATTTTCCCCCCTTTAATTTTTTAACCAAAAAAGCACTTGACTTTTAATAAGCGGTTTGGAAAATTTTGGAGTACTTTAAAATTGCTTCCACTTTTATTTTTGTGTTATTCCTTGCGTCCCTAGAACAGATTTTGGGGGAAAGAGAGAAAAGAGAGGGGAAAAGAGAGAGGAGAGAGAGAGAGGAAGAGGAGAGAGAGAGAGAGAGGGGAGATTATCCCAATTGGGCCAAATAAGATCCACACTTCCTTTCCCGTCGGGCCAAACCCCGATCTTAACTTTTCGTTCCACTTTTTTCCCCAGGGGAAAATCCCCCAACTACCGAAGGTAAAACAAACAGGCGGGTTAGGCAATAATAATTTCCCTCCCCCCGGGGGAAAAGGGGGGCAGGTGGGCGGGGGGGGGGGGAAAAGGGGGGGGGGTGTCGAACGCTACCTGATACCACTA
Source organism: Conus ventricosus (assembly GCA_018398815.1). Classification (NCBI taxonomy): domain Eukaryota; kingdom Metazoa; phylum Mollusca; class Gastropoda; order Neogastropoda; family Conidae; genus Conus; species Conus ventricosus. Next base: position 34,567,643 of record CM031616.1, on the reverse strand, counting down.
GAACGATAACATGTTAAAAAAGACAAGGTGAAGCCTTTGTCGGGCCCAAATGGTCGGGTGGTCTATAAACAACATAGACTGAGTTCGTTTCGGGAAATGAGGTGGCTGCAAGGGGGAAATTGAAGCGAACAAAAAAAAAAAAAAATTCTGCATTTGCCGAACGAAAGAATGAAACAAAATTACAGGCCAAAAAAACCGACGCGTTTTTACCTTTTTTAGTCTTTGTTTAGGGAAAAACAAAAAAAAATTGGGACAATGAAAACGAAAGCGAACTAACAAATTTTCTCCTCAAATTGGGGGGGCAAAATTGAAAAAGGGTTTTTAGTGAAATTAAAAAAAAAAAAAAGTTTTAAAAAGGGCGGGGAAAAAGGGCCCCTTTTTTGGGTTTTATGCCAAAAGCGTTTTGAATTCGAACCGCCCCGGGCCCTGAAGTAGGGGATTTACCACTATGCCCAAAGGGGAAACCTTTGGGGGAAAAACAAACCCCTTCTGAAATAAAACCCAGCCCCCCCTCCCCCCTCCTTTGCCCCCCCCCCCCCCCCCCCCCCCCCCCCCCCCCCCTCTCCCCCCGCCCCCCTCTCCCCGCCCCCCCTTCCCCCCCATCCCCCCCCCCATTTTTCCCCCCCCCCCCCCCCCCCTCCCCCTCCTTCTCCGAAACCGGGCCCCCATAAAACCCAATCCCTTTCTTTCCCCGCTTGGCCGCTTCGGAGTCATATGTCCCCTGGGAAAGACGCCAACAATTTACCCCAAACATTGTTTTTGACGTATTTGGGTTTTGTAAACCCTTTAAAGAAAGCAAACGCCAAATTTTGGGGGCGAGGGAAAAATTTTTGAGGTTATTGTTTGATATTCTCCAAGGTCATGAGGGAAACCGTTCATGGACTGACCTCACGGCTGGGTTACTGTTTTACGAAAAATTTAAACCCTTTTAAATTTATTTATTCGATCGGCATCACGTCCGGGATTGTGCTGGGTTTGGGGTTAGGTTCAGACCCGTTTAATGTCATGTTTTCCCTAAAAATTTTGGTATGGAAAAAAAATTTTAAGAAAAAATTTTTTGGTGGGGTCCGCCGAAAAAAAGGGCATTAAAAATTTTCGAGAAAAAAATGAGGCCCTTTTTTTGAAAACTCAGGTCTTCTTTAGGGAAGCAAAAAAACATTCAGAACAACGAAAACGAAGAACGAGCAATCACTTATCTTCTCATCATTTTCTTACAAAAATCGTTTTTTAAATTGGTTTCAGTTTCCGCCGGCAGTCACGTCACTTTGAAAGTAACAGTGTTATGGAGTTCTGTATGTATTGTATTGTACTATGACATATCGTATTGCAGCACAGTAAATGTGTAATATTGTCTTGACTTGCGTTAGATTGAGTTTTGCATTGTAGTATTGTTTTGCCTTACTCTGAATTGTTGTTGCGGTGTCCCATATTGTCTTGTCTTGTGTTGTATTGTCTGTGTTACATTCTATTGTGTTGGACTGACTGGTTGTATTGGCTCTGTTGTGTCGCATTGTACAGTTTTGAATGTGTTGTGGTAAATTGTCATCGACAATATTGCATTGCATTGTATGGGATGTTTCTGTTCAATCAAAATGCATTGTATTGATTGCGTTGTTTTGCACTGGATTGTAATAACTGTTTTGTTTGACATTGGGATTCAATGTTTTACAAATAATTGGGTCGCTTCCATTGTTTTGTATTGCTTTGTGTTGACGGTAATGTATTGCGTTGCATTGTATTGACTATACTGTATTGCATTAGCTTGATTGATTGTATTGAATTGCAATGTCTTGTGTTGACTGTAATGTATTGCATTGTAATGCGCTGACTGTTGTGCACTGCATAGTAATTGAACGTATTGCACTTTAGTTCATTGTGATGCATTGCACTGCCTTGGATCGTTTGCATTTAATTGCAATGCATTTTACTGCAATGCATTTAATTGCAATGCATTTAATTGCAATGCATTTAATTGCAATGTATTTTGTTGCATAAAACTGCCATTTGTATTATATTGACTGCATTGTCTTCTGTTAGATTGTCACGTAATGTCATGCATTGCATTGTACGACATTATGTTGTATCGTACTGTAATGTATTGCATCAGACTATACTGTATGATCCTGTTTTGTAGATATTGTTGTTATTGAATGGTACCATAATGTATTACCCTGTGTTATTGTGACTGTAGCCAAACTGCTGTGGTTTCATGAATGTTTTCATATGTTATTTTCGAGATGTTTACAATTCGAATCTTTATCTACAGGACAAAAATTACAGACACCATGGAAACGCTCGTGATGAGAACAACTCGAAACTGTTTTGACTCTGTTTATGGCATAAGAACAACTCGTGACTGTCCCGAGTCTCTTTATAACATAAGAACAATTTGTAACTTATGAAATAACAAGTCGTAATTGCTCTAACGCTGTTTACAATAGAACAACTCGTGACTGTTCTGATATTGTTTTGACTGTGTTTATAAGAACAAATCGTAACTGTTCTGACTCTGTTTATAACATAAGAACAACTCGTAACTGTTTTGACTCTGTTCATAATATAAGAAGAACTCGTAACTGTTCTGACTCTGTTTATAACATAAGGACAACTCGTAACTGTTCTGACTCTGTCTTATCGGCGCACGGTCAAAAGATTTTTTATTTTGCGCCGATTATGCGAAGATGAGTGGTTTCTCGTTCTTCGTTTCACTGTCCTAAAATGTTATTTCATTTTTGCCTGAAGAAGACCCAAGAGGGCGAAGTGCATTGTGTTTTGTCCTGTCCTTTGTCTGTGTTCTTGGCGGTAACTAAACCCCCTCTCTTTCTAAATTTTGCTTCATTTTCCGCCCTCAGTCACTCCGTTTTGAAACTTTGTTCTTTCGTTCGGCCGCTCTGGAAATCTGTTTCTATTTCTGTGCTTCAGTCTCCGTCTGCAGACTTCCCACTTCGAAGCCCCGTTCAGTCTTTATAGTTTTGTCCCCATGCAACAGAAATAACATTCTCCCCTAAATGGTAGGGAGAATTATCGGCATACTCCCTCCCCTGCTCGCTGTCCCTGCGAGGAATGTTCGGTCTCTGTCTCTTGTCCTCGTCGTGATCGAGTAATGTATAATCCATGGAAGCGTTTTGAGGCCCTAGCATGAGTTTGAGCCAGCATTTGATATTAAGCTGATAGTTGATCAAAAGAACAACCCCCACCCAATCATTTCACAGTTTTTGTACTTTAGAATAGGAACGGAAGAAATGCTGGCCGTGTGTCTGTGTACCTGTCTGTCTGTCTGTCCGTCCGTGGTCAAAATGTGTTCCACTCGCTCCAGACAAACCTACTGGGCCCATCTTTCTGAAACTTTGTAGGTATATTCATTATGAGTCACGGATGATGCCCGATGTTTTATTTACCGTTATATCCGTTACTAACGGCAATAACGGCCCATAACGGTTTTCTTCTTTATGGAATATCTCAGAAAGTACTTGGCCGATCTTTCTGAAAATTTGTAGGTATGTTCACTATGGGTAACGGATGATGCCCGATATTTACCAGAATAGCCGTTACTAACGGCTTTAAACGGCCCAAAACGGGTTTTCCTCTTTATGGAATATCTCACGCGTATCAAGATAAACTGGAGTACGTTTATATGCTTGCATCTCGTTTTTATGTATTTTGTTGTAAGCTCCATGAT